>CM053407.1:108041839-108124416 GCA_028644305.1 Xerus rutilus
GCTCACGCTTGTAATCCCAGCACTTAGGGAGGCTGAGACAGGAGAATCGCGAGTTCAAAGCCAGCCTCAGCAATGGCGAGGCACTAAGCAACTCAGTGAGACCCTGTCTCTACATAAAACACAAAATAGGGCTGGGGATGTGGCTCAGGGGTTGAGTGCCCCTGAGTTCAATCCCCGGTACCAAAAAAAAAAAAAAAAGGAGACAGAATCCTTTCCTCCTAGGGGTTTCTGCATTCTCACTACCCAGGAATATTCCAAATGGTTGCCCCATCACATTCCCCCAATCCATTTTCTCTGTTTGGGTCTCAGGTGTTGGCAGAGCTGAAAGAGTATGCAACAGAAGTGGATGTGGATTTTGTACGGAAGGCTGTACGTGCCATTGGCCGCTGTGCCATCAAGGTGGAGGTGAGGAGACTCTGCGACTCTGTCCTTAGCTGAGGGAGGAAAAGAGAGCTGAAGCCAGTCTGATCCTAGCAGAATCAACTGACTACTTTTGGTCTAGGAAGACCTCAGGGTGGAACCCCTCAGGTTCCCATTGTACAGATCCATTTGGGTTCCTTCTTTGTAGTTTTCTTTAAGCCTCCCAGTTGGTGCAGATTAACACATCATAATCATGGTTTGCCTATAGCATTAGCCAAAATAATGGGGCAGCCAACAGTTGGTGGTGGCCCTAGTAGACTTATCTTCATTCCACAGAGCTTTGGGGCAGGGGCTCTGCTTTTCCAATACTTCGGTACATATCCTGATTCAGTTCCCCGTGGACCTTTCTCTAGGCTACCCAGACTGCTCCAGACCCGGTGTACTGCATTTCACCCCTTCCCATTCTCTGCCTAGGGATATGTTTTTTGACTACCAAGCTAAACTCTCCTTAAGTAGGTCCACTGGTGTCTAGAGGATCTTGGGACAGCTGGTCACCCTCAGCCCAGACCCTTAAGTCATTTGGAGGCATTCCCCTTGGTGCTCATGATGGCTGTCCTAAGAAAGCTCTTGCCCTGGACCATTAGCACAGTGTGTGGGAATAAAGGCAGAAGGGCTAACACAGACTGGGTGGGTTTGACCACAAGAGTCCATTTTATGAAACAAATAAAAATGGTTAGGTGAGGCTGAAGTGGAGTCACTCTGCCCTGAGGGCTTGGCCTGGAAGGTCTCCAAGGCCTCCCCACTCTCAGGAGTGCTGCCGCTAGCTTCTCTACAGTCTGATCCTGCCATCCCAGGAGCATCATTTCATGCTCATTCTCTACCCTTTGTCGCCCCACCCCCATTATCTGAAGGACACTGTCCTCCTGTTCTTGTGCTGTGATGAGGAAGGTGGGTGAGGAGTGACTTGGGCTTTTGGGCCCAGGCATGGTCATCAGCAGCTCTGTTGGAAATGGGGTATAAGGACCTTGCCCATACTCTCCTCCTCTTCCCACGCAGCAATCTGCAGAGCGTTGTGTGAGTACGCTTCTTGATCTCATTCAAACCAAGGTCAACTACGTGGTCCAGGAAGCCATTGTGGTCATTAAGGACATCTTCCGCAAGTACCCCAACAAGTAGGTAACACCCACCCTCCTGGTGAGGGAGCGATCTGACTGTGCTTAGGGACAAGATGGTGGGAAGGTAGAGGAAGGAGGGACCTTTCTCCTCTCCTCTTCCTTCTGCCTCTGTTGCAGGCAATGTTCTTGGAAGAAACCTTTATTTTTTCTGCTTTCCCCTGAGCTGACCCTCCTCAGCTCCCCAGGCCAAAATAAGAGCTAAAATGTAGTAGATACAACTCAAATCCCCTTACCCACATCCCTTGGGTGTTGTTGCCTGTCTCTAGGCTCTAGTGGTCCCCCCACAAGTAAGCCAGGCTTTCTCAGTGCTCACATGCCGGCTGCACCTTCTCTTTCAGGTATGAAAGTGTAATTGCCACGCTGTGCGAGAACCTGGACTCCTTGGATGAGCCTGAGGCCCGGGCAGCCATGATCTGGATCGTAGGCGAGTACGCTGAGCGGATTGACAATGCGGACGAGCTGCTGGAGAGCTTCCTGGAGGGCTTCCATGATGAGAGCACCCAGGTGAGCTTTTGTGTGGTCAGAGTCCAGCCAGGAGTCATGACCAGCAGTTCAGGCTCATCCTGCCCTGAAGCCTCATACTGCATTGCCAGTGTGGACAGATAGTGACAGTGATGTGTAGAGGTTTGCTGTGGTCCCCTTTCTTCCTCTGTGGTAATGCCTCAGTGAACATGGGAGATAGTCCACAGTGGTATGCATGAAAGGTAGGCAGAAGTCTCTGGGTTTGTTTTAACTGCATATTTATCTTTGGATAGGTAATCATTGACTTGGTTTAAAATTGAAAAGGTACAGAATAATAAGCAGTGAAAAGTCTTCCTTCTACCACTTTCCAGGCCATGAGTTTTCCCAAAAGTCACTAGTATTCTTGGTGTCTTGGGAGTATTTGCAGAGGTTGTTTAGGAATGCACCAGCAGATACACATCCCTACATACACACACACACACACACTCGTGCACAGCTGATTCTCACTGTTCATGGTATTTGTGGGTTTGGTTTCTTTTTTTTGGTACTGGGGATTGAACTCAGGGGTACTCGACCACTGAGCCACATCTCCAGCCCTATTTTGTGTTTTATTTAGAGACAGGGTCTCACTGAGTTGCTTAGTACCTCACCATTGCTGAGGCTGAGGCTGGCTTTGAACTCACGATTCTCCTGTCTCAGCCTCCCAAAGTGCTGGGATTACAGGCTTGCGCCACCACGCCCAGCTTGGTTTTTTTTTTTTTCATTACCAGGGATTGAACCCATGGGTGCTTAACTACTGAGCCACATCCCCAGTCCTTTTTAAATTTTTTTTTTTTGGAAATATTTTTTATTGTTGATGGATCTTATTTTATTTATTTATTTATACGTGGTGCTGAGAATTGAACCCAATGCCTCACGCATGCTAGGCAAGCACTCTACCACTGAGCCATGACCCCAGCCCTGAAATTGTTTTTTAGTTTGGTACAGGGTCTCACCAAGTTGCTTAGGACCTCACTCTTTGCTGAGGCTGACTTTGAACTTGCAATCCTACTGCCATAGCCAGGCCATATGTTACACAATTGCACATAAGTCTGGAGAATAAATCCTTAAGCAGAATGCTTAGAGAAAGAGTCATTTGAGCCGGGCGCGGTGGCTCACGCTTGTAATCCTAGCACTTAAGGAGGCTGAGACAGGAGAATCGCGAGTTCAAAGCCAGCCTCAGCAACGGCGAGGCACTAAGCAGCTCAGTGAGACCTTGTCTCTACATAAAACACAAAATAGGGCTGGGGATGTGGCTCAGTGGTCGAGAGCCCCTGAGTTCAATCCCCAGTACCAAAAAAAAAAAAAAAAAAAAAAAGAGAAAGAGTCATTTGAGATTTGGTAGCTTTTGCCTAATTTTGCCTAATTTCCCTTGGTGTACCTCCCATTTCAGATGATGATATTGCCCTTTTCTTACCTCCTCACCAGCAGAGTGCATCCTCACACCTTTTTCTGCCAGGCTGATGGGTAACAAAAGGAACCTTGTAGTTTTTGTTTGCGTTTGTGTTATGGGGCCAAGCATTTGTTTATTGGTAATCTCCTTTTCCGTGAACATGGGCCTTTAAATATCATGCCTGTTGGGGGCAGTGTAACCCAGTGAGTCCAAGTGTAGGCCTTGGAATTGAAAATCCCAAAGTCCACACTTCGTGTCTGCCCCTTCCTGGATTGATGCTTTCATGCCTCTCTGAGCCTCCATTTTCTCATTTGTAAAATGAGGATCATTAGACTTTCCCTCATCCTGTTGCTGTAAAACTTATATGGGATGTCTTGTGTAATGTCCTTCAAACATGTCCAGCCCGTAATGAGCACTCATTAATAGAAGTATTGGTTTGGGGCAGAACTAGTTTCAAAAGCAAACTGGTGCAGGGAAAAACAGGACTGACTGGTTCCTGTAGCTGACATGTCCTTTTAGCACAATTCCTTCCCACCAAGTGCTTGGGTGGTGGAAGGGGGCTGTCTCTGCAACTCTGGGGTGGCTTCTGCCTTGAGCAGGCTTCCAGGAGAGAGGCTACCAGGGTTCATTTCTAGTCTCTGTTCTTATAGCTTAACAATGTTCATGAAAAGAGAATTTTCCCCCTCCACAGTCCAGCAAAAGTCCCAGGGCCTGTTTGCATTATTCTGAGCCAGTTACTGTGGCTCCAATACTCCAGGTCCCACACAGATGCTTATCTCAGTCTCAGTGGATTGAAAGGGGCTGAGAGAAAGTAGTTCTCTGAAAGAAAGCCAGCATTTCTTTTACCAGAAGACAGAGAGGATGCTGGGTGAGCAGAAACAGCAGATGTTCCTTACAGAAACATAACAATAATTCCCATGGTCACTCCTGCTCCCTGCCTCCAGGCTGCCTTCACTTCAACACCAGCCCCTTGTCCGTTATCTGTGAGACACCCTGGCCTGGGATGGTTTCTTTTTTTTTTTTTTTTTTTTTTTTAATATTTTTTTAGTTGTTGATGGACACAATGTCTTTTTTTTTTTTTTTTTAATCTTTTTCTTAGTCGTAGATGGACACAATGTCTTTATTTTATTGCTTTGTATGTGGTGCCGGGGATCGAACCCAGGGCCTCACGCATGCGAGGCAAGTGCTCTACCGCTGAGCCACAATCCCAGCCCCCCTGGGATGGTTTCTATCTCCGCAGCCAAGTCCTACCTAGCGTTATAACAGGGTGGCCTGTGGGGGAGTGTGACTCTGCCCAAATATTCCAGTAAATCTTTTGCAACTTCTCCCCCTTCAGCTAAGCCTGCTGAAGAGTCAGGATTAGAAAAGCCAACGGAAAAGGAAAAAAGCTGAGCCAGGTGTCTGATGGGGCTCTAAAGTTCAAACCCAGGCTCCTTCCCTGTGTGTGGCCTAGGGCATGTTACTTACAATTAGCCAAGTTCATTTCCTTGTCTCTAGCACAGGGCTACTGCAAAGATTGCTGGATGCTGTGTGTAAAGTGCCCTGTCCAATACTTAACACATCATAGCTGGGGGTGGGGATGGTGTTTAATTAAGTGGCCTTTCCCTTTGCACCCTAGGTTCCCAAGACATTTCAAAGCTCACTCTCTCTCTCTCTCTTTTTTTTTTTAACATTTTATTTAGTTGTAGATGGACACAATACCTTTATTTATTTGTTTATTTATTTTTGTGTGGTGCTAAGGATCGAACCCAGAGCCTCAGCCTCCTAAAGTGCTGGGATTATAGGCGTGCACCACCACGCCTGGCCTCAAAGCTCTTTTAAGAATACCTGTTTAAAGCCGGGCGTGGTGGCTCAAGCCTGTAATCCTAGCACTTAGGGAGGCTGAGACAGGAGAATAGCGAGTTCAAAGCCAGCCTCAGCAACAGCAAGGTGCTAAGCAACTCAGTGAGACCCTGTCTCTACATAAAACACAAAATAGGTCTGGAGATGTGGCTCAGTGGTCGAGTGCCCCTGAGTTCAATGCCCAGTGCCCAGAAAAAAAAAAGAATACCTGTTTAAGCTGGGCTCGGTGGCGCATGCCTGTAATCGCAGCACTTTGGGAGGCTGAGATAGGAGTATCACGAGTTCAAAGCCAGAGCCCCAGCAAGGGTGAGGCACTAAGCAACTCAGTGAGACCCTGTCTTTACATAAAACACAAAATAGGGCTGGGGATGTGGCTCAGTGGTTGAGTGCCCTTGAATCCCTGAGTTTAATCCCTGGTCCAACAAAAAAAGTATACCTACTTAGCCAGGTGTGGTGCGCTCCTATAATCCCAGCAACTTGGGAAGCTGAGTCAGAAGGATTCAAGTTCAAGGCCAGCCTCAGCAACTTAGTGAGACCCTTTCTCAAAATAAAAAGGATTGAGGATGTCACTCAGTGGTAAAGCACCAGGTTCAGTCCCTACTAACCACTCCCCCCCACACACACACACACATACACACAAAAGGAATACCTGTTTAGTGTCATACAATTTTGGAACTCAGCTTAGATTGTCTCAACCTTCTCATCTTGGCTCCTAGGCTGCTCTAGCCACAGATAGGGAGGGAGCTCAGAAAGTCTTGGCCAGGTTGATACATGAGCCCTGCCTGCATCTCATTGCATCCTTCCTGGGTGGCAAGGGCTACAGCACCATAGCAGAAAGGCTGTCCTGGATTTGCAGGCTCACAGGGCATCAGTGTGTCCAGAGAGCTGAACAGGACTCTAGGCTTATGAACAGAGTACCCTCTGGCAGCAGAGACCAAGGCAGACCTGAGCCAGAAGCCAGTAGCCCTGTCAGTGATGAATTGTTCCAGGCAGACAACTGACTGGGTTGGGGAGGACTTGTAGAGAGTCCCTGTGTGGTAGTAGTGGTGATAATGACCGCAGTGGTGATAACTGTATATTAAGCAGAATACACAATAGCTTCTTAACATTTGTTGTCTGATTGGCTCTTCCCATTAACAAAATGAGGTGGTATTGTACCTATTTTATAGATGAGAAAATATGACTCAAGAGAAGTTAAATGTCGGGGCGTGGTGGCACACACCTGTAATCCCAGCAGCTTGGGAGGCTGAAGCAGGAGGATCACAAGTTCAAGTCAGTCTCAGCAACTTTGCAAGACTCTAAGCAACTCAGTGAGACCATCTCTAAATAAAATATTTTAGAAAGGGCTGGGGAGCCAGGCGCAGTGGCGCATGCCTATAATCCCAGTGGCTGGGGAGGCTGAGATAGAAGAATCGCTAGTTCAAAGTCAGCCTCAGCAATGGCAAGGCACTAAGCAATTCAGTGAGACCCTGTCACTAAATAAAAAAACACAAAATAGGGCTGGGGATGTGGTTCAGTGGTTGAGTACCCCTGAGTTCAATCCCCGGTACAAAAAAAAAAAAAACTGGGGAATGTGACTCAATGGTTAAGGCCCCTGGGTTCAATCCCTGGTACCAAAAAAGAGAAGTTAAATGACATGTTCAAGGTTATGTCTGGGAAGTAATAGAATGAGAATCCAAATAAGGTGTGATTAGACTCCAGCTCCAAGCCAGCTGCCATAAGTTGCCATTTTCAGAGCTCACAGGAACTCCCTCCCACCTCTTGTTCACAGACTAGGGGTAAATGACATCCTATAGGCCAGTGGCCAGGGGCTTGAGCCAAGTGTGGAAGCCAGGTCCTGAGCTGCCTTCTGCCACAGAAACTGCCCACTCACTGCTTCTCTCTCATTCTCCCAAGTGTACTCAGATCACAGGGACTCTGGATTGCTTAATCCCCCCAAAACACTGCATACCCTCCATTCAGCCTCCTGCTGTTGGCCCACCCTGCAAGCCAGGGTAATTAAGCCATTCAGGTCTTACTGGACAGGCCCAAGACTACCTTATTATCCCAGGACTGGCAAATGAGATTGTGGCTAAGTAAGGACCATGTACAGTGACTTGCTCTTGCATGGATCTGTTTTCTTAAGTGGCTACTACATGTCAGGCATTAGACTGAGCTATAACTAGAAACACAGCAGTGAGTAAGACAGACACTATTCCTGCCCACAGGGAGCTCACAGCCACATAACAGCCTGATGGCCAGTGGCACCAATGAGGTGGGTAGAGGAAACCATAGAAGTGTGGGCCTGTGGGTGGAGTCAGAGCCAGCTCTGAAGGTAAGGCGGTGCTGGCCAGGCTAAGGATGGCAAGAGGATTTCAGGTGAAAGGTGGGAGCTGATAGAGGACCAGGCAGGAGTAGTTCTTATCCTCTCGTAGAAGTGCAGCTTCTCCATGACAGGCTGGCTTTGTGATCCTACTGACTTAGTTCCTTGGACTACTACCATTACCACCTGTTGGCAGATGGTCCCCAGAAGCATACCAACTGCATACCAGAAGCATACTTTTTTTTTTTTTTTTTGGTATTGGAGATTGAACTCATGGGCACTCGACCACTGAGCCATATCCCCAGCCCTATTTTGTGTCTTATGTAGAGACAGGGTCTCCTTGAGTTGCTTAGCACCTCGCCCTTGCTGAGGCTGGCTTTGAACTCGCGATTCTCCTGTCTCAGCCTCCCTAAGTGCTGGGATTACAGGCTTGCGCCACCATGCTCAGCTCAGAAGCATACCTTTTGAAGCTGCTAGCTTCTCAGGGTGTTGTGGGCCTGAAGCTCTGACAGGTGTTCAGGAGCCTAAGCCGAGTAGCAGCTCCCAGCCTGTCTGGATTGGCCAAATATTCCAATTCCCAAGTCCTTCCTGAGTTACTAATGCCAAAGTCTCAGCCACTCAGTAGTTCAGCACCCCTGCTGCCTTAGCCTGTGTTCAGTGGCAGCACCAAACCTGAACAAGCTGCTCCTGGCTTCCAGGGACTTTGGAAGCTTTCCTTTACCAGGCCCTCATTTGGTTTCCTATTCCCACATGAAGCCCACCCTTGTGCCCCTCTGTCTCCCTGTAGGTCCAGCTGCAGCTGCTGACAGCCATCGTAAAGCTCTTTCTAAAGAAGCCAACAGAGACCCAGGAGCTGGTGCAACAGGTCCTCAGTTTGGCCACTCAGGTGGGTGTCCCAGGGGCCAGGCCTGGGAGCTAGTCTTGCCCCAGAGAATGGCATCTGTGGGAGTTTGGCCACAGATTGATCCAAGATACCTATCTTCAGGGATCCCAGAGTCACAAAGTGGTGGGGATCAAATGAAGAGGTTGAGGCAGACTATAAATGAGGGGGAAAGAGGGCCTGGGGGCACCAGAGGGCAGAGAGTAGACACAGGACAGTTGGGAATTGAGACAGGAGTGAGCATGGCCTGCCTGTGGTGGAGCTGGAGTGGAAAACCACAGGGAGGCTGGGCACAGGGGCATACACCTGTAAATCCCAGTGGCTTGAGAGGCTGAGACAGGAGGATCGCAAGTTCAAAATCAGCCACAGCAATTTAGTGAGACCCTAAGCAGCTTGTGAGACCCTCTCTCTAAATAGAACATTAAAAGGGCTGGAGATGTAGCTCAGTGGTCAATTGCCTCTGGGTTAAATTCCCAGTACCCCTAAAAAAGAAAACCACAGGGAATGAGCCAAGGGCTGAGACATGTCCATTTAAGTGGTTTAGGGTTGGCTTATGGCATGCTCAGGATTGGTGTCATTGGCCAACCCTGTGACCACACCTGGATGATGGCGTGGAGCTTAATGGGCTTCTCACCTACCTTAAGGACTCAGATAACCCCGACCTGCGGGACCGTGGCTACATCTACTGGCGCCTGCTCTCAACGGACCCAGTGGCTGCCAAGGAGGTGGTGTTGGCCGAGAAGCCACTCATCTCTGAGGAGACGGACCTCATCGAGCCCACACTGCTGGACGAGCTCATCTGCTACATTGGCACACTGGCCTCCGTCTACCATAAGCCGCCCAGCGCCTTTGTGGAGGGGGGCCGGGGCGTGGTGCACAAGAGCCTGCCACCCCGCACCGCCTCGTGAGTGCAGCCAGCCAGTCCTTGGGCTGCGCCTCCCACTTGCTTTCTCGGTTCAATGATTTAATGGCACAGGCGCTGGGGCCTCATGTGACATCCCTTGGCAAGGCTTGAGTCTGAGGCAACTATGATTCTAGCAACCTTTTACCCAATGCTTAACTGCACAGGAGATATTCACTAGATGACCTCATTTGGCCTAACAACAGCTAAGAGAAAATGTCCCCCTTTAGCTGATGAGGACAGTGGGCATAGAGAGTTGGAGTGGCCAGTCAAGGACCCAACAGCTAGCAGAGCCGAGGCTCAGACCCAGTTCTGTCTGGTTCCAGAGCCCCGTTCTTACCACCTCTGTTGCTCCCAGGTAACTGCTTTGGCCTGATGACACAATCCTTGGGAACAGGCATATAGTTCTCTCTTGTGTGGGCCAAAGAGTAAATGCACATGGTTCTCCCTTCATCCATCCCCAAGGAGAGCCCAGAGATGGACCCAGATGTACAAATGGGGAGGTGGAGGGCTGTAGACAGTCCCCTTGGGACATTGAGGAGACCCAGTGCCTGTCCTGGGGAGGATCTTGGAGAGTAGGATCTCTTTGACCTTCCTGGGATGTTTTGACACCCCTGCTTGCTGACTCTATCCCTTCTGTCTGGCAGGAGTGAGAGCACAGAGAGCCCTGAGACAGCCCCTGCTGGAGCCCCAGCTGGTGAGCAGCCAGATGTTATCCCCACCCAGGGCGACCTGCTAGGTGACCTCCTCAACCTGGACCTTGGTCCCCCAGTGAGTGGCCCACCCTTGGCCACCTCCTCAGTGCAGATGGGAGCTGTGGATCTTCTTGGTGGTGGCCTTGACAGCCTGGTATGTCCTGGGTCCCCCACCCTGACCCCAGGTGATGTTGATAATGATCTTCAGAGGAATAGTCAATGAATACTCACTCTGCCTCACTAGCCAAGTGCCTCAGGCTTGCTGCATTATCTTATGTCTTATTAGCTCCTACTTACAGATGAGAAAAACCAAGGCTTAGGCAGCTTTCCCTGTAAGATAGCACAGCTGCTAAGCAGCAGAGACAGGATTCAACCACCCTCTTGCTAGACTGCTCACAGGCACTCCTAGCCCCTTCCTTTGATCCTGAATCCTCAGTTGCCTTTACATGGTTGGAATATTCTGGGTTTTAGGAACCCAGACCAGTGTCCATTCATCCTCAGGCTACACCAGCCAGGCACAGCAACCCAGCCAGGCCTCTCTGAGAGAGGCCCATGAGAGATTGGGGCAGAACTTCCCTCCACCTTAGGAGAGTGGGTGTTTAGAGGGGCCCAGAGTCTCCCCAGGCTTTTTCAGGTGGTAGAGGAAAGCCAACCCCTTCTCTTGCCCTGCTCCGCTTAGGTGCCGAAGGTTGCAACACAAGGGCTGGAGTATGGCAGCCAGCACCACTGGGGCAAGGGTAGGAAGGGCTCTGGCCCAGAATGTGAGGGTGGTGGGTAAAGCCACGGGGCTAGTACCCATAAGAGGACAGGGCTCTGGGCCTCAAACCAAATTCATCAAGGTTGGAGCCACAGTTGACTAATCTTCCTCTTTCCCTTTTTCTTGTCTCTGTGTTGTTTTTCCTGGCTTTTCTGTCTGCATGTTGCTGCCTGTTCTCTTCACCCTGCTGCTTCTGCTTGGAGATGGGGGATGAGCCTGAAGGGGTATGGTTCAACCCTGTGTCACCAAGCCTTCTTCCTTGCTCCTCCTCAGAGCACTAACCCAGCATCCCAAGGGGTGGGTGATGTTATAGCCGTCCCTCCTTGCTGAGCCCTGGCCTTTGGTCCAACCTTTGCTTTGATCTCCTGGCATCCAGTTGCCACTGGGCCCTGAATACCATGAATTCTTCACTGTGTTCTTTCCACCCCATGACAAAACCTTGTCAGCCTGAGGATCTCTGGTCTGCTTAGCACATCCTACCCAGCAGTATGTCTGGGGTCCTTCTTTTATCCATGGGTCACCTCCTGAGGCTTGTAGGCTTGTAGGGCATGGGAGGGCTTATCCTCTCTCCTTCAACCATCTCGCTCTCTTGTTCTGCAACTTAGAGTTGATGCAGAGGGCTGTCCCACCCCACCTCCATGACTACTCTTCCCATGCCCCTAATGTCCCTGCTTTTAATGCCTGCTTCTGACCTCTTTCCCTTTCTTTCCAGATTGGAGACCCTGGCTTTGGGGCACCCCCAGCAGCAGCAGTACCAGCCAGACTAGGAGCACCCATCAGCAGTGGCCTTAGTGACCTCTTTGACTTGACCAGTGGTGTGGGTACCCTGTCAGGATCCTACGTGGCCCCCAAAGCAGTAAGTACCTTGCCTTCATTCACAAGAACACAGAAAAGTTACAGAGAGTGGTGTGTGGACTTCCTTAATGGCCTGTGCCAGCGATTTAGCTCAAGCCAGCACTGGCAAGAGGAGCTAGGCCACAAGCAGCACAGAGGAAGAGAAGCTAACTTCAACTTGGGAACCCAGGAAGGCTTCCTGGAGGAGGGCTTGCTGAGCACAGGCCTGCAAAATTGTCAGAAGCAAAGCCGGGCGCGGTGGCGCAAGCCTGTAATCCCAGCACTTAGGGAGGCTGAGACAGGAGAATCATGAGTTCAAAGCCAGCCTCAGCAACGGCAAGGCACTAAGCAACTCAGTGAGACCCTGTCTCTACATAAAACACAAAATAGGGCTGGGGATGTGGCTCAGTGGTCGAGTGCCCCTGAGTTCAATCTCCAGTACCAAAAAAAAAAAAAAATTGTCAGAAGCAGCTTAGCAAATGCAGGAAGGGTGCAAAGTCAGGAAGCTTCCCATAGTAAAGCCCAGAGGGGAGAGAGAGGAGAGTGTTCACCACTTTTCAGGGTGTACTGAGCAGGAACAGTATTTTTCAGTGCTTCAGACCTGATGCCTCAGTTATAGAAGACTTTTTTTTTTTTTTTTTAAATACCAGGGATTGAACGTAGGGGCACTTAACCACTGAGCCACATCCCCAGCCTGTTTGTTTATTTTATTTTGAGACGGCCTTGCTAAGTGGCCCAGGGCCTTACTAAGTGGTTCAGAGCTTTGCTGAGTTGCTGAGGCTGGCTTTGAACTTGTAATCCTCCTTTCTCAGCCTCCCAAGCTGCTGGGATTAGTTGTGCACCACCGTACCCAGCCTAGAAGACTGGTTTTTTTGTTTGTTTTTGTTTTAGTATCTGGAATTGAACTGAGGGACACTCAACCACTGAGCCAGATCCCTAGCCCTATTTTGTATTTTATTTAGAGACAGAGTCTCACTGAGTTGCTTATTGCTCCGCTTTTTTGCTGAGGCTGGCTTTGAATGCACAATCCTCCTGCCTCAGCTTCCTGCTGGGATTACAAGTGTGTGCCACCATGGCCAGCTAGAAAACATGTTATAGTGCCCCCTTCCTATATTCCTAAAGAAAATTGGTAGACCGTACAACCTATCTACACATAGAATTTCAAAAATAGTCCAACATTATCTCTGGGTAAAGGAGACAAAAAGATGAAAATACAAGCCTGTATTTCAATGTAAACGCTTGGGCACACCTACCTACCCCAGAGGACATGCTAAGGTTATCACCATGCCTGTGACAGGTGTAGATGGTGTTAGAAGCTTGAGCACCATAAGTGATGTGGCCAGCAGTACTGTTAATTTCTGAAATAGTGACTGAGTCCCACTGAAAAAGACAAAAGAATGGGTTTCCCTTGAGTTGTAGTCCTAGAACTTTCCATGCAGAAAATGCTGCAAAGATACCCAGGACTGTTGTCCCATGACAGCATGTCCAGCATCCCTGACTCCAACCCACAAATCATAGTGCCCGCTCCTTATTATGCCAGTGCTGGCCCTCAGACAGGGCCTCCAGCAGTCTGGAGATGCCTCACAAGTACCCACTGTGCTACCCAGGGCAGCACATCCTCTAAGGCTCCTGGCTAGACGGGAGATTAGCAAGGAAGGGCAAGTCCACAGGGCAGGCTGAGTGTTTGCTCTTGATCCAGGCATAACAGGAGCTGTTGGAAGGCTTAAACTCAGTGATGAAATGGTCTGATTTGCCCTTGAGAGAGATGCTTTGGGTCCAAGAAAGGTGTGGAGCAGAGGCACAGAGCCCACTCAAGGAGACTGGCAGAGAGGGATGGGTACTGCTGACAGTCTGGACAAGGGGGGTGGCTTTGGGGTAGACACAGAGGCTGGACTTGAGAACCCAGGGAGATGGGAAGGGCAGGCTGTGTAGAGGCTTGAGGGTGATTCAAACTTGAGCAGCCAGGTGACTGGAGGTGCTGAGAGAAACACAGGGCAGGAGCTGCCAAGGAAAGGAGAGCTGGGTTTAGGGCATGAGAACACATGGGTTTGTGACTAAGGAGAGCACAATACAGGCCATGTCATCAGCATTAGAAGGGGCATACCTGATCTAATCCCCTCACGGCACTCATGTCAGAAGGTGTATCTGTCAGAGCCTCTGTCTTCTGAGGTTCCCTCCCCAGAGCAGAAGGAAGGTAGGCTTCAGAGACACAGTGCAACCTGTTTTGAAGGGCCAGCACCTGACCTCACTCACAATTGTGCCAGCTATACCTGTAGTGATGGTGGTCCTATGTGACTCTTTTTTTTTTTGGTGCTGGAGATTGAACTCAGGGGCACTCAACCACTGAGCCACAGCCCCAGCCCTATTTTGTGTTTTATGTAGAGACAGGGTCTCACTGAGTTGCTTAGTGCCTCGCCATTGCTGAGTCTGGCTTTGAACTCACGATCCTCCTGTCTCAGCCTCCCTAAGTGCTGGGATCACAGGCTTGCACCACTGTGCCTGACTCCTATGTGACCCTTAATGGGCCATTACAGATTCCCAGGCAGACCCCAGGAGGCCTTCAGAGCAGCTCTGACACTGCTGGCACACTGGTGTGCCAGGCTCTGCACCAGCCTTGTTCAGCACCCACCATCTCACAGAGGCCTCCTGCAGCCTTATGTCACAGTGATTCCCATTTTGAAGAGAAATCTGAGCGCTTTTGTCTGCATTCTCATAACTGGTAAGGGACAGTCTGAACCTGAGTGCAAGGTGGTGGCCCCAAAGTGAGAACCACCTGTGTGTCTGCCATGATGTTATGCATGAGTTGTCAGAATCAGGACCAGACAGCACGGGGCATGATGTAAACCATGCTTCTCTGACTGATTACATAGAATATCTACACTAGGGCATGAGGCTGACCCATACCCTTTGAAAGCCCCGTATGACAGGCATAAGGCAGGATGGAAAAACAGACCAGCAAAGATTCCTGCAACCCTGTGGGTGCCAGCCCTTGCCAGGCACTGAAAGGTACTAGAAATGTAAAGCCATGTGTTGGCCCTCAGCGAGCTGACCTCTGCTTATATGCTAACCGTAACACATCGTCACTGCTTTGTCCTAGTAGAGGGTCAGAGGAGTGTCCCTGGTTAGCAGTAAGTGCCAGGAATGAGAGACAAGGGGACTGCTAAGTTAGGAGTAATCAGGGCAGGCTGCCTGGAGGAAGAGTTCTTGCAACAGGGTCAGGACTTGCCCCACTACCTTAGTCACAGGAAGGTTTGAGGATGTGCATGTGCTCTCCCTTCAGAAGCTGCAGCAGGTGTCTGCCTGTCCCTGGCAGCATGTGATTACTGGAACTGTCTGCCTCATGTGCTTTCCCCACCTGCCTTGGGGTAAATAGGTTCTCCAGCCATCCTGGTCAGGGGGATGGGGCTTCCTCTGTACAAGAATTTTGAGTTCCTCCAGCATGTGGGTCAGCAGCTTGGGACAGTTCATTAGTTCATTAGTTCATTAGCCAATGACTTGGGAGGCTGAGGCAGAATTGCAAATTCAAGGCCAACCAGGATAACTTAGCAGACCTTGTCTCAAAATAAAAATTAAAAAGAGCTGGGGATGTGGCTCCCAGCAGAGTACTTGCCCAGCAGCCAGTATCTCAATCCCGTGAAAAAGGAATTTTTAAAAAACAGGAGGAGGCCTCTGGGGAAGAGCAGGGGATGGGGAACGGGGAGCCCTCCAGCCCCAAGAAAGCTGGTCTTGGGGCCAAGTCCACCACTCTCTGACTGCTTCCTGTGTGCCCAGTCATAACCTAGAGCTTAGAGCTGAAACCAGTCATTTCTACCCTTGCAGATCTGTCCAGGGCATGCAAACAGTGCTCAGGGTTGGCCAGATGAGATGGAGGTGGTGAAGTGCTTTCCAAGCAGAGGGACTGGGAGGTGTGGGTTCCAAAGAGCCAGGGCAGGCTGAGCCTGGAGCAGCCCCAGGCTGTAGAGGCCATTACAAGGTTAGAGGGGGTTTTCAAGTGTGCCATGATCACATTTGTATTTCACAGAATGCCTCTAGCTGTTGGGGAAAAGGAGGATGTAGTAGACAACTGTGGTGCTGCCCTAGCTGGGGAGGTCTGATGGCACAGATATAGGTGATTTTAGTGGGGGAATTGGGAAGTGAAGGTCCTGGGGGCAAGTGGCATTGACAGGACTTGGGCTGCATGACCGCAGCGTGAGGATTATGGACACTTGTGGAAGCTGCTGGGTGGGACCAGAACCTTTTGATTTTGAGGGGCCAGTGAACCACTCATGGGAGACTAACAGCCTGAGAAGCAGCTGTGTGACCCCCAAGTGTCCTGTGTGACCCTTAATGGGCACGGCTGTGATTCCTGCTGTTTGTTCAGCAAACACTTTCTGAATGCCAGCTTCACACCAGACTCTGAGCCAAGGATGTAAAGACAGAAAAGCAAAGCCCTTCCCTCAAAGAGCTCTGTGGGAGCAGGAGAGACAGGCACACAGGCTCAGGTTTATCTGCCTTGACATCATTGGGACATAAAATGGGGAAGGAACTTAGAGGCTGGCTTCCTGGAGGCAGCAGCTCTTGGGCTGAGACTCCATTGACAAGGGCAGCCAGGCACCAAGGGCCTGCCAGACAGAGGTCCTCTTGGGTACTGTCCTTGGTCAGGCCAGTTTCTACAATGAAAGGCTAGCCCTGCCTCCCATAAGGGAGGACAGGCTGTGACAGCCAGGAAGGACTCAGGTTCTGGCCAGAATTCAAGATGTCCTTGGGCACTCAGCTCTGTCCTTGGCTCGTCAGGAGGCTGGCAGGGCTCACCTGTCTTGTTGTCTTCCTCAGCCCTACTTGCTGAGTGTTTTCTTGACCTCTCAAGACTTGGATAAGCCCTTGAGTGCACCAGTCCTCTTCCCCGCTGTTCTGATGGCAGCCATATCATGGCAGTGGCCCTAGGTGACCACGGAATCATTCTTCTCCTGAGAAGGCAGGTGTGGTCAGTCTGGGAGGTCCCTTCAGGAAAAGGAGAAAAGGGAGCCCCAGGTGGGCTGCTGGGTTTGGATTGGAAAAAGAGGCATGTAAGAGCCCCATCTGACCTCTTCCCTGCAGGTCTGGCTCCCAGCCATGAAAGCCAAGGGGCTGGAGATCTCAGGCACCTTCACCCGCCAGGTGGGCTCTATATCCATGGACTTGCAACTGACCAACAAGGCCCTACAGGTCATGACGGACTTTGCCATCCAGTTCAACCGCAACAGGTGAGCTCCCAAGGCCGGCCTGTCCAGAGTCCACATTGGCCTGCAGGCAGAGCTGGCAGCCACATGGGGCCTGGTGCTTTATTTCTGGCTAAGATGGATGTTCCTCTCCACTCTCAGGCCGAAACTCTACAGTAGCAACCACCCCACCCCGTGGCCTCTTTACGTAGACTCCAGCGTACCAGGCAGAGCAGGGAGGGCGTCCCCTTACTCTGCTTTCCTTTGCTGTCTGGAGAAGTGTCGCTGATAGAAGTTCCAGGTCCATGAGGCCTGCACGGTGGTGCGGGCCTGTAATCTCAGCAGTTTGGTGAAATCTTGTCTCAAAATTCAAAGGTAGCCAGTGGCATATGCCTATAATCCCAGCTATTCAGGAGGCTGAAGCAAGAGGTTTACAAGTTCATATCCAACCTCAACGACTTAACAAAGCACTGAGCAACTTAGCAAGACCCTATGGTGAAATTAAAAAATAAAAGGGCTGGGGGTGTGGCTCAGTGCTTAAGCACCCCTGGGTTCAAATTCCTGGTACCAAAAAAATTTTTTTTTGAAGATAACAGAAGGACTAGGGATGTAGCTCAGTAAGAAAGACACTCCTGGGTTAAATCCCCAGTACCAAAAAAAAAAGAAAAAAGAAACCCCAGCTCCAACCCAGCAACCAGCCTTTAACAAGCTTTCTCCGTACTAGAATGATCCTATCCCCCACTATCAGGAGCTCAAGCCTCATCTCCCAGACCCGTCACATCTATGTCAGGAAACAACTCTGAGAAGACAAGGGGGCTCAACGGTAGAATGTTTGCCTGGCATGCATGAGGCACTGAGTTTGATCCTCAGTACCACATAAAAACAAATAAAATAAAGGGATTGTGTCCATCTACAGCTAAAAAAGAAGGCGGCAGGTAGGGAGTGGGCCTGCCTGCTACTCCAGCCCACTCCCAGTGGCACAAGATCAGACAGACGACTCTGGGAAGGAGTGGCGGCTGCTCCAGGCTCCTCACCCACTCAGGTCCCCACACTGCCTGGTAGTGGGGCAGCTCACCTGTCTGGCATCATGCTGGGTGGTCAGGCCAGCTAGGCCAGGGCGCTCTGAGGAACCTAAGCAGCCCCTCCTGATGATTCTTCTTCCTGAGCAGCTCTCATGATGAGCAAAACTGAGCCTCTAAGAAGTTGACTGAAGGGGCTGCTTCCTCAGGGAGATTCTGGGGCTCCCACCCATGGACAGGCCAGGAAGGCTGGGGAAGCTCTGCCACTTCCTCTCAGAGGACCCTAGAGGCCACAGATGTATTCCAAGTACTAAGGGTAGTCCCAGCAATTGCTCATAATAAACCTGCTGTGTGTTGAACACTTCCTGGGTATCAGAACCTGAGCCAAGTGCTTTTGGATTGTTATTTTAATGGAGTCACCTCACAGCCCAGTAAACTTGATGCCATTTCCCCTTTTTAATAGGTCAGAGAGGGCAAGGGCCTTACTGAATGTCACACAGGCAGTGGCAGAGCTCCCAGGAAGCCTGAAGTGCTGAGCCACCATGCAGGCCTGGGGTTCCCTGTGTCATCTCTCACTTTTTCTTAGGGCCTAATTGGCCTCACGGGCAAATAGCACAGAGGGAAGCTTGAGTTCTCATTCTCAGCAGTGTCGCTCACCCTGTAGGGTTGGGCATCAGTCTGTGGCTCCCTGAGGCTCCATGTGGAGATGGGATGATACCTGCCTGTCTGATAGAAACTGCTGTGCTGTTACGTGCACAGCCTGTGCATACCAAGTGCTCAGTTCAGGTCCCAGTCCATACTGTTGTGATTCACCTTCTAGGAGCCTCCAGGTGGGGGGTCTCTCACACTGAGGCGGGGGTCTTCCTAATTGTGGGAATCTTGTCCACACACTGCTCTACAGATAAATGGAACTTGCCTGAATCTCTGGCTATCCTGTGACCTGGCCATTTTTGGCCCAGTGAAATCTGGCTTTCACTTAAGGTGGTCAGACTCCTCCTGGGAGCTAGAAATTGGCAGCAGAGACTCGGGTAGCCACTGAGTTTTCAAGTTAAAGAATGTAGTCCCAGGTTCTGGTATCAGGTTGGAGCTCCTCAAGGGCAGAGTGGGGCAAGGCTGTACTGAACCTGGACCTGGGGAGAAAGGAGGAGATATGCTTCAGTCTTCAGGGAGACTGGGACAGAGTGGCATGACCAAGGCTCTTGCCTCCCGTCTACACAGCCATTGAGGTGTGGTGGTGGTTTGGAGCCCGTCCTGTCCTTAGCCTAGAGTTTGGGCAAGGCCAGCTTGGTGAAGAGGCTCCTTGCTCACCACTGCACCCACTCTGTCCTGAAGAGCCCACCTGGCTTGTGTTAGCACCTGCTCCCCCTGCCATCCCTGCGGGGGCTTCTCTCTCCCCAGCTTTGGCCTGGCCCCCGCCGCCCCCCTCCAGGTGCATGCGCCGCTCAGCCCTAACCAGACGGTGGAGATCTCCCTGCCTCTTAACACAGTGGGCTCAGTCATGAAGATGGAGCCTCTGAACAACCTCCAGGTGTGTTCCAGCAGGGCCAGGCACCTCAGTGCTTCCCTGCCTGCTGGCCCCGGGGAGGGCCCAGCCACATCAGCAGAGGGCTGGACTGTGGAGTCCTATTTTGGGCTACATGTGTGCCAGGGGAGGCCCAGGTCAGAGGGAATGAAGGGGAGGGTCATGTGAGAGAACCTGCTCAGGGATGCCCTCCATTGGGCTCCAAAGGTGGTATCAGCCCAGGAGTCAGGGTATCAAGCTCCCAGGACTGAGTGGGGACCTCTTTATGCATAGGTGGCTGTGAAAAACAACATTGATGTCTTCTACTTCAGCACCTTATACCCACTGCACATCCTCTTTGTGGAGGATGGGAAAATGGGTAAGTTGTGGAAACGTCTGGGGTCTGCAGCATGCCCTAGCTTGGGTACCTGGCCTTTGCCAAGGGTCAGTGGATGTCCTTGCCCCATGTTGGATTCCTCTGCAGAGCCTGTGGCAAGCAACATAGTCGGGGCTCCTAGCCCTGGCTGGGCAGGTGGGCTAGCACACGGGAGCTGTTTTGCTCGTGGGCCCCCTTGCTCCCCCCTCAGCCTTGTCCTGCAGGCTGTAGGAGGTGCAGGTCATGCCACGTGCTTGGTGCCCACCTGCTGTGCGCTGGGCCAGAACCTGGAGAAGACAGTACAGGAGGGGCTCAGCCCTGTGCAGGCTGTGGAGGGTGCTTGGCCCACGTCATCTCTTGCTCGCTGCAGCAGCCCTGGGAGGCAGGCCATGACTAACAAGCGGCAGCTCAGAACCAGAGGGGGTAGGGATGGGAGTGGTGATGGGGAGAGAGGTAGGAAACTTGGGGTTATTTGGGAACATCCCTCCTCAGAGCTAAGGGTTTGCTTGGAGAAGCAGGAGGGGCTATGGAGGAGCTAGTGCCTGTCCTCAGACACTAAAGACCAGACCCATTTCCTGCTGCATGGCATTGAGGGGCCACAGGTTTATCAGGGTCCCATCTCTTACCCCACCCCACTCATCCTACAGATCGGCAAATGTTCCTGGCCACATGGAAAGATATTCCCAATGAGAATGAAGCGCAGTTCCAGATCAGAGACTGCACACTCAACACAGGTGAGGATTCTCCAAACCCTGAGCTCAGCCCCTTGGTCCACGCTGGGACCCACCCCTTCACTGACTAGGACCCTGTCTGACCCCCATAGAGGCTGTGAGCAGCAAGCTACAGAGCAGCAACATCTTCACCATCGCCAAGAGAAATGTGGAGGGCCAGGACATGCTCTACCAGTCCTTGAAACTAACCAATGGCATCTGGGTCCTGGCAGAGCTACGGATCCAGCCAGGCAACACCAGCTTCATGGTGAGATCCCCTGCAGTTGCCGGTAATCCTGGAGCTCTGGCAGCAGCCCTGGGCAGCCTCCTGCCTCGGGCCTCTCCCACGCCAGGGGGTGGCTCTAACAGGGTTGTTGTGTTAAGAGTCCCTTGGAGCCTGGTGTGAATCAGTCAGTTGTCTCTGAAAAGGACCTTTCTAGAAACTTTTTAAAGTGAACCCATCAAGTTATCCAGATAAGACCCCAGGCATCCCCCAACTGGGAAGTGACATTGCTGGGAACAGGCCCTGGCCCTGCTGTCATGTGAGTGCCTGATGCCCGGCCAGGAGGACGCTGATTCTCAGCAGCCCACTGTCCCAGTCGTAAGTCAGGACGTGGTCAGGAGATGGCTTCCATGGGTGCCTGGTCATCCTGGAGCCTGCACTGCTGCTCTCGGGCACAGGGAACCCCAGGCTTGGCTTCTCCCTGCACTCCTGAGTCCAGCAGGCATGGCCCTGCACACACTGCTTTCTCTGGGCCCCGCTGGTGGCCTTGGCCCTGTGGTGGGAGAGGGGTGCGGTGGTGGCTTCGGTGGTGGTAATTTCCGTCTCCCTGTGTTTGGTTACTGCATGTCTACCTTCCCTGCTGGCGCCCGTGGTGCAGGACTTGGAGGTTAGCAGACTGCTTTTCTCTTCCTCCTCCCGCCCCTGCCCTCCCCAGCCATGCTGTGCACGCCCCATCTCTTGGCCTTGCTTCACCCTGCTGCCCCCAAAGCCAAGCAGTTGTACATACAGGCTGCCTATGTGCCCATGCTTTCCAGCCAGTGGCCCTTGAGGAGCTGACACCCCCGTCCCTCACACAGTGTGCAGAGAGCCCTGGGGGCCGCTGCTGCCCACTTCTAGAACTCCACTCCCTCCCCTTCCTAATTGCATCCTCTAGAACTGTTACTTTTGGGTGGTAGAGTGCCTGGTTTCTCCCTCCTCTGCCTGGACTCATAGGAACAAGCCCCGCACACTTCACCTGCTCCCTCCCAGCCCTCTGCCCCCTCAGGATTTCCTGTCAGTCTTTGTCCTGAGGACCCCAGACCTTCAGGGACTGGGGAGGGCCAGGCACTCCTGGCAGCCTCCAGCTCATGATTCACATTGCCTGCCAGTAGGGCTCTGGTGGCGAGGCTGACAGCAGGTGTGTGGGCTGCAAGTATATTTGGTCCCCACCCAGCTGGTTGTGATGGCCACCCCCTCTGCTTTACCTCACATCTGCCCCAGCCGCAGCTGCCACCAGGTCATGTGGGCACGTCACGCTCTCCCCTCCCCTCATGTTCCTCCTGAGGAGGAGCCCTGGGGATGAGTGCTCTCTCCTCTACCCCTCTCCCCCTGCAGCTGTCCCTGAAGTGTAGAGCACCAGAGGTGTCCCAGCACGTGTACCAGGCCTACGAGACCATCCTCAAGAACTGAGGCCATCCAGCACCCACCCCAGCCTTCTGCCAGCCCTGTCGAGGAGCCGCTGGGGGTGGCAGCACCTCCTCCTCATGGGAGGGATGGGGCAGGGCTCCTGGCCACCCAGGGAGCTCCCTGGCCCTGACTGCAGGGGCCACCAGGTCCTTGGGGTGGGGTGGTCCCCCTCCTAGGGGTAGATCTCAGCGCACCCTGTGCTCTGGTCACTCCTCTGCCACTGCTGCTCATGTGCGGGGTCAGGTGAGGGGAGTAAAGGACACAGCTGGAGTGGCAGTGAAAGTTGGTGCAAGGCTACAGGGTCTTCCTCCTCCACCTATGCCTGGGTGGGAGTGTGGCACACTTTCCTCAGGCTCCCAACTGGGTAGTCACTGCTGTCTCTCGAGTTGGTGTTAGAGGCCTTCCCACTGCTGCCTTGCGTTGGGTGGGCCGTGGCAGCCTATTCCGGGTATATGGGGAGGGTCCTCTGGGTACCAGAAAAGCTGTTTTATCAGGATCTGGGGCTCCAGGGTTCATAGGTGTGACAGTGGGGCAGAGCAGAGTTGAGATGAGCTGTGGGCCTGCACCACCCACCCACATCCACCAGTTGGTGCCCTGTGACTGCCCGCATGGTCAAGACCAGGCAGAAGCCCCCGCCTGGGCTCCTGCTCCCCCAGCAGCCACATCATCCTTACCCCCTGCTCTTGAGGACCGTCACTGCCTCTGATACATTCCTTGGCATCCTCTTAGGGAACCCAGGGTAGGGCAGAGACAGGGCTGAGGGATGGGGCGGTGGGCCAGGGGCTGAGCTTCCTGCGGGGCTTCTCTAGCATCAGCTGCCCTCTCCCTGGCTCCCCCAGTCTCAATGTCTGACAGCGCATTAGGTTTTCCTGTCTTTGCTGTTTGATAATAAAGAGATTCTGCTTTTGGCAGTCACGGACACTTCTTTCCCTCCACAAAAGTCAGAATTGAAAACTGCCTCCAAGTGGCCAGAGATGTTGTCTGACCCCTGCAGTAACTATATCTAATATATACAAATAGAAAATATATATTGTATGTTTACTCTTATTTTCAAAAAGAGAAAGTGAATAAAAATGATGACATCATGTGTGTCCCTGGCCGGTGTGTCAGGTCCTGAGGCTCTTCTGCGCGGGCATCCTGGGCTGTGCCCCACCGTGACCCCTGCCCCACGCTGAGGACATCATTTGCTCTCCATCGTTTGCTGTCCTTGGGAAGCCAACTTCTGAGGCCTGTTGGCCATCCCTGGCATCTCTCCCGCCATTGATCCCTGCTCCTCCCCTAGCTGATGCTGTGTCGCCTTTTGCTGCTAGCCAGGAGGGCTGGTGTTCCCATTTGGGTTTTTTCCGGCTCACTGCCTTCTGGGAGGCTACTGGGAGCAGCAGGAGAGTCTCCGAGGAGGGGCAGAGGAGTCTGGACCAGGAACCACCAAGGACACTGCCCCGTGTGGCCCCTGTTCTGGCATTGACCTGGGGAGGGCAGCAGTTCCAGGCTGCCACTTGGCTGGTGGGGCTTCAGCCTGCTTCTCAGGGAGGAGCAGCAGGGTACCCTCAGCCCACCTCAGCCCCAGCCACTCCCTCTTGTTCTGTCTGCACTGAACATACCCTGCCCACCCAGCTGCTGGAAACTGAGAGAAGATGGCCTGCCCTTCTTGCTGGGTGTCTTGCCTTTTACTGCCCCACCTCTGAGCCCTGAGGTGTCAATGTGCTGCCCTGGGGACCAGAGAGTCAAGAACAAGCAAGGCCCTTGATTGTACAACCCTGGTTCTTGCAGTCCCTCAAAATCTAGGTTCAAGCCGGGCGCGGTGGCTCACGCTTGTAATCCCAGCACTTAGGGAGGCTGAGACAGGAGAATCGCGAGTTCAAAGCCAGCCTCAGCAACGGCGAGGCGCTAAGCAACTCAGTGAGACTCTGTCTCTACATAAAACACAAAATGGTGCTGGGGATGTGGCTCAGTGGTTGAGTGCCCCTGAGTTCAATCCCTAGTACCAAAAAAAAAAAAAAAGAAGGGCGCATGCCTGTGATCCCAGCACTTTGGGAGGCTGAGGCAGGAGAATCACGAGTTCAAAGCCAGCCTCAGCAACGGCGAGACGCTAAGCAACTCAGTGAGACCGTCTCTACATAAAACACAAAATAGGGCTGGGGATGTGCTCAGTGGTTAAGTGCCCCTGAGTTCAATCCCTGGTACCAAAAAAAAAATCTAAGCCGGGCACGGTGGCTCAAGCCTGTAATCCCAGCACTTGGGGAGGCTGAGACAGGAGAATCGCGAGTTCAAAGCCAGCCTCAGCAATGGCGAGGCGCTAAGCAAGCAACTCAGTGAGACCCTGTCTCTACATAATACACAAAATAGGGCTGGGGATGTGGCTCAGTGGTCGAGTGCCCCTGAGTTCAATCCCCAGTACCACAACAAAAAAAAAAAATCTAGGTTCAGAAGTCCCCGGGCAGATGCTACTTGAGGCTCTGCCCTGCCAGTGAACTGGAGGAAAAGGGCTGTGAGCCCTGGAGGAGAGACTTAGCTGCACCTGTTGTGTTGCCTCCATTCCCAGACCCAAAACACCCTGAAAGCATTCCTGGACAGCAGCTGCAGGGGTCACTGCCTCTGAGGCCTGCGGATTCCATCATCCTGGCGCTTCTCAGACCCTTCTCTCTTCTGACATCTACCATCAAGGCCAGGAGAGTGGACATGTAGGATGGCTATTCCCACTGGATTGATAGTGGGCCACCAGAGACCCAAAACAAAACACCTTGGGTCAGGAAACCTGATAAGAAAGGTAGGAGCAGGGCGCGGTGGCGCAAGCCTGTAATCCCAGCACTTAGGGAGGCTGAGACAGGAGAATCGCGAGTTCAAAGCCAGCCTCAACAACGGCAAGGTGCTAAGCAACTCAGTGAGACCCTGTCTCTACATAAAACACAAAATAGGGCTGGGGATGTGGCTCAGTGGTCGAGTGCCCCTGAGTTCAATCTCCAGTACCAAAAAAAATAGAAAGGTAGGCTGGGGGCTAGAGTTGTAGCTCAGTGGTAGAGCGCTTGCCTAGCACATGTGAGGCACTGGGTTCAATCCTCAGCACCACAGAAAAATTTTAAAAGGTATTGTGTTCATCTGCAACTAAAAATAATAAACAGCTGGGCGTGTTGTAATCCCAGCACTTTGGGAGGCTGAGGCAGGAGAATCGCAAGTTCAAAGCCAGCCTCAGCAACAGCGAGGCACTAAGCAACTCGGTGAGACTCTGTCTCTACATAAAACACAAAATAGGCCTGGGGATGTGGCTCAGTGGTTGAGTACCCCTGAGTTCAATCCCCAGTACCAAAAAGAAAGACTGGTCTGGGCTTGGTGGTGCACACCTGTAATCCAAGAAACTTGAGGCTGAAGCTGAAAGATCACAAATCTGAGGCCAGTCTGCAGAATTTAGTGAGACCCTGTCTTTAAAAAAAAAATAGCAAGGGCTGGGATTGTGGCTCAGTGGTACAGCGCTTGCCTCACATGTGTGAGGCACTAGGTTCCATCCTTAGCCACATAAAAATAAATGAATAAATAAAGGTTCATTGACAACTTGAAAAAAGAAAGAGCTGGGGATGCAGCTTAGTGGTAGAGCACCCCTGGGCGATGCCCAATACCACACACGCAAAGCTGGCCTGTTTGAGCAGAGTGTGTGCACTGTCATCGGCCTTCCCTCCTAATTCAGTCTGCCTAAACCTCAGAGCATGGTGGGCAGGCCATCCCATGATTCTGCCCCTTATCTGCCCACACAGCACCCACCAAGATGGAACCCAGCCTATACCTCAGGCTTAATACACCTGAGGGGAAACAGGCAGAGGCCCTTCAGGCTCCCAGTTCTCCAAGTGTGGAGTGCTACGTGTGGACACTGCATCAGGAAGACTGACACCCATGGCCAGGCCACCAGGCTTCTAGGAAGTGCTTTAGGAGCTATCCAATCCCAGCCCTTTGGCCTCCCAGTCCAGATCACACGCCGCCTCCCCACCGCTCAGGCCCTGGAGGTCCTGCAGCTTGGGGAGTTGCCATGGCCTGTGGGGGAGGGGGTGGTACTGGGGATTGAACCCAAAGGCCCGCTACCATTGGGCCACACACTCGGCTTTTTAAATTTTATTTTGTAACAAGGTTTGCTAAATTGCTGAGGCTGGCCTAGAACTTGCCATCCTCATGCCTCGGCCTCCAGAGTTGCTAGGATTACAGGCATGTGCCACCATGCCTTGCCAGCCCTGGCTTTTTTTGGAGAAGATTCTCCAGCATCATGGGCCTTCCCAGCTGGTGAGGAAATTCAACAACAGCAACCAGTTCTTTTTGAAGGTCACACAGATACCCTAGGACTGATGGGTTCACCCACATGTTATGCTAAGGGCAGTGGTGAGACCTCCTTTGGCATTTATAATCTTTAATTAGTGGTTTGTGTTTTGTTTTTAGGGAGAAAGTGATTCATGACCCTAAGATTAACCATACAAAGGTTAAAGTTCTCCCTCCCAATTTCCTCAGTCTCATCTTCCCTGGAGACAAAGAATGTTGCTAGATTTTTTTTTTCTTCCAGGGATGATAGTCTATGTGTGTCCAAGCGAAATCCCTGGAGAGATTTACCAAAGAAATGGTAGCACACCTAGACACTTCCAGCATGTGTGTTCGTTCTCTCTCTCTCTCTCTCTCTCTCTCTCTCTCTCTCTGTGTGGGTGGGTGGGTGTGTGGGGGGGGGGGGGAGAGATTCTGGGAGTTGAAGCCAGGCATGCTAGGCAAATTCTCTACCACTGAGCCACCTCTGCAGCCCATGTTGCTGTTTTTACCTGACGGTGATTTCTGGAGTTAGACCCACATTAGTATTCCACGGATGAATAGGCCACCATTAGCCAGTCCCTGCTGATGGATGGCCATGCAGGCTGTTCCTGTCTTCTTCAAGTCTCAGCAATGCTGCAGGCCAGCGCCTTCTCACATACATAAATGCAGCTGTGAGATTGAGCTCCAGAATGGCCTCACCAAATATTCACATTTTACATTTTAAATTGTAGATCTAGGGAAAACTGGATGAAACTAGAGAGCATACCTAGTATGTATGAAGCCCTCAGTTTGGCCCCCAGTATGGGGTGGAGGAATCCAAAAGGCAATAAAGGATAGAAGTAAAGTCCTCTGACCCCTTCTCTTCATTTCTCTCCCCATTCAACTAAACCATGATTGTCCAATCTAATACATTTTCCCTTTCCCTCTTCTTATATACAAATCATAGCTTAAAATACACTGTTTTGTGCTGTACTTGAATCTCAGAGGTTTTCCCATTATTCATTCATTGCAGTGTCCCTGTGCCTTTATTTATTTGGGGTGAGGGGGCAGGTTTACCGGTCATCGAACCCGGAAGCACTGTACTACTGAGCTACATCCCCAGTTCTTTTTTTTTTTTTTAAATATTTTTAGTTGTAGATGGACACAATATCTTTATTTTTATATTTATTTTTATGTGGTGCTGAGGATCAAACCCAGTGCCTCACACGTGTGAGGCAAGTGCTGCACCACTGAGCCACAACCCCAGCCTCCCAGTTCTTTATTTTGAGACAAGGTCTCAAGAAATTGCCCAGGTTTGTCTCAAACTTGCAGTCCTCCTGCCTCAGCCTCATGAGTCGCTGGGATTACAGGTGTGCATGGCCACTCCCAGCTGTACTTTTCTTTTGATCTTTTCTTTCTAGTACTTGTCTAATTTTAGTGTTTGCTTTTGATTCCTGTTCTATCTGGGCTGTATGTAAGAATGAGGTAGGGATCCAACTTCCCCTTTCCCCCAGATGGTTACACAGTTGTCTCCACACCATATATTGAATAATTCATCATTCCCCCACAGATTTGAAATGCCATTTTTATCATATACTGAATTTCCACATATATTTGGATGTTTTTCTGAATTCTGTTTTGTTACAGAGAATTTGACTCTTCTTTGGTTTCTGCCTTGTACAAAAAGTTTGCCCCAACCCCCATCCCTTGCTGGGGATTGAACCGGGGCACTCCACCACAGAGCTACATCCCCAGCCATTTTTATTTTTTGAGATAGGGTCTCACTAAATTGCCTGGACTGAGATTCTCCTGCCTCAGCCTCCAGAGTAGCTGGGATTACAGGCATCACGCCAGGCCACAAAGAAGTACCTTTATGTTTTGGTAACTTAGAATACCTTCTTCCCATTCGTACTTTAGAACTATTTTTTTAAATGATGGCATTCTTATGTGAATCACGTCAAATGTTTATATTAAACGTTGGAGCCAAGCCAATGCCCAGGGCAGGTCCAGAATCAGGCCAGATGTGGGGGATGCCACTTGAGGGGGGTGAGCTGGTGGGGAGGTTGCCAGGTTGCTGCTGTTGGGAAGCTGTGGGCAAAGAACTGCGGGAGGCAGAATTCTCCCCCAGTGCCTGCCCCTCCCCAGGCCCACTCCCAGCCCCCTCTACCACAGGGGCTTGACCTTAGGTGTGTCATTGGTTCCTTCTCATGCCCATCACCTCCGCCAGGCTAGTGCCTCCCAGAGCCCCTCGTCCCCACAGGCCTTCACAGGCCCAAGCCTCCTGTCTCCATTTCTCTGCACCTGGCTGCAAGCCACAGAGGACAGGAGTGACTGGGTTGGACACTGCGTGCCCAGTGCTAGGTCTCCTGTGCCAAAGGAGAAATGTGTGTGTGGTGGGTGGCCCCTGAAATGCTGGATGCAAATGTGAGGAGGACCAGGGAAGTCACTGTGGAGTAGGCGCTGGGGTGGAAGAGCAGGCAGCAGCACCACAGCTCCAAAGTCTCTCCCTCAGAAATCCACGTCCCAGGCAGTTCAAGCCATGCAGCTTGCTGGTCTTTGGGAAAGCGGCCACAGGATCGCCCACTCCATCATAGCTCAGAACAGTCTGCATGAGTGACAGGGATCTCACCAAAGTCCCTCTCCAAAGGACCAAAGATTCGAGTTAACCACCTCTAGAAGCCCCTCAGGCCCCTGGGCTTCTCAGGAAGTCAGACTCAGGAGCCCAGGGGTCTTGCTTTACAATCTCCTTTCTTTTTTTTTTTTTTTGGTACTGGGGATTGAACTCAGGGGCACTCGACCACTGAACCACATCCCCAGCCCTATTTTGTGTTTTATGTAGAGACAGGGTCTCACTGAGTTGCTTAGCGCCTCGCCATTGCTGAGGCTGGCTTTGAACTCGTGATTCTCCTGTCTCAGCCTCCCTAAGTGCTGGGATTATAGGCTTGAGCCACCGCGCCCGGCTTGCAATCTCCTTTCCTACTGATGAACTTGGGCCAAATCACTACATCTCTCTGAGTCTCAATGAGCAGGTGACTCTCAGGTCAGGGCTTGCACATCATAGTCCTAAGTGGGAGTTCTGCTAGTACTGCTGACATGAGATTCCCTAGGGAAGGTAACACCCCTGTGGATTATGCAGGACTTTGTGGGATCCCTGGGACATTCCCAGTCCACAGCATCCATCATTTCATAAACACAGGCCAAGAAGCCATATAGGGACTCACAGGTGCCACATACACAGCCTTGCTTGAAGTTCTCAGAGAATCATTGCCCAGGAAGAGGGCATTCCATCAGAAAAGGAAGAAAGGAGCCAGGCACAGTGGCGCATGCCTGTCATCCCAATGACTCAGGAGGCTGAGGCAGGAGGATTGCGAGTTCAAAGCCAGCCTCAGCAATGGCGAGGGGCTAAGCAACTCAGTGAGACCCTGTCTCTAAATAAAATACAAAATAGGGCTGGGGATGTGGCTTAGTGGTTGAGTGCCCCTGAGTTCAATCCCTGGTACCAAAAAAACAAAAAAGAGAGAAAAGGAATAAAGGCAGATTTCCAGATAAGAGCCCAGACCTAGCCCCAAGCATGGGCAGAGGAGCATCTCTAGCAGCAAGATGGTCTTAAGCAAGACCAGCCCAGTGTTCACCAGGAAGGTAGGGGATTGAATTTATTTACTCCTGCCTTGTTCTCCAAAGGAAGAAAAATAGCTCACAAAATCCAGAAGCCTGAAAATTTTAAAAATTCACAAGAAAAAATGTAAACAGTGATACCAAGTGAAGGGAAGCACTATGGTAGGGAAAAAATAGGAAGCCAACCATCCCTATTCACTGAATTTGAAGAGTAGAACCCTTGCCAGAGGTGGTCTGAGCTCCTTAATGGCTGAGGAGAGAAATGAAATCAGGCTGAGGCCCCATTCCAGAGTGGGAGATGAAAACACTCCCACTGTTAGAGAAACGTACTGTGGTTGCCACCACCTGCTCCCTGGAGGATGCACCTCCTCCGTGCTCCTCCACCTTTCCCCAGGCTGGGGAGAGTGTATTGTCAATGCTCTTACAGTTTCTAGATCTCATGGGTTCTAGAAACTTCCTAAGGCAGGACGACATCTTCTTCTCCTCCTTCTCCTTCCTCCTCCTCTCCCCAACCCTCCTTCAAAAATCCATGTCAAGCCGGGCGTGGTGGCTCACGCTTGTAATCCCAGCACTTAGGGAGGCTGAGACAGGAGAATCATGAGTTCAAAGCCAGCCTCAGCAATGGCGAAGCACTAAGCAACTCAGTGAGACCCTGTCTCTACATAAAACACAAAATAGGGCTGGGGATGTGGTTCAGTGGTCGAGTGCCCCTGAGTTCAATCCCTGGTACAAAAAAAAAAAAAAAATCCATGTCAGCTGGGCATGGTGGAGCAAGCCTGTAATCCCAGCACTTAGGGAGGCCGAGACAGGAGAATCGCGAGTTCAAAGCCAGCCTCAGCAATGGCGAGGGGCTAAGCAAGTCAGTGAGACCCTGTCTCTACATAAAACACAAAATAGGGCTGGGGATGTGGCTCAGTGGTAGAGTGCCCCTGAGTTCAATCCCTAGTACAAAAAAAAAAAAAAAAAAAAAAAAATCCATATCAGCAGCCAGGCGCAGTGGCACATGCCTCTAATTGCAGCAACTTGGGAGGCTGAGGCAGGAGGATTCCAAGTTCAAGGCCAGCCTCAGCAAGTTGGTGAGACCCTAAGCAACTTAGTGAGACCCTGTTTCAAAATAAAAAATAAAAAGCATTGAGGATGTGGTTCAGTGATATAACTCCTCTGGGTTCAATTCCCAGTACTCCCCCTGCAAAAAGAATCTATGTCAATCACCTGCAGGGGCACATGCCTATAATCCCAGCACTTTGGGAAGCTGAAACAGGAGGATCATGAGTTCAAAGCCAGCCTCAGCAACCGCGAGGCGCTAAGCAACTCAGTGAGACCCTGTCTCTAAATTCTCTAAATAAAACACAAAATAGGGCTGGGATGTGGCTCAGTGGTTGAGTACCCCTGAGTTCCATCCTCCGTATCCAAAAAAAAAAAAAAGAATCCATGTCAGCATATTGGCGAACAGTAAGATTTTTAGTATTTGTTAAATAAATAAAATCATTGGTCAGTGTAGAAACAAGACATCTGTGCATTTCACCTCAGTACCTGGCCGATGGCAGAGATGTTGGAGGCCCGGGGTGTAATGGGGAGGGGTTCAGAGCCAGGGAACTCAGCAAATGTAACTTTCCAAATTGGAAGTAGGAAATTCCTGTCCAGTTCCAGGGAGTGAGATTTGGGCTCTGGAAGTCTGGTTAGGATGTTACTGTCCTTTGAGGGAAGCTACAGGTGGAAGCTCCTGAAGGAAATGGCCTTAGCAGTGACAGAGGTGGTGTTGGCCAATTTCTGGACCTTTATTTATTCACCTCCAGCCTTGTTGAGGCAGGGATTTGGGACTGAGTTGCTGTGACTCAGTGTGTGCTGGGTTCAGTCCTCTTTGTCCCCATCTCCCCTCTGGGCTGCTGTTGTACTTATTGTCCAGTGATGGTCATTTGCCCCTGTGGGTGAGAGGAAGGTGGCAGGGCCTTCAGAGGAGACGGCTAAGGCCACCAGCTAGAGGTCCCAATTCCGTTCAAACCCTGGAGATTTCTCACTCCAGCCTCAGTTTCCTCTTCCCTCAAATGGAGATACCAGGGTTAAGGCTGAAGGTTTAAGGATCATGTAAGGAACAGTTTAGAAAAGGGTCTGGCACTTAGTAGGTTCTCTTGAAACAGCAAAAGCCCTTGAAGGTGTCTGCCTTTGATGGATACAGAGCAGAGACTCAGCACAAGACAGTGATTCCCCCAAGGTCACAGCTGGGGCCTGATCCGAGTCCTGGGCAGCCTGACTCCAGTGGGCCAGGGTTTGTCAGGAGCCTGCTTGAGCCCGGGCGAGAGGTGTTTGGAGCAGAGGACGCGAAGGTGGGCGGTAGGGAAGGGGCTTCTATTTCGTAGCGAACGCGGATCACGGAGCTGGATGAGGCCCTGCACGGGCTCACTGCCCTCCAGTCACCTTCTAACGACCCTTCCCGGGAGGGGCGTCCCGGGAGGGCAGGGGGCGGGAGGGGCGGGCGGTTACCTCATCTTTGTCTCCGGGAGGCCCCGCTGGCTCGCTTGCTCGCGCCTCCAGTTGCGGCTGGGGCTGTGACTCCCGGAGCTGGTGTGAGAGGACAGAGGGGCCGAGGCGCCGAGAGGCAGCGCTGCTGCGGGACCCGCGCCGCGAGGGGGTCGGACCTCGGGGCCCCGCGCTGCCCGGCGGCGCCGCGGTTGGCGCTGCGGGCGGAGGCGGTGTCTGCGCGCGGCGCGCCCGGTCTGTTCTCTCCGGAGCTTTGGCACCCGCCCGAGCTGCTAGTGCGCCCGCCACGGTCTGCCCGCTCGGCTGTCTGTCTTCCTGCCGCCAGCCCTGTCCTCGGGCTGGCCTCTCCTGTGCTCCGGTGCTCAGCGAGGCGACGACGAGCGCGGCGGGGCCGGGGCGCACCGGACAGGGCGCGCGGGGCGCACGGCGGGACGCCGGCCCATGAAGCTTCCCGGCGCGGGGCGCGGCAGCGCGGGCCGGCCATGGGGGGCAGCCTGCGGGTGGCCGTTCTGGGCGCTCCAGGAGTGGGCAAGACGGCCATCATCCGCCAGTTCCTGTTCGGTGACTATCCCGAACGCCACCGGCCCACAGACGGGCCCAGCCTCTACCGGCCCGCGGTGCTGCTCGACGGCGCTGTCTACGACCTGAGCATCCGCGACGGCGACGTCGCTGGCCCTGGCCCGAGCCCCGGAGGTGTCGAGGTAGCGGTTTGAGTGGTGGGCAGGGGCGTGTGACAGTATGAGGAATCTATGTGTGCCTACTGCACACGTGCATGTCCACGTGGATGGTCCCAGGGCTCCTGACCATGTTAAGGATTGGAAGGAAAAGTGGTGTGTCCTGGTGTTGTATTTGAGCTCTCTCCACTGGTCTGGAGGAGCCCAGGCCCAAACCCGGCGATTTAGCCGTGTGGCTTTTTCTTGTTGCCCTGGGTCTTTCTATCTTTGCCTACCTCCCTTGGTGGGACTGGATCAGCGCGCGTCGCTGCATGGTCTTGTGGCTGCATCTGGAGCCTTGAGCAGAACCACAGTGGGAGAGATTGGAATCAGGCACAGGGATGTAAGTTCTAAAGGAAGTAATTCTTTGCTTCCTCATTCCTGTGACCTGGAGCAAAGACTCATTTAGTAATTTGTGCTAACTCCAGTTCAGATCTCCAGTCTTTGCAGTTGGATGTCTGAGAGGTTTAGAGGAAAAAGCCAAGATTAAACAGGGCTTCCTGAAGCGGATGGCACTGAGCTGAATCTGGAAGGCTGAGTGAGGTTTTGTGTAAAAGTGGTATAATCATTCCAGGTGGAAAGAGCAGTAGGTTCTTAGGTGAAAGGCTTAAGCGTGTACAGCTGAAGATGATGGGTGGTCTCAGGGCTCCGGTGGGAGGCGGGGTTTTCAGGGCAATTAAGTCTTTATAGGCAATAGTAGCCTGCGAGGGCGGCTAGGGAGGGGAGTGGTCCTACTGGAGTTGAGCTGGGGAAAACTGGAAGGAAGAAAAGGAATGTGGGAGTGGGGGAACGGGAAAGGAAGGCGAGGTTGAAGGAGGTTGAAGGAGGGCTGGTGGCCGACAGGCTCCTGGTAGTCTTGGGAAAATTTTACAACGGAGACCATGAGGAGGGTAAGGCCCAGGAAGCTTGGGGGAGGGCGCTTAGAGATAGGCATGAGTGATGGAGGCCTGGAGATGAACTGTGGGTTTAGTGTCGATTCCCTGCAGAGAGTTAAGGAGCTGCAGGGTGGGAAGGCGGCTCCCGCAAACCCCAGCCTCCCGCCCCCAGGAATGGCCTGACTCTAAGGACTGGAGCTTGCAGGATACGGACGCCTTCGTGCTAGTCTACGACATCTGCAGCCCGGACAGTTTCGATTATGTGAAGGCCCTGCGGCAGCGTATCGCGGAGACCAGGTGGGGGCGCTGCAGGAGGTGGTGGTGGGAGAGGGGCCTGACCGGGCCAGGCCTTTGCCCTAGGGTAGTGAGTAGATTCTCCCCTACTTGGGGCTGCAGGATCAGGTCTTTGCTATAGGAAGGTCTCCAACTGTATGTCTTTGGCACACACAGGCCTGGTATTTCTTGAAGGTCTCTGGCCGTAGGAAGGAACGCGCCTGTGTGTGTATATATTCTTGGGGTTGGGGATGGGGGGATTCTCTGGCTCTGGGGTCCCTAGCACCGCGTTTCTTATCCCCATCCGGCCCCCAGGCCGGCGGGAGCGCCCGAGGCACCTATCCTCGTGGTAGGCAACAAGCGGGACCGGCAGCGGCTGCGCTTCGGACCTCGGCGTGCACTGGCCGCCTTGGTGCGCAGGGGCTGGCGCTGTGGCTACCTCGAATGCTCCGCCAAGTACAACTGGCACGTGCTGCGTCTCTTCCGCGAGCTTTTGCGCTGCGCCCTGGTACGCTCACGTCCTGCACACCCAGCCCTACGCCTGCAGGGGGCGCTGCATCCAGCGCGCTGCATCCTCATGTGACCGGATTGGACAAGATTGCCCAACCTCATCGGATTGGACAGGGAAATCTCTTCCCTGATTGGATAAGGAAAGCTCCTACCCGTTCTCCTGGGCGACTGGCCTCTTTTTGAACTACACGGGGCCCAACGTCCCATTGGACAAGATGAGTCCTTTCTGGGACCTCATTGGGTCACAGTTGATGGAAAGGACTTGGCTGTGTGTCTGGGAGCACGAACTGCACCTAGCGCTTCCCTGGACACACTAAGTCCCGCCTCTCAGGAGGTAATAAAAGAGAAAACAAAGTGCTCCTGAGATTTCTGTTCTGGGATAGGCAGGACAGAGACTTGATTTTGGACTAGAGCTGCCAAGCTTGGCAGTTAACTCCAGAGTCCCAACTTGAGGACTGTCAAAGGGAAGTGACGCCCCAAGGGTGAGTCCCCAAGAAACAGACAGGTGGCTGGAGCAAAAGTTTACTGTCAGAGGCTCTGCTGGACCATAGGTCCTCAGGACACCGGGCTAGCCCGGCCTCCCCTAAGGCATTCAATAATATTAGTAATTAAATAGCTACGCTCATCCCCCAATCGGAATGTACAACAGAGGTCCCATTGTGCCATGTGGTCCCGAGGGGTCTGGTCCCATGAGGTCTGGTACTCAAGAGGCGAGGGGGCTCCCTGATGCAGAGGGTAGGTTAAGGCCACAAAGGAAAAGGAGAAGGAATGGGGTCTGGGAGCAGCTGGGCTGGTTCATCACATTCAGGAATCTGGCTCGGCCCTTGGGGTGACCGAGGGCTGGGCAGGCCAGGCCCCGAACTCCGTGGGTCCAGATGGGCGTCGGGGGCCCCGAGGTGTGGGAATGCGAGAGGGTTTACGGTCTGGTTGTGTGTCCATGCGGCCCCGTGCCCAGATCCGCGAGGGTTCTGGGACAGCCAGGGGGGTCCCAGGCGCATCTAGAGGACCTCCCATGCCAATGCAGGGGCTGCCTTCATCTGAGGAGCTAGATAATGCTTGACTACGGGGCCCGGGCAGCCCATTGGCTGTCCGGCCTGAGTCCCCAGGTTGGCCACACTTGCCACCCAGGACGCTGAGGGATGAAGAGGAGGAACTGGAGGAACAGTAGGCTGAGTCGGGAGCTGGAGGATCTGGGGGCCGAGCGGGGTCAGGGGCTAGTCCGGTGTGAGTCCGGCTGGTAGCAGCTTCAAGGGCACGGGCATTGGCCAGGAATTCCTCTTCCAGGCGCCGGAACAGCTGCTGCTCCTGCTGCGGATCAAGCTGCAGAGGTGTGCGGAAGACACTGGCGGGTGTGGCGCCCAACTCTGGCCCCAGGCTGGAGACCTGGAGAGGCCGGGGCGCTGCAGGGCTGCGGGCACGGGGAGTCTGGGGGGTGCTCCTGCCCGAAGCCACGCTGCCCCTGCCCCGAGACACACAGGAGTGCTGCCCATCTCGGTCCCTGCGCACTAGCAGTACAGCCTGCTCCTCGCGGTTCTGGCTGCGGGCCCGGCGGGCAGAACTGGGGGCGGACAGCTGGGCTCCTCTGCCGCTTGGGGCAGCCCGGGGCCGTCCCCGATCCAGCCGGTCTCGGGATTGGCTGCGAGGGGCAGGCGGCCGTCTCGGAGAGGCCGGGGTGCCTGTGGTCAGCCGCCTGCTGGGCCGCTCCCTCCGGAGGGTGCCAGTGCCTGTGTCGTCACTGCGGGCACCAAGGGGGCCACTCTGGGCTGAGGAGGCTGAGGAGTCACTATCCCCCGAGTAGCGGCGGGAGCGGGGGATAGGGGGCAGCTGATCCCGGGGCCTGGGGCAGGGGAACAAGAGAGAGATGGGGCATCACTGGTGCGCGTGCACAAGGGGCAGGTGGTTGGCAGACCCGTGGGAGTGCGGGTGGGAGTGGGAAGGCTTGTCTGTCCTGGGGACTTCCAGGGAGAAGTGAGAGGCTCCAGAGCAGCTTCCCGCGGCCACTCAGGGCCCAGGGCCCCAAGACAGCGGAAGAAATGAGGTCTGCACGGCCCGGCTCCCCCTCCCCAGGGCTCCGGTCTCCCCCAGGACCGGCCAGAGGAAGCCTGGTTGGACTGGCGGCTGCCCAACCCCCAGGGCCCACCCCAGCTGTGTTGTTGGTTTGGTCGGGTTGCCATAGAGATGGGAAGCCGGGCCCACCCCCACCCACGGGAACTTTTCCCAGGGTGTGAGTCACTCTGGAGCCGAAGGCAACTCCGTCATCCAGGCCAGGGCGGAAGCCCCACCCCCACCCTCCGGGCAGCTCTTTCCCGCGTCCTCCTGCACCTCACCTGGGCAGCGTCTCGGCCCCCTCCTTTGTGCTTCTTAAAGTAACCTCGGTCCGAGAGCCCCTGCGCTCACCTCCCGGGACTGGGCTACCAGGGCGGGGACTTGGGGTGGGTGACACCCTCTGGGGGGAGAAGGTCCAGGCCCTGGGCTGGGCAGGTCTGTGGGCTGTGGGGAGAGAGAACAGATGACTGTGAGGGACACAGCCAGGGAAAGGAGTCCCTGCGTGTCCACCCAGCCCCAGGCACTGACCAGTGGAGGAACAACGGCAAGGGTCATGCTTGTCCAAGTAATGCTCCAGTGTGTCCCAGCCACCACCCACACGCACCATCACGTGGCTTCTCAGCACCTGTGGAGGCCCAGAGTGGGCAGGTCATGGCTGTATCCCAGGGTCTGACAGCCCACGGGGTTGGTTGCAGCTGGCAGCAGGGGACCCTTACCCTCACAAAGATGAGCAGGCTGGAGTCTCCCACTCGGTATTTCCCTTCAGAGACCTTGATCATGGGGAACTGGTCTGGGCAAGTGCAGCGCCCTAGAATCTCCCTTACCTAAGGCCAGAGAGGAAAGGCGGGAGGTCAGGGTCAAGTCCCTCCTCCTGGGGCTTCAAGTCAGCAGCTCCAGGGTCAGGAGGAAGTAAGTGCTTCCGGGGAATGGGGGTTGGAGACTGTTGCCCCAGACATGAGTGCAGCTTCTAAACATGACCAGCTTCCCTCGTTGGCCCTGAGGGCCCAGAAAGCTGACCCAGATGAGAAGATGGAACTGTGGTCAGGTCAGGGTCTGGGACCCCAGTGAGTGACATCCTTGAAGCCCTTAAGCCTAGGGGAGTCCTGGAGCCTGTCCTCAACGCCCTTTCACCCACATCACTGAGAGGGACCTGAAATCACAGGAAAGCCAGGCCCTGGAGGAGGCAGGTGATAGAATACAAGTGCAGGGGACCCTGTGCCCCTGGCTGAGCACTGTGGGGGGAGTGCCACAGACACATGGGACATATGTACACACAGGCCACTGACCTGGCCAGCACACACTGCACACACGTTACTCCAGGCGTGGAGTTGCCAGGCTGGCTGTGTGGGAGGCCCTGCCCGCCTCCCTGCCCACAGTGGCGCCGGAGGAAATGAGCAGGTGGGGCCTTGGGTGACCCGGGCCCAGGCCCAGGCCAGGGGTGGGGCACATGCCTCTGCCCTCGGCCATCCGGCTGCCCGCCTCCTGGGCAGGCACATCACAGTCCTAACCTTCAGATAAAAAGGAAACTCTTGGCCCAGCTGCGGGGGTGGCAGGGACACCTAGGCCCTGGGAAAGGAGGAGGGGGCTGGGGACATTGCCCAGCACCTCCTATGCTCCAAGCAGGACTCCTGCAGCTCCAACAGGACTTCCTGTTCCCACCAGCAGCGGCTGGGCTGGGCTTCCCAGCAGAGGGCCAGGTGTTCACTGAGTGCCTACTATGTGCTGACAACCATGCACAGGGCTTTGCATACTTCATCCCGGCCAAGTGCTGTAGCCGCTCGACCTTGAGCGCTGAGTTTGAGGATGCATCTCTCTAGCACCTGAGTGCAGGAAGGGCCTCGAGGATGTGTCCACATCAAGACACTCCCCCCCACCCCCCATAAAGGAATGCGGAGCACTTGGTTGGTACAGCTTTAGCACCTAAAAGGAGGGAAAATCATGGCTGGGGATGTAGGTTAGTGGCAGAGTGTTTGCCTAGCATGCATGAAGCACGGGGTTCCATCCACAGCATCAGAGGGGCTGGGGGGAAGCGTTGGGGAGAATGCCCAGATGCAGAATTCTATCCCAGGCCTAGCTGCACTGTATGACCTCAGACCCAGGACCTCTCCCTCTCTGGGCCTAGCCATTTTCTAGGGCCCAGGTATACACTTGGCATTCAACATACGCACCCTTTGCATTGGGTAGGCTGTCCTACAGACACCAGGATGGGCAGGAACAGGTAGTGGGCATGGGCTCTGCCACCCGGTTCCTGTGCAGGGTGCAGGCGCGGGCAGGGGCTCAGTATGCCTGTGGGAGGACTCACCAGCTCATCGAGGTTGCGCATGTCACTGGGTGTCATGCGGGGTCCACGGGTGGAAGTCCCTGGTGCAGCGGTGGTTTCAGTGGTGTCCTCTCCGGCAGTGGGAGCATTGGGGCCCGGGGGTGCAGCATGCAGCTCCCGCTCAATCTCCTGCTCGAACTGCACCAGGCGGGGAGCAAGCAGGCCCAGGCGGGCCCCGCGCCGCGCCACCTCCAGCAGGCACAGCACCACGCTCTTCTCGTTCTTGCGAAGCACCAAGTCCTCAGTCTCAAACATGAGCACCTCGGGCACACCCAGCTCCGCACGGCACCAGCCGATGAAGGTGGCCACGTTGTCTCGGGCCATGAAGGAGCCAGGAACCACGCTGTGTGCCTGGAAGGCCACACCTCGGGTTGGGCGGGTGGCAGCCAAAGCACGGGCAGCCTCGGTGACAGCGTTGGCATGCTGGCAAAGGGTTGTGCCTGTGGCCAGCCCTGTCAGAAAGCCATCACCACCGCCAGGCAGACCCAGGCCGTACAAGGCATTGAGCCACTCAGCCAGGTCTTCTTTCATGGCCTCCACATAGGCCTCACTTGAGCGGAAAGGCCGCACACTCTTTGCCGCCGAGCCCGCGATGCTCGCCACTGGGTCCGCCATGCCCGGGCCAGCCGAGTCACTGTGGGCAGGGACACAGGTCAGGACTGCTGTGAAGATCCAGCAAACATTCAGTACAGAACACCTGTACCTGCCTATCACTCAAGCTAAATGCCTGGTTTAAGTTCGAGTGGTGAGAAACCTCTGTGCCTCAGTTTCCGCATCTGTGAAATGGGCACATAATATTACCCATCTCAGAATTCCAAGTTCCAGACCAGCCTGGGCGGCATAGCAAGACCCTGTATCAAAGTAAAATAAAAAGGACTGGGAGTGTAGCTCGGTGGTACAGCAGTTACCCAGCATGTGTGAAGCCCTGGGTCCAATCCCCACGATTGCAAAAATAAAAAATGAATCATCTGCCCAAAAGGATTCAACAAGATAATCTTTAAACTCAGTGTTTCTAAATGTTTGCTGTTTGGCTCTTTCCTGGGTGGGGGTTGGGAGATGGCTGAAGGCTTCTCCCAGGCAGGTTGGTGCTCATCAAAGAGCTGGGACCCCAGCAGACAGGGGAAGGGTCGTCTGCATTGCTCAGGGCTGGTGCCGGTTCCATCTCCAGCAGTAGGGTCCCTGCTCCTCCCTCAGTCCCCCTCCCCTAAGGACTGTGCCACTGTTACAACCACATCGCAGCCAGCCTGGCCAGCAACAGCAACAACAGAGGCTAGGGCTGGGCGCCCGTGATATTATCTCCATTTTACAGATGAGGAAACTGAGACGCAGAAAGGGTACCAGCTCGCTGAAGGTCGCTGAGCAGTGAGTGGAGGCGTCAGGGCGCTCCCGGCGCGGCGTTGCTGATTTCGGGGTGCGATCCCACAGCCGGGTCTGCCCAGCCCGGTCCCGCCTCCTCCAGCAGCCTCCCGGGTGCGCCCCAGGCGGGTACGTGCAGGGCCAGGATTCTGAAAGGCCTCCGAGAGCTTCGGAGGTGCTCGGGGCCTGGCCCAGAGAGGGCTCGGGGCCGCCCAAGGTCACACAGCCCTGGGGAACCGAGGCCGCGCACTCCGCTGCCGGTCCCGCAGCAGTGCGCGCTGGGCAGAGGGTGCTGGGGGTCCCCACGCTCACCTGGCTCATCCCGCGGCCGCGGGGAGCATCGCCCCGGCGGGGGCCGGAGCCGGGCCGGGCCGCCGCAGGGAGGCGCCGCCCGAGCCTCGGCGGATCCCGGTGCCTCCTCGGCCTCCGCGCCGTCTCCGCCCCGCCTCCCTGGAATTCGGATCCCGCCCGGAGGGGGCGGGCGGGGCCGTGCGCTCTTAAAGGGGCCGCGGCTTTCCTGGGCGGCTGGGCGGGGTGGGGGAGGAGCTGGAATCTCCGGACCTGGCGTCTCCTCGCAGTCCGCGCCAGGGGTGGCCCGCGGGCGGCCGCAACCAGCCCAGACGCTCCTTGCAGACCCGAGCCGGTCCCCACGGGCCCGTCCACCCTCCTTGTTCTCGGGGGAGGGGTTCGGGACCCTTTTCAATGGGCCTCCCTCCCCGACAGTGGCCTTCCCAGGGCTGGTGGCCGCACGGCCTGTTTCCGAGATCAAGTCAGGAAGCGATAGAGGCCGGGGGCTGCAAAGTCACCTCCGTCCCGGGTGGACCTCCGCAGACCAGATAACCGAGGCGCCCCGCCACCAGCGCGAGCTTCCTCCCCGCAGTGCGGGCGCAGCGAGGGGAGGGTGGCCCCGGCGACTCTGCCGCCACTCAGGGTCCGCCCCGCGCTCCCCCTGGAGGCTCAGCTGGACCATATGAGTTGAGGAGACCCGTTTTACGGATGAGGAACTGAGGCTCAGAAGGACAGGCAGGTGGCCAGGAGTCTGCTGCACAGGCTTCCGCACAGAATAGCGGGGTGAGGCCTGGAGGCTGCGGAGGTCGGCCAGGCCGGGGAGGGTTAACCCCGCTCGGTTCTTTTCAAACTGCAGAGGAGGGCCCTGGCCAGCATCTGCGGGAAATCCTGCCCCCTGCTGCTGCCGGCTGGGCTGGGTCCAGTCACCAGGCCGGTCTGGGTCGCAGCCATGCTGCCGGGTGGGGCCAAACAACTAGGATGCTCAAAGCTTTAATAAAGCTCTCGGTGAGCGCCAGGCCTGCTCTGTGCCCTTGACCTGAAGGGATGGGGAGTCACCTCTGTGAGGGACACTTGCTAGTCTCAAGCTGGAGCTCATGCAGGGAGCAGCTGATGGAGCCGGGTTTGAACACCACTGTTTGGCAATACCTTCATTCAAGGATCAGGGTCATTTTATTGAGCACCTACTCTCAACTCTCTGGGTGCCAAGTTCCTGAAGGTTTCATCTCACCTCTGAGCTCAGGACCTTCTGGAAGGTGGTTTCAAAATCTCCTGAATCCCCTGGATGCCTCAGGCCCTCACTCCCCAACCGGGTGTAAGGTGGATAACTAGCAATAGTAATGGCTGGCACATGACACCTACTGTGCCAAGTCTCTCTTTTTTTTTTTTTTGGTACCAGGGATTTGAACTCAGGGGCACTCTACCACTGAGCCACATCCCCAGCCCTATTTTGTGTTTTATGTAGAGACAGGGTCTCACTGAGTTGCTTAGCACCTCCCCGTTGCTGAGACTGGCTTTGAACTTGCGATTCTCCTGTCTCAGCCTCCCTAAGTGCTGGGATTACAGGCTTGAACCACCGCGCCTGGCCCAAGTCTCTTTTGACACTCAAAACCAGCAGCAAAACGGTGGACCAATTAGGGCCAGCTCTCAGGGCTTGCAGTTTGAAAGGCAGGCAGCCCCTGGGAGAGGTTGGAGATGGGTGAGGGAGGGCAGCAGAGTGTGGGTGTGTGGGAGGGCTGCAATTTAAAATCAGAGGTTAAAGAGATGAGAGAAGCCTGGCAGATATCTGGAGGGAGAGTGCCTCAGCAAAGGACCTGAGGTGGGATATGCCCTGTGTGTTCAAGTAGATTGGGGAAGCTCCAGAGGCTGGAGTGGAGGGAGCTGAGGAGAGGGATGAAGGTAGACAAGTTGTGGCAGATCAAGGAGGGCCTTGTGGGGCCATGCCTCTTGCGGGACATAGGAGCCATGAAGGGATTTAGAGCAGAGGAGGTTGATTTAGGTCCTCACAGGATCCCTGGACTGCTGGGTGGGCAGGGCTAAGGGCAGGAGCCAGAGCCCCAGAGGGAACCAGGTGGTAGCACTGGGGGTGATGGAAGTGTATTGGATGTTGGCTGTATTTTTTGGTTTGTTTGTACCAGGGATTGAACCCAGGAATCCAGGAATGGTATTAACCACTGAACAACATCCTCAGGGATTGAACTCCAGGGCACTCGACCACTGAGCCACATCCCCAGCCCTATTTTGTGTTTTATGTAGAGACAGGGCCTCACTGAGTTGCTTAGCACCTCACCATCTGAGGCTGGCTTTGAACTCGCGATTCTCCTGTCTCAGCCTCCCTAAGTGCTGGGATGACAGGCTTGAGCCACCGTGCCGGCTCCAGGAGTGGTATTAACTACTGAGCAACATCCCCAGCCTTTTTTTTTTTTTTCAGGTAAAGTCTCACTAAGTTGCTGAGGCTGGCTTTGTACTTTGAACTCACAATCCTCCTGTCTTATCCTCTCAAGTTGCAGGGTAAACATGATGCTTTCAGTTGTCCTCATTTCACAGTTTAGGGAAACAGGCTAAGAGGGCAGAGCAGGTTCGTGGTCAGTGGCTATGCAGGAATTTGAATCGTACACAGTAGAGATGGGACTAAATCTAGTCCTGGCTTTTGGTTGTTGATGGGCTGGTTAAGTTTCCTGTGCCTCTGGGGCACCATCTCTAAAATGGAACCATTGTAGTAGTTGCATCATAGAGTTATAAAAAATATTACCATAACTCAGCTCCGGTGTGGCCCAGCAGATGGGGTATTGTGTCCATTACACTGAAGGAGAGGGAACCCCTTCCTCTTTGCCTGTCCCGTCAGCTAGGGCCTGTGACCAGAGGGCAATTCCAGAGTCCAGCCTCCAGTATCTACACATGGCAGTTGTGATGTAGGCCTCTCTTGTGTGGGAGACCTTGACTTTGATTTTGCTATGTGGTGCCCCCGGGGTCCATAGGGTCACCTCCAGAAAAATCTTTTATTTTCTTGCAGAACCAAGAGAAGCAACAGAAACTGCTGGAGGAGCAAGAGGGCTGGGTAATGGATACTCCGCACTTATCTGCAGACCCCAGAGGCACCTGTGTATACATGGGCAGGTTTCTTGCATCCAGTACTGATGCCAGCGAGCAGCTGGCTTGGCCTTGGTTGCAGCTCCAAGTCTGATGGAGTCAGTGGAATTGTAACACAAAGCCATTGCTGGCAGGCTGTGGCCCAGTGATGAGCAGCTCTGGGTACTTAGTGCAGTGGTTGGGTTAACCTGAACCCCTTCAGGCTAAGCTGAGCCTGAGAGCAGTCAGGTGGCTGAGGGACTTGCAGGCAGCTTCAGGTTGTTCCACAGATGTGTATCCACCCAAAGGATTCCTGCTGTCTGTTCCTGCCTCAGGTGTGGAACAGGTGACCTCTAGCTGCCTCCTGTACCCACTAAGGGGCAAAACCAGAAAGCCTGAGTGGGCCCACTTCCCCACCTGCCTCCATCACATGGTGCTGGCTGCTCTCCCTGTGCCTGGTGGCTGTCAGGAGTTGGGTCAGATGAGCCAACAGCATAGTGCCAGGTGTTGACCTTGGTTCCTGGTTGCACTGTTCTCAGCCCCTCAGCAGCTGCAGCCCGGGAGCTCCATGGGAAGCACCATGGAGCCACTTCCTGTGGGCCTTTCCATGTGGTGTAGGGCAGAGGTCAGTCTCCAAGTTAACCCCACAACCTTTGCCCAGGCCTAGTGGGACCATGAGGCTGAGTTTGTAATCAACATGATTAAGCAGGGGCCCTTGGGGAGTTTTCAACAAGGTGCTGGATCTAATTAAGAGTTTGGGTTCTTCCAGGAGAATCATGAGTTCAAAGCCAGCCTCAGCAACCGCAAGGCACTAAGCAACTCAGTGAGACCCTGTCTCTAAATAAAATACAAAATGGGGCTGGGGATGTGGCTCAATGGTCGAGTGCCCCTGAGTTCAATCCCCAGTGCCCCCCCCAAAAAAAGAGTTTGGGTTCTCCCTCCACCTCTTCTGCTACACACTGTCCTGCTCACCCTCCTCTGTCTTTTTCTTTTGGTACTGGAGATTGAACTGAGGGGCACTCGACCACTGAGCCACATCCCCAGCCCTATTTTGTGTTTTATGTAGAGACAGGGTCTGAGTTGTGCTAAGCCTTGCTGTTGCTGAGGCTGGCTTTGAACTTGCTATTCTGCCTCAGACTCCCAAGCTGCTGGAGTTTTAGGTGTGTGCCACCATGCCCGATTCCTGCACCTCCTTCTCAAGGCATGAGCCAGATTTGTACAATCTAGAGGCTCAGAATCCATGCTGCCTGAGCACAGGAGCCACTGCAGTCCCATGTTCCTTTTGGCTCAGAGAAGCACTTCACCAAACCCTTAAGTCAAGGATGGAAGTCCTCTCCTGGGAAGCCTTATGTGGTACCTGCTGAGTGCCATGGTCATTCTGTGTGGTGGCAGCTTCCATTGAGGGGTTTGTCCAGGGCCCCTTAGTGCAGGCTCTTGGCCTGGGATGTGGGATGGTCATGTACCTTTTGCTGCTGGAGCACCTCCTTTCCCAAACAGGATGCCTCAGCTCTCACCCTGGGCCCTTGATGGCAAGTATCTAAACCTTTAGTCCCATCTCACCTGAGAAACAGGTATCACGAATTAAATATTCTGAGGCACTTGGCACAGTGCCTGACCTAATGCATGGGCCTAAGTGATGTGGCTGAGTTTAGGGCTCAGAGGTCTGAGCTGAGGTGCAAGTGCCTGTGGCCCCACGGGTCAGAAGTAGCATGGTGGGAGCCACGAAGTTTTTGAGAATTCCAAAAATGTTTGATGTCAAGTCACTTTGGCCTCTGGAGAAAGATTAGGGGGCCAAGGGGAGAAGCAGAGTTAGCAGGAACTCCCTCTGTGAGTGTGGCCTGACAGGGCTGTGGATGGAATTCTAAGTGAGCTGATCTGGAGAGGGTCGGGTGGGGAATGAGTCAGGGTTTGAACTCCAGGGTGTGGAGCACAGCCTATTTGTTGAGATGGGACAGGACGGGATCAAGTCCTACCTTCTACCTGTTGAGACCCCCAAGGGCTGGGGTTGTGGCTCAGTGGTGGAGCGCTTGCCTAGCACGTGTGAGGCAGCGCTGGGTTCAATTGTCAGCACCACATAAAAATGAATAAAATAAAGGTCCAGCAACATCTAAAAAAATAAAAAACATTAAAACTTCCAATAAAAAAATGCTGGCACTTGAAGGATGCAATGTCAGCAATGGATAAAACTGCAGGGCAGGGCAGCTAGGCAGGTGGGGAGTGTTGAAGGAGTCCGACCCTAGCTATGGGGGCACCCTGCCAATAGACCAGGAAGAAGGCAACAAGAACAGACAATGCAGCTGGGCGCGGTGGCGCACGCCTGTGATCTCAGCACTTAGGGAGGCTGAGACAGAACTGCGAGTTCAAAGCCAGCCTCGGCAACGGCGAGGCGCTAAGCAAGTCAGTGAGACCCTGTCTCTACATAAAACACAAAACAGGGCTGGGGATGTGGCTCAGTGGTCGAGTGCCCCCGAGTTCAATTCTCGGTACCAAAAAACAACCAACATGGAGAATGCCTGATCACACCAACTTCGCAATGCAGACATCTTTGTGAGTTATCCTTGCAGTGAAGGTAGTTATTATGTGGGTTCAAGGGGAGAGGAGGCAAGATGAGCACTTCTCAGTAGGCGGGACAGAGCTTTGATGGGAGGAGGAGGACAAAGACAGGTTAAGGGAGGGTTTCCTAGAGGTGAGGAAGAAAGTTCACACTAGCGGATGAGCCACTTAAGAACCAGACAGCATAGATGGTGAGGTACATGTTCAGGAGGGCCAGGAATGGGGGCTCAGGCGAGTGCTCACTGTGCTTGAGGTGCAGGCCTCTGGCCAGCTGGATGACCTCTTCTGAGGCTCAAGTCCGAGCTCCCATTCAGCAAGAGCGTGAAGGAATTCATCCCACATTCTTGCACCTCCACCTTATCCCAGTGCCACTGGCACATCTTTTCTGACCGTGTTCCAGGCCGGCTGTTTCTGTGACTAAGAATGTGCTGTTCTTTGTTTCCATGTCGTCACCATTTCAGACTGATACTTGAAATGCGCTGCTTATCGGGATGCACCCTACCGCCTGGGGCCAACAGGGACATGACACTGTGGAACAGAGGCTGAGAAGGATGACTGTTTATAAACATTTGGAATTTTATTTAAAAAAAAAAAAAAAAAAACATCACAACCATGAACATTGTTACAGTTAGAGGCCCTCTTGGTTCTCCACATTGATACTGAGCATGCTCACAGGGGTTCCCATTGTTAAATTTTAGTTAAACAACCATTTTTAAAAGAAGGAAAAAAAACTCAGCACACTACCATTTAACTTGTTTTAATGTTTCTTCACAAATGGTGAAAAATACTAAAGTACAGACAAGGAATAATCATAATGTTGTGGCCAACATTATAAATATGGAATTATAAATTTAAAACATTTTCTGGTTTAAAAAATAAATCTGGTAGTCAATGCAGCTCTGCGGGGTCTGTGTGTCTAGTAGGGCCGATCTCTGCGTTCCTGACGGTGCTCGCCTCTGCAAGGCAAAGAGGGCCCTCCGGTTAGAACCGGGAAGGTTCAGCAACCTGACAGCACCCCAAAGTGCCCTGTGACTCATCCCCACCACATACTTATCCATTTTTCCAGGTCCTCCACGTCCACCTCTTCTTCCTCCCATCTGTTCCATCAAAGGCCCAGGAGGTCCCCCTGGACCACCTCGTCTTCCTCCACCAAAGCCACCTCGGTCCATGCCTCGACCACCACGGAAGCCACCTCTATCTCCACCACGGCCACCTCTGAACATTCCACCAGGACCGCCGCGGTCCATGAGGCCACCTCTTCCTCCCCGCATGCCACCAGGGCCACCTCTGCCACGGTCACCACCTAAAGTGGGGAAAGGGTGGGGACACAGTCAGGGGGTTGTGGCAGAAACTCTGTGGAGATGCTGCAAAGAGATCTGTTTCCTCCTCTCAGAGAAGAAACAAAGCAGAAACTTTACCCAGTCCCAACATGTGGGTGACAGTTAGAAACGACGACACAACTATAACTGAAGGTTCTTCACAGTGGGCAGAGGTAGTTTACCAAGCCCACTAAGTCAACAATAGAGGGTTAGCACCAGGAAGCTGAGGAGATGCTCAGGAAACCTGTACCTACCCGGGGGTGGGAAGGGTGGTGGGAGAAAGCCCTCAGGCTTCGGGGCCTTACACTGGTTGCATTCTGTTCTCCAGGCGAAGTTCTGGTTTCCACAACCCCTGCATAAAGTCACATCACAGCAGAAATCACCAAACAAACTAAGAAGCTAAACAAGCAGAGGACACACTTAAGCAGGCACACACTGCACTTCCACCACCACAGGGTGCGGAGGCACAAAGCATTAAGATCTGTCTATAGAAAAGTGCCTTGAGCATCAAAACCTCAGGCAGCAGTGCACCCCCAGAACCCGTGGGAGTAGACAGGGAGTGAGACCAGTGCCCCCACCCACGACAGCCATCAACTTTATCATTAAGCTTCTTTAGGCAGAGAGAATCCAGCAGTCCTGTCCCAGACTGGGAATGGGGCGAGGAGGGGGTGATGTGACTAGTGGGGTATCAGTTTGCCATGAGAAGTACATACGGATTGGGACATTGCCAGTCCCCAGCTCGGTGTTGGACATTTCCTCCTCCAGAGGGATTCCCTCGGGAACCCCGTGGCCCCCTTGGGGGAAAGCCTCCTCTGTCTCCTCCACGGCCTCCCATGCGACCCATGGGTCCCCCAGGACCTCCTGGGCCACCTGGACCTGTAACGAGAAATAGCCTTCTAAAGACCAGCTTTGCTACAGGAAACAAACTCTTGTGCAGTCCAAGGGCATAGTTATCACAGCCTTTCCACATGTGTTATTTCATTTAGCCTCCACAACAATCTTATGGGATAATGAGACCAAAGTGGAATAAATGGTAGAGCTGACACCCAGGCAGCAAGGCTACATGGGGCTTCTAGCCTCCCTAGCCAAGCAACCTATAATCTACATTTACTGTCAGCTCTTAACAGCCTAGTATTGACTCTACACACCCTGTTATGACTTCATCTACTCTCCATCAGGAGCAGAAAGTATAATGGAAAAAAAATTTGTTTTTTGGTTCTGGGAATTGAACCCAGGGGCCTTAGCCACTGAGCCACACCCCCAGCCCTTTATTTTGAGATAGGGACTCACTAGTTGTTGGTCTTGAACTTGCAATCTTGCCTCACAGCCTCCTGAGTCGCAGGGATTACAGGTGTGTACCACCACACCTGGCCCCAGTCCTTTATTTTATCTGCTTAGGGCCTAAGTTGCTGACACAGGCTCTGAACTCGTGATCCCACTGCCTCAGCCTCCCAACACACTGAGATTTACAGGTGTGCGCCACTGTACCCGGCTAGTAAGAAACTTCTACAGAACAGAAAAGTAGCTCAGAGCAAAGTGTCCAGTAAATACCTCCACGGAGTGGTGGTGGCATCCCTCTGCCCTCACGGGGTGGCATGCCACCCCGCATGCTGTTCATTGGAGGCTTCTTTCGAGCAAGAGAGACTTTTAGTTTGCTTCCTTGAAAATCTTTTCCTGGAAAAAGATTAGCAGGATATCAGTGACCACCAAACTCCAACTCTTTCCTCTCCTAAGGATTAGAAAAACTCTATTCCTTTTCCTTCAACCCATCACTTATCAAACTTGGCCATTCCCAGAAGCATCAAGACCACCCCTCCTGTGACCTCCTAGATTTTACCAATGAGGCCAAAAAAATGTTTCTTAAAGATACTTAGAAACCTCTCTACCTTGAAGAGAAAATTAGGAGGAGGAACATGGGCTGGGATCATTGTACAACATAGGGTGAGAAGCAGTGATAAGAAACAGCCAAGAGAAGAGCCAGGACTTTGATACTTTCAAGATGTTTCCTCTGAAATGAAATCCCAGTACTGATGCAATATCAAGGTCTTATTTAAACACACACAAATGTACACTGGCTAAGGTGTTTCTTTTTCCCTGGTGGTACTGGGGATGGAATCCAGGGCCTCCTGCATGTTAAGCTAGTACTCTACTACTGAGCTATACCCCCAGACCCAAGATGTTTGTTTTTTGAAGGGTTTCCTGTACCTTCTGAGACTATCTGCTTAGGCATGATTTGGATTTTTTTTTTTGGTACTGGGGATTGAACTCAGGGGCACTCAACCACTGAGCCACATCCCCAGCTCTATTTTGTGTTTTATGTAGAGACAGGGTCTCACTGAGTTGCTTAGCGCCTCGCCATTGCTGAGGCTGGCTTTGAACTCGTGATTCTCCTGTCTCAGCCTCCCTAAGTGATGATTTGGATTTTTAATGACAGTGCCTAAATATAAAGGAAGGCCCAGGGTCAGGGACTGGGCCCTCAAAGTTGGAGGTAGACAGGCAAACAGCTTCCTTTAGAGGCGGACAGTATACATGCTCTTATGGCTCTCCAATTTCTCCCTCCTTCCATGTCCTATAGTCATACAGAGGAAGAGTACATATATTGTCCACAAAACCTCAGATAATGATGTTCTAAAAGTACTCAACACGAGCAAGACCCCTTTTCTCCTCAAACCAACACATGCGACATCTGACCCAAGACTGTGTGTGTGCGTGAGTGAACCATTCAGAATCCAGTGAGCATATCCTACCATCAAACCACTCCACAGCAGCCTTGGCAGTTGGCGGGTCTTCATAGGACACTGTGGCATCACCTTTGGGCTTTCCTGTTTCCTTGTCCAGGTAGATGTGGATCATGGGTTGCCCAGTTCTCTTGTTCATCTACACATAAAATAGCACAGTTAGGATGTGACTGTAATATTCTAATTTGGAAGGGAAAAGTCCATGTAAATTTCAGAAAAAGTACCTCAGACTTCCAAAAGTCAGTCATTTTCACAGGAGGACATATCTACTAGGATATTAGTCTATCTCTGAATTATTAGAATTAAAATTGATGCTGGGTATGGGCACACACACGTAATCCCAGCAGCTAAGGAGGCTGAGGCAGAAGAATCTCAAATTCAAAGCCAGCCTTGGTAACTTAGCAAGACTGCTTCCAAAAAAACCCCCAAAACCAAAACAAAACAAACAAAACGGGGGGCTGTGGGAGAGGGCCTGGGATGTGGCTCAGTGGTTGTGGTTAAGTGCAAATGCCTTGGGCTCAATCCCTGCTACAAAAAAAGGACTATTTCCTAAGCATCTAAAACAAACAAGTACTTACACGATTCCCTGCCTCAGTGTGTTTTATCATAAAGACCAAACTAGACCATAAGCCCCAACAAGTTCTAGGCCCTAACAGGCATCTATCTAATGATTGTAGTCATCCCTTATTGTCAAGTCAGGTTTTCATACCATCACCTAAGACATAAGGAAAATCATCCTTGGGGCTGGATTGTAGCTCACTAATCGAGCATGTGAGGCTCTGGATCCCCAGTTCTACACAATACCCCTCCCCTAAACCAAAAACAACCTTTACATCCTTAAGTACAGTGTATGGGATGTGAGTGTGCTACATGGATTCCTGACTAGGCCAGAGTTAGATGACTTATTCTTCAGCCGAGCACTATACATAGTAAGTTTGAATTCAGGAGCCACACTTAAGTTTGACTACATTAAAACTTCTATTCATCAAAAGAAAATAAGGGCCAACTGAGGCTGGACTTCAGCAGGAAAGTACTTGTCTAGCAAGTATAAGTACATGAAGCCCTGGGTTCAATCCCTAGCATTATAAAAATGGAGAAAAAAAAGGACAAACTGTGGGCTGGGGTTGTGGCTCAGTGGTAGAGCACTTGACTAGCATGTGTGAGGCACTGGGTTCGACTCTCAGCACCACATATAAATAAATAAAATAAAGATCCATTGACAACTAAAAAAAATTTTAAAAAAAATAAAAATTAAAAAAAAAAAAAAGACAAACTGCAAGATGATTTTGAACAGATAGGAATTAGCATTCAGACAATTCCTGTAAGTCAAAGATAAGCAAAACTCAACGAAAACTCAGTGGGAGACACAGGTATTTCAAAGAGGATATGCAATTAGAACAATTTAGTAGTAATCAAGGAAAAAGTGAATCAAAACCACATTCTCATTTTCTCATACCAGATTGGCAAAAAAGTCAGGGAGTTCCCAGTTGTGAGGATGAGGTGAATGTGGTGCAGAAATGCTGGCCAGATTCTAAAGAAGTTGGTCAACACTACAGTTATCTTGTGAAATTAGAGACATGCACACCTTAAGAACCAGCCCTTCCTCACCCAGGTAGAGCCAATCTTCATTATTTGTGGTGAATATATGTGTAAATCTGCCTACTCATTAAAACTGATGTGTAACCCCAAAATTGTTCCTTATGGCATTCTTGTAGTCAGACATAAACATCATGGCAAAAACAGGTCTGATGTGCATCTTCCCTCCTGAGAGTGAATAGGATGATACGTTGGCTCCCTGGTTTCAATTCTCTAAATAAATGACCAGAGTAGGGGATAGGAATGGCAGGGCAATGCAAGAACTCCAGCTATGGGTCCATTTGGACATCTATCAGCAGGACAGGCTCAGGCAAGTCATTTAACGCTTCTGGATTTCACCTTCTCTTGTAAAGTAACACAATTTTTATAATTTCAGATTATAATCAGAAATATGTACACATAAATTTACAATGATGAACAATGGTTCAGCATTCACTTAGTATTTCCTGTGACTTTATGCAGCTATCAAGAATAACAAGAACCAAGCCGGGTTCTTGGTTATGTTCTCTACATAAAACATAAAATAGGACTGGGGATGTGGCTCAGTGGTCGAGTACCCTGAATTCAATCCCTGGCATCAAAACAAACAAAAACCTCAAAAACAACAGCAAATATCAAGTGTACATACAATAGCAAAACCCAGGCACCGGGTAACACAAGACATGTATAAGAATGTCTACTGGGGCTAGGGTTGTGGCTCAGCGGTACAACACACTGGGTTCGATTCTCAGAACGACACATAAATGAATAAAATAAAGGTACATCACTCACACACACACAAAGAATGTCTACTGAAGCAGTGTAACCTAGAAACAACCCAGCCATCTTTTTAAAGAATGTAAAATTCATCATGTACTTAAAACTATGTGGTATCTGCTGTGCCACAAGGCCACATGATATACTTATGAGAACACAGAATTTCCAGAGTTCCCGAGATATGGACCTAGTTCCCCCTAAAAAATGGTTTTTCCTAGTTTTCCCCACCTCATTCCAGTAGCTGACTAAAACCTAGTCACCGCAGTTCCCTTCAACTCATCATACTTCTGCCCCAGAAGCTCTGTCCTCCACTATGATGAAATACAGTCCCACTAAGTTACAAGGTTGTTTCTCATTTTTATCCCTGCAACCCTGTCCTTCTATTTATTTATTCTGTATGACATTCACCATCTAATGTATATTCATCCTTTTTTTGGGGGGGGATGGGGAATTGAACCCAGGGGCCCTCTACCATTATTATATCCCTATCCCTTTTTCAGACAGAGTCTCATTAAGTTGCTTGGGCTGGTTTCAAAACTTGTGATTCTCCTACCTTACCCTAAGTGCTGAAATTACAGGTGTGTGTTACAAAGCCCAGCACACAGATCTATTTTTACTATACATTCCTCACTAAATGTAAATTCCAAGTGTTTTTATTTGTTTGTCCACTGATATAGTCCCAGTCCTTAGAATGGTGCTCACAGTGGTGCCTAATAAGCTTATGTGTGAAACAAAACATTACAGAAAATGTATCTGTAAGAGATGAGAATAAAATCCAGGCTGGAGGAGGGATAAAAGAAATTTAATGAGGTATAATGCCAAGCAATTTACAAAGTTATTAAATGCACAATTAACTGCCAGTGGCATACAACTGTAATGCCAGGGACTTGGAAGGCCGAGGCAGGATGATTGCAAGTTCAAAGCCAGCCTCAACAACTTGGCAAAACCCTGTTTCAAAATAAAAAATAAAAGGAAAGGCTGGGGATGTGACTGGCTCTATGGTTAAGCACCCTTTGGTTCAATCTCTGGTACCAAAACAAAAAACTAAACAAAAAATAACCACTCACAATTAACTGATAAATGTAAAAATGACCTGAAGTCATCAAATATGTTTGAACTGTGTTTTAGCCATTTCCTTCCTAGGAAAAAATGGCCAGGGAAGGGATTAAAAATGGGGACTGAACCCAGGGCCCAGCCTACCCCTAGGCAAGTGCTCTACCACTGAGCTACAGGCCAGGACCACTTTATTTTGAGACAGAGTCTCATTAAGTTGCCTGGACTGACCTTGAACTTGTGGGTCCTCTTGCCTCAGCCTCACAAGCAGCTGGGATTATAAGCTGTTAGTGTAACACTATGTCCAGTTGGGAGCAGGGCATTTTAAGGAGTAAACCACAACACATCCAGAAAAGTCAGGGAATTTAGGAACAACTCTCAATTTCAGTTCAATTTTACATGTCCTGTGGTCTGAATTTCTGCCAGATCACCTGAAGTTATAAATGCTTTACTTACCTTAACAACCCCACACTGCTTAAAGAAGTCTGCCAGATCATCAAGAGTCACATTGTCATTTAATCCTTGCACATAAACTGCACTGTTGTCAGAGTCTTCATCAGGATCTACTGGAGGGCCTGTCAGAGAGAAGAAAACAGAAGAGTGTTACTGTCTTGTGTTGTCATAGAACTTCCAATTAATACTAACACCATGCATTTTAAGACAATCACGAGCAGATGAACACTATATGAAGGAAGCTCTAAAGTCCTTGGATAGCAATGATAGCATACTGATCTACCGGGCTGATGAACTCGAACTCATATAGGCACATACTTTTTTTTTTTTTTTTTTGGTACTGGGGATTGAACTGAGAGGCACTCGACCACTGAGCCACATCCCCAGCCCTATTGTTGTGTTTTATGTAGAGACAGGGTCTGAGTTGCTTAGCACCTCCCCATTGCTGAGGCTGGCTTTGAACTTGCGATTCTCCTGTCTCAGCCTCCCTAAGTGCTCGGATTACAGGCTTGAGCCACCGTACCCGGCTTAGGCACATACTTTTTTTTGGTACCAGGGATTGAACTTAGGGGGACTTGACCACTGAGCCACTTCCCAAGCCATATTTTGTGTTTTATGTAGAGACAAGGTTTCACTGAGTTGCTTAGCGCCTTGCTGCCCTTGCTGAGGCTGGCTTTGAACTCACAATTCTCCTGTCTCAGCTTCCCAAAGTCCTGGGGTTACAGGCATGCACCACCACCCCTGGCTTCATACAGGCACATACTTCTGTGCCATTCATTTACCTATAAAGCACAACATAAAGTTTAAGAATTCAAAGTTACCTAGATCAAGATCTGGTCCTTCATCCATGGGTCCTGCCAATCAGGAAAGATCATATAATATATTATTAGTGCACGTCTTGCAAGCTATAAACCTTACAAACACACATAGCTATCTACTACACCACCATTTGATGGGGATCCATTAAATTCAAAATGACCCGCACTGCTAAAATGGAGCAGTGCCTCTTTAACATTGGTGAAAGGTTTGCTAGGGTTTGCTTTTTTCTTTGCTGGTTTGCTTCTAAACCATTAACCAAATACACTCAATGCTTATGTGCCAAATAAGTGTTAAATTTAAGTCAAAAATTTTCCTCCAAATAAACCAAATTTAAAAATTGTATTCTCCCCCATATTACAGAAGCAGTTGCTCAATACTTCAAGTTACCCTTTGTTTTGTAACCATAGTTTAACCTTATTACCCCTAAGACAATGCCGGCAGTACCCATTAGTCTCTTTTGCATAGATCATTTTTAAACCACTTAGGAAAGTAATAAAAAATTATAGTTTTCTAAAAACTGACTGTATTTTTTTTTAACACTATCCATGGTAATACTCAAAAACTTACCACCAGGCTTATTGAAGCCACCTCGCTCTCCAGCGCTGCTGGGGGGATAAACGAAGAAATGAAGGCCTTTCCCTTTAAAAGCCAGTACCGCTCTGAGCCTTGGGGGGGCTCGTGGGGAAGAAGGGCACTGGCTAAACACATCTCCAAACAATGCATCTCTCTCATCTTGTCACTATGCCTTTCTTCAGGGCAGCTTGCTCAAATTTCCTTAATATACAACCTTGCTTGTCTGATTGTACACACCAGTGTGGCTGGTTCCTTTCATTTCGGGGGCTGGTATTAATAGTGCAATACTTGGCAAATTGGGGGGAAAAAACTAGATCCCAAACACCCACCCCCATTAGTTGAAAAACCAGAATAGCTTGGTGTACAGAGGAGAAAAGCGGAGGCAACTGCTGTGATGAACCTTTCCATGTTCATAAAGGTGCACCCTCAACCTCTTCCAGGGGAGAGCCCTGGGCTTCCTAACAAGTCACAATATAATAAAGCAGGAGACAACCACATTAAATGCCTACAACACACATCAGAGGACGCATCCAGCCAATCTTCAGCATAAAGCCATACAGTTCAGGGCATTAATGGATATAACAATTGCTGTGAAAGGAGAATTTACAACAGATACCAAGGCTCATGGACTGGGGGTGCAACTTTATAGACATACTGGTTAAAAATAATAACTATGGCAGTATAAAATTACATATTCTAAAGAGGGAAGGGGAGAATATGAATCCAGCTTTTTTGGTTAAATTTTAAGATTAAATAAAGTCAGCTCCCCAGTGGGAGACCCTGAATTTTTTCTAACCAGTATTGCACCTTTAATACCTGAATATACAATTTCAAGCTGTTGCATGCAGCTTTGTTTCCTTTTTAAAAGTACACACCATAAAATGTTCTCTCTCTTTAACACAAAAGTTTACACTTTAATGTTACACAATTCTAGAGTATTATACCTCCTCTGGTTCATTACCAAACAACAAGTATGCAGTTACCAAAGTTACAGAAGGATTCCATTTATACAATGAATACATTTTGTTAAAAATATTCTATGTATATTTTTCCTCTCCATATGGACACCGTGTCTAGTCCCACTTTTCATTATGCTGCCGGCTGAGTACTGAGTACGGGTACTTTTTAAGTATTGAAGTGTATACAAGGCTCTCACTTTGTAACCTGTAGCATATAAATGCGACAAAGCATGTTAAAAAGTTTCCACGTTTAACAGCCAATGAAAATATCAAAATACTGAGGCAATGAAAAAGGGCATGTTAACAACATTGAGTGCCTTACCTGTAGAAGACACTGAAAACCATCACCACACCACAATAAAAAAGGGGGAAGGGGAAAACACCCCTGTCCTGTCCCCACAGGATCCATCAGACTGTTTCACAGCCTGTTGGTAAACCTATGGGGAAGGCTATGATCTATGACTCCAGGAGAGACTTCTTATCCACAAAGAGGGACTCCCTACAATAGTAAATAGTCTAGCAAAATCAGTAGAACCATTACTTCTGGAGTATTAAAATGAATAAATTTGAAACTGTTTTTGAAATAGAAAAATACTAAGAATTCTAGGTGATTTGAGACGTGATGATAGTAATTTCAAGTGTCTATGTCTATTTTAAAACATCCATAAAGAAGTGAAACCTTTATAATGGAATATTCTCCAAATTGAAAGATTGATTTTATTTTAATAACCAATTATCCACGAATTTTTGCATGTTACAAAATGATTTTCTTCCAATAAAGATTTCACTGAAGACTATTTTTTAAAGTTATGCAGAATACACAAAACTGTATTAACTACCTTTGATAGTAAAGAGATTTAAAGTTCAAAGATCATCATTTTACCTATTTAATTTTGAAGTCTGTTTCTACAAAAATTAAATGCTATTTGTTTTTCCTTAACACTGGCACCAAATCGAGTTTATACTTAATACATTCTGCATAACTTTTTTTTTTTACTCGTTTATATAGGGACAGAACACACACAGAACTAAACCTTCTGATTATGTTAACCACCAACATTATACCTCACCTTCATCAAGTACAGACACCAGAAAGGGAAGAGGGGATGGGAGAAGGGAAGGGAAGGGCAGGCAGAGGTAGCAGGGTCATGTTATTCATCTAAACAAAGTTTTCTAAACCAGATTGTGCCATCAATCAAAATGGTCAAACCGATTTAGACTTTCAAAATCTCCAATGGGGAGAGAATCTATATTTAAATACATTACTCTGAAAAAAAAGTTACTGGATTTTTTTTGGTGTGTGTGTGTTCCAACTAAACTGTTTCAGGTGCACCTCAGGTCATAGTTTAAGTTATGGGACCAAGACCTTCATCATCCTGTTCAACGATTCTGAGTACAAACAGAACTTGGGGACAAACATTGTGAAAAACAGCTGCATTCCTTTTCTGCAGTATATACACCAGGTATTTCAAGACAACCATTCAGAGGCATTAGTTAAAAACTTAGGGTTGTTAGAAGGGTTGTGTGTGTTCCATCCCAAATCTATTACCCACAGAGGCTTTTCACCCCTGGAAACCATGAAGGGAACTGAAAGCTCTGGTTTCAAAACCATTCTTTGTTCTCCCCAACCCAACAAAGTATACTGGCAGGGAAAAAAGCAAACTGCCACTTAATATATGCCACAATGATGACATTTCCATGTTTTAGAAGATGGCTTGAGCTCAACAGATTGTCCATGGAAATGCAGAATAAATTTCTTATGTCTTTCAGTCCCTTCTTTCCACTGAAAATCCTATGGATGAAACAAAATTAGGTAAAAGGAGAAAAGGTTTGCTCTTACCCCATTCCACCGCGTCCTCCTCCCCGCCCACCTCTGCTCATGCCTCCACGATCAAATCCCCCTCTTCCCCTGCCCCGGTTATCAGGGCCACTCATGCTCCGGTTCTCTCCTGGTCCGGAAAATCCTCCAGACTCCTGCCCATAAACACCCATGCTACTGGGGTGGTCCTGTCGGAATGAACCTGAGGAAAGAGTCACATCTGTAAGCCATTGGTCAAGCATTTACACCACTGCCTGATGTATTTTCTCCTGGAATCACAGAACTTTAAATTGCAAAGCACTAACCAAAGCACCATGATAAAGTGCCTCTAATCAGTAGGCTATTTTTAATAAAACTACTGGTTTATCAAGGCTGAAATAACTTTGTATAGTTAAGCCTAGAACAATACACTTCTAAACCAAAAAAAAAAAAAAAAAAAAAAAAAACCAAACCAAAAAAACCCCTCTCTACACAAAATATAGTTTATAGAATCCATAACCTAAGATGTCTCCAAAATCAGCTTCTTTATATTCTAGAAACAAAAAGAAATCAGGTTTCTTGGGGTTTCACTATGTTGCTAAGGGCTGGGTTCTATTAAGTAGCACTAATCATTTCATCACAACAAAATACGCCCATGGATGGAATGTTATTTAAAAAGAGCAGAAATTCAGGTATAAATTAAATAAATTTGGGATTTAAAAAAAATCTTTATTTTGTGATAATGGGGATTGAAACCAGGGGTGCTCCACCCCTAAATGACACTCTAGCCTTTTTATTATTTTTATCATTTCAAGACAGGGTCTTACTCAACTGCCCAGGCTGGCCTGGAATTTGTGATCTCCCCTGCTTTGGTAGTCACTGGGATTATAGGCATATGTTAATATGCCTGGTTACTGTTTCTTAATGACTTTGGACTGGCAGGCCATAAGGAATGTTGGCTTCACTCATGGAATATAACCTGCCCAAACAGCAGGGTTAGCAGTCTACAACAGTTTTTCTGGTCTACTGCAGCCTCTTCTTTTTTTGTTGTTGCCGGGGATTGAACCAAGAGGCATTTAACCACTGAGCCACATCCCTAGACCTTTTTAGTTTTTGAGACAGGTTCTTACTAAGTTGCTGAAGCTGCCTTTGAATCTGTGATCCTCCTGCCTCAGTATCCTAAGCTGCTGATGCACCAACATGGCTGGTTTCTTTTCTTTTTGTAAGCCATATTGAGACCAATTAAGCTGAAGGGGAAAAAAAGCACTGAAATCTTTACTGGGATAGCTAAGCTGTTTGCAGAAATGTTATGCCCTAAAGAGGCATCCCGGATTCCGGAAGTAGAAAATGGTAAAGAGTATTTCCCATGTTCAGAAATTCCAAGCACAAATCATTCTTATTTGTTTTTCTCTCTTTAGCAACTCACTCTGCTGCCCGTAGCTGCTGCTCTGTTGGCTATATTGACTTGGAGCCTGGCTGTAGGATCCAGTCTGGGGGGGGTAACTAGTGGGAGGCTGCTGCCCATAGCTGCTTTGTTGACCATAGCTACTCTGCTGTCCATAGCTGCTCGGCTGCCCATAGGTGTTCTGCTGAGAGTAACTGCTCTGATCATAACTAGTCGGCTGTGTAGAGGAATAGCTGAAAGAAAAGGAAAAAAAAGTTTTAGGAAGACATCTTTTTACTTCCATGCCCTGAATGAGACAGTCACAGGTGTTCACAGATATCCCTAAAAAATGTAGTCATTTTCTATATGTCAACAGTAGTATTTAAAATGGAAATTTTTTTGGTATCTAAAATAAAGGGGTTTTTTTGGGGGGGAGGGGACAATGACTGGAGATTGAACTGAGGGGCATTTGACCACTGAGCCACATCCCCAGCCCTATTTTGTGTTTTATGTAGAGACAGGGTCTGAGTTGCTTAGCGCCTAACTGTTGCTGAAGCTGGCTTTGAACTTGCAATTCTCCTGTCTCACCCTTCCTAAGTGCTGAGATTACAGGCTTGTACCACCGCGCCCAGCTTAGAATAAAGTTTTAAATGGGAAGGGGATAATAATTATTTTAACAGTTCATCTGTACATCTTTAAAAGTCTCCTCTTGGATCCTCCATCCCCATTTAAAACAACAGTTACATTCAATGATATTCAGGCAAATTTGAGAGTTCAGCTGCTTCTATATTAATGGAAGAATACGTACATGTGCACTCAGGACCTAAGACTTGACTCAATGAAAAATGTGTGAATAAAGTAGGAAAAGTGAACTTCAAAATTGCCTCCAACCATTCTCAAGTGATGAAAATGATTTTCTGAAGAGACCAGGCTGCTTGGTGGTGCAGTGTAAATGCATACGTATGAATGTAAGAGGGTGTATGTGTCATTCCAAAACAGTAGCTTTCCCTTGGAGAATATTCAAAACTGCTCTGTTATAGTTTCAGCCTTTCATGTTGTCTATGAAATCTGGAAATCAGTTAAAAAAATAAAAAGACGAATAAACAATCTTCAAAATGAAGGCACCATATGAAAGATCAGCTAATTGTATTAGATCAATATGACAATCCCAGGCAAAAACACTAACCAAAGATAACACTCTTTTTTTTTTAAACACAATACCTTTATGTATTTATTTTTATGTGGTGCTAAGGATGGAACCCAGTGCCTCACACATGCTAGGCAAGAGCTCTACCACTGAGCTACAACCCTGGCCTCCAAAGATACATTCTTGCAACAAACATTTGATACTGGGTCTTGCTATGTTGTTAGGCTGGGCTTAAACTCAAACTCAAGTGATCTTTCTGCCTCAGCTTCTGAGGTATGTGCCACTGGGCCCAGCTTGCATTTAAACTTTTTTTTTTTTAAATCTTTATTTTTTAGTTATAGGTGGACAGAATATCTTTATTTTATTTTTATGTGGTGCTGAGGATTGAACCCAGTGCCTCCCGCGTGCTAGGTGAGCGCGCTACCACTGCGCCATAACCCCAGCCCCGCATTTAAACTCTTGATGAACCATGATAATGTGTGTTAAATGAAGTTTCTTTTATAATGTCCTGCACTTTACCCACTGTGGCTGCACTGGCAAAGATGGCTTCTGTTTATATGCTTCGTATTATTTCTGCTTTTCATCCTTCTGAGAACTAAAGAGGAAAATTAAAGGGGAGAACCTATAGAGGTTTTTATCTGTATTTAAAGAAAATAGTTATTAGCTGTCAGGACTGCTATGAGAAGTGAGGTCTGAGGCTTGACTATAACTTTGTATATTCAGAGTTATCACTGGGAAAGTCAAGACTACAAACTTTACCCGAGGAGGCCAAAGTGAACTGTTCAAAAACTTGGTAGGGGTGGGGGACGGACGGATTTGTTATTCCACTAGGTCAATGACCACAAGAAAGAGACTGACCTGGTAGGAGGATAGGATGGAGGCGCGGTAACTGGCTGCATGGGGTAGCTCCCAGGAACCTGGGGATAACTGTAGTTGCTCTGTCCGTATCCTAGGCTGGGCTGGTTATAACCCCCTGTGCTAGACTGAGGTTGACTAGTCTCAGCAGGCTTGTTACCATCCTGTGGTCTAAAAGGAGAGATAAAATAGAATTTGTTCTTCAATCACAAAACTCTTAGATAAGAATTCTACAAATCTATGAAAAATATGCAAAGTTAGGCTTGAACTCGAGAATACACAGAATAGTAAATCATATCAAACCCAGTGCTGCTCTGATTACATCTGCTTAAAGACACAAAGGAAGAGTGAGAATTAATCATATATAAGAGATAGCAATTGCTCCATTCATTCTACACTAACAGCTATAAACGGCAGGTTCAATATTGTGTGGCCAATTTAAGTGATCTAGGAAGGGATGTGGTTTAAGAAAATACTTTTTCTCAAAGTGAACTGTTGGAAACAATATATTTTAACAATAACTCAAGTTTTAGATTAGAGTTAACATTTATAAATCCGTGGCATTATACATTTGGAAAATCTCCAAGTTAATGTTTCTCACTTATTAAGAACAGACTGGAAAAATCATTTCCTAACTTGGGAAATTAAGTAATAAATTAATCAAACCCTGCCTTAAAGTCTTCATAATGGAAAGAAAGATCAAGATCAGTAAGGCAGGGAATTGAATGTAACCCCACCTCCTTGTGCTCAGACAAAATGGGAAGTACCCCTGATAAATGGTGAAAATCAACCTCAATTCCAAGGAAAAAAATCAGGGTTTTCTACTACCTCTTAACCCTAACAGTTCACACCAAGGCTGTCACAGAATGAACTAGAGTTATTTTAAGCAAAGCCCAAAGAACCAGCAGGCAGACCAGAGAGGATGCAGAAGTACCAGTTTCTCCATTGAGCTAAAATGCATTACAGGCTCCCTCTTTCCAGTGGAAAGGGGAGTAAATGTCACTGATCAAGAGAAAGGCAGTTGCTTTAAAGTGATAAAAATTGAAAACCCAAGAAAAAGAGGAACCAGAAAGAACGACTTATCAAAAACCAATTCATGTGTTATACTCTCCAGCTGTGGCTTAGATATACCATTACATCAAAAACATCAAATGGGACTTTGCACATTTGATAACATTCTGAAATGCCTGGGTCGACTGAAATAGGCTCTTCTAGGAATCAGCTGGTTAGTTTAATGTAGTCACTTCAGACTGTCTAGCAAGCGTAAACTACCAAGTAGCTCTGATTAGTCACTGTGCATTTTAGAAGTAATTTCACAAGTGTTTGTCAGAGCTAATTTCTTACCTCTAAAACAGACAAAAAGTCTAAGATATAAGTTACAAGGTGATCTGCTGTTTATTCCCTAAAAAAACTTCATCCAAATCAGAATTAAGTGTTCCTTCAATACTGTATCCAGAAGTCACGTAACAGCCTCCTTCAACCCCCCAAAGTAGGTTGTGAAAACAGACAATCTATTAAATGACATTTCTCATTGTGGCCCTTGGACAGTGCCTTCACTTCTAAGTGGAAAATACCTTTGTGCTGTGTTCTAGCACACTAGTTACCATAATAACTGTAAGAACACAATGAACACTTAAATATGTGACAGTAATCATTAGAAGGGAACTAAGTCACAGATTCTGTAAGTGTACAGTTGCTTTCCCTATGAAACCTGAGGCTGATGTACCTCAAGAGGTAGGAGTAGGTGAGTATACCTTACCTTGTAGGTGCAGTGGCTGCTGGCTGCTGCCCATAGCCAGGGTAAGCAGGCTGAGTGCCATATGCAGACTGGGCTGCATAGGAGGCCTGGGTGGTGGTGACCGTAGCGGTGGTGGTGTCATAAGCACCAGTGCCATACCCCTGGACAGGCTGGCTGTATGCCTGGGGGGCAGTTGGGGTAGTATAACCTAGGACAAAGGAGAGCTGGGTGAGATTTTCTGGCCTCCTCAGAGGTCTGCCTAGACACTTATAAAATCTGTAAGCCACCTACTTTAAATCATCACATCCCTTTAAATATTTCCCTGCAGCAAGATTAGTAAGAAACCAATATTTGAAGCCTAAGTTCTCTAAAAGTATTCAGTTCTCTAACTATCTCATTTGCTTTAAAATACAATCTAACGGGGAGAAAGTATGCTGCACAAAAATTGATGGCTTCCTTCTGCCCCCTCTTGAATACATTCAACACGAGAGAAGTCTGCTTTTTGCTGATTTTGCTAGCAAGCCTCCTTAACTAACAAACTTAAGTACCTCAAAAATCCCTCAAGCAGGAAATACAGTGTGCCAGAAATGGACATAAATGGCAAGTAACAGCAATTTAAAATAACTACAAAATAACGATCCAGGTACTAGTTTAAGTATTTAAAACAGTAATTTTTGGAATTTATTTAACTACTTTTTTCAGTCCCAAACACTGCACCATGGACTGTTCATTTTATTTAGGGAAACTGGAAATTCTAGAGAATGTGTGTTTTATTTCTAGTGGAAGATGTTAACATTTGAATACTCTAAGAACTGCTATTTATGTTTCAGGTAACAACTAAAAAACAATTATCAGGACTATGTTTGGAAATGGCATATGAGTAATAAAGATCATACTACACATTATGTTTGCTAAACTTAAAACAGATTATCCTATTTAACTTTTTGGATAAATCACTTCTTTTTGGTATTGGAACCTAGGGTGCTTTACCACTGAGCTATATCCCCAGGCCTTTTAAAGTTTTAATATGTAAAATGAATCTTGAATTGACTGCTCATTTTAGTTAACACTTAGGGCCTTAAGCTATAGTTAGAATAAAGTGTCTTCACCAAACACACACACAATGTACTAGCCAAAAACAAATTATCAACTACCACTTATTTTGTGTGTGTAGTGTTAGGGATTGAATCCAGGCCTTCATGCACACTTAGGCAAGCACTCGACCACTGAGTCACATCCCCAGCCCTATTTTGTATTTTATTTAGAGACAGGGTCTCAATGATTTGCTTAGTGCCTTGCCATTGCTGAGGCTGGCTTTGAACTTGTGATTCTCCTGTCTCAGCCTCCCAAAGTGCTGGGATTACAGGCATGCTCCACCACACCTGGTTGCCCCTCAATTTCTTTTTGTACAATTGGCACATCTTGCAGCACAAAGCGTAATACTTTCTTCTCTGTCCCAAACATTTATAGAAAATTCTGAAATTACATACAGTAACTTCCTTGTAAAAAGCATTGAGTGGAAAGGTATATGAAAGTCTACTTCATAAAATCCCCAAACGGTAAAGTTTTTTAAATTGATGTGTTCATCTGAATTTTGTTTTGTTTTTGTAGTGTTGGGCATAAAACCCAGGGCCTTCTGTATGCCAGGCAAGTACTCTACCACTGAGCTATACCCCCGTCCCTGCATGTTTAATTTAAAAGCTCTTTGCATGGGCTGGGGTGTGGCTCAATGGCAGAGCACATGCCTAGCATGTGAGGCTCTAGGTTGATCCTCAGTATTGGAGCAGGGGCGGGGGAATCTTTGTAACAGTCCTAAGGTCATTTATTCAAAATTAACTAGAAACTAATTCCATCTACCCTATACTCTCACAGATTTCCCCTTACTTAATGATAAACATCTACAAGATTCACAAGAAAAATTAAAAAGAAAAAAACTAAAATTGATCAGGGCAATGAACTATGTCAAAGTTACACAGCAACAGAGCCTTGTAGTGCTAAAGATTATAGTCACTGAGTTAATCAATAATTTTTAAAAATTAATCTGTAGTACCCACAAGCAGCCAAGCAAAATAGCCAAAACTCAACAGAGCAAAATGATTTAATGACAACAAAAAAGACCAACAGCAAAAACGACAACACATCAAATGACTTGAAGTAAAAATATAGTAAGAAACATTAATTACATAAACCAACCAAAGTTTTTGTTCAACCTCAACAGTAAAAATCAGTTCAAGAATTCTATATGAATTAAGTAACTGAGATGCATAGATAGCCCCTTTCTTCTGAAGCTTCATTTGGAAAAAATCATAGAACCAATGCCTTTTACATGCAAAGGGAACATGGGGCATAGAAAAAAACAATTAAGTAGGTTTGAACCCATTTAGATTAGTTAATTAGCTCTGTTCAGTCATAGCTCATCGTTTAATTTCGGCTCCTGTACCTTAAAAGTTGCTGACAGGATTGAGGGGTATAAAGGGTACCCTACAGACTGAAGTCTATATAAACATTCCTTTTTACTATTGAATGCAATCTCTGGGTTGTCAAAGTCACTGGTTTATATATTAGAACATCCTATACTTTATGGGCCCACAATCACTGTGGGTTTTTTCCAATCAATGACAATGTAAATGCATGGCTCTGAATAACATAGCAGACTACTACTTTGCTATAAGTAACTTTTATCTTCAAGGATTCCAAAGGCTAGATCTAAGCCATTGTTAATTTTTACGTCATATTTTTAAAAAATTAACAGCTTAAAAATATGTAAAGATTATTTCAAGATTTTTTGCTTTAGAAAAATCTAAAATGCATACACGTTTCAGCTCTTTCCATACAAAGTTTACATAAACTTCCCACCAAATGCATAACACTGATACTTGATCAGATAAATGACAGGTTATTTTTTCCTCTTACTAGACCATATATAATTTGGGGAACTGAAAATAGTTGAAAAATAATTTTTACATCTTTCTTTCTTATACTAAAACCTTGTATTTCTTTTTAATTTTAATTTTTCTGGTACCACGGGTGCGTAACCACTGGGCCACATCCCCAGCCCTTAAAAAAAAAAAAAAAAAGGGGTCCTGGGGATTGAACCCAGTGGTGCTTTAATACAGAGCTATATACTCAGTCCTTTTTTTTTTTTTTTTTGAGACTGGACCTAAATTGCCCAGGATGGGCTTGAACTTGTGATCCTCCTGTCTTGACTGCCCTGATTGTTGGGTCTATGGGTGTGTGCCTTTACACCCAGCTAAAACCTTTCATGATACTAAAATAAAAATGGAAGCAGAGAGCCTAAAACATCACACAGCACTAAGTAGAAAAAATTGGCATAGATTTTTTTTGGTAATGGTATTGGGGATAGAACCCAGGAGTGCTCAACTACTGAGCTATCTGAGCTATATCCATCACCCTTTTTGAGACAGGGAACGTCTCCCTAAGTTGCTGAGGCTGGCCTCAAACTTGTGATCCTCCTGCATCAGCCTCCTGTGTTGCTGGGATTATTCACATGTAACACCATAACTAGCTATCAGACTTTTCACATACTCCACTCAGGATATAATTTATTCTAATTCTTAGAAGTTTTTTTCTTTTAGCTTCCTGGATTATTATTATACGGAATACTATTATATATATTTAAGACATACTAGGGATTAAAATAAGTTGTAACATTTGAAACAAAACAATGTGTCTGGACTAGAAACAAACCAACACACAAACATGATACATGCGGGGGTGGCAATCTGCTCCTCTAAATAAATCTAATCATGCAACCTGTCCCTCAAGGAATGGGGAAATCAGCTGGTGAGTAATCATCTGAAATACCTTTGGGAAGGTGAACAATTATTATTAAGACTTGACAAAAAGTAATGTTAAATAATAAAACCTTTCCCAAAATCATATAAAGAAAAGGACATGGATCTGCAAATGGCACCTGAAGCATTTTTTTCATTAGCACCTTTTTGTGTGTGATGTTAGAAAGTCTTAGGGTTAAACAAATGAAAACACCTAAAAGGGTTAACATTACAGGGTTAGACAAGATGGAAAGCATTTCCCATGCAAGAATGAGCAGGATAGTCAAACCTGTACTCGTCCCTTCTACTGTGGAAAGCACAAAACAAAAAGTAGAGGGTACACTATCAGATGAAGCAAACAGATGGGAAAACCAGTTTGATTTTTAAGCAACTCAGTTTCACAAGGCTCATTCTTATTCAGTATTAGCATTAGCACTATATTTTACGTAGTCTCCATTTTGTTTTGAGATTACTCAATACAGTGTATAAAGTTAAAAAGTTCTTTTCTCCCTCAGAATTCATCCCACCCGCATTCTTTTAGACATCCCTCAAAGAGAATATAAGAAAGGGAAAAAGAAAACAAAACAAAACAAAAAAACTCCTCCTTAGAATAAAGATCCCCAGATGCCAATGTAAGGACCAGGAAGTGCATCCAAGAGTATGAGTAACAAGTCTCTTAGCAAATGCCCTAGCCATTATGACCCCCAAACCTCTCCAAGGCAGGCCTTACCAGTGGGAGGCTGTCCATAAGAAGTTGCATATGCGGTCTGCCCATAGGTGGCAGTGGTCTGAGCCTGGGTATAGCTGACATCAGTAGGCTGTCCATAAGTTCCATAGCTTTGTTGCCCATATGCCTGCTCCAAAGAAAATACATGAAAAAACTTCACTTATGGACCCCATATTTTAGCAATAAATAAACGGATAGACTTTAATTTTCTTAGTTTGATAAAGTTAACAAATTTCCTGATAATTAGGCAAAACCCCAGTTAACTATAAAGGAGGTCAACAAGACACTCTCAAGGGAAGAACAATAAGAGAGGGCACAGATGTGTAATTGCCAGCACTTGGTGTAGCTAGTTTTAGTAACTGGAAACAAATATTAGGAAAACAGAATGGATAAAGAAATCAAGATGAAGCTAAAATCTGTCAATTTTGAAAACCAGATTTTCAGTATGATCCAAAGATTAAAACTATTATAATGTTGCAAAGACAATGAATGAGAACACTCTATGTTTTTATGGTTAGTACATCAATAATCTTTAAAGCCAGCAAGGAATGAGCTGTTCTTTCAGATATTAACATGATCTTATTGTAGGTTTATTCAAATAACCAATTATGTAAGATAAGTCAGAGATATTATATTCTGCCTGTCCTAGAATGCGTCCATGGCGGTTATTAGTATCCATTTTAAGGCATGGGCCATTTCAGAATTTGAGGACACTGGAAGACTATCCTCAAAGTTTTCAGACACAGACATGTATTGGAAAGAGCTCAAGAGCTCCTTAGACAGGCAGCCAGGACCTTTAGAGCTGACCCCACTACTTACAGTGCAATCATTTGCAAGTTACTTAGGGTTTACACACTACAATTTTCTCATTTGCAAAATGGTCCTATCATCATCTGCAGAACTGCTATGGTAATTAAGTTAAATAAATTCAAACATAATAAAAATATAACAAGACCAAGCATGGAAAAGGGTCTCTAACTTGAGAAAGGACAAAATCTAGAAAGTCACTGAAAGCCAATCCCCAACTTTGGGATGGTGTCATTTATGATGCAGAATGGAGCCCTTTGTACTCCACTGAGAAAGTTCAAAATTTATGAATTTTTAATGATTACACAAAAAATACTATTGCTGTTTCATGTTACTCTTACTCAATTTTTGAAAAAGATCTGTTAGCTACTGTTTTAACGGCCAATAGAAACATTTTACTTGGAAATGCAGTTACACATAATCATCTCAAAAATTACCTGGGTGGTCTGTGCATATCCTTGAGTTGGCTGGGCGGTGTAAGCACTGTAGCTGCAAAAGAATTAAATGCAAGAACTGAATCTAGAACATTTTTATTCCATTACTATATCTTCTACAACTATAGGAGGCTCCATACTCTAAAAAACATTAATCATAGACAAAATACCACAAAAAACTGACTTACCCCTGCTGGGCTGCAGCTTGGCTGTAGGTACTGTAATCTAGAGGAAACAAGGAGAGAAAATAAAGTGTAAAGTCAGTAAAGAGAAGATGAAAGGAAAAAAGAAGTGCAAGGAGTTCAAGGTACCAAGAACCCTAAACTATTTAGAGGGGACTGACACACTGACACAGATCCAAATGAGTACTTCTTACTTCTCAACATCAACCAAACCAATTAAGTCTAAGTTAAACCCAAAGTTTGATTATGGTGCTACTTTATGAGATCACGATCAGCTGATGTGGCAAGAATACTCTGCATGTTCTTATGACCATAAACTCCCTTTAACCACAGGCTATCATCTCAAATGCATGATCATTCTACGGCTAATGGAGGATCAGAAGTTTTACCTTCATAAAAAAAGAAAAGGAAGCATGCAACTATATTACAATGTTTAACACCAGACTGATTACATTAGCAGTTTCACCTTCCCCAAAACTAGTTTTTCTATTTCCACACCTTGCTTTGGCAGGAGGGTGAGACCAACCATAAATCCCTAGCACAATGTTACCAAAATGGAATGGCAGAAAACAAGGCGATAGTTCATTACAATCTAGTGTTTTAAAGAGTCTGATGACTGTGTTAGGGCTACATCTGTATAGCAACTCAGAAGCTGGATAGATCTAGTATAAATCCCAATGCAGTCAAGTTAAGCAGAATCCTGAAAATTGGCAAAGAGGAGAAAGCATCTAATCTGCCAGGGAACAATTTGGTTTTAGATAACACTAAAACCCAAAGTAATTTGGAAAACATTTTAAAAAATAGCTACAAATTTTCTTCTTTCTAAATAAATCCTCCTATAATTTTCCTTTCCATAGGAAATTTACATCAAAAGGGACTAAAGATTCTGGCCCACTGAGGTTCTGCAGTGAACAGCAAATGAAACGGCTAAGTTTCCACAGCACTACTGAATTAAAGTTACGTAAGTGTAGGTGTTCTCTCTTCCTAAAGGCAGCTAACGTAATTATCTTAAATTCTGCCCAATTCTTTCCTCTCCACAAGAATACATATCCTGTTCCATGCTTGAAGACAGTACTGTCATTAAGACAGAAAAAAAGGGTCCTTTCTTTTCCAGTTAGAAAGTAGTCCCTCATCCAAAAAGCAACAGTTGACATCCGTTCTTCACGGAGGGGTTCTACCCTACTCCATGCAATCCAAAGACCATCTCACAATCTCCTGACCTCAGAGAACTTTGCTGAATCCATCTCCTTAAATTGGCTTGTCTACCTCTTTGCATTTCACTTAACTACTTTCCTTTCTCACCTTAACACAGAACCTTGATTCATCAACATTATCAAATCAATTGCACAAAAGATAACTATAACCAAAAAGACCTGATCTGTTCAAGATAATCTTAAGGCATTTTCAATAGCACTACGTTATATTCTTTACAGGACCTGTGAAAATTAAGTGTAAATCATTCCTTCCATATGGCATTCACAAAATAAATATACCAATGAAGCATCTAAAACCAAACATTTCAACCTACATTTTGCTGAGGTTTCTGTAGGAGAAATGATTTTAAATCAACGACATGTAGTTCAATGCATATAAGACTTTTACACAAGAGCAATTATGTAAAGCATAAAATTGGCAAAGCTGATATGGAACAGCTAATGACCTCAGATCAGTGTAAAACCAGAAGACTTGCTCCTGTATGGTGGGAGCAAATTTTGTTTCATGAGAACTTATGTTTATCTACCTACAGCACACAAACATCATATGGCCTCAAACATGCTACAGTTACACACTGATCAAATTATTTAACAACTAGTTGTGTTTGTTTTTAATCCCCAAATGCACAGTTGAAGACTTCACTAAAAATACAACACGGGCTGAGAAGGGCTGAGATGGGGGATGGGGGCCCAGAGTGCTGGCAACGTTCTATTTCTTGGTCTGAATGGTAGTTAGGGAGTTTGTACTGTCAATCAGCTGAAATGGACATATGATGCAGGTAACTTTACTACATAAGACTTAAGAAAGGAAAACCTCTAGCCATTACCCAAAACAGTGGCTTAGATACTTTAGGGCTGTCGCTACCCAAACTGCAGAGATTTAGAGATTCAGATTACATAAGGCATTGAAGTCAGCATGGGGCAACTTTGTTGGGGCAGATATGCTTTTGCTATAAGGTCAGGAGGGCTCAATAAACTTTTAAAAGGTCCAGCATACATACTCCTACATTTTGCAAGAAAGGAACCTAAAGTGCAGATAAGTTATGTTATTCCTCAAAGGTCCCCAGAAGGGCTTAATGTAGTGTATCTTCGAAAACCACACCTGCAACTCTACATGTATTGGAAAAAGGCATGTCCAGCAACACAAAAACTTGAATGCACACAATGGGCCCCCTCAGGCTTTAGGAGGCAGGAAGAGGGTGGAAAGACACCGAGGAAACCATTTCCCACCAGAACGTCTTGAAGCATGGTACCTCTTGTAGGGACACTCCTGGTAGCCCGACACCAAACGCCAGCATTTACATTTTTCCTGACCACACAGATGGGGAGAGTTCTTAAATTGTCCTTCACTTAAAGAATCCCAGAGTCTTTCCAAAGTAAAATTCTGAAAGACCCAGAGTTTCCTTTCCCTCTCATCCTACCCCCCACCCTTCCTCTAAGGCCTGGAATCCGGCCCGCTTAAGAATACCCCTCGAGGCCAAAACGCTCGACATAGCCAATAACCCTGGACTAAAGAACCGAGAGGCAGCAAACTGCAGGTGAAGGCTAGTCTACCCTCTCAAACACTCGAGGCAGTCAGTACAGACCACCCTACCCATCATATTCTGGAGTTCTCACCCTGGGCTTTCAAAGTTCACTAAGCGCTGCTTTCTCTCCCGCCCATCAGCCCACGAAATAAACAAGCCTGGCGAATATAAAAACGTGCAAAGCGATGGCTGAAGCATAATTCAAATGTCGGCTCGGGCTTTTTTTTTTTGTTCCTCTTCGATCAAAGAGGCCAGAAATTTCTTTCTGGTAGAAATTCCGGTCTCCTGATCCAGGCTGGCCTTATTATAAAACCGATCTCCCTCGACGGTGGCTGAAAAGGGGCCCTGGGAAGCCACTTAATTGCTTTTGGGGGGAGGAAAGGAGGTAGAGTTAACACAAAACTATAAACACTAGTTAAGTTCAAGGGAGCAGCAAATTGGGGGACTCTGAAGGCAGGGGACATTCCGCCCAAAGGCCGAGGGGGTAGAAGTTGTGCTCGGGCTGCAGCCGCCCAGGCGCGCAGCTCGGCAGCCCCGGCTGGCCGGGCTGAAGGATGACGGGGCTCGCGCTCATTAGCCGGCGCCCCTCAGCTCACAAATCGGCGAGGCTTTTTTTGTTTATTTGCTTTTCCCCCCGGGTTTCTCCGTGAGAAGAGTCGCCCTCGAGCTAGGGCCGCCTCCCCGGGATGGGAGGGGGTCACGAGGGCAGCGGGCCCGCGCCGTCTCCAGCCCCCCTCCTCCGGGGTGACAGGCTCGAGGACGGCCGCGGACCCCCCTTCACGCGGGGCCTCCGAGGCCGCAGGCCCCGCCCACGTGGCCGCCGGAGCGCGGGGCCTGACGACCGCCACACAATGGAGGCCAAGACGGGCCCCGCGCGCCCTCGCTGCCGCGAGCCCCCCGCGCGCCGCGGGAGCCGGAAGGTTCCAGAACCGGCCCACTCGGTGGGGGGAGGGGAGAAGACGGGACCGCGGGGGGCCCCCCCGAACTCGTCGAGCCGTGGCGAGTACCTCCAACCCCTCTCGGTAACTCCACCCAGTCATCTCGGCCACCCTCAGAGAGGAGAAGCCCTTAGATCGGGCTTCCCGACCGTCGCCTGCGCGACCGCAGTTCCACCACACTTACCCGTGGACGCCATTTTCTCTCCTTCCTCCTCGTTCTCTCAACGTCCGTCTCCCTCTCGCTTTCCCTCTAGGCGCCGCACTGCGCAGGCGCGAAACTCGCAACCTCGGGCGCTACCATCGGGCCAGGCCACGGGGGTAGGGGAAGAAGGAATAAACCACCGCTTTCTCGATCTTCACTCCCGAAACTGTTGTACCAATCTTCTCTTAAGAGCGCCGGACGTGACGCGGGAACCAAAATAGCACCGAAGGGGCCGGATCGGTGGTGAACCGGTGTCAGTATCAAACCAGGGCGATTCCCCGCACGAGGCTAGGTCGTTCGCAGTGGTTACGTCCGCTGGCTCAAGGGACTGTCTCTGAAGAGTCTGCCCTGGAGGGAAACGGAGGCCGGCGGGAGAAGCTGGGGGAAGGGATCAGGGCCTAGAACAACTGCTGACTAATCGGCGGGCAGCGGGGGAGGGGGAGGGGGTGCGCTTTGGCCGGTCGGCCGGGGTCACGCGCCCTCGTGCGCGCACGATGGGTTTGGAGCCCCTGGGCCTCTGCCCGGAGCTTGAGTCCCGACTCCCAGCCGGGGGGCCCCGCCCGGCCCGCCGGTGTGGGGGGCGTGCTCCGCGGTGAGTACCTCGGACGCGTGGCCTGGGCCGGCGGGGGAGGGGACCGAGGCGGGTCAGCTGGGTGGGACACCCCGAACGCCTGGCCGGTCCCCGAGGGCCCTCCCCCCAGTAACGGTCGGGCTTGAGAAGGTCCTTTAATCATCCCTCATCCAATACCCTTGTCTTAACAGAAGGGGAAACTGAGGCTGAAGAAAATTGAGTACTTCTCCCAAAGTCACAAAGCCGAGTTTGGCCCAGACTCTAGGATACCCACCAACCCACTCTGTCCACCATCCGGAAGAACCTTCCCTGTCCTTGACTTCCCATTCTGTGCGCCTGGCTTCCCTATAAGGTAGGCAGGACCTTGGGGGTGCTCAGCCCCATTTTGTAAATTGATGAAACAGGTCCAGAGGGCTCAAGAAGTTCCAGTTCTGTGTCCATGCGCAAGTCCTTCTCCCTTGTTAAGGTGCCCAGGAGGTGAATGGTTGTGAGGGTGAAAAAGGAAGTTTGCTGCGACCTTAGACTCTACTCCAGGCAAGGCTGTCACCTGCCCACTTTCTCAAACCTCACTCCAGTCTCTTAGGTGGGTGCCTGTGCCCAGTGCAGGGCAGGGATCAGCCTAAATTCCTGAACAGAACTGGGAGCCAAGTTAGTGTTTCTTTTAGTGAACACATATAAAGCACCAACTGAGTGCTGGGAGTACCCTGATGAACTTGGGGATAAGAGGAGTATCCTGTGAATTCAAACCACCTTCCTAGGGAGGCATGCCAAGCTGTGCTCATAAGATCGGACCTATGATGTGGGGACTAGAGGAGGAAGGACATTTGAGCTGGGTTTCAAAGGGTGAGTAGGAGTTTGAGTGTTGGAAAGACATTGCAGGCAGAGAAGTTTTCCTCATTTTCCCTGTAGGAGCTGGTAGATGCAGAGGCTGCCCTTGGCAAGGAAGCCGACTAGGCAGCCTTCTTGTCTCTCTGGGATTTGCTTTCTTCTCTGAATCAGCTCAGTAGGCTTCCAGAGATAGAGGCCTGGCCAGGGGTGAAGGGGCTCTAGCAGGGCCTGTAGGTCAGGCTAGATGTGATGGAGGAACACAGGGGAGAAAAATGCTTTCCTTTGTGGGCAGGGACTGGCCACGTTTGGAGCCCAGAGCTTGGACCAGAGAGGCTTGAGCAACCTTCTTTCTTGAGGCCTTCTTTTGGGCCAGTTGGTAGCTGTATATGCATCCAATAGTTAATGGGGGTGGCTACAGTTATTGAGCAGGAACTGTAGGCTGGAGCCTGCCTTTGCCTGTTCCTTTTTCTCATCATACTATGAAGAAAGTTTCTTAATCCCCATTTCACAGATGAGAAAGGGAAGGCTCAGAAGTTGGGAAAGTTGCCCAGAGTCACACAGCAGAGATGGAACAGATACTGAGACTTTCCTTTGAAAAGAGGGGCTGGGGCCAGGAAGCTGTGCTCAGGGTTAGGGAGGAGGAGATGCCTTAGTCCCAGGTCATTTTGTATGGCTCACAGTGTGAGACTCTTGTTACACCTCTCCAATCTGCCTGGGGCTGGCTTTGACCCCTTCGTCAAGGGCAGCTGAGGCCATCTGGAACCCTAAGGCTGGGTAAAGTGGAGGGGTAGTGAGAGGAAGGTAGCAGCCTGAGGGAACAAGGAAGCAGAAGGCAGCTAGCGATGACTCTGAATGTGCCCTGGGGGCTGTACCCCTCTTTTTGGCTGTTTAGGGGGCCAGTTAACTTTCCTGGCCCTGTACCTCCCGTTTGAGATGATTGTTCAGAGCCCATCTGGACTCAGGACCCCATGTGTGTCCCTGCCCATCCTCACACATGGGCAGATAGAATGGGAAAATGGATAATAAGCATATAGGTTGAGGTCTGGGCTCCACCGTGGCCAAGCTGCTGAGCCTGCCTCTTCAGCCTTAGTTTCCACCTCTATAAAATGAGTCTGGTTAAATAGAGGGAGTCAGTGAGATAAAACCTGCAATAGTAACTGTTGTTTCCATTACTTCCACAGCACAGAGCCCTAGGATCACCCTTGACCTTCCTCAGCCAAGCTATGCATGCCGGGGACCCCCCTGGCCTACTGTCTCCAGCGCTGCCTCTTGCCTCCTCTGTCCTCATGCTGCTGATGAGCAGCCTGTGGCTGGTGGGGGCCGGCCCCAGCCTGACCCTGGCCCCGGAACTGCTGCTGGACCCCTGGCAGGGTGAGGGCCAGCCAAGTGGACTAGGAGGAGGCTAGAGACTTGCTGCAGGGCCTAAGACCAGTTGATGGGAGACAGGAGCAGCATGGTTGTACAGGGATGGGACCTAGTGCCCTGGGGAGGATCAGCCAGGGAGAGTCAAGGACCCTGCAGAGAGGCCAGCAAGGTGGGGTGGGAACTTGTGGGGAACAGTTCTTCTCTGACATCCTTCCCTCCAAATTAAAGGTAAGCTTTCAGCTAAGTATGAGGATGGGGAGGAGGTACCAGGGCTTGGAGGAGTGATCGCCAGTTGAGCACCTGTTTCCCAATAATAACAGCAGTTCCAGTTTATATTTGAGGAACCCAAATGCTGTTCAGAGAGGTTAAGCAATTTGTCTAAGACCACGCAGCCTGGGGAGTGGGGTGGCTCTAGGAGTAAAGCAGGCAGTCTCATGACAATTTGTACTCCCACACGGGTATAAAGGATTTGGTAAGTTATATGGAGCACCTTCACCGCGCTGACATAGTGAGTGCTCCTTAGGCAGAAGACTTAAGTGGTTGGGCCTTTGCTCTCTTTAACACAACAGGGGTGTAGCTATGACATTTGCAAGTCCCTGGTCCCCTCTACCAGTGATTAGGTGCTGCTAGTGAGCATATTGGTTCCTGTTGAAGGGAAGCTAGTTTAGCAGGTGGTCCTGGTGGAGCCTGAACCCCCAACCTAGCATACCTAGGACAGCCTTGAAGGGTGGGGCCAGTAACCAGGCACATAAGCCCTTCTCTCTCCCAGTGCACCGGCTGCTGACCCATGCCCTGGGCCACACGGCCCTGCCTGGCCTGCTCCTGAGCCTGCTGCTTGTGCCTGCTCTGGGCTGGCGGCAGGAGTGCTACCTGGGCACGCTGCGATTCCTGCACGCCTCTGCCCTGCTCTCCCTAGCCACTGGGCTGCTGGCTGTGCTGCTGGCAAGCCTTGGGGTGTCCAGTGCAGCTGGTAGCTGTGGATACATGCCTGTCCACCTGGCCATGCTGGCCGGGCAGGGTCACTGCCCCGGAGATTCCTGGGGGGTGCTGCCACCGTGGTTGCTGCCATGGCTGCTGCTTGCCCTGACCCCCCTGCTCAGCCCTGAGCCACCCTTCCTGCAGCTCCTTTGTGGCCTCCTTGCTGGCCTGGCCTGTATCCTTTGCCTGAGCCCAGGGCCCATGTGGCCTGTTGGTACTGTGGCCGGGTCTCCTGAGTGGGAAAGAAGTGGTACGAAGGGGTCAGACCCAAGCAATGCCCAGTGGTTGTGCAAACACTATCTGGGAGCATCTCCCTGTGGCTATGCTCTGGGCTGGGGACTAGGGGCTCATGGCCAGGTAGAGGAGCCAATTACAATTTAAAGGGCCCCATGAGAAGTGGGGGGGGGGCATCTATGCTAAGGCAGGCAGGAGGAAGGATTCAGGCGAGAAGAGAAAGAGGGCAGGCCACACAGAGGGCACAAAGTGCAAAGGCCAGCAGTGGGAACAAGTCTAGGGTTTTCTGGGAACTGAGAGTGACAATCTGGCTGGAGGTGCAGTTGCCTTAAACATGGGCTTTTGCTCCAAAGATGCTTGAAGCCTGTGGGAGAAAACTGCCACCAGAGACAATAGGCTGCCTCTCTACCCGTGTGTGGTCTTCAAGGGAAGAGCCTGTTTCTTCTGACAGGGGACATCAGCTTCCCAGGCCTGTCTGAATGGAAGCATGCTGGCCTGGCTTAGGCCGGGAGAAGATGTCAGTGGAACTTTTCCTGAGTCACAGACGTGAGCAGGCACGCAGGTCCCTGGGAACAGCAGGTTGGGATGGCTGAGGCTGGGGAGAGCCGGATTTGGGAGGAGGCACTTCTGGCTCATGCTCTTTGGTTGAGTGGCTTGTTAGGTCCCCCTCTTTGTCTTGCTGCTGATGATGGGTGAAGACGCATTTCTGCAGGGCTGTAGTGAGTAAGACACCAAGGGAATGAATGACCAGCACTTTTGGCACAGAGCTGGGCATGTAAAGTAGACCCATCCTGACTGGTTTTGGTTTTCCTTGACCAACTGCCCTGCTCTGGGCAGATGCTGCCAGAGCCTTAAAGTGGCTGGAGCCCTCGGAGCAGCGACTACAGGTGATGCAGCAGAGCGTCTTGTGCAGGACCCTGGCTAGATGCTGGCCTTTGAGGCTCCTTCCCACCCCAGGCAGACTGGCTGAGTTGCCTCTCACCCTTCCTGCTGGAGTGAGGTGAGGGTGGTGCTGTGACCTGGTGGTGCAAACCTTGGCAGGGACTGGCAGCCAGGCCTTTCTCTGCTTTCACCTGTTGCAGGTCTGCCATCCCTGGACCAGCTTACCATGTTTCCCCTACACCCTGGTCCCATGGTGACGGCACAGCCCAGCTCCCGCCAGGCCTGGGGCCTGTACAGCTGATCTGGGAGGACTTAGAGGTGGGCCTGGACTGGACTGGATCCAGCTTCCCCCCAGGGACTCCAATGTGGGCTGTCCTGGATGAGCAGATGCTGCAGGAGGGGATTCAGGCCTCACTTCTTGACAAGCCAGTCCAGGAGCCCCAGAGCCCACTGTGGCTGCCCAAGTCCTCAGTCTCCTCTCTGCGGTAAGGCAGGGTTGGGGTGGCTGGGGCCTCTGCTGTGGGGCGAGGACTGCCCTGACACTCCCTCCTTGTCCACCTCACAGGCTGCAGCAGTTGGAGCGCATGGGCTTCCCCACAGAGCAGGCAGTCGTGGCACTGGCAGCCACAGGCCGTGTGGAAGGTGCTGTGTCACTGCTTGTTGAGGGGCAGGTGGACACTGAGTCCCTGGTGACTGAGGGGGAGGGGGCTGCCCACTGTAAGGGCCCTGGGCCTCCCTAACCTAGGCAGAGGGTGGGGACACAGGCTCAGCCTAAAGGCAGGTAGCCTGCGTCCCTGCTCTGTCTACTGAGGGCCACAGTGGGATATTGGGGCACCCCTGGTGGCAGGAGAGGCCCCAAGCCATGCTGCCTGGTAGTTTTTAGAATAAAAGCCAATTCATTTTCCAATCTGGACCTCATCGGAGGCAGCAATGGCATCTGACTCCTTTGTGTTAGAGTGTCTAGTATGAACAAAGGGGTGAGTGAGCGGCGAATGGACGCTGGGTGGCCAAGGTGGGAAGGGTATCCCCTTCATGTCCCGAGATACAGGGTTCCCACACATGCTGTGTATCCTCTGCCAGGAAGCTGTGTTCTTCAGTGTTGGGCTGGACCCTCTGCCAGGGGGCATTCTTCATCCTTCATCTTGTCCCCAGGCCTCAGCCTAGACAGACCCTCCCTGGCTGCCCTCTGTCCCAGCACACACTGAAGCCAGACTGAGTGGGATTTGGGCAGGGGCCCTTTATTGGCCAGTACATATCTACCTCCCAGTGTCTCACACACACTGTGGGAGCAGGCAGCCCTTTCTTATCTGTGTCCTTACCCCTGACCTGGGACACAGGAGGGGCTGGAGGCTCAGGAGGCAGAACTGAGGCAAAGAGCCCCCAACCATCCAGTCAGAGATTAGACAGCCAGGCCTCAGGGTTGGGAACCTAGCACCAGGAAACAATGAGAGGAGGGAGCCTCAGGGAGCTCCCCAAAGTTTGGCTGAGGAGGGAGGTGGAGAGTGCCCACCCCCAGCATCCCTGTGTGTGGGAGGCCTGGCCAAGCACCAGTTTCTGGCTTCTACAGTGCCTTTGCATAGATGCTCAGACAGCTGGCAAGAGGTAAGAAACCTCATGCCTGTGCCCTCTCCTTGAAGGCCTGTGTCACTCCATTTTACAGAGGGAAACAGGCCCCAGATCAAGAAAGATCTCACCTCTCGCCTAGGCTGTCACTTTCCTCTAAGGCTCCAGTCCCTGTTCTAAGACATGCATGAGGTTCCAGAACTGAGATCTGCCCACCTCTAAGGCCTAGATGGCAGAAGAGACCCTGAGGACATTAATAAATAGGCACTGGCAGTCTCTTGGAGGAGCTGGCTTCATCCAGCCTAGGAAGGGAACCGGTGCAGTCCACCCTGAGGGTCCACCACCGCCCTCAGCCTCTCTTGTCCCGACTCCTAGAGGCCACGATCCGGTAGTTGGCTGTGTGTCCTCCCCTCTTGCCCCGAAGGAGGCTGGGGATGCCTGTGCCGGCAGGACCTGCCCCGGACCCCAGCTCTGGTTCTGCCGAAGGGAACAGAAGGAGAGTCCATGTTAGGGGATCCACGTTGGGTGTCCACTTCCCTTTGGCCTTTGGGGTCTGGCAGGACTGGACTCACTCTGCCAGGTGCAATATACCCTGGAGTAGGGGAGGCAGAGCTGTGGGGAAAAAAGGGTGTCTACAGGCTGATTAGTGCCTGCCCCCCAGGAGTTTTCAGCCCTCCAACCCGACGGAAGCATTCAGGGCTTCTTGATTCCTGCTTTGTCAAGTGGGGATAATAACCAGACCCACTGTGTTGATACGAAATGTTCTGCATGGAGCAAGTGCTCCAAAAAAATAGAGGGTTTTTTTTTTTCCAGTGCTGGGAATGGAGCGCAGGGCCCCATGCATGCTAGGCAAGTGCTCTACCACAGAGCTACACCTTCAGTTCTTTTTTCCTGTTTTCCAAGTGAAGGTATCATACCCATAGCTGGGTAAACAGAGGTTAGAGAACAGATTTGTCCTTGGGTTAGGCCACCAATTGGGGGAAAGGACTTAAAAGGGCCAGTTTCCCCCACTGACTTACTGTGCAGCTATGGGCAAGTTGAACCCTTATCAGGGACTCAGCTGTCTCATCTCAAAAATCAAGGATAATTCAGTGATGAGTGGATCAGGGATCCATGGTAGAGCGCTTGCCTAGCATGTGCAAGTCCCTGGATTTCATCCCCAGCACTCCCCAAAATAAATAAATAATAAAACCAAATCAAGGACATTGCCAGGTAAGTCTCAGAGGGTCTGGGCAGCTCCAACAGCTATTGAAGTCAGTTCCAATGGGACTATGGTGAGGTATGTCCCAACCTGGAAGTAAGCTGTACCCCAAAACTGAAACAGAGTAATTGGCTTTGTCGCCACTTGGAAAACTTCCTTCAAAATCCAGAGCAGGAACTCCTTCCTCCAGGAAGCTTTCTGTGCCTCACCTCTGTCTCTCCCAAAGAGAGATCAGGAAAGGCTATTTTTCTAGCAGGAAAGGGACACTTAGCAATGACAGCCTCAGGGACTTGGCTAAGCTTCTAGAGCCATTTCCAGGACAGACACTTGGACTCTGCTGAGCACCAGCTTCCCACTGAGGGCACTGCCAGGAGCGGGCTGTATCCTTGCAATTCTGCCAGTGCCCATGTGCCCTGGGGAGATGTGGGACCTCCAGAGTAGACAGGCAGGCGTAGTCACTGTTGAGGGACAGCCTTATGCTGGAGCATAAGAGGAGGGTGGCATCCAGCATCAGCTGTAGCACCAACCAGGGTCAAGTCCTGGCCTCTCCATGTCCCAGTTAGGTGGCCTTTGGCAAGCCTAAGCAACTTCTAAGCCTCATCTGGAATGTGGACATAACACTTCTGTTGTCACTCTTGTGATAAAATGGGTTTAATGTGAGCAGGAGTGAAAAATGGTTTTTACAGTAAATCCTGGATTATTATGGTTACTAGATTGGTGTGGCTTTGACCTAGGTCTTCTGGAGGTCTGGTCACTAAGATTGGTCATGACATGATCAAATTTGGGGCCCTGCTTTTTCCCGGGGCCCTACTTAGTACCTGGCCAGCTGGAGGGGCTTTGCTGATGGAGCCAAACGAGCCAGTGCTTTGGAGGACAAAGTGACTGGAGAAGGCATGTGAGCCCTCTGAGCCTGCTTCTTTATCTGCAAGATGGGCATTGACCACCTAGCGGCCTTCGTGTAAGGGCTAGAGATGATCAGTGTAAATCCCCCAGCCCAGGCGGTAGCTGTTACTGTTATCACTGATTATAACCCAAACATAAGCACCACCTGGGTCTTTTTTTTTCTTCAGGGCTGAGTTTGGAACCCAGAGGACTTGCAGACTCATTATGCATCGTAAGCAAATCCTCTACCACTGAACTGTACACCTCTTGCCCCAGTGGGTCCTACATATCTCTGTTCCTTGCCTCTGGGCCCTAAGGCAAGCTGACTCAAGGCACCTGCTTCCTGGGCTTGTGGCCTCTGATGGGGGCATGGGCCTTCCCAGTTGCTTTCTTTTATTATTATTATTTTTTGGGTACCGAGGATTGAACTCAGGGGCACTAGGCCACTGAGCCACATCCCCAGCCCTATTTTATATTTTTATTTAGAGACAGGGTCTCACTGAGTTGCTTAGTGCCTTGCCTTTGCTGAGGCTGGCTTTGAACTCACCATCCTCCTGCCTCAGCCTCCCTAGCCCCTGGGATGACAGATGTGCACCATTGTGCCTGGCTCTCAGCACCTTTT
>CM053407.1:108137858-108197690 GCA_028644305.1 Xerus rutilus
ACATAGTCCTTGAAACTCTAGCCAGAGCAATTAGACAGACGAAAGAAATTAAAAGGACACAAATAGGAAAAGAAGAACTTAAACTATCATTATTTGCTGATGACATGATGCTTTACTTAGAGGATACAAAAAATTCCAGCAGAAAACTTCTAGAATTAATAAATGAATTCAGCAAAGTAGCAGGATATAAAATCAATACCTATAAATCAAATGTATTTCTATACATCCGTGATGAACCCTCTGACAGAGAAATCAGGAAAACTACCCCATTCACAATAGCCTCAAAAAAATAAAATACTTGGGAATTAATTTAACAAGAGGTGAAAGACCTCTACAATGAAAACTACAGAAACAAAAGAAAAAAATTGAAAAAGACCTTAGAAGATGGAAAGCTCTCCCATGCTCTTGGTTAGGCAGAACCAATATTGTCAAAATGACCACATTACCCAAAGCGCTATAAAGATTCATCGTGATGCCAATTAAAATCCCAACATCATTCCTTATAGAAATAGAAAAAGCAATCAAAAAATTTATTTGGAAAAATAAGAGACCCAGAATAGCCAAAGCAATCCTTAGCAAGAAGAGTGAAGCAGGAGGCATCACAATACCAGACCTTAAACTATATTATAAAGCTATAATAACAAAAACAGCATGGTATTGGCACCAAAATAGACATGTATACCAATGGTATAGAGTAGAAGATGCAGAGACAAACCCACATAAATACAGTTATCTCATACTAGACAAAGGTACCAAAAACATACAGTGTAGAAAAGATGGCCTCTTCAACAAATGGTGCTGGGAAAACTGGAAATCCATATGCAGCAAAATGAAACTAAACTCCTATCTCTCACCATGCACAAAATTCAACTCAAAGTGGATCAAGAACCTAGGAATTAGACCAGAGACCCTGCGCCTAATTGAGGAAAAAGTAGGCCCAATTCTTCATCATATCAGATTAGGCCCTGACTTCCTTAAGAAGACCACTAAAGCATAAGAAATAAAACCAAGAATCAATAAATGAGATGGATTCAAACTGAAAAGCTTCTTCTCAGCAAACGAAACAATCAATGAGGTGAAGAAAAAGCCTATATTCCGGGAACAAATTTTTGCCACATGCACATCAGATAGAGCACTGATCTCCAAAATATATAAAGAACTCAAAAAACTTAACACTAAAAAAACAAACAACCCAATCAATAAATGGGCTAAGGAGCTGAACAGACACTTCTCAGAAGTAGTTATACAAACAATCAACAAATATATGAAAAAGTGTTCAACATCTCTAGCCATTAGAGAAATGCAAATCAAAACTACTCTAAGATTTCATCTCACGCCAGTCAGAATGGCAGTTACAACAACAGCCAGGCACGGTGGCGCAAGCCTGTAATCCCAGCACTTAGGGAGGCTGAGACAGGAGAATCGCGAGTTCAAAGCCAGCCTCAGCAACAGTGAGGCGCTAAGCAACTCAGTGAGACCCTGTCTCTACATAAAACACAAACTAGGGATGGGGATGTGGCTCAGTGGTTGAGTACCCCTGAGTTCAATCCATGGTACAAAAAAAAAAAAAAAAAAGTACAAACAACAAGTGTTGGCGAGGATGTGAAGGAAAAGACACACTCATGCACTGCTGGTGGGACTGCAAATTGGTGCAACCAATCTGGAAAACAGTATGGAGATTCCTTAGAAAACTTGGAATGGAACCACCATTTGACCCAGCCATCCCACTCCTCGGTCCATACCCAAAGGACTTAAAAGCAGCATACTACAGTGACGCAGCCACTTCATTCAATGTTTACAGCAGCTTAATTCACAATAGCTAAACTGTGGAACCAACCTAGATGCCCTTCAACAGATGAATGGATAAAGAAACTGTGGTATATATACACAATGGAATATTACTCAGCATTAAAAGAGAATAAATTTATTTGCAAGTAAATGGATAGAGTTGGAGAACATCATGCTAAGTGAAGTAAACCAACCCCAAAAAACCAAAAGCTGAATGTTCTAATAAGTGGATGCTGATCCATAATGGGGGAAGGGGCATGGAAATAATGGAGGAACTTTGGTCAAAGGGGAGAGGAGGGAAGGGGATGGGACATGGGGGCAGGAAAGATGGTGGATGGACATGGGGGCAGGAAAGATGTACCAATGGACAACAATGCCCTAGGTTCCTGTATGACAGCACATAAGGTCTAACTCTATATTGTGTACAACCAGAGAAATGAAGATTTGTGCTCCATTTGTATACAATGAATCAAAATGCATTCTGCTGTCATGTATACCTAATTTGAATAAATAAATTAAAAAAATAATAGTAAAAAGTTTTTGAATTAAATGAAAATTATTTATGCATGCTAAGCATGTGCTATACCACTGAGCTACACCCTCAGCCCCTAACTCATTTTATGAGGCCAGAATCACCTTAATATCATAACAAAAGACATTATAAGAAAACTACAAATTAATCTTTCATGAGCATAGACACAAGTCTTCAACAAAATATTAACTAATCAAGTCCAACAATGTATAAAACTAAGTATACACCATCAGTGAATGACATTTCTCTCAATGTGCAAGACTAGATTAGCATTCAAAAATCAATTAATGATGGGCTGGGATTGTAGCTCAGCGGTAGAACGCTTGCCTCACATGCGTGGGGCCCTGGATTCGATCCTCAGCACCACATACAAAGCAATAAAAAAAAAGTAAAGACATTGTGTCCATCTATAACTAAAAAAATATTAAAAAAAAAAAAGAAAATGCTTTAAAAAAAAAATCAATTAATGAGTCAGGTGTAGTGGTGTACTCTTGTAATCCCAAAGGCTTGGTAGGCTGAGACAAGAGAATCACAAGTTCAAAGCCAGCCTCAACTACAGCAAGGTGTTAAGCAACTCACTAAGACCCTGTCTCTAAATAAAACATAAAAATAGGGCTGGGGATGTGGCTCAGTGGTCGAGTACCCCTGAGTTCAATCCCTGGTACCAAAAAAAAAAATGCAATAGTCAACTGCTTTCCTCTATATCAGCAACAAACAAGTGGAATTTGAAATAAAAAAACATTACTAGTCCTTTTGCCAATCCCAAAATGAAATACTTAGGTAGTAAAAATATAACAAAGTATGTACAAGATGTATATAAGAAAAACCTCAAAATTCTGATGAAAGATAAAGAAGTGCTAAATAGAGATGTTCCGTGTTCATGGATAGACTAGATATTGCCAAGATTCAGTTTTCCCCAACTTGATCTATAGACTCAATGCAATCCAAATCAAAATCCAATCAAGGGTTGCACATGGTGGCTACATGACTCTAATTCCAGCGACTTGGAAGACTGAGACAAGAGGATTGCGAGTTTGCAGCCAGCCTCGGCAATTTAGCAAGGCCCTAAGCAGCTCAGTGGGACCGTGTCTCAAAATTAAAAAGGGCTGAGGATGTAGCTCAGTGGCAATGTGCCCCTGGGATCAATCCCCAGTATGTATGTATATCATAGCAAGGTATTTTGTGATATCAATGAACTTATTTTAAAGCTTTTATGGATTGCAAGTTCAAAGCCAGCCTCAGCAATGGCGAGGCGCTAAGCAACTCAGTGAGACCCTGTCTCTACATAAAACACAAAATAGGGCTGGGGATGTGGCTCAGTGGTCGAGTGCCCCTGAGTTCAATCCCTGGTACAAAAAAGCTTTTATGGAGACGCAAAGGACCCAGAATAGCCAACTCATTATTTTTCTTTATTTGGGTCCTAGGAGTTAAACCCAGGGCCACTTTACCCAGTCCTTTTGATTTTTTTTTTTTTTGGTACTGGAGATTGAACTCAGGGGCACTCAACCACTGAGCCTCATCCCCAGCCCTATTTTGTGTTTTATGTAGAGACAGGGTCTCACTGAGTTGCTTAGCGCCTCGCCGTTGCTGAGGCTGGCTTTGAACTCGTGATTCTCCTGTCTCAGCCTCCCTAAGTGCAGGGATTACAGGCTTGCGCCACTGCGTCCAGCTTCCTTTTGATTTTTTTTTTTAGTTGTAGATAGACACAATGTCTTTATTTTTTATTGCTTTGTATGTGGTGCTGAGGATCGAACCCAGGGCCTCACGCATGCAAGGCAAGCGCTCTACCGCTGAGCTACAATCCCAGCCCCCCTTTTGATTTTTTATTTTGAGATAGAGTCTTGCTAAATTGCTGAGGGTCTTGGTAAGTGTTGATACTGTTCTCAAACTTGTGATCTTCCTGCCTCTGCCTCCTGAATAGCTGGGATTATAGGTATGTGCCACCATGACCAGTGTGAACTCAGTATTGAGGGAGAGGAATATAGTTGTAGGGTTAATGCTGCCTGATTTCTCAAAAAGCTGCACTAATCAAGACAGTATGTTACTGGTGAAAGAATAGAAAAATAGATCAATGGGGCAGACTAGAGAGCTTAGAAATAGATTCACATAAATATAGTCAAGGGATATTTGACTAAGGAGCAAGGGTAATACCATGGAGTAAAGACATTCTTTTCTAGATCTGGTGCTAGAACAAATAAATAAATAAAATGAATCTAACTGGGTGGTGCACACGTGTAGTCCCAGGTACTTGGGAGGCTGAGACAGAAGAATCCCTTGCACCCAGGAGTACAAACTCAGCTGAGAAACATAGGGAAACCCTGTCTCAAAAAAATCTAGACACATCCCTTACATCCTCACAAAAAATAAACTCAAAATGGGTCACAGACCTAACTATAAACACAAGACTACAAAACTCCTAGAAGCTAACATGGGAAAAAACCTAGATGATCTTGCATATGTTTAGATATAACACCAAAGGCATGATCCATGAAGGAAATAATTGATAACTGGATTAAACTAAAAACTTCTGCTCTACACAAAACATTGTTAAGAGAATGCGAAGACTAGCCAAAAGCTAGGAGAAAAGATTTGAGAAAGACAGCTGAACAAAGAACTTAAACCTCAACAGTATGAAAATAAAAAATTCAATTAAAAATGGGCAAAAAACTTGAACAAACACCCTTACCACACAAGATATACAGCCAACAAATAGTATGTAAAAGGATGTTTAACATCACACATCATTAGGGAATTGCAAATTAAAACAATGAGATAAAACAAAAACTCCCTAATAATTTACCGCTACACACCTACTAGAATGGCCAAAATACAGAATAGTATCAATACCAAACTCTGGCAAAGATGTAGAGCAACCTCAACTCTCATTAATTGCTGGTGGGAATGCAAAATTGTACAGTCTCTTTGGAAGACAATTTGGCAATTTCATATAAAACTCTTAAGCTGGGTGCAGTTGCCTATGCCTATAATCTTGACTATGCATTAGGCTAAGGCAGGAAGATCTCTTGAGCTCAGGAGTTTGAGGTCAGCCTAAGCAACATAGCAAGACCTTGTGTCTGTCTGTCTGTCTGTCTCTCTTTGGTGGAACTGGAGATTGAACCCAGGGGTGCTCTACCACTGAGCTACATCCCCAGCCTTTTTTTGTTTTATTTTGAGACAGGACCTTTATAAGTTGCTCTGGCTGACCCTGAAATTGTGATCCTCCTGCCTCAGCCTCCCACACTGCTGGGATTACAGGCATGTGCCAGTGCACCCAGCAAAGACCCTGGAAAAAAGAAAGCGAGGGAGGTTGGGAGGGAGAGAGAGAGAGAAAAGAAAGAAACACATTCTTAACATATGATCCAGCAATTGTGCTCACTGGTATTTACCAAATGAATTGAAAACTTATGATCCCACAAAAACTTGCCTCTAGATTTTTTTTTTTTTTTTTGGTTCCAGGGATTGAACTCAGGGGCACTCAGCCACTGAGGCACATCCCCAGCCCTATTTTTCAAATTTTATTTAGACACAGGGTCTCACCGAGTTGCTTAGCGCCTTGCCATAGCTGAGGCTGGCTTTGAACTTGCAATCCTCCTGCCTCAGCCTCCTGAGCTGCTGGAATAACAGGTGTGTACCACTGTGCCCAGTGCCTCTGGATGCTTATAGCAGCTTTATGCATAACTGTAAAAGCTTGGAAGCAACAAAAATCTCTTTCAGGGAGCCGGGTGCGGTGGCGCACACCTGTAATCACAGCACTTTGGGAAGCTGAAACAGAGGATAATCACCAGTTCAAACCCAGCCTCCGCCATGGCAAGGTGCTAAGCAACTCGGTGAGACCCTGTCTCTAAATAAAACACAAAAAAATAGGGCTGGGGATGTGGCTCAGTGATTGAGTGCCCCTGAGTTCAATCCATGGTACCAAAAAAAAAAATCTCTTTCAGTAGGTAAATGGATAAACTGGTACATCCAGATAATAGAATATTATTAATGGAAGCTAAAAAGAAATGAACTATCAAGCCATGAAAAGACCTGAAAAAACTTAAATGTGTATTACTAAGTAAAAGAAGCCAATGTGAAAAGGCTGTGATTCCAACTATGTGAAAGTCTGGAAAAGGCAGGAGGACTATGGAGACGGTGACAGGATTAGTGGGCACCAGGGGTCGGGTAGGAGAGAAGGATGAACAGGGAGAGCACAGAGGACTCTCTAAGGCAGGGAAACTGTGCTATATATGTATAACGGTAAATATATGCCATTATATGTTTTCCAAAGCCCACAGAAAGTACAAAACCAAAAATGAACTCTGATGATGTGTCACTTTAGGTCCATTGATTTTAACAAATGTACCCCCCTTCATAGTGGGAGAGGCTGTGCATGCGGGGAGACAGGAAAATGCTGTACTTTCTACCCAATTTTGCTATGAACCTAAAACAGCACTCAAAAATTAGTAATGAACAAAACAAAACAAAATCCCCATTGTGTGTGTGTGTGTGTATATATATATATATATATATATATATATATATTTTTTTTTTTTTTTTTTTTTTGGTACTGGAGATTGACTCAGGGGCACTCGACCACTGGGCCACATCCCCAGCCCTTTTTTATATTTTATTTAGAGACAGGGTCTCACTGTGTTTCTTAGGGCCTCACTAAGTTGCTGAAGCTGGCTTTGAACTCAAGATCCTCCTGCCTCAGCCTCCCCAGCTGCTGGGATTACAGGTGTGCACCACTGCACTTTGCTAAAGAGAAAATCTTAAAAGCCACACTATATATAAAAAAGACACATTATATATAGGGGAACAATGACAGCCACTTTCTCATGGGAAACTTTATATAAGCCAGAACCATGGAATAATATCTTTTATATATATATATATATATATATATATATATATATATTTTAGTTGTAGATGGACACAATGTCTTTATTTTATTGCTTTGTACGTGGTGCTGAGGATCGAACCCAGGGCCTCACGCATGCAAGGCAAGCGCTCTACCGCTGAGCTACAATCCCAGCCCGGAATAATATCTTTAAAATGTTAAAAGGGTAAAAAACTGCCAACATACAATTTTATACCCAAATTAAATATCTTGCAAAAAATTACGATAACAGAGACTATTTTATTTGTATTTTTATTTTTGTGGTGTTGCAGGATAAACCACAGGCCTCAAGCATAGCAGGCATGCACCCTATCATGGAACCACACTCCTAGCCCCCAGAGACAGTTTTAGATAAACTGTTGTCAGGAGACCAACACTACCAGAAAAGCTAAAGGAATTTCTTTAGACTAGAGGAAAAAGATACCAGATAGAAATTTGGATCCACAGGAAGGTACTAGAGATGGCAAATACATTAGTAAACTTAAGAGTACAGCAGTCCCTCACTATTTGTGGGGGAACCAATCCCCTGGTTCCTGGGGATTGAGTTCCCTCGTGGATATCCAAATACACAATTTCTCAAGTGCCTCATAAAATGGTTTGCATATAACCTACCTATATCCTCCTATATGTAGAGATTATTTAAATCATCTCTAGATTAATTCTAATACATAGTACAATGTAAGTGCTATATAAATAGCTATTATACTGTGATGATTAGGAAATAATGTCAAAAAATGTTCAATACAGATGCAATTTTCCCCCAAATATAGTTCTTAGGATATGGAAGGCTGATCAGATCTTTTTTTCTTTTTTTCCCTGTATTAGGGATCAAACCTAGGGACTCTTTACTATTGAATTACATTCCCAGGTTTTGTTTATATTTGTGTATATATATATATTTTTTTTTCAGTTGTTGATGGACTTTTTTTTTTTTTTTTAAATATTCTTTTTTTTTTTTAGTTGTTGATGGACACAATGTCTTTATTTTACTGCTTTGTATGTGGTGCTGAGGATCGAACCCAGGGCCTCACGCATGCGAGGCAAGCGCTCTACCGCTGAGCTACAGTCCCAGCCCCTGTTGATGGACCTTTTATTTTATTCATTTATTTATATGCGGTGCTGAGAATTGAACTCAGTGCCTCACACATGCTAGGCAAGCACTCTACCACTGAGCCATGACCCCAGCCCCATCCCCAGGTTTTTGTTTGTTTGTTTTTGGTACTGGGGATTGAACCCAGGGGTGCTTTACCACTAAGCTAAATCCTCAGTCCTTTCTGTTTTTCATTTTGAGACAGGGTCTCACCAAGGGTCTTGCTAAGTTACCCAGGATGGCCTTAAACTTGCAATCCTCCTGTGTATGCCTCCTGAGTCACTGGGATTATAGGCATGTACCACCACTACCAGTAGACTGACTATATTGTGTCTTCTTAACTTCTTTAAAAGTTGACAATTTGTTTATTTATTTGGGGGTATTTGAGATTGAACCCAGGGCTTTACACATGCTAGGCCACTGAGCTAGATTCCCAATTTTTCTGATTTTATTTTGAGACAGGATCTCACCAAGTTACCCAGGCTGACCTCAAACTTGACATCCTCCTCCCTCAGTCTTCTGAGGGGCTGGGATTATAGTTGTGCACCAGCTTTCAACTGTCTGTTTAAAATAATAATACTAATGTTAGGCTAGGGGTGCCATTCAGTGGTAGAGCACTTGCCTAGCATGTGCAAGGTTTGATCCCCTGCATTGCCAAGAAAAACAAAACAAAACAATGTATTATGGGGTTTGTAACAAAAATAGAAGTACAATATACGACATCAATATCACAAAGCAAAACAGGAGGTCAAAACAGAATTATATATCTTTAACATGCCTACTTACACACAAAGCACTACAATATCAATTCAAGTAAATTGTGATATAAGGACACATATAAGAACACATTTTTATTCTTAGAGCAACCATGAAAATAATCACATAAACAGTCATTGTTAAAACGTTATTAGTGAAGATAAAATGGAATCTTAAAAAGTACTCAGTCCAAAAGAAGGAAACAAAAACTTAAACAGAACCATAGCAATAATTATGCATATTGTTAAATATAAATGAACGAAAAGGTCAAACTTGAAAAAAGCAAGACTCAAGTTACACGCTGTTTATACGAGAAGCGTTTAGCCAGGCGCTGTGGCACACACCTGTAATCCCAGCACTCAGGGAGGCTGAGACAGGAGGATCACCAGTTCAAAGCCAGCCTCAGCAACGGCGAGGCACTAAGCAACTCAGTGAGACCCTGTCTCTACATAAAACACAAAATAGGGCTGGGGATGTGGCTCAGTGGTAGAGCGCTTGCCTTGCATGCGTGGGGCACTGGGTTCGATCCTCAGCACCACATAAAAATAAATCAAATAAAGATATTGTGTCCATCCACAACTAAAAAAAATTTTAAAAAAAGATCAAAAAAGATATACCATGTAAACACCAATGCTAATGTAGCTACTTTAATAGTAAGCAGGGTAGATTTCAAGACAAGAAGTATTATCAGAGATAAAGATATTACTTCCATAAAGATAAAAAGACCAAGAAACACTAAAATCCAAAACATGTAGGAACCTAGGGACTGGGACTGTAGCTCAGTGACAGAGCACTTGCCTAGCATGTGTGAGGCACTGGGTTTGATCCTCAGCACCACATAAAATAAAGATATTGTGTCCATCTACAACTGAAAACAATATTAAAAATAAAAACCATGTAGGTGCCTCATAACAAAGATTCAAAACACAAAGAGCAGAAGTGGATTGAATTAAAGGGAGAAAAGGACAAATGTACAATCAGAGTTGAACTGACTCAAAGTGAAAAGAAGAAATATAGAGTCAAAAAGATGTGCAGGGAAAGAGAAAGAAAAAGAATAGAGTCAGGACAGCCAGAGTGAGGAAGATGGCAGCAGCCTGATTCTAAAAGAACGATGGGTCCCAGAGACAGGGAGCAACTGAGAGAATGGAGCTGCCCTGGCCCAGACAGGAAGGTCAGAGGCCATGGCTGCAAGGGAGGAGCAGAGCAGGGGCCTATGGGATCCTGGAGGGATGGTTACAGGGCAGATATTCTCATTTACCTGCTGCCCCGTGAAGCCTTGGGGGCCAGGCTCCCCACGTAGTCCCTGTATAGGAGGAAGAGAAGCCTGAAGTTAACCACTGGGGGCTCTGACCTAGGGCCCCTTGGACTCCCCAGAATCCCCACCAGAGGTCATCTGGGTACTCACTCTCTCGCCCTTTTCTCCTGGATTGCCAGGGATTCCTTTGGGTCCAGTGGGGCCTGGAGGTCCCTGAGCAATAAGACAGGGCCTCAGTTTTGTGGTGGGGTAGGATAGAATGGTCAGGGGCTTGGGGGCTGAGGGGTCAGGGAGGGAACCCCAGCTTAGCCTGGGCCTCACCATCCAACCAATACAACGGGCAGTTTATACAGCTCAGTGTTAAGAAATCTGGCCCTGGGGTCAGTCAGTCCCCACCCGACCTGCAGATGTGGCCATATGCTGGCCGCAGCCCTAGGGCAAGGATCTCCACTTTTCTCAGCCTTAAGTGACAACAATCTCTGCTTTTCATGACACGAACTGAATGAGAAAATTTAGGGAAAGTAGTTTGCATATCAAATGCTCATTAAGTGCTTGTGGAAAGAATGAATTAAGGAAGGACAAATAGATGAATGAATGGATGGCCACGTGAGTAGAAGCACTGGGAGAAGGACTCACCATGTGTCCAGGACTCCCAGGGATACCTGTGGGACCAGGAGGTCCAGGGGGACCTAGAATTAGATAGGATGTCCTCAGGACTGGAACAAGGTGCAATACCATCAGCTGCCTCCTGAGAGCCACAGCCCCAGTCCCACCGCCATTCACCAATCCCGTCCCTTATGCCAGGCCTGGACTCAACTTACCCATGGGTCCTGGAAGACCAGGGGGGCCTGGGGGCCCACTGGGTCCCTGGGGCCAGTGGCTGCTGGTTTCAGTGAAGGTGTTGGACTGTAATGGGTCCCCTGAGGAAAGATGACAGGTGAGCAGAGCCGTGTCCCCCTGCCACCTCTGCCAAGTCAGCTCCGACGGCCCCAAGGGGCACCTGCCCCCAGGGTGAGAAGTAGGGAGACCGTGGGCCACGAAAGCCCAGAAGGCAGGGAGGCCTGGGTCTAACCGTACTGCATTCTAGCTGGTAACACCCAGAGACTCTGCTTTGCTGAGCCCAGACTGTTACTTGTCCGATGGGAATGATCCTAAAAGCTCCTGTTTGTTGATGACCTGCAAAAGAGTCCTGGGAGGCTGCCACAACTTCGTCCCCACTGTAGAAGGGGGAGAATGAACAGTGAGTGAACAGCAAGCGTGTGGTGGGGAGAATGGGAGAAGGAACGGAGGAGCGGGGCCGGTCACACTCAGAAACGTGGTGGAGAGCAGGTGGAGCCTGGCACTCCCTGCTCTGACCCCGGCAGCCCACGTGTGGGGCTCCCGAGGAGGAGGCCAGGGATCCACATCAGGGCACAGGGCCACAGCTGTGGCCCTGGGACTCTCAGCGCTCTCTTCCTGCTGTTGGGCCGCGGACTTCCTGGTGCTCGAGGGCTGGGTTCTGGCCAGCTCCAAGGCTCGGAGAGGGCCTGATACCTGGTGGCCCTGAGTGTCCAGATCTGAACCCATTCCCCCCCATGCCCCAGCTGTGTGATCACAGCACGTGACTTCCCCTCTCTGGCCCTCAGTGTCCCTCATCTATGAACAGAGAAAGCAGCACCTGCTGGGCAACTGGTGACCTGTGGACACCTAGATAGGCCAGGTGTCTGGCAGACAGCAGGCACCATGGCAGTAGTTACTCCAGCTTCATCACCCCCACCTCAACCTTCCAGGACCCCAGGGGGACTCACCATGCTGGGAGATCCTGGCATGGGATGGCCCAACAGGGGCTGGGGGTCCTGGGGGACCAGGAGGCCCTGGTGGGCCTGGAGGTCCCCTCTCTCCAGGGGTTCCCACAGCTCCGGCCTGGCCAGGGCTCCCTGGGGGACCCTGTGGACCTGCAATGAGATTGCAAGGGTTGGTAGGCAGGGAAGACCTGCCCTCCGTGGCTTTCTGTCAGGGTCATGAACACAGCATACCATTCTCTACCCCATCCAGAATGATCTGGGTTTCTTCCTCAGGGTTCCCAGATTCCCAGATTTCCCTAGGGACCCTGGTCATAGGGTGGGGACTGGTATTTCTCCTCTGTCTGGCCCCTTCTCCCACTGGTCTGGGAGCTCCCAGAGGGCAGGGACAGGGCTGACCTCACCCCAGTGCCCAGCTCAGCCCATGGTGAGTGTAAGTGCCCCCAAAGAGCATCAGCAGAGTAGCCAAGATTGGGTTTCAGAGAGCCAGGTGTGAGCAGGATTGTCCCCGGAGGGATGACAGATGGAGAGAAGGGACCAGGCCACCCTGGCTATGTCAGAGGTGGAGAAGAAGGCCCAGCCTGGGTCCACCCAGCAGGAGGGATGGTCAAGAAAGCGGGGGACACAAGTGGCATCGTGGGCGCTTACCTGGTGGGCCTCTCATCCCTGTGGGGCCCTGGCTGCCAGCATCTCCTTTGGGACCGGTAGGCCCAGGCAGCCCCCGAGTACCCCCTAGGTCTGGGGAGTAAAGAACATCAGGTTGGCAGCTCTAGACTTGCTCTTGACCCTCACGTCGGCCCTGAGCCCCAGCCAGCACCTACCATCTTGAGGGAGCAGCGGGGCCCTCACGCTCTCTCTGGCTCCTGGTAGCCCTGGTATGAGGAAGGAAGGCAGAGGTCAATGACCCTGCTAGGCTAGGGGGAAGGAGGGTCATCCAGAGTCCCCATAACCACTTCCACCCAGGCAGGATCTGAGGGGGCTGCTCAGTTTCCCAGGATTCCAGTGTTCAGGAGCCCAAGACCACCCCCTGGATCTAGTAAGATAAGGGAAGACTCAGGCCCACCAGAGGTCAGGTAGAGCACAGCAAGGTGGGGACAGAGGCTCACTTCCCTGATCCCCACACAGGAATATATTTCCTGCTTGATCCACTCACCCTGAAGGCCCCCATCTCCAGGGCTGCCCTGGGCAGCTGGGGAGCCCCAGAGTGGAGAAGGGTCCTGAGGAGTAGCTGGAATCGAGGGCACTGTCCGCCCTGTGACAGTGAGCACAGCCACCTGTGGAGGAGGAGGAAGATAGTGATGCGGTGGATTCCAGGGACTCTCCAGGCACAGAGCAGCTAAGCAGCCCTGTGGGGAGTGAAGACCTGGGCTCCTAGGGGCCCAGAACTTCATGAGAAGCGTCTGTGTTTTTAAAGTGCACAATTTATACCACGCACTGTAGAAAAGCCATTACACAGCATCACTGCCACCCAAGTTGAGGTCTGTGCTTGTGGAGCTTGCTAGCCAAGCAGTTTTTTTCTATGCTAATCTCCATAAATAATATGACGCATGTCTTGATCTGCTGAAACTGCGCAGGGGTTTGAAGATTTTTGCTTTTTTAAATTTTTTTTTTTTAGTGCTGGGGATTGAACACAGAGTTTTGGGTGTGCTAAGCACTGTCTCTACCATTAGGATTTTTGCTAAATCTGCAGGGAAGTTTGGAAGGGTCTGGCATAAAATAGAGGCCAGGAGACATATCCCAAATCCATTTTGGGGACCAGGGTGAAGACAATTCTGGAACATCAGTTGGTACCCTGAGCCACTGACTGGGGGACCATGTGGGGCTGTCCTCATAGCAGAAGCTCTGTAATTATTCAACTACTCCTCTGGCCTATGGTTTTCTAATTTCCCTACTGATAGGGAAACATGTTCACATCTGATCATCTCCACAAGGTGAAGTCCCAGAGGAGGGAACAGCAGAGCAAAGAATATGCAGAGGGCACACGTCTATCTATATATGTCCAGAAAATCTGGAAAGAGCTGGGCGCCATGGCACACATCTATAATCCCAGTGACTCAGGAGGCTGAGGCAGGAGGATGGCAAGTTTGAGGCCAGCTTCAGCAATTTAGCCAAATTGCCCTAAGCAATTTAGCAAGATTCTGACTCAAAATAAAAAATAAAAATGGCTGGGGATGGGGCTGGGATTGTAGCTCAGTGGTAGAGCGCTTGCCTTGCATGCGTAAGGCCCTGGGTTCGATCCTCAGCACCACATACAAAGCAATAAAATAAAGACATTGTGTCCATCTACAACTAAAAAATATTTAAAAAAAAAAAATGGCTGGGGATGTGGCTTAGTGGTGAAGTGCCCCTAGGTTAAATCCCCCTCCCCCCAAAAAATTGGAATGAAAAACATGATTAAAAAGTGACAGTGCATGCTTGTAGTCCTAGCTACTCAGAGGGCTTGCTCAAGCCCAGGAGTTACCAGCCTGGGCAACAGAGCTAGACTGAGTCTATAAACAAAGCATCAATGGCCCACATTTCTGAGTCTTTCATGTTTGGAATCTTTGTTTCCTGTTCTACAATTTTTAATCTAGAAATAATGAGATGTGTAATAGATGTTTTGCGTTTGAAGCTGGAGGATGGTATCATGGGGGTGGAAAAGAAGGCGGCGGGCAAGGAGTGGATTCTGCAGCCAGCCCTGGCAGTGTCTACGCTTATCCGGTTGGGACTGGGAAGCATGGGAGGGAGCATCATGGCTTCCTGGAGGAAGAGAGGGCCAGACCATCTGACTCTGAGTCGGGGCTTCCTGGGGAGGGCACAGGAAGACAGGCGGAAGAGCTGGATGGGAACCAATATCAGGCTGTGGCAGGCACGGGAAACTGCCTGCTTGGTGCCTGCCTGGTCTGTGGGGAACCCTGTGGAAACTGAGAGCTGCAGGCCGGGCATAGGGGTGCAGGAAGAGCCAGGAGGAGGCCAGGGGGCCCGAGGGCTAGGGGTCAGCAGGGAGATGCTCACCCACCTTGGCCTCCAGCACCTTCAGCCTCTCGGTCAGCTCCGATACTTTGCTGCAGTTGAGACAACCTATGGGGAGGGAGGAGACTGGGACTGGGTCCTGGGGTCCCAGGTTCTCCCTAAGAGCCCTTAGTCCCCCGGGACAAATGTGGCGTGAGGAGACAGACCCCAACCCATGAGGAATTCCAGTGTGGGGAAGGGGTTACAGAATCACCACAAGCCCAGGGTGGACCACCCCCAAGGGTTTCCTTCAACTCTGGAGTCTCCAAAGTGGACCTGCTTTTCCCAGGGCAGGGTCTGAGGCCTGGTCCTGGCAGCCTCTGGTGTCCAAATGACCCTTTTCCCAGAAGCTAGGCGGGAAATCCTGTTATTTCCGCTGGGTGCGGGTGGGGCAGGGACCTGGCAGCTGTGGGGACCTGTACATCAGTCTAGACAAGGCTGGCCTCAGAGGCCCCACCCTCTGACCCTCTCACAGAACCACAGTTCAGCTCCTCCAGACCCCTTAGAGGGACACTTAAGTTATTCCCAACAGCTGCTGCCATATTCAGAGGTTTGCAATTCGGAGGTTCTTCACCTTCAGAGAAACCTGGCAAAGTGCAGCCAACCCCCAACACGCACAGCACAGGGGGTCCTGCCAGTGCTGTCCCTCATGGCTGCAGGACGCAGGGCAGGGCAGGTCTCTTCTGGTCTTGTTTCCCCCTCTTTAAAATGGGTGGACAAAACCAGGTGCGGTGGTACACGCCTGTAATGCCAGCACTTTGGGAGGCTGAGGCAGGAGGATCGTGAGTTCAAAGCCAGCCTCAGCAACCGTGAGGCACTAAGCAACTCAGTGAGACCCTGTCTCTACATAAAACACAAAACAGGGCTGGGGATGTGGCTCAGTGGTCGAGTGCCCCTGAGTTCAATCCCTGATACCCCCCCCAAAAAGTGTTGACAAGCTCTTGGGAGCATGGTGTGCACAGCTATGGGGTTTAACGGAGCTGGTGACAGAAAGTGCCTGGCTCAGGGACTTACACACTGTAGACACTCAGAAAAAGGGGAGGAACCGGGCCTTGGATGTGCACCTGCAGGAGTCCAGGGGTCACAGTCTCAGGGTGCCTGGGCTCCTTCCTCTCTCCATTGAAGCTCCCTTTCTAGTCTGTCCTTAACTCTCCACTACTGGACAGCTGGCTTTTAGGGCAATTACCACACTGCCCTGGGTCCCCTCTCAGTCTCACCCAAGAAGCCGTCCCAGAACCCACCTGAGAAGGCCGTAGGCTGAAGGGCCATCCGACGCACAGTGCTGCCTGACCAGGCGGGCTCCCTGAAGCCAGAGGTGCCTGCAACTGAGGAACGGCGGGGTGAGGACCCTGCTGGCCTGCACTGTCCTTGCCTTGGCACAGGCACCTGCCCACCACTGTATCCCCAGCAAGGATTCCTACTCTCTGAGAGATACAGAGGCCCAGGGAGGTGGAGCTATTTCCCCAGGTGACACAGCATGGATGGGGCGGAGCTGGAACAGACTGACCACTTGATGGGCTGGTGAGAGGAGCTGGCCATGGGGTAAGGATAAGATTGGGGGCTCCCCCAATGACCCCAGCCAGCTACATCGGTTAAGAGTTAGAAGTTATCAAGCCAGGTGCGGTGACGCATCCTGAAATCCCAGCAGCTTGGAAGTCTGAGGCAGGAGAATTGTGAGTTCAAAGCCAGCCACAGCAACTCAGTGAGGCCCTAAGCAACTTAGCAAGACCCTGTCTCAAAATAGAAAATAAAGGGGGCCGGGATATGGCTCAGTGGTTGAGGGTCCCTGGGTCCAATCCCTGGTACTAAAATTTTTTTTAAAAAATTTTAAATTTTGCCCACCACTTACTGACCTGTGTGGCATCCTCTCTGGATCTGCCTACTTTCCTGTATGTAAAATGGGAAGTGAAGGCTTCTGTCCCTCCCAGTCTGGTGTAAGGTCTGAGGATGGCAACTGAGCACAGGGCCCACTGTTCACTTACAGAGACTCTCAACAAACTAGGCTGTGACCGTCACTCTCTCTTTGGCCCTTTAGTAAGAAAAGACTGAAGTGGATCCAACTCTGGCTTTAAATGAAAACCAGAGGGCGGCTGGCTGCTGGTTCCAGGAGCCCACCCCTGCCGCACCCCGGCTGGTCTGGCTTTGGGGGCTTGGTTTTCAGCACAGCTGGAGGGACAGGCTGGCCAAGCCAGGGGTGAAGGGCACAGCTGGAGGGGCTCTCGAGCCAGCAGTGGCAAGGGCTCCCCCCACCCCAGGGGCCTGCCTTTTAAGGCTACGGAGTGTTGTTGGGAGGGGAGGGAAGGGGGAGACGAGATCCAAATAAGGCGCGGGCCTGGCAGCTGAGACCTGGGCTGTGGGTTGAGGCAGGAGCAAGAGGCGCCGGGAACTCGAACCAGACGGGTCCCTCTGGCCAGCCCCCAGCAGCAAGGATGCCAGGCCCCGCTCTGGGTCCCACTATGGGGCCCGCACGCAGGCTGAGCTGCTTCCCTAGCACACTGTCCCCAAGGGCCTATAACTTGCCTGGGTGCGGGGCCAAATCTCCTGAGTTCTACCAGCCCAGAACAGGGACAGGGACTGGGGGCTCTCTGGGCAGGGAAGCCCCCTGGTGCTAGGTGCTTCACATACACGAGCCAATCTTGTTTAGCACTTACTCCCAACCAGCTCTGGTACATTCTAAGCATGTCCCATATACATCTGGCTTATTTTTAATTTTTGGGGGGCAGGTACCAGGGATTGAACTCAGGGGGCACTCGGCCACTGAGCCACATCCCCAGCCCTATTTGGTATTTTATTTAGAGACAGGGTCTCACGGAGCTGCTTAGTGCCTCGCTACTGCGAACTCATGATCATCCTGCCTCAGCCTCCTGAGCTGCTGGGATTACAGGAGTGCACCACTGCACCTGGTTGGCTATTTATTTTTTTGCAAAAGTGCTGGGGACACATAGTCTTAACAGATGAGGAAACTGAGGCACAGAGCAACTGGATACAACTTCTCTGTTGTACATGCAGACAAATGAATGGGTGAATGAGACTCTTCCTTTTTTTTTTTTATGGTACTAGGGATTGAACTCAGGGACACTTAACCACTGAGCCATATCCCCAGTCCTATTTTGTGTTTTATTTAGAGACAGGGTCTCACTGAGTTGCTTAGCACCTCACTTTTGCCGAGGCTGGCTATAAACTCATGATCCTCCTGCCTCAGCCTCCAGACCAGCTGGGATTACAGGTGTGCACCACCACGCCCGGCTAGAGACTTCCTCTCTTTTTCCCTAGAAGGAAACCAAGTTTGAAAAATGAAGTGATTCTCTCATTCCCCTAGAGTTCTCCAGCCTGGACTGTAACCCAGGTAGGTCTGACTCCAGGGTCTGACTTCTTTTTTTTTTTGGAGGCTCGTGGGGCATGAGACAGGGAGGCCGAGTGTCTAGCAAGAGTTCTGATGCCTGAGAAAAATGGACTTGCCAAGTCTGCTCCACCTTTTCTGCTCAGGTGAAGATGCAAAATATTATTTTATTACTCTTTGCAGAAACTTGACCCAAAGACATCCCTCTGGCCCTGAGCAAGCATGAGTTTTCTCTATAATGAAGCTTTGGCTGCTTCTGGTCCTCCCCACTTCCCTGCTATTGTCTGTCTGTCTTTCTCTCCCTCCTTCCTTTCCTCCCTCCCTCCCTCTCTTTCTTTTTTCCCTTAGTGCTTTTCCACGTTATTGACTGGACCAATTTCCCAGCTGACTGCCAACTGTCTGTCCCCCTGGCTAGAATATCATCTTCACCAAGGCAGGGCCCTGGTCCATCTTGTGTCTGGCCAAGAAAAGTGCCTGGCACCCAGTAGGACCTCAAGGACCTCAATAAAACTTTTGCTGATTAATGCATGAATCAAGGTCTGAAAAATAATTTCAAGTAAGCAAATGAAATAAAAGGCAAAATAATGTGGGCAGCAGATGGAGCTGCCTTGGAAAGGAGTATAAATGTTCTAATGTCACGGGAGGGTGTCCCTCAGTTATTTGTCGATGGAGTTGTGGCTGGAAATCCTTTTTCAACCAAGTTTGTTTTGAGACATTTCTCCAGGAGTCAGCGAAAACTAGAAAAAAGAACAAAGTATTCCAGCAGTTCCAACAGAAGGGGCTCAAAGTAATTATGACTTTCAGTTAGAAAAGAAGGTGTAGGGCTGGGGATGTAGCTCAGTGGGAGAAAGTTCATCTAGCATGCACCAAGGTCCTACATTCAATTCCAGCACCGTAAAAGGAAAAAACCAAACTGAAACAAAACCTAGAAAATGTTCATTCTGGACTCAAGATTTATAAAAATTAACTCAAAACTCCCCCCAATTCTGATAAACACACAGAAGTACTTTTAAAGATATGTCAGGTTGTCAAAGGCCCTTTAGCACACAAAATTCCAGGAAGGAAGAAACTGTGGGTTGGGGGATGGCCTTCTGTAGGAAGTGCCACACTCCTCCCTGGGGTTTGGCCAGGGACCCTGAGGCAGGCCTCAATAGGCAGAGACTCCCCTCATCCAGGCCTGGTGGTTGCACCTGGGGGTCCCTCTCAGTTCTATCCTTGCCATTCCAGGAGGGCCCTGAAGGTTGGTCCCAGGACCACAGATCTGAGCTCCACTCCAGGTCACATCCCATCACTTGGGAGGTCCCAACTGCCACCACCTGCGCTCACGTGGACGCTGTGCCCTCCCCCAGTTCCTACAGCTGTGGCTCCGGTGTCACCTCCCAGACACTCCAGGACACTCACCAGTGCCAAAGCTGCCATCAAAGTGCTTGTCACTCTGTCTTGACCCCCATGAGGCCAGTGCCCTCTGCAGTTTCTGATCTGACCCACTGGCTGGAACAGGGACTCCAAAGCAGCCCCTCTTCTTTCCACCCAGTGCCAAGGCTACCTCCCGTCTCATGGGATCCTCATGACACCCCATGGTACAGATGGGAGCAATGAGGCCCACAGGGTAGGCTGCTGGCCCTGTCCATGCAGCAGGACGAGGGCAGCTGGGATCCCAAGCCTGCCCTAAATTAGAAATGGGGTGTGATAACTTTGGGGGTCCCTAGACTTTACCCCTGTGACTTCCTCCCCCAGGAGAGGACTCAAGGGAGGGGCTCCCTCATTCTCATCTGATCCCCACCCCCAGGTCTGCACAGTTCAGTGACCACAGGTCACAGGGATAGTTTCCCTAGCCCAGCCCAGGTCTGTGGGAATTTAGTTTGCAAATGTAAATATTTGCTGCCTGCCAGCTGGTGGTCAAAAACAGGGTCAGGGTCAGAGCTGGAGCAGGGACGTCCAAGAATCCTGCAGCCTGCAAGGCCTGGCTCTCTCTTCAGGGTGGGTGAAGTTGCCATTCAATCCATGAGTGCTCACATTTTTATATTTTGGTACAGAGGATTGAACCCAGGGGCGTTAACCACTGAGCCACATCCCCAGCCCTTTATTGTATTTTATTTAGAGACAAGGTCTCGCTGAGTTGCTCAGAACTTTGCTAAGTTGTTGAGGCTGGCCTCAAACTTTTGATCCTCCTGCCTTAGCCTCCCAAGCCACTGGGATCACAAGCATGTGCCAGCGCACCTGGCCATGTGTGCTCACTTATACCACATACCTGGGTGGGCTAGGGGGTGAGGGAAGTGTGGGCAGAGGGTCAGATGGAGGGAGGATGGAGCTGGGTTGTGATGAGAAAGTGTGGCAGGCAGTCAACCTGACTGATGGGCAGGATGGGCCAGCAGGGAGGTGAGGGATGGCCGAGCCTTCCCAACAGGACCAGGCGGTGCACTGAGGTACACTGGGGTACACTGACACAGTGGCTAGCCCTCCGGGTTCTGAATCTGTGAAGGAAAGGTCAGGCTTGGCTCTGTACCTGCACCTGGTTGGAGCACAAGAGATGTGTGGGAGGCCACCAGCCCTGGACGGTGGGAGAGGCCAAAGGGCCCTCGGAAGGAGGCTAGAACCTCCCTCACATTTGTTCTGAGGCTTTGGACTGTGCGATCTTAACAAACGTCCCTTCTCTGGTTTCCCACGATAGAGGACAGGGCTGTGAGGAACAGGGAAGGGACATGTAGGCTGAGGACCATGGCACAGGGGAAGCGGAGGCAGCCTGGCCCTGGGGGCCCATAGGAGAGGAGGGTGAGTCCCTGGCTTCTCCATCTGTCCACTTGGGAGATGCTGGGGCTGAGACTGGCTCCTGTCAGTGTCACAGCACCCCAGCTGTCTGAACACACTCCCTGGGCTGTCCGCAGAGGAAAGATCCCTGGCTCGAGCTCACAGCTGCTGCCCTGAGCACAGCCTGCTCCTCTCTGGACCTGGACCTTCTGTGCCATGACAGGATGGCGTAACGCAGGGGGGTAAGCCCTGAAGTGCCTAGCACTGGGGAGGGTGGTGGCCTTCCTTCCCTTCATCATGAATACCGTAGGAGGCCTGTCAGAGTCCTGGGGAGAAATCTGGCCATAATGCTCACTCGCTGTGTGACCTTAGGTGAGGCCAGTACCCTCTCTGAGTCTCATTTAATCATCTGGACAATGGGACAAGAGAGTCCCCAGAGGCAGGGTGACATGGGAGTAGCTGCAGCAGCCCAACCCACAGCAGAGTCCTGGGCCCAGGTCCAGGGAAGGTGATTATTGGGCTCTGCCTGCAAGACAGACCAAGGCATGTGCCTGCCCCGCCCTGCCTCATGGTACACTCTGGCCTTGGCTTTTCTCTTCCATTGTTTCCATGGATAGGTATTCAGGTGAGAGCCTCGGCCAGGTCCCTCCCAGTCCCACAGCCCCCTCCTGAGGCCTGGAGGAACCAATGGCCAGCGGTCTCCCTCCGCATGCCAAGTGAGGCCAGGTCAGTCCCTTCACCTCTCTGAGCCTCAGGTTCCCTACCTATAATATGGGGACTGTGTCAGCCCCATCCCCATGGGTCATCGTGAACCTCAAATGAGACCCTCATCACTCACTGTCACAGAATGACTTCCTGTCCTACGGATGAGAAATCCAGGGCTAAGTGGAGGGAGCGCTTCCCCGGAGCCTGCCAGCCCCACAGCCGAGCCTGGAGACATGAGGCATGTTCACTGAGCCTCCACGGGAGGCAGGGCTGGGTCTGCTGGGTCACCACAGAATCCCCAGGACCACTATCTGAAGGGGAAAGGAGGACATTTATGGATCACCTACTGGATACCCGGCACAGGTGTCCACATCTCAATTCCAGGTGACTTACAGATAAAGCCAACGTTCAGAGAGGTAAAGTGAGAGGCCTTAAGTCACACAGCACAATATGCAACGCAATGCAGGTACAGGGCTGGCTTCTGGAATGACACACGCTCCCCCTCCTCTGTAGCCCATCCCAGGTGTCTCTGGGCCCTGTAGCCCCTGGTGACGCAGATCTGTGGTCCCAGGGTCAGCTTGCAGCAGTGTGTAGGCCACAAGGGCAGCCACCAGCAGGGGAAGCAGCTGGGAGAGTCCAGCTTGAATCCAGGTACAGCAGAGCCTGGGATGGGCCAGCAATGTCCCCATGCTTCCCCACCCACCATTCCCGGGGCTTCGTGAGACCAGTTTTCCAGAATATTCAGGCCTAGGCATCCACTTCCCAGCTTCCCTTTCCTTAGCTCCCACCTACGGATGGGAAGAGGCCCCTCCCATCCTGTCAATCATCCTGCAGAGGCCCTGCCATCCTGTCAATCATCTTGCACTCACCACTACGTGGCGTCTCCTTCTTCATTCTGTCCCAGCAGCTCCCTGGGGAGCAGATGCCACATCCAGCCCACTTCACAGTGAGGACGCTGAGGCTTAGGTGGGGGGCCTGCTGCCAGTGCACACGGCAGCCTGGGGGCCTTCCATGAAGGCGCTCCTCCCTCCAAGCGGGCACAAGAGGAATGCCTCCTGGAAGCCAGTCGCCCAGCAGGTGCTCTTGCACAACAACGTGCACCAGGATACTGGGGAGTCCCACTGCCCAAGGCCACACAGCTGCTGTGTGGCAGAGCCGGCCTGGCCCACGAGCCCCTGGGTGACCCTGTCCCTAGGCTTGGACCTGAGGCCCTACAGAGGCATCCTCAGACATCAGGAGTGGCCTGGCCCCAGGGCAGCCCTTGCCACACCACCAGCAGGATCCCTAGCCCTTGCCCTGGCCCCTGGCCACATGGCATCCAGCAGCTGGATTCAAGGGCATCGATGTTGCCCCCACCTGCCCTCCAGGAAGGCCCCGGAGACTGGGAAGGTCTGCCCTTGGGGAAAGAGCCAGGGACAAAGTGGCCTTTGTCTGGGGCAGATCCCGCTGGGGCGCAGGCCCTCTGGTGGGGCCTCCATACCTGGGGGAATTTGCTCGCAGCTCCACTGTGGCCTCAGCAGCTGCCACCCCTGGTCCTTCTGCCCCTTGAGCTCTTTGCCTTCCCCTCTTTCTCCCACTAGAGAGGAGAGGGCGCTGTTCCCTGCTCCTGGCCTCCCACCCTGGCACATGACTGGACTCCCTCTTCCCCTGGCCACCCAGTTCCTCCCAGCACCCTTGGGGACTCCCCTCAGCCCAGAAACCACTGAACTGCCTCCCTCCCCACTTCTTTTTTCCCCCACTTTGGTACTAAGGATTGGACTCCGGGGTGCTCGGCCACTGAGCCACATCCCCAGCCCTATTTTGCATTTTATGTAGAGATAGGGCCTCACTGAGTTGCTTAGCACCCCAGCCCTTTCTGCTTTATTTTGAGACAGGGCCTTGCTGTTGCTGAGGCTGGCCTTGCGCTTGCGACCCCCTGCTTCAGCCTCCCGAGCTGCTGGCATTGCAGGTGTGCCTCACCACACAAGGCCCTTCCCCGCTTCTTGGTGAGTTCTATCCCCACGTCATTCCCGTGTGACTCTGGGCCCTCGACTCCACCTCTCTGGGCCTCAGTCGCCCCATCTGTGAACTGGGCTGAATCTCCAAACACGGACGAGTGCCAGCTCCTGTTGGCACCACACTGCCTGATCCAGAGGCCACATGTCCCTGCTTCTGGAATCAGGACACATCCTGCCACTGACACTCACATTCCTGTGCTGCTGGGGGCCCTGAAGGCACCTGCCATCAGGTGCCTATGGGCTGGGGGAGGGGTCCCTCTGCATGGGACACACTGGCACACAGGGTCCATCTCTGAGTCTCTGAGGGAGTGTAGCCAGGAGGGCAGGGTTTGAATCCCAACCCTGACACATAGGAACTGAGTGTCTGGCACCTTCCTGAGCCTCTGTCTCCTCTCTGCAGGGCGGGAATCACCACCCCTACCTCTCTGACCCACTGAGCTGACTAGAGTGACCCTTTGCTTCCAGGTGAAGCATATTACCATGTCCTGTGGAAATATCTGGATGAGCTTTCCCCAACTGCCAGTGTTTGGATCTGGAGTGTCCTCCAAAGGCCCAGGTATTAAAGTCAAGTAGTGGGACCTTTAAGAGGTGGAGCCTCACGTGAAGTCTTTAGGTTGCTAAGGGTGTGTCCTTGAAAGGGACAGAGCAACCCTGACTCCTCCTTGCTTTTATTTTATTTTATTTTTGTTGTTTCCTGGCCATGAGGCCTGCTCCTATCATGATGGGCTGCCTCACCAGAGGCCCAGAGCCACAAGGGCCAACTGAGCATGGACTGGAAACTCCCAAAATGGGAGGCAAAATAAACCTTTTTGCTGCATAAGTGAACCATCTCAGATATTCTGTGATAGTGCTGGAAAGCTGACTAACACACCAAGTTTGAAAAAAAGATTTGGGATGGTGCCACTTAAAATGTGAGTGACACAATGTATTATGAAATTCTTCCAGGGACCCTAAGCATCTTCCAAGAGGCAAGTGGTCACTGTGAGGGGTACAGAAGGCACCAAATACATCTGAGTAGTGCCCCATCCAGAGCTCTGGGCAGTAGGCTCTTCTGTGCATGATGCTGTGTGTGGGCACTGGCTTAGCATCTGTTTAATGCTCCTGTGCACCTGGGGGACCCACTTGGCTCACTGTCACAGGGCCCCAGGCAACAGATAGGCAGTCCTACCTTCCTCACAGCTCACTCCTGAATGCCCAGGGCAGCACCTCCACTCGCGGGCAGTCACTGTCTTGTACATCACCTTGTATGTGGGCCTCACAACCGTTCTGTAGCTGAAAGAGTGTCCAGGTGGCCTGGTTCAGATGGGGCCTTCCACTACCATTCCCACTGCCCTGGATACCCATGGGGACAAACCCAGATCCTCCAAGACCCTCTGCCACCTCCAGGCCCCTTTGGAGTCTCTCCCCTGCAGCCTGGGGTTGAGTCCTTCCACTAACCCCGACAGATGAGGGGATGTGGACACCAACAGCACAGGAGGCCCCTGCAGGTAGAATGAGGGTGCATGGTGATCCTCCCCCAGGAAGCCCTCCAGCATTTCCCCCTGGCATTCTGTCCCCTTTGAGCCCCCTACCAGGCCTTGGCCCTCCGGGAGAGCCATCAACTCTCCCACGTGGCCTCTCTTACCTACTCCCCGGGCAGCTCATGGGCCAGGGGCAGTTCTGCAGCACTCGCTGAAGGTAGGTGCCATTTTGCACATGGCATGAGACTGTCCGAGTCACCACGTACGAGCACCAGTTCCTGAAAAAGACCCAAAGGGAGGAAGCTCAAGTCCTGCCCAGGACTCCAGGAGGATGGACAAGATCTGTGTCCTCTTCAGGGGCCCCGAATCTCCAGACGGAGAGAACCCCAAGCTCTTAGTCCTCTGGGCCACGTGGAGTGTCTGCAACTAGTGAGAAGCTCGGGGTGGATTCCCAGGGGTGGCCATGCTGGGGGCGCTCAGGAAGCCTGGGGGAACATGAGGCAGCACATCGTCGGCTCTCCCTCCTCAGAATCTCTTCTCCAACCTTGATGTCCCTCGGCCACTGACACTTCCTATTTTCCACTCCGGGCAGAAGCCTTTTTGAGACATACTTTTAAACTTGTAAGATCCTCACCTACTCATTAGGAGAAACACTTCCTGCTCAGGGTTAAGAGGGCAAGCTCCAGGGTCAGATGGACCTGAGTTCCAGCCTTGACTGGGCTACCCAGAAATGCTCTGGACAATCTCAGACCCCAGAGCCTCAGTATTCCCATCTGTGAAGTAGCACTCAGAGGACAAGAATGGGGTGCCTGGGGTGCAGCTCCTGACACCCACTGAACATAGTCAATGGAGGCTGCTGTCCATGTAGGAGGTAGATGGACAGACAGCTCTCCCTGCCCCAGAGATAGCAATTTGATAAGAGAGTGTAATATTTTCCCTAACTTTATGCATAGGTGTATTTATACATGTGTATATAAAAACAAATAGCTGTTTGGCTCTTTCTCTCTTTCATTTATTTATTTTGGTACTGGGGATTGAGCCCAGGGGTGCTTTACCACTGAGCTACATCCCCCAGTACTTTTTATTTTTTGAGACAGGGTCTTGCTAAGTTGTTGAGGCTGGACTCGAACTTGTGCTTCTCCTGGCTCAGCCTCCTGAGTCACTAGGATGACAGGCATGCACCTGGCTTCTTTCTTATTTTAATGGAAATTCTGTTGCTCTATAACTGTTGGCCTATGCTTGTTAAGCGCTCCTGTCCCCCACAAGATGCAATAGCTGGTTCTCAGGTCAGCACGCAGAGCCCTGGGGGCTCTGTCACTGTGTCAGGTTGTGTGTGTCTGGTGGTCTGGTAGCTATTTATATCCTGTTTCCCGTTTGTGCCATTCCCAATAATGTGACACTAAGTACCTGTCACCTGGACCATGGGACACTTGGCCAAGGGCCCTGTCAAGCTCTTGTCATTGCATGGCCAAACCTAACTGTCCCTTCTGCCAGCTTTCCCAATTCCAGGACTTTGCTTAGGCTTTTCTTTCTTCTGGACTGATTCTGGTGTGGCCTGGAAAGAGAAGGGGACTTCCCCAGGGTCCTATAAACTAATTTGACTAAGTCCTGGTCCTGGCTAAGGGCTTTCTCTTTCTGGTGGGCTGGATGGCAGTGGTGTGGATACCTCTGTGATGGACGGATCATTCCAGGTGCTCAGCAGCCCTCAACCCTGCACGGGGTCACAGCCCTGTGTTTGTCTACAGGAGCTGGGAAGGAGGGAGGGTTTCAGGTGACCTTTCCCAGCCTGGGCCCCCACTCCACCAGACTTCCCTTCGTGGCCTTGAGTCCAGGGTCAGCAGGTTCCCAGGCTGAGAACTGCAGAGAGCCATGGACCGTGGCTCACAGAGATGGGGAGGACATGGGGGCCGAGGCCTCTAGGATGGAGTCAGAGGCCAGGCTGGGCCGTCCACATTTCTGGGTTCAGAACTGGCTCCTCTGTGCACCCGCTGTGATGGGAAGCAGTCATTTTCACCCCCCTAAGCTTCAGTTTCCCCTCTAAAATGGGGCGGGGGTGACTTTCTGCCTCATCCCTGAAGGACAATGTAAGTACTCTTAGCATACAGTAAGTGCTTACTATGTGCAGTATGATGTGCTTTTAGCTGGCATTCTGAGAAGTCAGTCCTCCAGGCTTAGAACACAGATTGTACCTCTGGCTCTCAACAGAGGGGACACGAGGAAAACCAAAGCGAGGACTGTCCTCTCACACCAGAAGAGAGGAACAGCATGAACCGCCAGCTGAACTCAGCATGACGGGCGTCCAAAAGGCTGTGGGATCCAGGGTGGGTGACATCAGGGCTGCTCGGGTGGGGGTGGGAGTGAGAAAAGATGGAGGGAAGAGGTGACTGCACCGCTGGGCTTTGAAGGAAGAAGGTGGCAGACGGAGAAGCAGGGGCAGGAGCCCAGCAGAGGCAAAGGCCTGACCGGGAGGATCTAGGGCAGGTGTGGGCAGCAGGTCCCAAGGGCTGGAGAGTAGGGTAGCCACAGAGGGACATGGCCAGGTTTCCATCCTGTGATACTCCCCAACCAGGGCACAGAGACACACACCTGTAGTCCCAGCTACTCCTCCAGAGGCTGAGGCAGAAGGATGGCTGGAGCCCAGGCGTTGGAGGCCAGCTTGGGCAACACATTGACACTCGGCCTCAGGAAAAGAAAAGGAAAACCGACTCCCCAATCTGTCCAACCTGGGTCCCTACAGCTGTGGTTTGGAGTCTGTAGGGTTCTGTTTAGAGGGTGGGGACATAAAAACCTCTGGGAAATTGATGTGAATTGTGGATCCTTCTCCCCTAGGGCAAAATACTTGGTGTTCAAGTTCAGAGGACACGGAAGCTCCCTGGAGCCTGTGTGACTGCACCAGGCTGGCCCAGGGCTGCAGGAGGGGGTAAGCGGACAGGGAGGGAGACAGCAACCTGGGCAGAGGAAAGCTGGGCACTCCGGATACAGGAGGGGGCTCCTGGGCACAGTGAAAACGCCATGGCAGTGCGCATGCGCCCACGCAAGCATGCGCGCACACCCACAGAACTGCGCGCTCTCACTCGCGCGCACGCCCGCCCACCCACACCTCTCACTCATGCAGACTGGAAAAGGCACATCCAGCAGGGCACGTAATGCTGGTGGCCCACGTCCACACGGGGACATGCAGAGCCAGGTGCCCACACACGCATGCGCACATCCCCTATTCTCCAGTCCCTGGACTAGACAAGGGAAGGTGGGCCTGTGACTGTCCACCATCGCCCAGGCTGCCCTTTTTTCCAAGAGGATCTAGAGAGAACAAGTTTTTTCTTCTTCCTTAATGAAAAGCTCCCATGTGAAGGTCCCGGCCTGCTTCTCTGGTTTCTCTCCCACAAGCTGGACTTTGCTTGGATCCCCTGCTTAGGCACCATGAAGGTGGCGGCTGGCTAGCCAGATCTTTTATTATAGGAGGGACATTGAAGCCAGGTGGAGTTCTGCACCTGGCTGACACCTCTGCCTGCAAAGCCCTGTCCCCCTGCCCCCCTGTCCCGACAAACTCCTACTCATCCTTTAGAGCTCAGCCCAGAGGCCCAGGCTGGACTGTGTGTCTCCAAGGACCTCCTTGGCCACTCACAGCAGCCCTTAGCTTTACCCTTTCTGGCTGGGAGGAGGGCACGGGCTGGGGCTAAGTGAGTACGTGGATCAGTACAAGGGTGCTCGGGATAGCTACCGAATGACTGAATGACCCAGAAAAGATAGTGGCCCTGAGGATTCCAGAAATGGGCATGGTCCTGGACACCCTGCTTCCATCCCCGCTGACCCCAAGGGCTTCCTTCCCATGGGGGTTGTGATCAGCCATAAACTGTCAGGGCTGGGCAGTAAGGCAGGGGCCAGGGCAGGAGCTGGGAGGGAGGGCATATCCCTCCTGGGCCTAGCCACTTCTGCCCACTCAGCACCTCCTGGGTGCCCAGAGGCCGCTGGGAGGGGAGAAAACAAGCCAGACCAGCTCAGCATGGCATTGGCCACCCCCTTTGGGGTCCCCCCCTACATCCACCCTCCACTCCCTACCACAAGGGGCCCCAGGGACTTTGTCTCCACGGGGCCCAGGACTGTGATCCGGAACAGTGATAGGGGCTAATTTCAGGAGGCAGCCAAGCGGGCCCAGGGCCAAGGGCCGTTATGAAAAGGAGAGGAAAGGACGGAGACAGGCGGGGGTGGGGTGGGGTGACGAGAGCCAGAACCCCACACTGGGGGCCAAGTTCCAGTCCCAGCTCTGCTGCTTCTTCAATTGGTGACCTTGGACAAGGCCCTGACCCTCTCTGACCTTGCTTTGTCCATCTGCAAATGGGGAGAGCAGAATGTCCTGCGGCAGGGGAGGTTTCAGGCAGAGCCTGGAGCACAGCGCCCGCCGCTATTGTTCATTCTTGTTCCTGAACTGGGATGCCACAGGCAGACCTGGGCCCCATGCCCAGCAGCTGTGGTCCAGGGGCTTCCCCGGGGCTCAAGGACATCAGCACAGTACCTTTTTCACAAGGTTCTCCCCTTGACCGTGGGATGGATTGTTAGGCTCTGCCTTTTACAGAGGAGGAAATGAAGCATTGAGAGACGGCACCTGCCCCGTTACCCATGCGGCCACAGAGCTGGGGTCTGAGCCCCTGGAGAGGAGCTGGGGCAGATGCCATCCATTTTAGAGGTCTTACTCTCCCTGATCCTAGGATTTGCCCAAAGGAAACCAGGACTGCAGGGGTTAGAGTTCTGGGCCAGGACACTGGTGACAGTGACAGCTGGAACTCTAGAGCCACAGTGCTGACAGAGTAGTTCAAAGAAATGGGGATTCTTGCTGGGAGGGGCCGCAGAGGGGCAGGAAGCAGCCCCATCAGGGATGGGGAATGCTGGAAGAGGCGTCCACGAACTAAGACAGCTCTGCACTCCTGGGCACCCTGGTCTGGGGGTCTCAAAGTCTCAACAAATTCCTGGGACCAGGGGCGGCCCCTTGGATCCCTTCCCAGGCCTCCCCCTTCCCAGGCACAAAGCTTCTTTTCTGCCTTTGGTTCCTTGGCTGTCTGGCTGGGGGTGGAAGGAAGGCTGATGGGGTGCGACACCCTCATGCTGTCTCCAGCCATGCTGGGATGGGGCCACCAGGGAAGGTCCTGGCAGCCAAGGACCACAGACTCCTCCAGCACCAGGTCTCTACTCCACTTAATGCTGGTGACAGCAGGAACCATTGAATGTGAGGCCCCCGCTGGTCCCACAAGATTGTTCACTCTCAGAACACACCCCACAAGGCTGAGGATGGGGAACAGAAAGGGAACCTGAGACCCAGGGCCATGAAGTGACCTCTGTGTTGTCACGCAGTGAGTGAGGGACAGAGCCAGGAATAAAACCTTGTTCTGTCCAAAACCAGAGCCCCTAACTCCTAACCATGACCTATACATTTTCCTAGTCCCTCGAGATGACAAGCTCTCTCTCTCCTCCAGGGGGGCCTCTATAAGCCTCAGTCTCCTTTTTTTGAAAAATAGGAGCAAGAGCGCTACCCTCAGGGTTACTGTGATACTCAGGCTGCTGTGACAGCCTCCTGGGAACAGATGGGGTAATAGTCCCCAGCAACCTCCAGATACCTGTCCAGAGCCACTCTTGTCCTGTTCCAAACCCAGGAAAACCTAGGGGGTGCAGAGCTCAGTCTGGAGGGCCCTGAGCTGGCCTGGCTGGAGGGGGACTTGAGCCTTAAGCTCCCTCAACCATCATCCTGAGTCGGACACTGGGAATTCCAAGTTCATTAGCACTGTCCTCCTAACATCTGGGACCCTGAGAGCTCACATCCATGCTGGGCCTTGGCTTCCTCTTCTATGAAACAGAGATCATAAACAGTGTGTGTCCAGTGGCAGCTGGGAAGATCTGGGGGCAACGGAGACAGGACAAGTGCCCCAACCAAGCCAGTCCTGGTTAGCACGCGAGAGGTGGTTGTGACATGCTGACACACGCCTGTACCTGTCTCAGACTCAGACAACCGCTCTTCTGGCCTCCGAATGCTTGGGCTCCTCCATCCTCCAGGCCTGCCTATGTCACCTACTTTTGCTAGCCCAGCAGGGGTCTGCTGGCCCCTGACCGCTGGGAAAGGGGAATTTCTGAAAAGAATTAAAGAATTGAGGCCATAGGGGATGGGGGCCGGGCTGGCCTTTGAATGGGATGAAAAGGCCTGGAGAGGCCTGGCTAGTCCACATTGTCTTCTTTGGACAACGGCAGCTGGCCCTCCAGAGGGGACCCGAGCAGGGGCAGGGGCTGCAGGCAGATCAGGGGCCAGGGCAGGTTCAAACACTGCCATTGAGGCCAAAAAGACAGATTTGAATTGCTGCTCTTCAACGACTTGCTCATGAGCATAGAAGATTGATTATGTTAGTTCTCTGGCCTCAGTTTGGTCATCTGTTGGATGGGGACAGTTTTCCCTAACTTCTTCAGTCCTTGAAGGATTAATGATGACACAATATAAAGGACCTCACAGTGCCAGATACTGGGAGATACTCCATAAAGCAGGCAGAAAGACTCTTCCTGGCTCCTTTAGGGGCCGTTAGAAGAGCAGCAGGAAGACACAATGCTCTGTCCTGTCTCTGTCCAAAATGCCAGGTCCCCAGGGAGCCTCTGACACTGACCCACTGGGCTGAAACTCCACCCTAGTCCTTCCTCTAAGGGAAATAACGGGGACACTAAAAAAAAGCCAGGAACAGGAGAAAAGGGAAAGGGGTCCTGAAAGGTTGGCCAACGAGGGTGTCCTGGCCCTTTCCCATGTGAGGGGGGGCGGGACTGGGGTGACACAAGTCCTGGGGGGCTTCTTCGCCATCCCTGCTCCTTTTAGTGCTCCTGTCGGGCTCTTGAGCTGAAAGGCAGTGGAGATGCTGCGAGCTCCAGACACTTGGGTAGGGGACCCCGCAGTCCTGGGAGCCTGGGCCATACCGCTCAGATAACGCGATGGCCCAGGTCCCTGCCCCCCGTTCCCGGGCTGGCACTGAGGTGCGGAACCGGGTCGCCTATCGGATCCCGGGATTGCACGGAAACCGGGGTGTGCTTGCGCTCCCGGCCCCCAAGCCGGGCTGGCAGTGCGCGGAGCGGGGAGCCCTTACCTGCGTCCAGAAAACGGGGCGCCCCCGACGCTCCACGCGGCGCCGCCTCCCGGGAACAGGAGCCCGAAGCAGAGCAGCGCCCAGGCCCGCGGGTCGCCCATGCTGCGCCCGCCCGGCGCCCTCCGCGCGCGCTCCTCGCCGCCGCCCCCAGCCTGCGCCCCGGACGCGCCGAGCGGCTCCCAGCGCCGCGCGAGGGCGGCGCGCGCTCCCGGCCTCGCCCGCCCCTCGGCGCGGCCCCCCGCCCCCGGCGCCGCCCTCGCCGCCAACCCGGAAGGAGCCCGGGGGGCCGGCGCCGCCGCCAGGAGGCCCGCCGGTGCCCACCTGAGCCCCGCGCACGGCGCCTGGCACCGCGCGGCCCTTTTGGGGGCGGGGCGCTCTCGGGTTGTAAATTGGAAAAGTAGGACCCGGCCACTGTCGCAGACAGAGCCGGCACCGAACGCGCCCTGCCGAGCGAATGATGTTGGGGACTCATCCGTTCTCCACGCCTTTGCTGAACGCAGTTCCTGAGGCCCGGGGACGCGCCCATCCAGCCAGCAAGGCTCCCCAAGCAGCCTGAACCATCGCTCGCTGGGCGTCTCACCTCGGCTTCCCAGCTCATCAGGAAGCTTCCATTGAATCTGCAAATCACTCTGTGGAAGGGGAGCACAGTTGTCCCCATTGTACAGATGAGAAAACTGAGGCTCAGACACTCCTAGTCACCCTTGGTCGACCCCATAGGGACATTGTCCTCTCTTACAGATGGGGAAACCAAGGCACGGAGAGGAGATGTCATCTCTCTAACGCACCCCGGCAGCAGTTGGCTGAATCATGACTTGAACCCGAATCTCCTGACTTAGGAAGGTTTCCCGGCTCTTGATCACTATTCAGCAAGAACCCAGACAGCGCTTTGATCTGGGTTTTGCCATCTGTAACAAAGTAAGGATTGTCTGTGTGTGTGTGTGTGTGTGTGTGTGTGTGTGTTTTCCAATCTGGGGACATAGTGGGCTTCTAGGGGGAGGGCTGTGTGCCCAACAAAGGTGTATGCAACTTGGGGGGGGGTGTGCATGTATGATGTGTGTGCACGCATGTGGCTGACGTGTTCACACATGACGCATGTTTGTGTGTGTGATCTGAGTGTTGCGGGGGCAGGACCAGAGCTGTCACCATCACCCCCACCTCCCGGGGCAGTCTCTACTACCTGCCGCACCCCAATTGGCTGGTAGGAGGCAGTCCTGGGCTGGTGAACCCCCTGCAACACGCAGCTGTGCACTGGGGGCCTGTTCTTGCTGCCACTTGTTCAGACCCAAACTCTGTGCTAGAAAGGATCTGTGAGCCCACTCTGATTCCTGGGGACTGCCTCTCACTGGTGGGAGCAGCAGGTTCTGGACCTGAGTCCATGTGGCAGAGTTATCACCCTTGTGCTCACACTAAAGCATCCGATTCCCTGTCCTTGGAGGGGGCCGGTAGTAAGAGCTGGGTTCACCGGGAGTGTTGTAATCCCAGCGACTAGGGAGGCTGAGGCAGGAGGTTTGCAAATTCAAGGCCAAGCAGGCAACTTAGCAAGACCCTGACAGGAAGGCAGGAAGGCAGGCAGGCAGGAAGGAAGGCAGGCTGGGGGTGGGGGTGTAGCTCAAGGGTAGAGGGTAGAGCGTTTACCTTGTGCTTGGGAGGCCCTGGGTTCCAATCCCCAGTACCACAAAGAAAGAAAAAACAAAGGATTCAGCCCTGCCAGTTCTGCGCAGGTTAGCGTGGACAAGTCTTACCCATCTCTGAATTTCAGTTTCTCTCTTTCTTTGGGGCGGGGGAAGTACTGAGGACTGAACTCAGGGACACTAGGCCACTGAGCCACATCCCCAGCCCTATTTTGTATTTTATTTAGAGGCAGGGTCTCACTGAGTTGCTTAGCGCCTCACTAAGTTGCTGAGGCTGGCCTCCAACTTGCGATCCTCCTGCCTTAGCCTCCCGAGTCGCTGGGATGACAGGAATCTCAGTTTCTCTTTTCAAGGATAGTTACATGTTTCTTACAGGAGTGTGGGTAGGATGGAGATGTCCCCTGGCTCACATGGCCTCCTCAGGGCTCCCCACTTCCAACAGCATCACCCTGTGCCACCTTTGCCCGGTTGGGCACCTGCTGCGTGCCATCTCACCAATCCTGAGGAGCTGCAGCTCCATGCCTCTTTGGTGAGCCCTGGGTTCTGACCCAGCTAGATCAGTGACTTCACTCCACCCCCATACAACCTGTCACTCTTGAGAGTTCATGTCCCAAGAAGATCCCAGGCCTACTTAAGACCCCAGCCAAGTGGCCCGTGGCAAAGTCCATCACCCTAAGGGACACCCTGAAGAGCACGCAGCTGCTGAGAAAGGAAAGGCCGTAGGCGGTGGCTCTGTCCTGGGGTGCCTTGGAGGGACTGAGAGGCGTCTGAGACTCCAGTTGGTACCACAGCATGAGGAGGCAGTTAACAACGGGCTGAGATGCTCCTGTGCTTAATGGTGTTCCTTAACCAAAGCCACCAAACTCGTGGGAACCTCTGGCTACTGTAGAAGATCCCTTTCCCAGGGAGAGGCCCTCTCTGTAAAAGCTCTTTGAACATTTTAACATCAATAAGGGGCCTGCCCTTGCTAAGGTTGGGACACTTCCACACAGGCTTGGTGTCTCATAGTCCTAGATATCAACTCCAAAACAAGCACTGAGAACTGTGTGACCTGAGACAAGTCACTTCCCCTCTCTGAGCCTCATTTCCTTGCCTGAAAAAACAAGGCTATACCTTACAGTTTTCTCTTTTTTTCTTCTTCTTCTTTAAGATACTGGGGATTAAACTCAAGGGTGCTCTACTCCTGAGCTACACCTCTGCCCTTTTATTTATTTATTTTTTTTGAGACAGGGTCTTGCTAAGTTGCTGGAGCTAGCCTCAAGCTTGCCATCCTCCTGCTTCAGCCTCCCCAGTCTCTGGGCTCGCAGGCCTGTGCCACCACATCCGACCCCATTGGCTCTTTTGGGGATCTCTCTGGCTCAACCGTCCACACTCCTGAGAAAATGTAAAAGCTTTGAGTCTTCTTGTAGTGGTCCCAGGACGCAGCGGAAGGCCCCTTTGAGAAGGGCTCGCTCTCCATGGATGGCAGGCTGCTTTCTGGTCTAGTCTCCTCACTGGCTGAGGGAAAGGCAGGAAATGCCGCGGGGGCCTGGGTTTTGGTCATTTGAGGTTTCAGTGTTTGCTGAGACAAGGGAGGAAAGGGGTTGGTTGGCTTGAGGTCTCAAGGGCCTGCTCGTCCCTGCAGGCGGGGGCTCCCCCGGGGGCCTGGCCCCCTCTGCTGCCAAGACTGAACCACAGCAGCCGTAGCGACAGCAGCTTCCGTTCGGAGTGCTGACTGTGGGCCAGGCGCTGTGCTAAGCATTTAAGCATTTGTATTGTCTCTTGTCCTCCTCACTGCCACTGGGGCGACAGCCTTGTTATCCCCAGGTGTGGAGTTCAGGGGTCAAGGGGCTCTCTGGCACGAGCCTGGGCGCTACCCATTAGGCGTCACTGCTACCCTCTGGCTGAGCCCCACTGGGGGGCTGCCTTGGGGTGTGAGAGAACTTGGCTCCAACTTGGGCTCCCATCTCGGGGCTGAAGAGGCCAGAGGGAGCATGTGGACATGGGCACGGACCTGGACCCAGGCTTGTGGACCACACAGGCACCCACACAGCAGGCTGTTGTGGGGTCTGGGAGACTGGGTACAGAGTCCCTGACCCCGCCACCCTGGCCTAGTCCAAACAGGAAACGCGTCTCTCCCCCTAACAAACCTGGGCCCAGCCTCCTTCCCTGGGACTCCCTCAGCCTTCTCTCTTCCCTCGGTGCTCCACTGGACAGCCTGCTGTTCACACTCGGGGTCCACCCCCACACTGTGCCCAGTCTAGAGGTGGATAGCATCCAAGGGGGCCCAGAGATACCCAGAGCCCTTAGCAGCAGCCCCAGGGGCCCAGGCCTGATGGACATCCTGGAAGCAGTCTTCAAAGGGGCTGCTCAGACAAAGGCAGAGCCCGAGACAGGGCCTCCCCAGCCCGGGGCTTCCAGGTTAGGGAACAATGGCTGCTCTCTGTGCCTTTGATCGGGGGTTGGCCCCGCTGCCCCTCCACTCAGAGAGGGAGACACCCTGCTGGGGCAAGGCTGCTGGGAGCCCCAGGAGCCTGCAGCTGCCTGGCAGTGTTATTTATGCTCCGTGGATCTGCCCTCCTCACCCAGCTCTTCCTCCCTCAGAGCTGGGGCTGGGGCTGGAGGAGCGAGGGGAGGAAGGAAGTTGTCGGGAAATCATAAATTAGGGGTCTGGGAGGGCCTTCCCGCCCTCCTCAGGAATCCTGGGGAGGACAGTTGTGAGTCTTTGGGGGGGTTGGGGTGGGGAGCAGGGCTCCAGAAGGACGGGGTCAAGCACAACAGAGCGAGCATAGCAGGACAGGGTGTCTGTGAGTGGAATTAGGTGACCTGGATGTTTGTGTCGTCTGGAGAGAGTCTTCTCTCTCTGGGCCTCAGTTTCCTCATCAGGAAAATGCTAAGAGGACTTGAGGATTTTTTTGGGGGGTGGGTACAGGGGATTGAACTCAGGGCACTCGACCACTGAGCCACATCCCCAGCCCTATTTTGTATTTTATTTAGAGACAGGGTCTCACTGAGTTGCTTAGGGCCTTGTTTTTGCTAAGGCTGGCTTTCAGGATCCTCCCGCCTCAGCCTCCTGAGCCACTGGGATTACAGGGGTGCGCTGCCACGCCCGGCCACTAGGACTTGAGAACTTTAATGTGACTATGCTTTCTTGCCTGTGAAAGGCTGGAGAAATCAGAGGTCTTCTCAACAATGTTTGTTCCCACTTCCCTTCCTTGGGTACTTTCTACCAAATCCTTCCCTCTGGTCTATCCCCTGCACCCCTGCTCTAATGGGCTACTCTAGGGTCCTTTACTGTGCTTCTATTTCCATACCTCTCCTGCAAAAATGGACTAGTGAGGTCTCATGCAGCATCCATCAGGCTAGGGTGTAGAAGGAGGAGCTGTTGGTTCATTCATACTAAAGTGTGCATGACTGATATGTTGGGTGTTGTTTACTGTTGGGAGGAGCGGGTGATAACAGAGATTCCTCCTCCTTGAAACTCTAAATTGCTGGTAGTACACTTTTAGGCTGGTCAGGGGGATGGTTGGTGACCAGGGTGACCTATGGTCTGTAGGGAAGGTGTTCATCTTCCAGCCTCAATGAAATGAAGGCCATTTCCTACTGGGTACATCTGGAGTGGTGACCATGAGTTCCTGAGATCAGATGGATCTGGGAGGAGGATGGAAAGACAGACAGAAAGAGACAGACACAGAAACTGGGGTACTTTGGGAAGAGGATACCAGTTGTTGACCTTTTGCAGGACCAGGGTGCCGGCCAAGCACCACCTAGACACAATACAGGTTCTGGTCTCACCTGGATTCCAACCCGTGCCCCCAAAAGTGAGGAACCTGTCTTTCCTCCGTCTCCTTCTCTGCCTGGCGCTGGCTGCTTGCTGGACCCTGGGCTGCCTGGCGCTGGCGTAAACCATGCCTGGGCAGCCCTGGTAGGCAGACAGTGGTGGGCTGGGGAGAAATGGCTTCCTGGCCCCAGACTTGATCTTCAGTGGATGGACAGCCGTCGGGGGCTCCTCCTTGAGCATCTGTACTCCAGGCTCTGCTGCCTCCCCATCCTGCTCAGCTCTGCAGCGCTCAGTGTGACTTTCCCTGGGCGACCGTGGGATGCAGCTCTGCTCCCCTCCCGTCTCACCCTTCCAGGGCCGCTGGGGCTTCCCAGAGGCAAGTGGAGCCCCTCAAGGTAGTGTCTGCAGTCTCCTGCTCCCTGGGTTGAGAACTGTGTATCCTCCCTCTGGTCCCAGACCTGGGACACCAAACGTCCCCACCCTGTGCTCTCCAGGTGACCACAGGACTTTCCCATCCTATCCTGTGTCTGCCAGAGCCCGCTCACCCTTCAGCCTCAGCTCAGACATCTCCCCCTCCCTCTAGGAAAGTGTCCCCACATCCCCAAGGCTGGGCCATGTGTCCACGGGGCCTCTGCAGTCACAGCATTCTGTGCTGTTGATTTTCCTGCTTCCCCTGAGGGATTGTAAATAGGCATGGATACCAGATCCTTTTTGTAATCTTTCTAAGAGTTCTGGGAAAAAAATATAAATTCAGAATCCATGCAAGATATTTTAGAGTCTATAAAAACATTTCTGTACAGAAAAAAATTCTAGGGGTTGGAGTTGTGGCTCAGTGGTAGAGTGCTTGCCTACCATGTGTGAGGCACTGGGTTCGAGTCTCAGCACTGCATGTAAATAAATAAATAAAATAAAAGGTCTATCAACAATTAAAAATATTTTAAAAATTCTAATCTGTGGGAAAATTTGCAACATATGGATCTGATAAAAAGGCTAACCTCCTCCACACGTAAAGAGCTCTTACAAATCAATAGTATTCGATCAATGATCCAATAGATACATGGACAGAATTTGTAAACAGACAACTAGCTCAGAATAAAAAGGAAGTCAACTTCACCCAGAAGAAAAGCAATGAAAATGAAAATCATGATGAGATGGTACCTTGCAAAACTGGTGGTAGAGACTTAAAATTTTGGGCAAGGGTGTGGGAAAATGTTGCTTCCACATGGGTACTCTTTGGAGCATAGTTAGTAATAAGTAATAAAATTTAAAATGTATACGCCCTTGATCTACCAATTTCACATCCAGAAAGTTTCTCACAGGTTTATTTACAAAGGACACAAGGAAATGTAACACCAGCACTATTTGTAGCAGCAGAAGACTGGGAACAACCTAGCTGCCCATCATAGGAGGCTGGAAAATTAAAGTACATCTATCAGTGGAATACTATATCACACTAAAAATGATGATGTGACAGACAACATGTAGTATATGCCTACATAGAACAGCCAGCCATAAAAAGAAACAAGTAGTTGGGTGCAGTGGTGCACACCTGTAATCCCAATTGACTTTGAAGGCTGAGGCAGGAGGATCACAAATTTGAGGCCAGCCTCTGCAACTTAGTGAGACTCTTGTCTCAAATTAAAAAACAAAAAGGGCTCAGAATGTAGATCAGTGGTAGAATACCCCTGGGTTTAATCTCCCGGATCACCACCATTAACAAAAAAAAAAAAAAAAAAGGAACAAGTTTTCAGGATAGATGAATCTTGGAAACAGTGTGCTGAGTGAGTCCAAAAGGACATGCATGTTACTTATGTGAAATGTTCGGAATGAGCAAATGCACAGACAGAAGACAGGTTTGTGGGTGCCAGGGCCTGGGGGTGGAGGATGAGCTGTAACTACAGGTGCAAATGGGTTTTCTTTTTAGGGTGATAGAAATGTTCTGCGGTCAGATAGTGGTGATAGTTGAACACCCCTGAATATCCCAAAAATTGACTCATACACACTGAAAAGGTGAGTTTTGTGGTACATGAAATATATATATATGTTCATACACACAGTCACACGCCATGTTTCGGTCAGCTTTTTTGCCACTGTGACCAGAAGACCCGACAAGAACTGTTTTAGGGGCTGAGGTTATGGCGCAGTGGTAGTGTGCCTGCCTAGCACGCATGAGGCACTGAGTTCGATCCTCAGCACCACATAAAAATAAAATAAAGACATTCTGTTCACCTACAACTAAAAAATAAATATTAAAAAAAAAAAAAAAAAAAAAAGAACTGTTTTAGAAGAGGAAAAGTTTATTTGGGGCTCATGGTTTCAGGTCTCAGTCCACAGACGGCTGGTTTTGTGCTGTGGGCGTGAGGTGAGGCGGAACATGGTGGAAGAGTGTGGCGGAGGAATGTGGCTCAGGATGTGGCCCCCAGGAAGCAGGGAAAGATCTCTGCTCATCAGGCACAAAGTGTGCACCCCAAGGGCACGCCCACCGTCACTGCCATCACCCAATCATTTCCCCTCTGAACCCTCTTGCGCTGTCTCACGTGAGCTTTTGGGGGACACCTCACGCCATTTCTGTCCAAAACGGACTGTGTGCAGCACAAAAGCCTCATAAGATGAAAATGGAGCTGAAAAATTCCTGCCACCTGGCGGTGTCACGGCTGTGACAGCACAAGCAGATGCTCATGGTGACTGGTGTAGACACACCTGCGGGCCGCCAGTCGTGCATCAACAGAGCACGTGCCGTGGGAGCTCAGCCTGGCAAACTTGATGTGATAACGAACAACTGGGTTTGGGTTTATATGTGTTCTCTGTACTTTTTATCATAATGTTAGATGATTTTTGTCATGGTTTTACTCCAACTTTTTTGCGGGGGAGGTCCCAGGGTTGAACTCAGGGGCACTCGACCACTGAGCCACATCCCCAGCCCTATTTTGTGTTTTATGTAGAGACAGGATCTCACTGAGTTGCTTAGCGCCTCACTGTTGCTGAGGCTGGCTTTGAACTCGCGATTCTCCTGTCTCAGCCTCCAGAGTCACTGGGATAACAGGCTTGCGCCACTGTGCCCGGCTAGGAAACCTTTTTTCATAAGTAGGAGTAATCAGCCCCGCGCGGTGGCGCACGCCTGTAATCCCAGCACTCACTGAGTTCAGTGAGACCCTGTCTCTACATAAAACACAAAATAGGGCTGGGGATGTGGCTCAGTGGTCGAGTGCCCCTGAGTTCAATCCCCAGTACCAAAAAAAAAAAAAAAAAGGTTTCCTGCCAAACGGTTGGCCGTGTTACGCTGGCAGCGGCCTCATGCATCTTGTGTTTACCACGGTCTCACTTGCATGAAAGTCAGGGCAAGAAATGGAGCTACACCATCTAGGTTTGGGTAGGTACATTCCAGGATGCTCACAGGACCAGGTCCCCTTACAGCGCAGTTCTCCCTCAGTCTCTGAAGTGAAGCTACCCACAACCCTCTCTCCCCTTCCTTTTCTCTCCATCTACACATATGTGCGCATGTGAAGTTGATCTAAGTGTTCGAGATGGACTGTTTTCCAAGATCGTTTTTTAGGTTTGGTTTTGGGTTTTGGTGCTGGGGAAGGAACCCAGGTCCTTGTGTGTGCTGAGTACACGCTGTACACCCAGCTGCACCTGCAGCACTCAAGGTCATTGGTCAGATGAAAACAAAAGCCAAAGCAGTTAGTGCCGCTAGGTGTCAAGGACGCTGCTCTTTGTGGAGAAATTGCAGGAAGATGCACCCCTAAATGGTTGAATCATGCACACACTTTCTGTGGGAGAATTTTCAAGAAATTGGTAATAGACTACCTCTGGGAAGGTGAGCTGAGGGACTGAGGGTGCTTTTCATTTTGTGAATCCTTTTGCACAGATTGAGTCAAAGTTAATACCAAAAAGTATGCATAGCACGGTCACCTTGTGCCCTAAGAATTAAGTCCTGTGTTTGAGAGAGTGTGCGTGTGCGTGTGTGTGTGTGTGTGTGTGTGTGTGTGTGTGTAAGATGCTATTGCCAGCAACCTGGGAGGACCCCTGGGTGTTGGGATGAGACTTCTATGTAGACCTCCACTTCCAGGAAGGACAGGAAGGGCGGGCAGAGCATCCACAGTGCCAGGGTTGACTCAGGCGCTCTTCCTCCAAATGGGGCTGGGGCCCTGGCAGGCCTCAGGGGAGGCTCTTGAGGGAAGTGGCCCTTCCTGCTCTCCCAGGAAAGACCCTGGGCCCTTGCGCTCAGCAGGCCTGGCCCTAGGCCTGCAGTGGCTTGGACATAGCAGAGTGGAGGCTGTTCAGAAGCAGATGGGAGGTGGGGACCATGGCTGGAGGAAGGGTCTGTCCCCAAGAGTTGGGCCAGCAGACAGCCAGGGCTCTTCCACCAGCCCCACATCTGAAGGCTGGAGTCACATGAAACCGAAGTTGGCTGTGTCCTCACAGGAAGAGAAAGAAAGAGGAGGAGGAGGAGAGAGGCTGAGCCCTAACATCACCACCAAAGGAGGGCAGGAGTGCGGGGAGGGGAGAGTAGGGGCAGGAAGAAGGGGACCAACACCAACCCACTCCCTACTGTTGGAGCTCAGCCTGTCCCTCTGCATGCACTATCGTAGCCATCCCCAGGGGGTCTTTTGCCAGGGAAAGGGAGGTCTGGGAGGATCATAAGCCATTGCATAGTTAGTAGTGGCGGAGCCAGATTCAAACTCTGGTTCAAGTGGGTAGTCGGGATAGCTCAAGTCCAGAGTCAACTCTGAGACCCTGCCTGCATCTCCCTTCAGACAGGAGCCTGTTGGCCCATCTGAGCTGCTTGTGCTCAGCCCTGGTGGGACATTCCCAGGGGCACAGCTGACCTGCTTCCACCAGGGTGGCCTGTTGTCAGGGATGGTCCCAACATGGGTCCTACTTGGCCAAGAGGAGGTTTTAATCCCATGTGTGTTTTCCTTGCTGTGTGACGTTGGCCACGTTGCTTTCCCTCTCTGAACCTTAGTGTTCTTGCCTGGAAAGTGAGGATAAGAGCCCTTGTCTCCAGGTAGGTGGCTATGAGGAGCATTTAAATAAGGCATGAACATCTTGCCCAGAGCCTGCTCACATAATGCTCAGGAAATAAGACCATGTTGAAGTCAAAGAGTGAAACATGTAGTGTGCAGAGTGAGAAAGCTGGTAGCCTGGAACTGAGAACATCAAAGAGAATATTTGACTCAGTGAGACCCTGTCTCTAAGTAAAACACAAAATAGGGCTGGGGATGCGGCTCAGTGGTCAAGTGCCCCTGAGTTCAATCCCTGGTACCAAAAACAAAGCAAAACAAAACTTTGTTACCAACTGTTCCCTGAAATGCTTCTGTTAGTTTCTTGGGCTAAAGCAAAAAAAACAAAAAACAAAAAAAACAACTCATGTTGAAATGCGAAATTCTACTCTCTTCTCTAGGCAGATCTTGTCTTTAGACCATTCATTCATTCAATCATCCTTTTTTGCTCCACCTTTGCTAAGCCAGCCCAGGGAATGTCCTCTTTCTAGTCACTCTGCCTGCAATTAGGAATCTCTACCACTAGGTGGCATCTTTGCTTTGCACTGAAATGAATTGTTTCCCCTTTCTACCCTGTGTGTTGTCTGGGATCCACTCCTAGAAATTGCCTTTTGAGAATAGAAAGGAATCCAGAGACAGTCTTTAGATTGGTGAAAAAGAGCTGTGATCAGCTAGCAATGTCTGCACCAAAGGAGTGGAAAGCAGCATATTCTATGGCATTCGGGCACCTTCAGAATGAGTATATGTTTTTTTATTAAATGGTACGTTTTTGAGGGGTAGGGGGAGGTATTGGGGATTGAACTTGGGGGTACTCGATCACTGAGCCACATCCCCAGCCCTATTTTGTGTTTTATGTAGAGACAGGGTCTCACTGAGTTGCTTAGCACCTCACCATTGCTGAGGCTGGCTTTGAACTCGCGATCCTCCTGTCTCAGCCTCCCAAAGTGCTGGGATTACAGGCATGCACCACTGCACTCGGCTGTATTTCACAATTATTTTAAAGAGAGAAGCTGTCTATGTCTTTTCTTACCTGCTTTGTCCTATGTGCTCCTAAGCAAACCACACTCTTAGAGATGAGAGAATTGTCTCGAGTCTGTGGCCGTCTGCCAGCTCAGCCTCTCCTATCCAGCCTCTTCTTGGAAGAAACTATAAAGGACCAAATACGCCCTTTTGGCCGATGTCTTCTTAAGAATTGCTGAGTTCCACAAAATCATTCTTTTGCATCAGTAATCCCTCAGTGGCTTCTTAAAACCTTTTTAGTGGTAAAACATTATAACAACAACATAATATCACTAAAACAGTTTTTTAATAGAAAATGACTCATTCGTAATCCATTTACCTTAATATGATGATTTCTCAGGGTTTTGTTCTATTTTTTTTTTCCAAAGAATGAGGAGCCTTTTGAATATCTCTCCCCACCCCACACAGCTGAAGATCCTCCTTCTTTTTCTTAACTCTTAGATGTTTCTCCTTCGAAGTCAAAGCTGATTTTATTTCTAATCTGCACCAAATGACTCTTGATAGTCACAGGGGACCAGAAGGCTGCCTTTGGCACAGGCGTGAGTTGTCAGTTTCCATATCCACACTGCCCTGTCACGCTCGTGTGAGTTAACATGTGCAAAGGAGTATCTGCAGGGTCAGCCACCAGATAGCTCTGTGGACATTACCGGTGTGCCAGCACTTTATTTCCAGCTTGTCACTTTGATAATCTCTAATGTATCACTTTCTTTTTTTTCTTTTTGGTACCGGAGATTGAACTCAGGAGCAATCAACCACTGAGCCACATCCCCAGCCCTGTTTTGTATTTTAGAGACAGGGTCTCACTGAGTTGCTTAGCGTCTCACTAAATTGCTGAGGCTGGCTTTGAACTCAAGATCCTCCTGCCTCAGCCTCCTGAGCTGCTGGATTACAGGTGTGCACCACCACACCCAGCTTCTTCTTCTTTTTTTTTTTTTGGTATCGGGGATTGAACTCAGGGGTACTCAACCACTGAGCCACATCCCCAGCCCTATTTTGTGTTTTATGTAGAGACAGGGTCTCACTGAGTTGCTTAGGGCCTTTCCGTTGCTGAGGCTGGCTTTGAACTCGTGACTCTCCTGTCTCAGCCTCCCTAAATGCTGGGATTACAAGCATGCACCACCACGCCTGGCCACACCCAGCTCCTAATGTATCACTTCTGTAATTAATTAAGAATGTAAATTTTTTGGGTTTTTTTTGGTACCAGGGATTGAACTCAGGGGCACTCGACCACTGAGCCACATCCCCAGCCCTATTTTGTGTTTTATGTAGAGACAGGGTCTCACTCAGTTGCTTAGCACCTCGCCGTTGCTGAGGCTGGCTTTGAACTCGCAATTCTCCTGTCTCAGCCTCCCTAAGTGCTGGGATTACAGGCTTGTGCCACCGCGCCCGGCTAAGAATGTAAGTTTTTGGGGACTGGGAATGTAGGTCAGTGGTAGAGCACTTACCTAGTATACATGAAGCCCTAGGTTCCATCCTCAGCACCACACACACAAAAAAAGAATATTTTTTTTTTGGTACTGGGGATTGAACTCAGGGGTACTCGACCACTGAGCCACATCCCCAGCCCTATTTTGTGTTTTATGTAGAGACAGGGTCTCACTGAGTTGCTTAACGCCTCCCTTTTGCTGAGGCTGGCTTTGAACTCGCGATTCTCCTGTCTCAGCCTCCCTAAGTGCTAGCATTACAGGCTTGCACCAACATGCCCGGCTAAGAAAATGTTATTTTTAACTTTAAAAAATACATTCACCCAGTACCCTTCTCCCAAATACATTCACCACTGCTATGTATATACCTGAGAGAAAATAAAAATGTGGTCACACAAATACTTGCCTGTGAATGAATGGTCAGAGAAGTGTCATTCATAATAGCCAAAGAGTGGAAATAAGCCAAACGTCCACAGTCAGATGAATGCAATAGACAAATGTGACCTCTCTATGCAATGGAATAGTATTCAGTCATAAAAAGGAACAAAGTATTAATATATGCTACAGCATGGATAAACTTTGAAAACTATACCAAGTCAAAGAAGCCACACATAAAAGGCCACCTGTTATGTGATTCCATTTATCTGAAATATCCAGAATAGGCAAATCTGCAAAGGTAGAAAACAGATTGGTGGTTTCCAGGGGGTAGGAGAGATCAGGAGATAGGAAGTGACTACTAATGGGTACAGGGTTTCTTTTATGGTTTAGATATTAGGTGTTCCCCCAAAGCTTATGTGTGAGACAATGCAAGAAGGTTTAGGGATGAAATGATTGGGTTATAAAAGCTTTAGCCTAATCAGTGTGTTAATCCACAGCTAAGGATTACCTGGGTGGTAACTGTAGGCAGGTAAGGTAGCTGCAGGTGGGTTCCCGGGGACCTGCCCCTGGAGTTTATATTTTGTACGTGGTGAGGGGAGCTGTCTCTCTGTCTGTCTCTCTGTCTGTCTCTCCCTCTCTCTGTTTCCTGGTGGCCATGTCCTGAGCCACTTTCCTCTACTACGAACTGCCGCCATGATGTCCTGCCACACCTTGGGCCCACAGCAATGGAGCTAGCCGTCTGTGGACTGAGACCTCTGAAACTGTGATCCCCAAATAAACTTCTCTTTTAAGATTGTACTTGTCAGGTCTTTCATTTGCAGCAGCGTAAGAGCTGATAAACAGTTTCTTTCTGGGGTGGTGAAAATGTTCTAAAGTTGATTGTGTATTATTAAGTTCTACACTTTAAATGTGAGAATTGTCCAGTATGTTCATTGTATCCTAATAAAGCTGTTATATATATTCAAAAACACATGTACATTCAAACAGAACTTTACAGTCTTTAAAGGTGAGAAAAAGTGCTCCCCAAGACTCTGAGGGAGGAAGAGGAGCAGGGGTGAAGCTGGAGGGAAAGGCCCAGCCACGGTGGACCTTCACGTCCATGGTCAGAAACACCCCACGGTGCCAATAGTGCAGCGTCCCTTCTGTGGTGAGCAATTTGGAAGTGGGCCATGAGGTCTGAGCTCCCAGTCCTGAGAGCTCATTGTCATGAGTCCCCATTATACCCTGCTGTGATAGCCAGTGATGGAGACAGCCCTAGCGGACCCCTGACAGCCCAGGTTGCCATTGGAGGTTGAGGGGCCTCCACACTGAACTTGGCAGGTGAGCAGAGGCCTCCAGGTAAAGCCAGAGGCAAGAAGGCCAGGCAGAGGGGACAGCATGGGGGATGCCTGGAGGCCAGAGGAAACTCAGACCACTGCAGGAACCAAGTACAGGTCAGTGTGGTGGGACAGGGAAGGCGCCGGAAGCAGTCAGCAGGGCCAGCCCAGGGGAACTTTGGGGGCCAAGTCTGAGCTGCTTTCTGAGGCCCCAGGAGCCACTGTGAGACTTTAAGTAGTGGAAGATGTGGGTCTGGTGTCCTCTGTCTGCAGGGCCTGGAGGCCTGGAGACCAGGGACTAGGTCCCAGTGTCCTGGCCATGATGACAGCTGTTGGGACTAGGGAGGTGTGATGGATTGAATGGTGGCCTCCCCAAAGATATGCTCATGTCCTGGAACCTGTGAATGTAATCTTAATTGAGAAAAGGGTCTTCGCAGATGTAACTAAGTGAAGGATCTCCAGACATAACCATCTTGGATTATCTGGGTGTGCCCCAAATCCAATGACAGAGCTGGGTGCGATAGCGCATGTCTAATAATCATCCCAGTTACTTGGGAGACTGAGGCAGGAGGATTGCAAGTTGGAGGCTAGCCTGCGCAACTTAGTGAGACCCTGTCTCAAAATAAAATAAAAAGGGACTAGACATATAGCTCAATGGCAGAATGCTCCTGAATTCAATCCCTAGAATTCTTAGTATATATATAGAGAGAGACAGACACAGACAGATGACTGACTCAGAGGACAGACAGGCAGAGAAGAGGAGCAGGTCATATGAAGATTGAATCCGAGATTGAATGATGTGGCCACGAGGCAAGGACACTTGGAGCCACCAGAACCTGTAAGAGACCAGGAAGCATCCTCCCACGCAGGGTTCACCCTGATTTCAGATTTCTGGTCTCCAAAATTGTGAGAGATCAATTTCTGCTCTTTTTCAGGGGAGGGGTACCAGGGATTGAATTCACGGGCCCTCAACCACTGGGCCACATCCCCAGCCCTACTTTGTATTTTATTTAGACATAGTGTCTCACTGAGTTGCTTAGCGTCTCGGTTTTGCTGAGGCTGGCTTTGAACTCGTGATCCTCCTGCCCTAGCCTCCTGAGCAGCTGGGATGACAGGCGTGCACCACTGTGCCCAGCTCACTTTCTGCTCTTGGAAGCCACTATGTTTGTGGTAATTTGTTACAGTAGCCCTAGGGAATTAATCAGGGTAGAGAGAGGTCATCAGATTCTAGAGATTTTTTGGAAGTAGAAATACTCTCCCCGACCCCTCTTCTCCTGCCCAAATGCCCATCTTGAGCCTTTTTTTTTTTTTTTTTTGATACTGGGGATTGAACTCAGGGGCACTCGACCACTGACCCACATCCCCAGCCCTATTTTGTGTTTTATGTAGAGACAGGGTCTCACTGAGTTGCTTTGCACCTCGCCATTGCTGAGGCTGGCTTTGAACTCGCGATCCTCCTGTCTCAGCCTCCCTAAGTGCTGGGACATCTTGAGCCTTTAATGCCACTGAATGAATGTACCTGGAGTCCTTTGGGACTGAGGGAAGGGGCCAATGGTGGGGAGTGTGTTCATGGACAGGAGGAAATTCAGGAATCAGGGTTGCTGCTTGGAGAGGCTGTGGGAAGCAATGGGGAGAATTTGGACCCCACAGATGGGAATGATCAGTCATGAGGCTGGGCAAGTGGCTCCTCCCAGGTGAGTGTACAAGGCTTACCTGTCAGATGGCATGGTAGCAGCCACTCTGCAGCTAAGGCCTGGGAGTGCGTGGTGGGAGTGCCTGGCACACAGCAAGCACTCAGTGCAGTGGTGTTGCTTATAAATCCCAGCGGCCCGGGAGGCTGAGGCAGGAGAATCTCAAGTTCAAAGCCAGCCTTAGCGATTTAGCAAGTCCCTAAGGAACTCAGCGAGATGCTGTCTCTAAATAAAATACAAAAAAGGATTGGGGATGTGGTTCAGTGGTTAAGAGCCACTGAGTTCAATCCCTGGGATCAAAAAAAAAAAAAGAAAGAAAGAAAAATGTAAAAACCTTAGGGAGTATGTGAAATACCACTTCTGTTTGCAAAGGTCCCGGGTCTCCACTAGCTTCATGGGCAGCTGAAAAAAGTAACAGCATCCTGTGTTATGGCTTCAATTGTATCCCCCACAGAAGATGTCCTAGCCGGATGCAGTGGCACAAGCCTGTAATCTCAGCACTTAGGGAGGCTGAGGCAGGAGAATCACAAGTTCAAAGCCAACCTCAGCAATGGCGAGGTGCTAAGCAAGGCAGTGAGACCCTGTCTACATAAAACACAAAATAGGGCTGGGGATGTGGCTCAGTGGTTGAGTGCCCCTGAGTTCAATCTCCAGTACCAAAAAAAAAAAAAAAAAAAGATATCCTAACCCCCGGACCTATGAATGTGACCTTATTCAGAAATTGGGTCTCTGCAGATGATCGAGGTAAGATGAGGTCATGGGGGTGGGCCCTAGTCTCATGTAACTGTGCCTACTTACTTAATTGAGGGGAATTTGAACACAGAGACGGAGATGCATGGGGGAACACGAAGGAAAGACACAGGGAAAAGGCCACGTGCATGCCAAGGAATGCCAAGGCTACCAGAAGCTAGAAGAGAGACATGGTACAGATTCTCTCTCCTCCAGATTTCTGTTGTTTAAGCCACTCAGTTTGTGGTATGGCGGTCCCAGGAGATGAACCCAGGTAGGAATATGAATCTCACCACCTGAGGACACTGGGCCTTTCAGGGCCTGCAGCTGCATACCTGGGGCTCAGAGGAGATCAACTACATGTGATTGCCAGCCCCTGCCAGCCTCTAGTCCCTGTGCAAGCCTGTGGCCAGGGTGGCTGCTCCTGTCCACCCAGTGCCCCAGCAGGAAGGCATCAGACAATTCCATGGCAGGCGTCTGGGACACATTTGGAAATTCTGGCAAAGGAGTTTCAGGTTAGGGCTTGTCCCAGTCAGTGGAGAGCCACCATCTGGATCCTGTTTGCTGTCCCCTGGCAGGGAATCTGAGCAGAGTTGTGGACAGTGTCCAGAGAAGAGGGTCACTCCCTCCATGGCCGGGGCTCTGGGAAGGTGGTGGGTGGGGGCAGGGACAGCAGGCCCCATAGTCAGTGGTCCTGGGTAGAAAGCTGGCCCTACCATTTTCTGGGTGACTTTTGGCAGCTTGTCACCTCCTTGTCTTAGTTTTCTTATCTACAAAATGAAAACAATTTACCTCAAAATGTTGCTGTTGGGATTTGATAAGACAAGGCAAATGGGAGGGTGCTCAATGAAGGGGAACCTAAATTTTTTTTTAATTGATGGAAAAATATACTGTCTTAGACTGTTTTCTGTGGGTATAACAGAATGCCAGACAATGGATCATATATAAAGCAGAGAAGGTTCAAGAGGCTGGAAGTCTAAACACCTGGCACCAGTGAGGGCCTTGTGCTGGGTCAGCTCATGGTGGAAAGTGGAACAGAAGGTGAGTGCATAAGAAAAGGGAGGCAGCAAGAGGGACAGCCTTGCTTTGTAACAACCAGCCTCCTTGCTATAATGCAGTCCTGGAACATCATGAACTCATTTCCATGAGAAATAGCACAGTTCCCTGAGACCTGCACTAGTCCCTCTTTACCCTGACACCACCACAGTGGCAATTATTTAATGTCAATATGAGCTTTGGTGGGGACAGACCACATCCAAACCATAGTATGTACATAACAAAACAGGCCATTTTAAGCATGCGGTGTTAAGCATGTACACATTAGTGTAAACCATCACCACCATTTGTTTCTAGAACATTTTATTCTTCCCCAACTGAAACTTTATGCTCATTAAAGAATAACTCCCGCCAGGTGCAGTGGCGCACTCCTGTCATCCCAGCGGCTCAGGAGGCTGAGGCAGGAGGATTGTAAGTTTGAGGCCAGCCTCAGTAACTCAGCAAGGCCCTAAACAACTTAGAGCGACCCAGTCTCTAAATAAAATGTAAAAAGGGCTGGGATGTGGCTCAGTGGTTAAGAGCCCCTGGGTTCAATCTGCAGTACAGGAAATTTTTTAAAAGTCCCCATTTCTCATGCCCTCTGTCCATTTCACTTTCTTTCTCTGAGCTCAACTCCTCTCATTTCCTCACATAAGTGGAATCACACAGTATTTGTCATCTGGTGGCTGCTTTATTTCACCTTGCCTAATGTCTTCAAAGTCGCATGTGTCACAATTTCCTTTATATTTTTTAATCAGTTGTATTCTTTTACTGTGGTAAAATATCTGTGACATAAAGTTCACTGTCTTAACCTTTCTATTATTATTATTATTACTTTACAATTTAACCTTTATTTTATTTATTTGTTTTTATGTGGTGCTGAGAATTGAACCCACTACCTCACACGTGCTAGGCAAGCGCTCTACCACTGAGCTACAACCCCGGCCCCTCTTTTTATCTTGTAAAATCGAAATTCTGCACCTGCTAAACACTACTGGCTCCCCAGTGCCCCCAGCTCCTGGCAACCACCGCATCCTTTCTGTCTCTGGTTCTGACCTCTTGGAGGGCCTCTTAGGTGGACTCACATGGCCTCTGCCATCTTGGACAGGCTCGCTTCCTCAGCCCTCAAGGCCCATCTGTGCGGCAGTGAGGGCCACACTGTCGTACTTTCTTTCCTTTCCAAGGCTGAATTCTATTCCATTGTACGGGTGTGCTGTGTTTTGCTTATCCTTTCATCACTTAGTAGAAATGGAGCCTGCTTCCTCATTTTGGCTGCTGTGAACATGGGGGTACAGATACCCCTTTGAGATCCTGTTTTCAGTGTGGAGGGTATACACCTAGAAGTGGAATTGCTGGATCATGTGGCAATTCTCTGTTGCATTTTTTGAAGAAAATACTCAATCCTGCTTTCCACGATGGCTGCACCATGTTCCAGTCCTATTAACAAGTTGCAAATGTCCCAGCTTCTCTATGTGCTCATCAACACTCAGTATGTGGTTTGTTTTTAACAGAAATGAGTGTAAGGTGATGAATTTTTAAAATTTTTGTATGATAAAAATATAATTAGGGGCTGGGGTCATGGCTCAAGGGTAGAGCGCTTGCCTGGCATGTGTGAGGCACTGGGTTCGATTCTCAGCACCACATATAAATAAATAAAATAAAGGTCCATTAACAACTAAAAAATATTTTAAAAACTCTATTATACATATACATTACATATATATATACACATATATATACACATATATGTGTATATATATATATGTATAAATATATATATATATAAAATCAGCTGCTTGATTCTGTGGGAGCCCTTGGCCACTTGAGTGGAAGCCCTGCGAAGTCCTCTGCTGATGTGGCGGAAGGAGACAGGCACCAGGGTCCTGGAGGGAGGAGGTCCAAGGACAGTGTCTGCTCTCAGGGGCCACCTAGCTCCTGACTCCACCTTTGGGGAGCTAAAGGGGCACTTTTCTTAGAGATGTCAGAGCTCCTAGAACCCTGACCCCATTTCCTTGAGCATCTACAGTTTCTGGAGGAATGTCTTAGGGTTTCAGAAGAAGCCTGCTGTGCAGGGGAGCCATGGCCTGGCTCTTGACCTGGGGCCACCCTCAGCTGGGGAGCGCTGGTTCTGGGTGTCCAGGGTGAGGAAATAACTGTGTGCGTAAATGCTGTGTACAAACTTTTGTGAATCCAAATGGAGGAGTTTCGGGGATGCTGGGAGTGGCCAGGCTAACTTTGAGGTGCTTCAGCTGACGTCTGACAGGGGTCCTGGAAATGTCCTCCCTGAAGTTCCTGTTTTGATGCAGACAGGCTTGGACTGGGCCTGAGAGAACCCCAAGATACCTAGCAGGACAGGGTCTGATGCTGGAGAGGGAACAGAACTCGCTCATGATGGATGGCAGAAGGTGGGTTCCTTGGGCCCAGAACCCAGTGTGGGTGCTTTCAAAGCATGGAGCCCTGGGTCCCAGGTTCAGCCTCAATGTGACTGGGCCCACGCCCCAGCAGAGCCTGGCTCTCACCCAGAAGCAGTTCTGGACACCTTCCCAAGATGGAACAGCTCTTGGATAGATGGTGGCTCAGGAGGCCCAGGCCAGCCTTCTGCATAGGCATCTTCACCATCTAGGGAAACAGGGCCACCGTGGAAGGCCCTATCTGGGAATCAGATAGACTTGGGTCCCCCACTGGCCTGGGCAGCAGAGTCATTGGCCTCTGCACAGGTATCCTCGCCTGTGAGCTGGAGATGGCAGGTGAGATCCAGGGAGTCACCGCACAAGGTCGGGCCGGCGCCTGTGTGTTCTAAGTGAGCGGCCTGTTACTATCGGGAGGGGGGAAGTGGCTGAATGGGCATCGGGATGCCCCCTGAATGTAGTTTGGGATGCTCCAGCTCACTTTGTACCCGCTGGTCTCTGCTAGAAATTGCACACAGATAAAAGGTCCCAGTTAATGAGGATTCTGGTTAAAGTTTTTAGATCCACAGCAATCCCACTCCGCATAATAATGTATCAGAAACACAACAATCCTTTAATCTAGAAGGAATTAATTGCTGAGCCCAGAAATTCAGGGCACGCTGGCAGAATCCTTAATTTCTTGAGCTGATGGTTTTCAAAAAGCGACTGATTTTAGACTGGCTTCTCTCTCCCTGTCCCTAAGACTCCCACAGCCTCAACAAAGGGCGAGATTGTCTTGATGTCTTACTCAGTCACAATCATGTATGTGGAGTCTGAATTAATGGCAGCTCTGAATTCTTCCTGCTGGGTGGGAGTGGTGGACTTTAATCCCCAGGAGATTCAATGGCGGCTCTGTGGCCCGAGCATCCCCGGGGTATTGTATAGGGCCTGTCCTCGGTGGTCCCACATACGTTCCCTGAACGCCCACTCGGAGCCCAAGCTCAGGTTCTGTGTGGTGGGTGCAGGAAGTGGGCACAAGCAGCTGTGAACACACGCCTTGGATAAAGCCGCAGTCGCATAACTGCGCAGTTATGCGCAGTCGCATAACGCATAACGCATGGCGATGAGTGAACAGTAGGAGGGGAGGAGGCAGGCCTCCTGGAGGAGATTGACAGGCACCTGCCTAATTTAGACAGCGGAGCTTGTGGGAGGGGAAGTCACAGGTCAAAGAAAATCTTTGCAAGCTGAAAGCTGAAGGATGAGGGGAATTAATCAGAGAAGGGCAAGGAAACCAGTGCTTCTGGGTAAAGAAGTATCCGATGCAAAGGCCTTGAGGTAGGAATATGTTGTTACAGGAGTTGGGAACTATTCTCAAGGAGCTGAGAGTGACTAAGGCACATAGGACAAGAAATCATTGTCAGATAAAAGCAAAGCCTCATAAATACTTCACATGAGCCCAGGCATGTGGCACACACCTATAATCCCAGCTACTTGGGAGGCTGAGGCAGGAGGATTGTAGGTTTGAGGCCAGCCTCAACAACTTAGTGAGGTCCCAAAGCAATGTAGTGAGACTCTGTCTCTAAATAAAATACAAAAAAAAAAAAAAAAAAGGGCTGGGGATATGGTTCAGTGGTTAAGTGCTCCTGGGTTCAATCCCCTATACCAAAAAAAAATTTTTTTATAGTATATATCATATTGTATTATTTATTTTAAATATATTTAATGAGATACAATTGACAAAAATAAGCTGGGGCTACTTAAGGGTGTACAGTTTGAACAGTTTGACAAAAATCTACACCTGGGAAATCTCCACAATTGAGACAGTGAATCTATCCACCACCCCCAAAAGTTTCCTCCTGACCCTTTGTAATCCCTTCCTCATTCCCCTCCTCCCACCCCCAGGCAAACACTTACCTGCTTTCTGTTACTGTATGTAGTCTTTTCCTATTGCTATAGCAAAATACCTGAAGTGGAGTATTTATAAAGAAAAGAGGTTGGGGGCTGGGGTTGTGGCTCAGTGGTAGAGTGCTTGCCTTGCATGCGTGAGGCACTGGGTTCGATCCTCAGCACCACATACAAAATATATAAATAAATCAAATAAAGGTTAAAAAAAAAGATGAACCTACCATCATCATCAAAAAAAAAAAAAAAAAAAAGAGAGAGAGAGAGAGGTTGGTTTAATTTACCATTTTGGAAGCTGAAAGCCCAATATTTGAGTAGCCCCATCTGTGTGGCCTCTAGGGAGGGCTCTCTCAGTGGTGGAGAGAAATGGGAAGGGAAATGGCTTCATGCAGAAAAGATCATATACCACCTTTTATTTTATTTTATTTTATTTATTTGGGGGTAGAGTACCAGGGATTGATCTCAGGGGCACTCAACCTCTGAGCCACACCCCCAGCTCTATATTGTATTTTATTTAGAGACAGAGTCTCACTGAGTTGCTTAGCACCTTGCCTTTGCTGAAGCTGGCTTTGAACTAGAGATCCTCCTGCCTCAGCCTCCAGAGCTGCTGGGATGACAGGCGTGCACCACCATGCTCGGCTGCTACCAGCTTTTAATACCACCATGCTGGGGACCCTTGGAGGACCAATCACATCCAAACCATAGCAGTTACTATGATTATTTTGCATTTTATAGAATTTTATATAAATGGAATCATATCCTGTGTCTTCTTTTGGTATGGCTTCTTTCATTCATTGTAATTATTTTAAGATTTATACACATTGTTTCACTTATCAATAATTCATTCTTTTTTTTCAATCCCTAGGTATAACCCACAACCTATTGACGGGACATTTGGGTCATTTCCAGTTTGCGACTGTTATGAATAAAGCTGCTATGAATATTTATTTCATGAAAGTTTTCGGTTTGACACATGTTTTCATTTCTCTTGGGTAGACTCAGAAGTGGAATTGGGATTATAGGGGAGACATATATGAACTATTCAAAAAACGGCCAAACCATTGGGTGGCACATATCTGTAATCCCAGCAATTCTGGAGGCTGAGGCAGGAGGATCGAGAGTTCAAAGCCAGCCTCAGCAGATTAGTGATGCACTTAGCAACTCAGCAAGACTCTGTCTCTAAATAAAATATAAAAAAGGGCTGGGGAGGGGCTGGGGTTATGGCGCAGTGGTAGCGTGCTCGCCTAGCACGCGGGAGGCACTGGGTTCGATCCTCAGCACCACATAAAAATAAAATAAAGATATTGTGTCCACCTACAACTAAAAAATAAATATTTTAAAAAAAAAAAAAAAAAAAAAAAAAGGGCTGGGGAGTGCTGGGGCTGGGGCTCAGTGGTAGAGGGCTCACCTGACATGTGTGAGGCTCTGGATTTGATTCTCAGCACCACATTAAAATAAATAAAATAAAGACCCATTGACAACTAAAGTATATATATATAAAAATAAATTTAAAAAATAAAAAATAAATTTAAAAAAAGGGATAGGGATGTGGCTTAGTGATTAAGCACTCCTGGGTTCAATCCCCAGTACCAAAAAACAAAAAAATAAAAAATAAACAACAACAACAATAAAGCCCAACAACAACAACTGCCAAAACGCTTTCCAAAGTGGTTGTAAAAGTCAGGGTGAACTGTTGCTCCACATCCTCACCAAAACTTGATATTGCCAGTCATTTTAGTTTTAGCCATTTTAATAAGTGTGTCATGGTCTTGTCATGATATTTGTTTATTTATTTTTGGTACCAGGTATTGAACCCAGAGGTTGAACCACATCTCTGGCCATTTTTATTTTTTGTTTTGAGAGAGGGCCTCAGTGAACTGCTGAGGCTGGCCTTGAACTTGAGATCCTCCTGCCTCAGCCTTCCCAGTCACCAAAATTATAGGCATGCACCACTATGCCTGATGATTTACTGTGGTTTTAATTAGAATTTCCTTAATGAATAATGATATTGAGCATCTTTTCATGTTTTTATTTGCTTTCATGCTTTTTTTTTTTTTTTTTGGTACCAGGGATTGAACTCAGGGGCACTCAACCACTGAGCCACATCCCAGCTCTAGTTCGTGTTTTATGTAGAGACAGGGTCTCACTGAGTTGCTTAGCGCCTCGTCGTTGCTGAGGCTGGCTTTGAACTCGCAATTCTCCTGTCTCAGCCTCCCTAAGTGCTGGGATTACAGGCATGCCTCACAGCGCCCAGCTCATACATTTTTTTTTAAATGTATTTGTTCAAATTTTTCTCCACTACCATCCTTTTAAACATGGTTTGGAGTCAGGTGCAGTGGTGTGCATCTGTGATCTCAGCAACTTGGGCAACTGAGGAAGGAGGATCACAATTTTGAGGCCATTCTCAGAAACTTAGTGAGACTCTTTCTCAAAATAAAAAATAAAAAGGACTGGGGCTGGGGCTGGGGTTGTGGCTCAGTGGTAGAGCGCTTGCCTGGCACGAGTGAGGCACTGGGTTCGATCCTCAGCTCCACATAAAAATAAATAAAATAAAGGTAAAAACAAACAAAAAACATTTAACAAATTATTTGGGAAAAAACCAACCATTTAAAGACTCCAAAAATTTTCCTAAGGACTGGGGATGTAGCTCAGAGGTACAGCGCTTGCTCAGCATGCTTGAGCAAGTGAAGAAGCATTTATTCAAGAAAATCAACACAATTTCAGAATAGCAAAAGTCTACGGCCTTTGGGGTGTGACTTGTTCTCTCCTTTTCTCATCCCCTTCAGCTCCGCATGATGGAAGTTCTACTCCAGGTTCCAGCCAAGAACACCAAGTACCCACCCCACCTCTTGCTCTTTCTGGTCTCATTTGAGGGCTGCAGAATTTCCTCAGGAAGGGCAGGACACCAACATTTCTCATCCTCCAGCTCTGTGTTGTAAAATCTCTATTCCAGGCAAAAGTAGCTGAGAGGTCTGGGGCTGTCTTCCTCACCCAGGCCCACCCTGTAGGACAGAAGGTCTGCCTCAGGTGTAGCAGGCCAAGAAATACCTGACGATCTTTACGCCAGCTCACTTGTAGGACAGAGGTTCCATGCCATGAATGGTAAGCCAAGAAACTACCAGAAACTATTGCCCCACCCAGCATCCTGTTCACAAAGCAGGATGTCACCCTGAGACCATCATGCTGCTGTCCCTACCCCAGATCCAAAGCAGGTGTGTGGAGGTTTTGTCCAAAAGGAAAGGAAGGCTGTAAAACAGAGCCAAAGTTCTCCCAAGGGAACTGACTTCTTTTGGAACTCAGTGTGGGGCAATTCAAGTGTAAAGGTGAAAACATTGGACATTTTGGTAGTGAGCAATTAGGAGGCTAATAACTTCATGAGAGTAACTCACTAAACCACAGACCAGAGACAAGTTTACTGGAGAGAAAGAGACAAAGAAGAACCCTCCTGGGGTTGTAACAATCCTCAAAGACTGGCCTCCAAGAGGACCCATGCAAAGGGGTTTGAATTTAATTGGATCAAATGTGGAGCAATTTATACCCCAGGGCACTGTCAAAAACAATAGAGTAATCAGTCATAAATGGAGGTTACTAGCTAGATGTGATTCCAACAAAAGCAGATAGTTTGACTGAAATCAGAGAAAGAAAGAGACAAAGAGAGCCCTGCTAAGACTATCACCCCGGGTGACTACACATGCCCAAGCTGCTGCTTCTGAGGTGTGAAGCCCGAGGCTGCAAGCATACTTCAGGAGACATAGCCTTCACGACCAATAAATAGTCCAGCCAAGTCATTAAACAAAGAAACCAGCAAACAATAACAAGTCTGGGAAAGCAGAAGGAGGTCAGTATTTAGAATTGAGAAAGCCTATTATCTAAAATGTCCAGTTTTTAACAAAAATTTATGAGACAAGGAGAGAAACAGGAGTGTGGCCATACACAGGGAAGAAAAAAAAAAAGCAGGCAGCCGGGCGCGGTGGCTCACGCTTGTAATCCCAGCACTTAGGGAGGCTGAGACAGGAGAATCGTGAGTTCAAAGCCAGCCTCAGCAACAACGGCAAGGTGCTTAGCAACTCAGTGAGACCTTGTCTCTACATAAAATAGGGCTGGGGATGTGGCTCAGTGGTCAAGTGCCCCTGAGTTCAATCCCCAGTACCAAAAAAAAATAAAAATAAAAATAAAAATAAAAAAAAAAGCAGGCAACAGAAACTGCCTTTAAGAGGGTCTAGATGTCAGACTTAGCAAAGGCTTTAAAGCAACTACAGTCACTTGTCACTTAACAATGGGGACACACTGAGAAATGCATCATTAGACAATTTCATTGTGCAAACATCCTAGCATATACCCACACAAATTAAGCTGGATGACATCACTAGGTGATATGATCTGGTGAGACTACCGTCATGGATATCATGTCATCAATTGTTGACCAAAATGTCATTCTGGAGTAATGACATGACTGTATTATGAACATGTTCATAAAGTAGAGGAGCTGGGCATGGTAGCACCTGCCTGTAATCTCAGCTACTAGGGAGGCTGAGACAGGAGGATCATAAATTCAAGACCAGCCTCAGCAACTAAGTCTATTTTAGTCTCAAATAAAAAATAAAAAGGGCTAGGGCTGTAGCTCAGTGGTAAAGCATCCCTGAGTTCAATCCCTGGTACTGGAGGGAAAAAAATAACTAAAGAAAAGACAGTTTAAAGAAATAAAGGACAAAAAATGAAAATGCCTTATCATATACAGACTATCAAAAAAGAGAAATTACAAAGTAGTAATAAAGAGAAATTCTGGATTTGAAGAGCACAATAAAATGAAAATTTCACTAGAGAGGTTTAGCAGTTGATATGAATGGCAAAAGAAGAATCAGTAAATTTGAGGAGAGATTGATAGAGATTATGCAATCTTAAGAACAGAAAGATGCCAGGTGCGGTGGCGCACGCCTGTAATCCCAGCACTTAGGGAGGCTGAGACAGGAGAATCGCGAGTTCAAAGCCAGCCTCAGCAATGGCAAGGCGCTAAGCAATTCAGTGAGACCCTGTCTCTACATAAGGCACAAAATAGGGCTGGGGATGTGGCTCAGTGGTTGAGTGCCCCTGAGTTCAATCTCCAGTACCAAAAAAAAAAAAAAAAAAA
>CM053407.1:108198190-108231129 GCA_028644305.1 Xerus rutilus
TGTTCTTATAATGCTGTTGTTGGATTTTGGTTCTATAAAATATTGGTCTTATAGAACCAATTAGGAAATAATTCTTCCTCTTCAAATTTCTAGAAGTTATGGGGAACTTTTTGTATCATTTCTCCCTTAAATGTTTGGTGGACTGCCAGCTCTGTCTTCTCGGCAAAGAAGAAGAGATTCTTCCTAGCAAAGCAGAATCCTACCTGGGTAAAAGATTCATTTAAAGTGCTTGGCCAGTTCAGTGCAGTGGCACATGCCTGTGATCCCAGTAGCTCTGGAGGCCGAGGCAGGAGGATCACAAGTTCAAAGCCAGCCTCAGCAACTTAGTGAGGCCCTAAGCAACTCAGTGAGACTGCTAAAAAAAAGGCTGGGGATGTGGCTTCGTGGTTGATTGTCCCTGAGTTCAATACCAGGCATGAAAAAAAAAAAAAAAAAAGGTAGGCCAGGAGTGGAGCTCAGTGGTAGAGGGTGTGCTTAGCATGCATGAGGCCCTAGGTTCAATGTCCAGCACTAAAACAAAACAAAACAAAAACAAAATATAAGACCTGCGAATTTTACTTAATAGACTCTGAAAATTTCATTGATATGGCTTCAGATTCCACAGTGTAATGAACCTTTGAGAAGCTACCACTGTTTGTGCTTTGCTTTATATCGAAGAAGAATATACATTATTATCTGAGAAGGCTTCTCCCCTTTTCATCTCCTTATCTGTGTGGAGCCAAATTTTCTTCATATACAGCAATCAAAACAATGTCATAACACAGACTAAATGCAGAAGCAGATATGAGAATATGGTTGTCTTCTATAGAGCCAGATATGGAAAAGATTTGCAAAAACTAAACAAAAGCACTCTTCTCCCTTATTTTTTTTTTTTTTTTTTTTTTTTTGAGGGGGGAATACTAGAGATTGAACTCAGGGGCACTTGACCACTGAGCCACATCCCCAGCCCTATTTTGTATTTTATTTAGAGACAGGGTCTCACTAAGTTGCTTGGTGCCTCACTGTTTTCTGAGGCTGGCTTTGAACTCATGATCCTCCTGCCTCAGCCTCCCAAGCTGCTGGATTACAGGTGTGCACCACTGTATCTGACTCACTTTTTAAAAATATGTTAATTTGCTGGACGAGGTGGTGCCTACCTATAATCCCAGTGACTCCAGAAGCTGAGGCATGATGATTGCAAGTTCAAGCCTCAGCAATTTAGCAAAACCCTGTCTCAAAATAAAAAATAAAAGGGCTGGGGATGTAGCTCAGTGGTGAAGCACCCAAGGTTCAATCCCCAATATCACACACACACAAAAATTAATTTTAAATGTAAACGTTATTTTTATGTAGCAAGAAATGTATTTAGTATTACTTTTAGACAAATGAATAGCAATGCAGCCATGTTCAGAAGTGGGACTCTGGGGATATGATTGAATCGTGAGGGCTCTGAACTCATCTATGGGTAACTGAATGGATTACCCATAGTCATCTTCATAGATTGAATGGATTATTGGAACGTGTTGGAAACTGTAGGTGGCGAGGTCTAGTTGGAAGAAGGATGACACTGGGGGTGTGCTCTGGAAAAGTGTGTCTTGGTCCCAGCCCCTTCCTCTCTCTGCTTCTTGGTTGGCCATGCCCTTCTGCCATGATGTTCTCTTTAGGCCCAAGGCAATAGAACCAGCTGACCATGAACTGAAACCTCTGAAACCACCAAAACTACTCTTTCCTTCTATACGTTGTTTTTCTTGGGTATTTTGTCACAGCAACGAAAAACTGACTGATGTAGCATCAAAATCAACAGATACAACCCCACACCAGAAGCCCTTAGAATCTTTTTGCAGTTCCAGGGTCACTCCACCACTCAGCTACTTTCCCAGGCTTCCTCTCTCCCTTTTTATGAGATAGCTGAGGCTGGCTTTGAACTTGAGATCGTCCTGTCCCAGCCTCCAGAGTTGAATCTTTGATAATCGTAAGGGTGTAAAAAGGTCTCGGTGATAGTTGTGAGATGTCGAAGCAAAGTGGGCCTGGAGTGTTTTCCTAAGCAGTTTCCTGTTTGACACCCCGGGTGTCCAGGCCAGGTCGTAGCTTGAGAGCAGTGCCGGGGATGGCCCTCCATGGCCAGGTCATGCACCTGCTCTCCTCTAACAATGCAGATGGTAACAGGAAGTCCTGGGGTCTGTCCCAGACAGCTCTGAGTGCAAATCCTGCCTCTGCCTTGCTGTGTCACAGCCCCCATGAATTCAAGATGTTCACAAGACCATGACCTCACACCCCTGTCCCAGCTTCCCCACCCCCATCCGCCCCACTCCCACCCAGAGCCCACACCCTGGTTCTCCCTCACATACCACCCTCCTTCCCAGCCAATCCACTGCTGGTCCTGCTAGTGTTCCTTCCAAAGCGCCTCTGGAAATGAGCCTTTCTCCACCCAACTCCACCTGAGGTCCAAGCCACTGTCACCTCCTGCCTTCATGACTGACAGGTCTCCTTGCTGTTCTCCTGTCAGCCTTACCCCTCCCGTTCCACCTCCCAGCCACAGCCTGCCCACACGGCCTCCTGCCCCAGCCTCCTCATAGCTCCCCATGGCTCTAGGGGCGAAGGTCCCGCTGGCGGATTCCACCAGTGGCTCTGCCGCAGTGGCGCGCTCCAGCCTCCTCTCTTGCCAGATCCCCACTGGGACCTCAAGCTCCTGCTGGAGGGACATCATGGGGCTCCTCAAACCCGTCCACCTGAGCACATTCTGTCCCTCAGCTCCCTTCCCCCTCCCCTGCCACAGGGTAACTCCTGAGCATCCTTCAGGATCAGGCTCCTTAGGAACCCACACTGACTCTCTGGGCCAGGTAGGGGTCCTTCTCTCTGCCTCACAGTCATGCCAGGTGGGACCCCAACCCTTCCCTAGCCTGGCCCAGAGTGGGGGTTGGGGAGTGGGTGTGAAGAAGTGGACAAGAGCTCCAGGCACATGGGAGGGATGGCTGTCCACCGAGGTCCCCACAGGCAGCAAGTCAGAACCTCGACTGAATGGTGAACCCTGCTGGGCGCAGGGGGCACGCCTGTAATCCCAGTGGCTCAGGAGGCTGAGGCAAGAGGACTGCGAGTTCAAAGCCAGCCTCAGCAATTTAGTAAGGCCCTCAGCAACTCAGTGGGATCCTGTCTCTAAGTAAAGTACAAAATAGGGTTGGAGATGTGGCTCAGAGGTCAAGTGCCCCTGAGTTCAATCCCTAGTACCAAGAAAGGAAAAAAAAAGAAAAAAGAAAAGTGAAACTCCAAAGGGAGGAGGGAGCCCTCCTACCCTCACTCCAGGCAAAAGCTAGTGTGGGGGTGACATTGTGGAGGGGATAGAAGTAGGAAGTCTGTCTTATGACCACCACACTGTGGAAGAGCCAGGCCACTGTGCCCCTCGGCAGGGGAGGGAGTATAGTCACAGGGTGGGAGAGATTCTCTCATTGACCAAACTCCAGTCAGCCTCCCTGAACACTTTTACAAAGGCCTGACTCTTAGGCCCCTGTATTCCTCTCCGCCTTGTCTGGTTCTGGCAAGAATCCTGCTAAGTCAGTTTAGCCAGAATCCTCCACCCTGGACATCTCCCCTCTGTATCTAGTCGGGTCTGTTTTCCTCTGCATCCCTTGGTGATGTCTGATCATCTGGCCTGTCTTCAGCAAGAATCCTGGTAGGCTGGTCTAGCCAGAGTCCCCTCTGACTGCTGGTTTTTCTTAGTCATTCTCTATCCACTGACCCCTGCCTTTTTTTTTTTTTTTTTTTTGTGGTGCTGGGAATCACCCACGACCTTGTGAATGATGGACAAACGCTCTACCATTGAGCTACACCCCCAGCACTTTTCTTTTAAGAGATGGGGTCTTGCTATGTCACCCGGACTGGTCCAGAACTCCTGGGCTCAAGCGGTCCTCCTGCTTCAGCCTCCCGAGTAGCTGGAACTAAAGATGCAGGCGGCTCTGCCTGGCCTGCGCAGCCATCGTTAACCACTGCTCTGAATAAGCTTAATGGGGCCAGGTGGAGCTCTGAAGTGGCTTTATGTCCCCCCTTCTAGACTTAGGGAAAAAAGCACTCCCTCAGGGTCCTGGTGTCCTCCCAGAGCTGTCCTCAGATGACGGGAAGCATTGCTCCTCATATGGGACATGTCCCAACCATGTGGATTTCTAGATCTCCTGCCTGCCCTCTGAGGTTTCTGCAGACCCTGTGCCATTTCTCTACTTCCATCCCTCCCCACTGTCCCTCTGCCAGGGGCCTCCCCTTCTGGCCTTACCCCCTCATAGTCCTGCCAGCCCCTTCCCCTCACCAGCACAGCCCAAGCTGGAAGCTCCCTGAGTCTCCTCCATGACTGGTGAGGGTTGGGTAGGTCTTAGGAGGGCCTGTCCCCACCACCGACATACTCTGTATAGTCCCTGTGTGGGATACATCCATCTTCCAACCCCACAGGTGCCCTGTGTGTCCCTGGCACTGGACCAGGCAGGGGAATCCAGACAGCAGACCCAGCCCTGCCCTCCAGGTCCACAGAGAACCAAGGCAACCTGGGGCTGGGCCAAGCAGCTGGTGGCACAGAAGGGGCAAATGCACCCGTCAGGGTCAGGCTTCTAAATGGTTTCCCTGCACAGAAGATCATGAGGGGCTAGTGGCCAGAGTGGCAGAGAGCATCAGGAACATGAGGCCTATGCGGTTACCTGGGGCCCTGAGTGCAGAAGGTTTTTTTTGGGGGGGGGGTACCAGAGATTGAGCCCAGGGAGATCCCCAGCCCTTTTTAAAATTTTAATTAGAGACAAGGTCTCACTAAGTTGCTTAGATCCTCACTAAATTGCTAAGGCTGGCCTCAAATTTTCGATTCTCCTGCCTCAGCCTCCTAAACTGCTATTACAGGCATATATCACCATGCCTGGCTTCAGCAAATTTAATGCTCTGTCACTCTCCTGACTCCTCCTAGACTTTTTTTTCTGTTTTAAATATTTTTTTTAGTTGCAATATCTTTATTTTATTTATTTATTTCTATGTGATGCTGAGGATCAAACCCAGTGACTCACACATGCGAGGCAAGTGCTCTACCACTGAGCCACAGCCACAGCCCCCTCCTAGACTTTTTTTAAAATATGTTTTTTTAAAATATGTCAATAGACCTTTCTTTTATTTATTTATATGTGGTGCTGAGAATTGAACCCAGTGCCTCACACATGCTAGGCAAGTGCTCTGCCACTGAGCCACAACCTCCTCCTAAACTTTTTATTTTTTATTTTTTGGTACAGGGAATTGAACTCAGGGGCACATAACCAGTGAGCTACTTCCCCAGCCCTTTTTTGTATTTTATCTCACTGAGTTGCTTAGGGCCTTGCTAAGTTGCTGAGGCTGGCTTTGAACACAATCCTCCTGCCTCAGTCTCTTGAATGGCTGGATTACAAGTGTGCACCACCACGCCCGGCTCCTCCTAAACTTTTTGATGTTGTTTTTTTGTGCTGAGGATCCAACCTAGGCACTCCTGCACGGTGGACATGCTCTCTAACATTGTGCCGCATCCCCAGCCTTCTTCCTACATTTTGAATGACGGATTGCTCATTTCACACTGATCCTGCAGATTATGTAGCCAGCCTTGTGGACCCTACAGGTATGGGCAGGCCCCTTGGGACTGTGAGACCCTGGGTCCACAGGGGGAGAGGTAACCTGAGATCCCAGGGAGAGCTGGACTCTCAGCCAGGACCTGCTACCACCATGGGGGATTCAGCCACAGGCAGGGGGAGCAGGAGGGATGGAGAGTCACCCTCTCTCCTCTAACCACCCTCAGACACAGAGGGGAGCCAGCGCAGTACCTGCCTGAAGCTTGAGGGCTCCCCAAATTTCTTAGAAGGTGGGATGTCCAAACTGAGGGATGGGCCTCAGTCTGGGAAAGAGGGAGCGGAAGTCGTCCAGAGGGTAGGGGAGGATGATTAGAAAGCCCAGAGTGGAGCTGTGGCCACGCCAGAGCTGGGGTGGGTGTGGGGACGGTGCAGGTAAGGAGACCTCGTCCTGTCCTGTAGCTGGTGGCAGGTGCAGCGAGCCTGTGCAGTCAGGCTTGGAAACGGCCTGGAGCCTGGGAGGTGCTGCATCCTGGGGGCAGCATTAGTTTGTTGGAGGATTGTTATCGCTGACAGGGCTGCAGAGCACAGGCCACCAGATGGCCCGGAAGGCCTGTCACCCTGGAAGCACTGGGGAGCCAGGATGGGGTTGGGGCAGCCAGAAGGAGCTGTCAGCACGGCAGGTTCAGGAAGGCACTCTTGCCGGAGGGCAGAGAAAGTCCAGGGGGGCCACTGGGGAATGCTGTGAGCGACGGCCACGGCCTGACCTGGGCCGTGCAGACAGATGAAGACAAAGGTGAGGTGGAGAGAGCGGCTGGGCAAGTCCTCGTTTTGGGGTCAACAGGGCTCCAAGAGACGGATGGATGAGCAGCAGGACTGTCCAGGGCTGGAGCAGGAGCCCCAGAGGCATGAGCTGCCTGTCCTGGGAGGTGCAAGCAGAGGTGAGGGCCACCGCCCTGAATGCTACGGGGTGCCTACATCAGGAGGCCGGGCAACTCCCATTCTAGCTGTCTATGGCACTGTCTGGAGTGTGGTCCAGATAGTTTAAATCACTTGGACATGTCATTTAGGAAGGCCCTTGTGACCAGAGGCACCCTAGCAGGCCTTGTATACAGATGGGGTGGCCAGGTCCTCTCGGGTCTCAACATGCTGCCTGCGGGGCGCAAGGGCTACCCATCTGGGGCACATTCCACCTGCCATCACCCACCATGCCCGTCTTCTGCTGGGACCCCATGTCACTCTCTGATGCCAAAGGCCTGTGACCAAAGTAGCCCCAGGCTGGGGTACCCAGGGATGGTGTCCAGTTGGCAACTGCAGGAATGTCCAAATGCGGACATTTTTGAGGTCCCCCAGCGGGATGTAGGCATAAGGCCCTGATAAACAGGAAATGAATATGCCACTCTGTTCTGGGAGACTCGGGAAAGCCAGCACTGGGCCTGGGATCTAGGATGTCACTGGCAAATTCCCCTGATGTCACTGTGACACATTCCCTCTTGGAATAAGACAACTGTGACTGTTGATCACGAGCAAGTCACGCGTGGCTTTCTGTGGCCTTCCAGGGAAGAAAGTGTATTGCTACCTGGGCTGAAGACTTGTGGGAACCCCACTTTCCTCTCTGCTGTGGTGCTTCCTGTGCGCCGATAGCTGCTGGTTTTATTTGGTTGATTGGTATGTTTTAGTCCTGGGGATGAACCCTGGGTCTTACGTGAGCTAGGCAAGCACTCTACCGCTGAGCTCCAGTCCCCAGCGGGACTCACCTTCAAGGGTCCCAGCCCAGGTCAGAAAGGTATGGCTCGCCATTACCCTTGGGTTGCCTCAGGGAGTCGCAGTTGTGTTGGGCTGTCCTGAGCTCAGTGTTCCTGTCCAAGGAGAGGTGGGGAAGGTGTCTCCACTTGGCCCTTTGAAGTCACCTGCCACTCACAGTCCAACTGTGTTTTGAGACAGGTCCCTCCAGGCTGCCCCTGAGACCAGGTGAGTTTCACACTACAGAATCCTGAATCGCCTGGGTAGTTAAAATAATAATAATAATGCAGCCACCCACAGAAGACAAGAAGCAGGACCAGCCTGGTCAGTTGTTTAGCATAATCTGAAGCAGGAGGGAAAGAATAGTGAAGATCTTCGATCTTGGTAGCTCGGTTTACTGAAAGCTCTATCTTATTGTGACTGAGAGTCCAGAGACGGTAGGCATCTAGAACTTCCTGAGATACTGAAGTTTCTCAAATACTATTAACTAGCTGGGCGTGGTGGTGCATGTGTGTAATCCTTGTGATTAGGGAGGCTGAAGCAGGAGGATTGCAAGTTTGAGGCCAGCCTAAGTAACTTAGCAAGACCTTGTTTCAAAATAAAAAATAAAAAGATCTGGGGGTGTGGCTCAGTGGCAGCATCCCTGGTTCAATCCCTAGCACTAAGGAAAAAAGCACTTCTTGCTTTATAATAATCTATTCCTTTGAGGATGAACTGACTCTCACTTCATGAAGAAAAAAGGTTTATTAGGCTAGGTGTGGTGGCACACAACTGTAATCCCAGCAATTCAAGAGGCTGAGGCAGGAGGATCACAAGTTCAAGGCCAGCCCAGACAATCTAGCAAGACCCTATCTCAAAATTTAAAAGTCAAAAAAAAGCTGGGGGCATAGCTCAGTGGTAGACCACCCTGGGTTCAATAGCTGGTACTGGAAGGAAAAAATTATTTACTTAGCTCAAAATTTTGGAGGCTGAAAGTCCAAGATTGGGTAGGTCCATCTCACTGACCCCTGGTGAGGGCCTCCCTGGCTGTATCAAAACAGAAAGCAAAAGAGCTATATGCATAAGGGAGCAGGTGCAGCGGGGAAGCGTAGCCTCACTGAAGAGCAACCAATCTCACAAGAACTCACTTACTCCAAGAGACCAGTATACACCTCTTCTGAAGGTGACGCCCCCCGTGACCTAGGCACCTTCCACCAAGCTCCATCTCTTAAAGGTCCCACAACTCACCACCACCACACTGAGGACCAAGCTTCCAACCTATGACGCTTTGGGGGACAAACCGCACCCAGACCATAATAGCATTCATGGCCGAAGAGGGACATTCCAGGGTAAGACGATGCCAGAGCGAGAGGCAGAGTCCCCCAGATGGATGTCAAGGGACCCTGATAGCTCTGAAGATACCAACGGAAGGGCACACTAGCTGGGAGTCCTAATCAGCTCTGCAGGAAAGAAGAGTGACCTGGGAAATGAGAATCAAGGATAGAGAAGAGGAGCGAACGGGGGGGTGCTGGAGAATTCTAAGAACCCAGGGACTGGTGACTGGGAAGGACCCTGGAGGGGCAGGGCTGGCTTCATGGGAGTTTGGTACCTAGTCTCAGGTATTTTATGGTAACAGAAAATGGACTAATAGAGCTGGATTGATATGAGGGACCTGGGCCACAATCAGCCTGGATTGCAGACCAATAGCTCTCTTTCCACCCCTGTGGCCCACACTGGGCCAGTGTGCTTCTCTAGCCTCAGGGTCTATTGCTCCTCCCATGTGCTGAGCAACAATCTCGAGGTATTCTGGACTGACAAGACTCTGAGCTCTGAAACACGCCTTGTGTTTACCAATCCCATTGCCTACCCCTCCCTGCTCACAGGAACTGTATCCAGGTAAGCCACGTGACCTATTATGGCCAATGGGATGTGGGAAGAGGTGAGTCCTTGACTCCTAGGTCTCACCCCCACCATCTCTCCAAGACCCTTTGCCCACCCTCCCTTCTGCCACCTGCCCTGGGGGAGACACAAGACAGTGGAGCTACAAGATGGAAGGAGCCATGGCTGACTTTGCATAAGCAAGAAACATTCTTCGAAGCTGCACAACGCCTCCTCTGAGCCTGAGGCCCAGAGAACATTCCAGGAGGACTGTTTTCCCCTCATTTTCCCAGTCTGGTTCTTGTCACCGGTCTCCATGCAGCCAGGGAAATGTCACTGACCATGAAGGCAAAGTTCTCATCAGACTGCTGTAATTTGGATCTAGTATGTTCCCTGAAGGCCCAGGTATTAAGTCTTGGTCCCCTGCTTGGGTTTATTGGGAGGCTGTGGAACCTTTAAGAGGGAGATCTAGTTGGAGGTCTTTGTCATTGGGGATGTGCTCTTGAAGGGGATTGTAGGGCCTGAGTCCCTTTCTCTTCAGTTTACCTCTGCCATGGGCTCCTTCCCTGATGTGTGTCCTCACGCACAGTGACAGGGCCAACCAATCATGGACTGAAACCTCCAAAAATGATGAGCCAGAATAAACCTTTTTTCTTTTTAAGTTGATTATCTCAGGCATTTCTTACAGTGATGAAAAGCTGACTAACACATGGAACTCGGCCCCAAATTCTGCTCTCTGGGCTTTAGTTTCCCCAATGGAAAGACAGAGAAGGTCGATGCTTTTGGATTCCCTAGCCTCTCATGATTCTGAGATCAGGATAGATTCATCTAACAGATGCCCCTCTCGTTCTCCTTGGTCCCATAGGATCAAATGAAAACATTTGGTGTGTAAAGTTTAGCAAGGAACCTGTTCCTCAGGCATTAATAAATATTCACCATGAAAGGCAAGTTAGCCCCCCCTTCCCCATTCATCTCAAGGGTCTCGCCCCCAGGGGCTTCATGAATGCTGCAACTGCTCTTCCCAGGGGTCCGTCCCTAATGCCCAATTCAGAGTCTTAAAGATGCAGCCAGCATCCTTCCCAGAGAGCATTCCAAGTTTTGAAGGCCCATCAAATGCCAAGTCAGAGCACAGACCCCTGTCAGTCTTCTCCCCAACCTGCTGCAGACCCAAGACCCACTGGCGGAAGATCAGACATCCAATTGCTGCGGGTTAATTGCTCACTTGGCGCCCATCTGCTTAGGGAGAACTTGCAAAAGCCTTTCTTTCTTTCTCTCCTTTCCCTCTCTCTTTCCAAAGGCATAAACATTTGTACTGCAAGTGGCCCAGGGGGCCTGGAGATGTTTATTTTGTAGTTAACAAAGAAAAGGACCTTTTGGCTTGTGGATAGGATATTCTGCTGGCCCTTGGGAAAAACCACCACTGGGAGCCCCTTGCACCTGCAGGTGTCTCTGGGGGTAACTCAGGGTGGGGGACAGAGCTGTGATGTGGGTGACGCTGGCAGCAAGTGGATGTCCAGTCTAGCAGCTCTGGTCAGGCCCCGGGTGACTTGCATAAGCAGCAAATGCGATGCTCCTTAATGCTCCTGGACTGTTCTGGAAACACACGAGCCGGAGCCGGTATTTTGACAGTACTTTCTTCTGGGTACTGTGATGATGAGACTTAAGTTGCTCTTTGCTTTCATGCTTCCCAAGTTATTTATGGGATGACAGGCCTGTGCCACCATGCCTGGCTGGTTTTTTTTGTTTGTTTGTTTGTTTTAATAATGATTATGCGGGGCTGAGGTTGTGGCTCTGTGGTAGAGCGCTTGCCTCACATGTGTGAGGCACTGGGTTCGGTCCACAGCACCACATGAAAATAAATAAAATAAAGATATTTTAAAAAATGAATATGCATCTTATTTTCAAAATAGCACATACAACTCACTGTAAAAGATTCAAGCCACATGAGTACACATTAAATAAAATGTGAGCGTTCCCGTCCCCTCCCTTTCTTCAAGTCGGGCAGACTTCCCAGGGCTTGCTTTGTGCCCTCACAGACATGTTGTACGTGTAGAGACTCTTTACAAATTTTGGCAAAGGTGGACACAGTGACACATGCCTGTAGTGCCAGTTACTGGGGAAACTGAGGCAGGAGCTCACTTGAGCCCAGGAGTTTGAGACCAGTGTAGGCAACATACTGTCTTAGCAAAAAAAAAGAAAGAAAGAAAGAAAAGAAAATGTTATCACACTTAGCTTTTTATATGACATCATTTCTTTACTTAGGATATCTTTTTTTTTTTGGTACTGGAGATTGAACTCAGGGGCACTCGACCACTGAGCCACATCCTCAGCCCTATTTGAGGTTTTTGGTTTTTTTTTAAATATTTTTTTAGTTGTAGATGGACACAATGTCTTTATTTCATTGCTTTGTATGTGGTGCTGAGGATCGAACCCAGGGCCTCACGCATGCGAGGAAAGCGCCCTACCGCTGAGCTACAATCCCAGGCCCCTTATTTGAGGTTTTATGTAGAGACAGGGTCTCACTGAGTTGCTTAGTGCCTCACCTTTGCTGAGGCTGGCTTTGAACTCGCGATTCTCCTGTCTCAGCCTCCCTAAGTGCTGGGATTACAGGCTTGAGTCACGGCGCCCGGCTACTTAGAACATCTTAATAGAGTATCTGCAAATGTACCAAGTTAATTTTGATGCCGACATAAAATCCAATACTAAGCAGAAATAAAAGATGCTCTTAACACGTTTCCATTGTTGAGACCTACGGGGTCAGGGCCCTGGGAACTCGAACCTCAGCAAATCAGAGCGCTTCTAAGGTGTCACGATGACAGAGAGAGTGGAAGGTCCCCATTAGAGTCTGGAGGCCAAGAAACGCCTGTGGCGCGCAGGTGGAGATTCAAAGCCGTTCTTTTCCCACAGACCTCCAATCTTGCCACACGGTGGCGCTGGTGAGGAAGGCTGCGCAGGGACGGCTCCTGCACGAACCGGCTGGGGCCCCGAGAGGCAGGGGCTGGGGGCTGTGCCCTAGAGGAGGCGGGGCCAGCCAAGAGCCCGTCCAGGACTGTTTGCCTCTCTGGAGCCTTGGAAATAGGAGGACATCCAAAACCCTGTATTCGTTCCCTGATCTGAAGCAACAGACAATGAAATTGCTGTAGGCAGAGAGCCAGCAGGGAAGGGTATTTTCACCGGTTGGATATATCTCTGAGAAAGCGAAGGTCCGCAAAGACTTTTATAAAAATGGGGCCATGTATTGAATGTATTGGAGGAAACTAGTATTTAAAGGAACCAAATCAGGAATTATTTTCTTTTTCTTTCTTTTTTTCTTTGGGAGGGGGGACTGGGATTGAACTCAGGGGCACTCAGCCACTGAGCCACATCCTCAGCCCTATTTTGTATTTTATTTAGAGACAGGGTCTCACTGAGTCGCTTAGCACCTTGCTTTTGCTGAGGCTGGCTTTGAACTCATGATCCTCCTGCCTCAGCCTCCCCAGCCCCTGGGATTACAGGTGTAGGCCACTGCGCTTGGGTCAGGGATTATTTTCTAAGGAGAGAACTGCCCTTTGTGCATTGTTTACTTGGAGTTTGGTAAATGACCTTGATCTTCAAGGCAGGACTCACGCAAGCTCTCTGTGCTCTGATTGGTCCCTGTGAGGTCTGATGTGTGATTCAGCCTCATTTGTGGGATCAGGACTATGGGCCTGGCCCTTGCTACTTTGAGTCCTTCCTAGGTTGTCATCCTTAATTTGCTGCTAACAATCATTAAATTGCATTGAGGATTCACAGGACAGAGACTGAGCAAAATATGAGAAAATATATTTTAGAGATGTGTTAATGGAGGTTAGACAGACCGAGGTCTGGGGTAGTAATGGAAGAGCCCAGATTGAGCCCAGGTTTCCACGGTCCAGAGCTCACAGTCCTTATGTTTCTCTGTGGGGCCAGGTCACTTGGCCAAGGTTATGTACACAGGGTGTGACATCAAGCCCGTCCTCCCTTCCTGCAGGCTGCTACTTTTCTCAGCCCCTGCTTCCAGAACCTGCAGCCTCCAAGAATACCTGGGTCAAGCTGGAAGCCTGTTTCTAGGATGGAAAGTTCCAAAGCCTCAGGCCCAGGTTGCAAATGAAGACCCGGGTGAAGAGAGGAAGAGCACCCAAGAAGAACCAAAGGCTTTGCAGAGTCAACCAGGGTTAAAGAAATTAAGCAGATTCCATCTTCCCCCTTTACTAAGAGACTCAGATGGCAACTCCCAGCCAAGTAGAAAGCCCACGTGGCAGGACTGAGAAGAAAGTAAGTCCCTAAGAGACTGAAGGATTCTCTACATGGGAAAGGGAAGTGATTTTAGCCCAGTGTTTGGCTGGGAGTCTGAGGAATGGTTCCAACTCATGGCTATTAGCAAAGGAGAACAAGGAATTGCAGAGGGTGGCAAACTGGTTATAATTAAGAGCACCTGGGAGACGAAGAACACTGTGAGAGCTGCCAGCTGTCCCGGATCTGGGGGCCTCTGTCCTTGGAGCCTCTGCAGGGGAGCCAAGTACTAGCTCAGGAAACCAGCCGCCCCCTGCTGCGCAGACCATTCAGGCAGGGCATCCAAGGAGGAGTGCTGTCCCTTTCACTCGCAGGGCCAAGGTGCCCCAAGGACAAGGGTCCTCTACTGTCTTTTCTTCCCTATCTCCACAATTCAAATTCACCCATGTAGTCTCTAGGGAGAACAAATAGGCTTGAAGGCAGGTGCTAGTCCTGACACCTGTGCTTCTTGAGTGAGTTATTAACCTCTCTGAGCCTCATTTTCCTCATCTGACAAAGGGGGATTAAAAACTGCCAAATCCACACAGTTGCCATGAGGATTAAATAGGATAACCTGTGAAAAGTGGTTAGTATAGTGCAAGGGACTGCAAAAGATGGCCTGTGGTGATGGGCATGATGGCACACACCTGTCATCCCTGCAGCTCTGGAGGCTGAGGCAGGAGGATCAAAAATTTGAGGCCAGCCTTAGCAACTTAGTGAGGATCTAAGCAATATAGTGAGAACTTGTCTCTAAATAAAATACAAAAAAGGGCTGGAGATGTGGCTCAGTGGTTAAGTGCCCCTGGGTTAAATCCCTGGTTCCCAAAAAAAAAAGATGGCCTGTGGGCTTGCCACTTGTTTCTTATAGTCCTTGAGCTCAGAATGGCTTTCACATTTTTTAATTGTTAGGGAAAAATACAAAATAAAAAGAATAGTTTTTTTGTGACATGTGCAAATTATGTAAAATTCAAGTTTCCACATCCAAGTTTTACTGGTACACAACTGTGCTCGCTTGTTTACATATCTATGTGACTAATAACAAAAGTGCCCTGGTCACCTTCCATTCCTCAGGGAGTTGCCTACATGGCTCCACAGTGTGTGGTGACTGTGTAGTCAAGGGTCCCAGTGAATGATCACCCTTGCCAGAGATTCATAGTGATAGGGACAATATGGCCTGCAAAGTCTAAAATGTTAAATACTAAAATATTTAGAATTTAGGCTTTCACAGAAAAAAGTTCACTGGCTTCTGGCATAAATGCTGACAATAAGTAGTCAATAAAATATATCCATGGTTACTAGTGTCATTACTGTTGTTACAATCCCCTCCACTGGTGTTTTTTTTTTAAAAAAAGGTACTAGGGATTGAACCCAGGGACACTTTACACTGAGCCACATCCCTAGACCTTTTAAAAATTTTATTAGGGACAGGGTCTCTCTGAGTTGCTTAGGGCCTCGCTGAGTTGCTGAGGCTGGCTTTGAACTTGCGATCTTCCTGCCTCAGCCTCCCAAGTGTTGCTACTCCCTTTGGCCTTGATTTTAACCTTCAAATAACTATGTTTGTGGCTGAATGGAGAGATCCCAAATCTCTAGTCCATGGAAGGGTTTCAGGGATCTTTGGACCACCAGAACTGTCATGTGAAATTTTGTGGGAAGGTGGGAGTCTTTTTAGAGAGGAAGAGACTGCTTACATTCATCTCAAAGGAGTGTGTGTACTCTAATAGGTAAAGAGGTATAGGTTTTATTTATTTGTTTATTGGTACCAGAGATTAAACCCAGGGTCACTTAACTACTGAGCCACATTCCCATCCCTTTTAAAAATTTTGAGGCAGGGTTTCACCTCAAGTCCTTAGGGCCTTGCTAAATTGCTGAAGTTAGTCTTGAACTTGTGATCCTCCTGCCTCAGTCTCCCGAGTTGCTGGGATTACTGGCATGTGCCATCACGCCCAGCTCCCCAATTATGTTTTTATAAATTCAGTGGCTTCATTTGAGTGTGGTTCTTTTTTTTATTTGGTACCAGGGATTGAACTCAGGGGTACTCAACCACTGAGCCACATCCCCAGCCCTATTTTGTGTTTTATGTAGAAACAGGGTCTCACAGAGTTGCTTAGCGGCTCGCTGTTGCTGAGGCTGGCTTTGAACTTGTGATCCTCATGTCTCAGCCTCCCTAAGTGCTGGGATTACAAGCGTGAGCCACCGCACCCGGCTCAGTGGCTTCATTTGAACAGGGACAAATGAAGGGTAGATGCTCCTAATTATGAAATAAATGGCATTTGCAGTTTCACAACAGACTTTCCTGTTTTCTTCTGAGGAATGAGGACCTCAGGTGTGCATCCCATTTCCCCCAAAGATGCTTCTCACGGAGCCTGGTTCTCCACCCAGCCACCTAGCGCCCACAGGTTCACCAACCACCACCGAGAGGGCGTAGGACATCCTTGCAGTGGGGCTGTCATACAGATGTTCCTCCTGAACACAGGCTGGTCCACATCCAGCCCAACCTGGCACTGCCTGCTGCCAGTTGCTGGGCATAGGCCCATTCAGTGGGGCCTGGTAGCTCCAGATGACAGCTGGAGACAGGCTACAGACAAATGTTGTTCCTTCTTGAGGTTGAAATAGCCTATCTCAAAAGTGCCCCTTTCAGCTAAGCAAAAACAATCCCCTGTAGGGACCCAACCCCACTATGGAGGAACAAAAGCTTCCCAGTTCTGAGAGTCTCAGAGGCTATCTGCAGTTTCACGGCCTAGTGGGGAGAAGAGCTGGTCATGTGACTTCCAAGCTCAAAGACAAGGTCACCTTTGTCCAATCTTTTTCCTCTGCACAGGATGGAGCAGTCTTTGACTGCCTGACAAAGGACGAAGCTGATGCTGCCCCCTTGGCTCCCCAGGGCGGTGGGGGGGGGAGGGGTGTTTGATAACATGAAGTTAAGGTCAGCCTCCCCAAAGTCCACCCAAATGGCTTTAGGGGTCTCTTCCGGGCCCTGTTGTCCCATGATCTAGACAGCATTCTTTAGGCAGGGCAGTTGCACCCTCTGGTCGGGTTTATTTGTTTTTCTGTTGTTGCCCGATGTGTCTCTAAGAAGTCCACCAGTGAGGCCACCCCGTTTGTTTTCCACCAGCCATTTCCTGCCATTAAAAATATTTTCCTTTATAGAAGGAAAGAGCTTCTGGGAAGAGAAGGAAAGTTCAGAGAAGATAAACAGTCAAGTGAAGTTGGTCTTTAAAGGTGCCGTCACACTGCAAGGGCAATGGCAATGTCAATGTCAGGGCTGGGACCAAAGTTGGCCGGGGGAGGACAATGGTAAAGGAAGGGTACAAACGCCACAACAAGGTGATGTCCCTTGTGGAGAAGCATCTGGAAATGATTGGTGTTTTGCACAGACAGCCCCTCGCCACACACCTCTCGTCTTGGGTCTTGTGCTGCCTCTGGGCTAAAACAGTTCATGCATATGAGCCACAGACACACCTGTCAAGGAAGGAGGCAGCGATGGGGACTCTGCACAACTGTTGTGTGCATAACTCGTTGCTGAAGAGATGACTGTAGACAAATTCCTCCAACCAGTGAAACTGGTGGTCAGACTGGCAAGCACTGGGATCACCTGGGAAGCTTCCCAGGAGGGCACCTACGGCAGGTTACTCGTCCAAGGTCATGTCTTAAGTGGTGGAATTGGGCCGTGAGCCCCTGACTGGGTGTGGCTCACCTCTCTTGGGCACCCTCTCAGCTGGACCTGTGTATCCTCAAGATTCCTGATTGGTCTCCTTGCCCTGGTCTCACCCTACTCCAGTCTGGTTTTCCAAAATGCAAGCAGGAAATCTCTAAACTAGGAATCTGATGTCGCTCCTGCACTGAAACCCTTCAGTGGCCTCCTGTTTTGATCTCACTGGCCTCAAGGTGATGGAGGGAGGAACGTGAATCCCAGCAGCTGATCCAGGGCTGTGCTCCCAGCCACTGGCCCTCGCTGCCTCACTTGAGTGTGTTTCCTCATAGCAAAACAGGGACACTGTCCTCACTGTAAAGGAGGGTTCAGATATGATGGCGCCTAACAGTGGAGAGCTTGGTGCGCAGGGCAACCCCCACCTGGAGCTCCTGCTAACATTAGTAAAAAGGGCTGAACTGAGGGTGGCTGTGTGCACCATGGTCCCAGCCATGGTTGAGCCACCATCAGAGCTTGGTGCTCCTCCCTGACCCCCAATGCAGTGTGGCCACTTGGAAGTCCTAGTCTTTCAGATCCTTCTGGCTGAAGATTAACAGTAGTCAAAGCTGTGATAAGATCAGAGGAAATCAAGAAGCACCAGGAGAAAGCAAGCCAACAGTAACGACTGGCGACTGAGAAGAGCTGAGAATCCCACAGTGACACCTTTCTGTCAGGTCATGGTCTCTGGAGAAGCACCCGTAAAAATGACAGCCCAGGGCCCACCGCTGTTTCTACAACAATGAGAACATTTATTTTCTTCAGACAGTAAAAATAACATTTTTTCTCTCTTGTAAAAGTTAAGTACCATTACATTCCATTTTCTTAAATAACAAAATCCTAAAAATATATATTAAATTGTATATAGTGCGTCACACTTCATTTTATATTTTAAAATACATGATGTTTCTATTTTATTCTCAAAGTTGCATATTAAGAGAATATTTACAAATAAAGCCTTGTCATCCAAAGTCACAATCCCTGCTGGAAGGTGAGTTTGGATGTGGAGGGTCTTGGCGCAGGGAGAGCCCCAGGGATCCCTCTGCAGGCGGGAGGGCCCCTCTGCCTACAGACCCTGCCCTGGTGAAGCCGGAGGCGCCTCTGCCTGTTCGCTCCGCTCCACCTCGGCCTGAGCCACGGCTCAGCTCCAGCCGGCAACACAGGAGCCCATGTGAAGCGCCAGGGGTCTGCAGGTGGGGGAGCCCTGTCTCCCCAGCTGTCCAGTCTGAGGGGAGCCTCTGTGGCTGGAGGTTTGGGAAACACTCCAAACCAGGGCAGCTGAGCTGAGACTGGCCAGGAGGTAGACAGTAGGAAGGGAAACGACGACACCAGAGGAAGCAATGGAAAGGGGGAACCCCAGGGCAGGAGCCAGGCAGACACCCAACGCCACAGGAGGCTGGGCCCGAGTGCCAGATGCCAGGGTGTGGAGTGCGAGTGGCTGCGTGGGTAGACCTGGCCTGGCCTCAGGTGACAGGAAGGTGGGGCTCAGAGGCCATCGCTGCTAAGTGCTTGTGAAGATTAAGTGCGTGGTGCCTGTGGGGCCAGGGGATGGCCTGCTGTGTGCCCTGGTGTCTGCCCGGTGGCCAGATCTGGATCCTGAGCGGGGTCAGGCAGACCCCTGCCTGGGCTGACAATGGGCGTGAGGCTGGCACCGGGCCGGGCACGCCCACGGGTCCAACCCCAGGGCCAGCACAGCTGCGCTTGCAAGTTGTGTGATCTGTGGCTGGGGGCTGACTGGAGCCTGGAGCCAGAATCCACACGTGAGAAGTCGGTATACCCAGTCACCTTGCTTGTGCCCAAGAGGCCTCACCCGTCCTCGCCGACATGGGCAAAGACATGGGGTTCATTCCTGTTTATTCTCTGCTTTGCAAGTGGCTGGACAAATGGGGAAGAACACAGTGCACCCTGTGCCTCCTGCGCCTTCTCACCAGGGCCAGGGACACTGTGAGACAGTGCCGAAGACCAGGCAGCTGGTCCTCGGAGGGCTGAGGTGCAGTCACCCAGGAAGTGACAAGCTTGGCTAGCGAGGGCCCTGGGTGGGTGCACACGCTGAGAAGGCAGCCCTGGGTGCAGGCAGTGCCCAGGGCTGAGGAAGGCACACAGGCCAAGACTCTGTCCCCTCCAGAGAGGCGGTGGGAGGGATGCTTTCAGGGCACGACCCCTGCCTCTTTCAGAGTCTTCTCCTGGGTTGTCACTGACGTTCCTCAGGGTTGCCCTTTTGCAGTCACCTCCTGCCTCTCCAGTCATCTCCGGGTGTTTCTCAAAAGATCAAGCGCTTCCTCCTGCAGTGCTCCTGAAGCACGGCCCACCCGCTCTGGACTCATTCACTTCCTGGGTGTTTAGCAGCTCTGAGGCCCCCTGGGGAATGCTGCCACAGGTTCTAAGGCCACAGTAGGATGGTTATGGAGCTTTGGCCTGGGACGGTTCACAGCCCTTGCCCGCCATGCTATGGTGAGGTGGGGTTGGTTTTCCAGGGCTGCTCCCCGGAGAGGAAGCTGATCCAGGAGGTACGGGGCTGTTTCCAGGCTACCAGGAAGAGGCACTTGCGGGCATCACTACCCTTCCTGGGGTCTCTAAGAAGGGGCTGCTTGGGCTGCAGCTCAGATAACGTGCTGGCTAGGGCTTGGCATCCTGAGATGGGAAGGGTGAGGAGGGCTTCCAGGAGGCCCAAGCCCAGTGATCAGCATTAGCCTGGGGCAGCTAGAAGCCAGGAGAACCCCTCCTAAGCTCCACATGGGTCTATTCACAGCATAGGGCCCTGGGTGAGCACACACAGCTGGCGCTTGTGTTTGACAGGAGATTCCACAAAAGCCACAAATAGCTTGGAGGAGAGAGGCAGGGGTCAGTCTCTTTCCAGTGGTACTTGTGTGCGAAGGCCTGTCTCCAGACCCAGGGGCCTGCGGACAGCTGCTCTGGGGTAGTCTCCCTTTCCACCAGACAGTGGAGATGGCAGTGAGTAGCCTGGCACTCTCAGCAGAACTCCACTCTCGGTTCCTGGGCAGCACCCCGACTGCCTGGGACACACTCCTGCTTTCCTGCTGGTTCTGAACATGCCCACGGACTGGCATTGCTGAATGTCACCTCTTCCTGCAGACACTTCTCAGCTGGCCCCATCAACCTTTCATCCTCCCAGGAGCAGCTAGGTTCAGTGGGTTGCCAGAATCTCAGGAAGGGTCATAGTAGGCAGTGGCTTGGGGACTTGGGGGAGGTAGGCACAGTGCCCAGGAGGGCACCCAGGAGGCCAGAAGCACAAGAAGCACTCAGATCAAGTCCCCATGGGACAGCCATACTGTGACAAAGGCCTTTAGGGCATGGGCTGCTTATCTCAGCTACTGTGGACTAAGCCAGCTTCCAGATAGCAGAGACCTCTGATGATGGTGCTTCTCACAGCCAGCGGCCACTACAGCTGAGCTCTCAATCTCAGGGCCTATCCTCCAAGGATCTCTGGTTCCCAAACTTCCCCTTCCCCTCACACCAATCTCTGCAGTCACCTCCCTGTGTGAGGGACAAGGTGGCATGTGGCCAGGGATGAGAACCTTTTTCTGCCCCACAGAGTCACTCCTGAGGCCTCTGAGTCCCCTTAAGATGGGGCAGAGCACACAGCCTTCAGGGTGTGTGTGTGTGTGTATATATATATATTTTAAACCTTCTTTCACAATGAGAGACACGACAGTGTTGTGGGCCCAGGTCTCACTCAATGCTGCCCAGAGCGGGGGGCCAGCTTTTATACTCCCTGTTCTGAACAGAGAGTTGACTGAGAGCATGAGGAAAATGGCCTGGAGCAGGTTCCACAGGACCTGCAGCAGCTGGGGAGCCAAGCCAGACAAATCCAATCCATGAGTAATTATTGAGTGCCTAAGGCGCTTCCAGCAGCCTGTGGCATGATAATGAGTGGGTGTTTGATAGGTCCACTCCTCAAATTTACTCTGCAGGTCACTGAGTACGGAAAAAAAACCTCTAGAAAGAAACCTGTGTGGAAAACATGAATGGGGGTCACTAGACCCTCTTCTCAGGCCTTCCCAGGCCACCCTAGCCTAGCACCCAGAGAATAAAGCTCCAGGGTCAGTACAGAGCACCAACTCCCTTTACACTGTGGTGGGTGCTAATGCCCAGGAGTCCATGCTTGCACAGGACCAGATCAGCCCTCAGAAGAACCTGAGAATTCTCCCAGTCTGGTCCTGCTTCAAACTGTGAAGACCAGGGGAAACTCATCTGCGTGTGGACAAAATAAAGAAGCGAGAACAACTCAACATACACTAAACCTACCCAACACCCAACAGTCATCTAGAATGAACCTGAGCCCAGTGTCAGTGTGGGCATCTTGGTCATCTCAGCCCCATCCTGACACCCCCAGCTGCTAGACCAGAGAGACGCGCAGGGAGGGCCTGGCCCTGAGGCCTGAGTCTCTCTAGGTGCAGCTGGTGGAGCAGGAGGAAGCGGGCTATGCTCGCCCTGCAGGACGGCGCCCCTTCTCAGTGTGTCAAGGGCGCCCCAAGAGGCTGAGGTGGTGGAAAGGCAGGGAAGAGTAGGTCAGAGAACAGGGCAGGTCGACCCCAGCAGCCTTGAGCTCAGAGAGGGCCCTCGTCCTGCGAACCGTGCGGTTTTAGTCACTCACAAGGGGATTGCGGTCATCTTGTTGACTCTGACCCTTGAGCTTCTTCTTAAAGATGGAAATTGAAGTAGAAGGCTTATAAAAAATGCTCCAGATTTCCCCTGAAGTCCCTGGTTGATGGCAATCCCTAAGGTCCCCTGAAGCAGGAACACGATGGGATCTGTCAACAAACAAAAAAAACAATGAAATTTTCAAGTAGATCAGAAGAGAGCCCCCCAAACAACTTGCCATCTCATGAGACACCTATACCTAAGAAACGGGATGCCCAGTGAGTTGAGGTCCCAGCAAGGACCTAAGGGCCAACTTTAAATATCTGAAGGACTATTTTGTGGAGGAAATGCAGCCTGTGGGCATCAGGGCAGTGTAGCAGGGCAGAGTCCTTCTCAGCATACTAAAGAACTTTCTAACTGGCAGAATTCTTTAAATCTGAAAAAGGATGGCCTGGGAGGTTATAAGTTTTCAAATTATTCTTTTAAATACAAGAACTCTGTCTCCAAATGCCATTGACCTGGAAGCTCACCTATCTAAAACAAGGTAAGAATAAAAAGCCTCTACCTAAAGCAGTATTTTGCCTTACCTAAGCTCCAGCCCCAGCACACCCCAGATGTCAGTCCCCAGGGCTGGTGAGCAGGACGGCTGAAAAGGTCTCCATCACCAGAGGGGAGTTAGGTACATACTTTAGGGCCTCAGCCAGACTGTGAGATGCCTGACCCTACAGAAAGTATCCTGCTCTCTTGCTGCTGCAGAGGACACACAGACAGAACTAGGCCCGAGAGGCTTCCCCAAAATGTGAATTGTGACCTTTAAAACAAATGTATACAGTTGGCCCTCCAAACCCACAGGTCCTGCAACTGTGGATTCAACCAATTACACATGAAAATAGTCGGAAAAAGGAACTGTACTAGGGCTGAGGCTGTGGCTCAGTGGTAGAGCGCTTACCTAGCATGCGTGAGGCATTGGGTTTGATCCTCAGCACCACATAAAAATAATAAATGAATAAAATAAAGATCCATCAACAACTGAAAAAAAAAAAGAAACTGTACTAAAGATCTACAGATGCTTTTCCTTATCATTATTCCCTACACAATACAGTTTAACAACTATCTACATAGCATTTATATTTTATTAGATATTATGTGCAATTTAGAGATGATTTAAAGCATACAGCATGGGCTGAGATTATGGTTCAGTGATAGAGTGCTCGTCTAGCACGTGTAAGTCATTGGGTCCGATCCTCAGCAACAACAAACAAACAAATAAATAAAGGTATTATGTCCATTTACAACTAAAAAATTTTTTTTAAAAAAGCATACAATGGGCTGGGGCTGGAGCTCAGTGGTAGAGCGCTTGCCTAGCATGCGTGAGGCACTGGGTTCGATCCTCAGCACCACATAAAAATAATAAATGAATAAAATAAAGATCTATCAAGAGTAAATAATTCAGCTGGGCACGGTGGCTCACGCTTGTAATCCCAGCACTTTGGGAGGCTGAGACAGTAGAATTGTGAGTTCAAAGCCAGTCTCAGCAATGGCTGAGGTGCTAAGCAACTCAGTGAGACCCTGTCTCTACATAAAACACAAAATAGGGCTGGGGATGTGGCTCAGTGGTTGAGAGCCCCTGAGTTCAATCCCTGGTACCAAAAAAAAAGAGTAAATAATTCAACCAACTAGGAAAATTTAAAAAAAAAAGCATACAGTACACGGGGCAATGTGCATATGTTACATCCAAATACCATGCTGTTTTATATAAGGGATCTGAGCACACAAGGACTTTGAAAGACAACTCTATGTGTGTGTAAAAGGGATGAGAGTGAACTTAGTAAACAATAAAGTCATTATTTCTACTGAAAAATTTCAAGTCTTGGGTGGAGATGTCTAAGTAAGGTCATCCCAGAGTGGCCAAAGGTGGCCTTTGCAGGACAATGGAGGAGCCTGTGTTTAATGTATAAAAAATCTGTGGCACGGGGCAAGTGAGAAAGTCCCCCAAAGAGGGGCTTGCATTGGACATCAATGTTCAGGAAGGCCTTGAAATGGGAAGAGGGGACTAGGAACTACAAAGAGGGGAGTCAAGGTCTAGAACAAACTAGAACTCAACTCTGTGAGTCATACACATCGGTGGCACCAACAATTGCCCCTTTCCTAGAAGTCAGAACGGTTAAACCTGAGCAGCAAGAGAAGGGAAGGAAAACTTTCTCCCCCAGTTCGTCAGAATTGAAGGATAAAGCTTCCAAGCTTCTTAAATAATTGTTTTAAAATACTTATTAAGAAATAGTTAATAAAATGTTAGAATTCTCTTCCTAAGATTGTTTCCCAATTTTTCTAGGAGACATCAGGAAGTATGTATGGTATTTCCTAGGAGTCTTTAGTCTCACATAAATATCACTATAAGGGACCAGCACATGCCAAAAAAATGGAAATTGCTGCTTTTTATGCCAGACTGTTTCAATCCTCCCTGAAACTGTATCCCTTGGACACAGGAGCAAACTTGATCCCTCAATCCCTCGAACCTCGGTGAGATTTGTCCAGTTGTACCTTTCACTCTGAGGAGGAGGAGGAGTGTCTGCTGCCTTATGTTGCCTAGGACTTAGGCTTTAGAATCGTGTTCTGATGTGGCAACTGCACCCTGACGAGCGAAGCCCAGGAGAAAGGGAAGCGGGAGGCTTGCCCTTCCTGGAACCGGGCAGCTCTCTCTTGTACTCACTTGAACGTGACATGCAGAAGTATCTTTGCGACAATGGCCGTAACCGTGAGGATGAGGAGGGTTGCCAGGCCATACACTGTCCATCCTGCAAGTGCAAAAGACAAGGGTTCACTGGACATGTTTGTGCTCCAGTTTCCAAAAGAGGCCTGCAGCTTGGGGGTGTGGATCTGAAAGGAGCTCCCCACGGGGGTCAAAGCCAGCAGCAGGCCACTGGAAGTGGGGCTGAGCCTGGACCCCAGCTCTCTCATCACCGTGTCCCTTCTAGTATGATACAAAGTACACTAGATTAGGAGTAAAGAGGTGGAGTACGTTCTGTCTCTACCACGGGAGTTACTGTGCCACCGAGTTACGTAAAGTATCTGAGCCTCGGTTTTCTCATTTAGGCAATGAGATGTGTGGTCTATGAAATCCTACAAGGATCTACCGCCAAATGATGAGGAATGAGCACAGGAGAAGCCCTCCTCCCTGACCTTCTATGGTGGGCCCTGTCGAGCACAGGGCAGAAATGTGAAAATCTCTAGGCTGCCCGCGCTGCCAGTCCTCTCCAGCTCTACCAGCTTATATAGATGTCAGTTCTGTGGCAGAAAATGGGACTGGGGACATATGCACCCAACCAACTTAGCTGAACCACCAAAGATCATTGCCCACTCTATCAGTCTCCTACATGACTGTTCCGCATAGCTCTTAACATGATCCTTTAATTTTACTTCTTGTCTTTTTCTTTCCACTTATAGGACACAGGACGGCAGGGATTTACTTGGTTCAGTGTACAGTCTAGTGCCTAGAACACTGCCTGGCCCCAGGGAAACACTCACTTATCTTTTGGGTTTTTTCTTGGTGTTGGGGATTGAACCCAGGATCTTGTACATGCTAAAGCACATGCTGTACCACCAAGCTACATGCCAATCCCCACATATATCTTTATCTCTTTTGTTATGTGTGTGGTACTGAGGATTGAACCCAGGGCATCACACATGCCAGGGAAGTGCTCTACTACTGAGCTACATCCCCATCCCCTGTATCTATCTTTTTAGTTTTGGTGCTGGGGATTGAACCCAGGGCCCTGTGCATACGAGACAAGCTCTCTACCAATTGAGCTATATCCCCAACTCTGTATATATCTTTTGAATGCATGAATGAATTAATGAATGAATGAAGCTCTTGCAAATGCCAATGGAGATACGATTTGGGGCTCTAGAAAGAAATCTATGATTAAAATTTATTATTAAAACACATATAGCTGAGTAACCACAATGTGCAAAAGGTACACAGACAGGATCTTTGGAAGTGCGCACTTTCATCTAGGGACAAAAGAGCTGCTAATGAGACATTTATCTGAAAGGCCAGCACAAACCAGAGTCACAAAGGCTATACCCCAACCTGCCTCTGAATGAGAAACACCCAAGAGCACTACCTTCAACTCTGTGGCTGCCAGCCCCTACTGATGGTGCCCAGGAACTGCTACCTGGGATGGTCTGCGGTGGGTGGCTGGGGCTGGTGGTGATGACGTAGAGGACTTGGGAGGAGCGTGCGGCACTCACGCTGAGGTTGGCCTGCTCTGTGATCACCTGGGCCAGCGTCTGGGTGACAGCAGGCCTCTCTTGTGGCAGCTCTTCCTTGACAGCTGGAAGATCAAAAGGGATCAGGGGAGCTGATGGACACAACAGGAAGCTCAAGGAGAAGGAGGAAGGCCCTGGTTTTAAAGAGGCCTTTTTCTCTGGGTATGATTCCTTCCACTGGTCCTGCTGGTCCCAAAGCAGAACTGTGAGGCTCTGGCCGTGGGCCTGCAAGAGGCAGAGGGAAGAATCTAGATGATTCTTGTTTTCCTACCCTGTGCCTGGCAGCTAGGTCTCCCTTTGCCTGGAACACCCTCTTTCTTCCTATCTCTAGACCCCAATCCTACCTACTCCTCACCACTGCCCCACGGCAGGGGAGGCCTCTTCCCACCCACCTGCAGCACACACCACCTGAATGAGGTCTCAACACCTTCTGTTTATCAGGTGCTGGTAAAGAGTTGTGTGGCACACACGTGCTCACATTACAGTGCCACGGGGTGCATCTCCACTTTAGAAGGGTTTGAAGAAAGATGATCAACCAGTCTTTGGGACTGGCTAGGAAGTTTAGAGGCAGGAGGATGGACCAAATGACCTCTTGAGAGTCTCTCAATTCTGCCAATCTCAATTCTTTCTTTTCATTATTCTTTTAGCCCCTCCATGAAAACTGGCATTAAAATTACTAAAGTAGCAAGACTGAAACAAACAAGTTGTGCAATAGGAGGTGGGGAGTGGGCCGCAGCACCAGGATGATCTGGGGTTGAGTTAGCAGATCCTGTCGACCTAAGGAGAACCACTCGAGCTTAGATAGTCACCCTGGTGGGGAAAAGAAGCCCAAGGAACACAGGCTGAGGCGCCTCAAGGAGGGTAAGATGTCTCACCTTGGTATAAGACAGCAAATCCCTGGGCCTGATTGATTCGATCAGAGAAGAAATACAAAATGACAAAATCCAGAGAGACATTAAAGGACAAAGGTGGGCGGTTCCTTCCATTGAAACGGACCAGGACTTGGTGGGTGTAGCCATCCAGCAGCTCTACCATGTCTGCAGAATCCCTGATGTCAAATAAGGTGAAGTTGAAGTGGATGTGGGAGGCTCCCGGAACCCGAATGGTCCAGTAGCAGACTCGTCCCGTGGCGTAAGTGTCAGGAAAATCAGGGGAATAGACCACGGAGGTCATGGCTGAATAGTTCCCACCACAGGCGCCAACAAGAGCTGCAGAAGACAAGAAGACAGCAGGCCTGAGTCTGGGTCCTGGCCACAGGACATGCTCTCCAAAGCTGACACAAACAAAACTCTTCCTAAGAAACCTGATCCCATTTGGGATACTTTTTATCTATAAACCCAGACCATCTCAGGTTTCAGGATTGAATCACAAAATGAATCACTTAAACCCTGAACAAATGACTGTGGAAACTTTTTTGTTTTTGCCCAGGAGACCTTAGCATTTAGCACACAGCACAGCAGTGCAGCCTAAGTTGGGCCAGGCTGGAGTCAGAGAGTCTGGGTTTGGGACTGGCACAGCCAAATGATCTCACACTTCACTTTCGCTTCTCCCTTCTCTCAGTTCCAGGCTGGGGAAAGCACCTGTTCTTGTACCCCACGATGGCTCGAGGGCAGATGAGATAAAGTACGTGGAAACTCTGGGGTCTCCTGGCAGGGGAGGCCCTCGATGAGGGCAAGTCCTGGAAAGGGAAGGGCTCCACAACTGCTTGGTGTCCCTGATAGCCCAGAGGTGCAGCACATGAGGAGTCCACACTCATTTTTCAAGCAGGAAACTGGCACAAGAAATAACTTTCTGCCTGGAGGAAATATTAGATCCTCATCACTCTGGACTAGGCACATCTGATTTCTCTGGACTCCTGTTTTTGATTGGTAGGCTCTAAGAAGGAGTCACAACCACTTCCTACCTTACATGGTGAAGTGTAAACAAGACCTTGGAAATGAAGGCCTTAGGAGGGAGTAGCGGGCTAGGGAATTAGAAAGCAGGCTTTAGGGAAGTTCTGCTTCCCTTTGGGGCACAAAAAGAAACAAGAATATGCTGCTAGCTGGGTGTGGTGGCGCACACCTGTCATCCCAGTGGCTTGGGAGGCTGAGGCAGGAGGATTGCGAGTTCAAAGCCAGCCTCAGCGAAAGTGAGGTGTTAAGCAACTCAGTGAGACCCTGTCTCTAAATACAATACAAAGTAGGGCTGGGGATGTGGCTCAGTGGTTAAGTGCCCCTGAGTTCAATCCTTGGTACCCCCCGCCCTGCAAAAAAACAACAGAATAGCTGCTAGAGCTAGAGGTGAGGCACTTGCCTAGCTTGTGAGGCCTTGGGTTCAATCCCCAGCATGGAAAAAAAGAAAAGGAAATATTGCTTTCTCATTCTAATAATGAAAAAGAGCTTAAAACTCTGAAAAGCGAGTTCTTCCAAGGAGTCAGGTCACACAAATGGTTTCATCTGTGACAGAGCATGGGAGGAAGAGGTGACCTCCACAGAAGCAAGTAAGAAGAAAGCAGCTAGAATTTTAACAAATTCTTTTTTTTTTAATATTTCTTTTTCTTGTAGAGGGACATAATACTTTTATTTTATTTATTTTTATGTGGTGCTGAGGATCAAACCCAGTGCCTCACACGTGCTAGGTAAGCACTCCACCACTGAGCCACAACCCCAGTTCCGAATTTTAACAAATTCTTAAAGACTGAGTGTGGGTTTCCCTTTCAGTTGAAGGTAGCTGTGAGCCCTGGACAAATTCCCTTGCAAGCTATTCAGCACAAGCCTCCATCAAACGCTGCCAGGAATGACTGGAGTCAGGTAGCAAGCCAGAATGCCCCTGATGACAAAGGTGTGCAGGAGGTGACAGGCTGCCACTGCGGGACAGGCACGGAACAGAACCTGCGTCCTCTACCCTCCTCTCAGAGGAAGCAAAAGCCTTCCACTGCTGGGGAAGGCAGCAAGCCCTCTTGCTCCTGGCTCACTGGAGATGGGTAGATGCAAAAGCCTCTTTCCTCTTGCTAAATAACCAGGCAAAGAATTCACTGCGTTGGGGGAAAGCAGAAGCAAAAGGCCTTTGGTTGCCTTGAGCCCTCCTGGGCCTGGGATCCAGCATAGCAGAGGTCTGCCCCTCCCGGGGAGGGGCAGGAAACTTCCCCAAGACCCACCACAAACCAAGACGTGGCATCCAGGGAGAGAAGAGGTGTGCAGGAATGCTGAAAAAGCCTCACTCCTGCAGCCCAGTAACATGTCTAAGGTTAGGGCAGGGGGACTAGGAAGCTCCTCTAACCCTCCCACGAGCACAGCACCAAGTCATAAGCACCAGCAATCTACCACTGAGGGAGGAAAAGAGGGTGGAGAAAGAGCCCCTCTGTGACATACAGGGGACTGCTCCATGCTGACAATGGGAAAAGCACACTGAGAAAACCCACTGGCACCTCAGGCTCCACACTAAGCGCAGGTAATAGCAGCAGCCTGTCACCGGAGGAATTTGAAGCTTCATGTGCATTGAGGGCAACGCAACAAAACCCAAAGCCCGCTCACCTGCTGACAGTCTGGCTCAACAGCTACACTAAGCAGGCCTGCCCAGTGTAAATGCTGCTTCCCTTAGTGTAACAGCAAGGGGTGGATGAGACTCATTGTTAAGAGAGAAAACCAACCACAGAGCCAGACTTGCTAATGTCCCAGATGCTGGAACTGTCAGACACGACAGACTGTTAGACCCAGTTAGTATCTACTGAAAAAATAGGTGGCGTGCTTGAACAGACTGGGATTTCAGATATCAAAACTATAAAAAAGCCAGCTGTCAATGATAGAAGTAAAATAATATCAGAAATGAAGCATTCCTTTGACGGGCTCATCAGCAGACTAGACAGAGCTGAGGAAAGAATCAATAAATTTGAAGACAGGCCAATAGAAATCACTCCAAATGAAACCCAGAAGTTAAACAAGTAAAAGTCAAAAGAACAAAACATCTTACAGCTATGGGACTGTATCATGTGACCTAACATACATATATACATAGATTATATATAACTTAATGTTGGTCATTTGATATATAGTCTACCCTCCTCAATCCTTGAGTGGATGCAGTCCAAGAGGGGCAGGTTCTGCAGAGCTGAGAGGCCACTCTGAAAATAATCAGAACACCTGGGAATTTTTTTGAAACCAGAGGTGCTATATCCCCAGCCCCCAGTATTTTTTTAATACAGGGTCTTGCTAAATCGCCCAGGCTGGGATGACAGGCATACACCACCACACCTGGGCTGTTTGCGTGTTTTTAAAGCATGAAACTGGATCAGTTATTATGATCTATTTTATTATTGTTAATAAAAGGGATTCTAGCAACTGAAAACAGAAAAATTAAAGATTTGGGAAATCTGAGTCTGAATCTTGGCTCTAGCACTTACTAGCTTGGGTAATTTGTCTTTTGAGTCTCAGTTTTCTTGTCAACAGGGTTGTTGGGACAATTAAATAACACAAAATACACAAAAACACTCAGAATCAAGTCTAGCACACAGCAAGCACTCCATAAATTATAATTACTTTCATTATAATTAATTCATTTTAGTGCATATTTGTGTGAGGACCAGTATTAACTATCTCCTAGATATATTTTCAGTATGAAAGATGATACTTGCACATGACTCACTTTAAACCAAATTGTCTCTATTTGATACCTCTAGTAAAGGTACTATACCAAATAAAACATGATTTTATCTGTTATACAGCAGATGCTCAATAAAAATATGTTAAATGGAGGCTGGGGATGTGCTCAGTGGTAGAGGGCTTGTCTAGCATATCCAAGGTCCTGGGTTCAATCCCCAGAACTGAAACAAAAAAACTAAATGAATCAAAATGTCTATAAAAAGAACATATTATATTGATCAAAAGTCCATCATTTTAGCTGGGTATGGTAGTGCACACCTGTAATCCCAGCAGCTCAAGAGGCTGAGGCAGGAGGATGTCAAGTTCAAAGCAGGCCTCAGCAAAAGTGAGGTGCTAACAACTCAGTGAGACCCTGTCTCTAAATAAAATACAAACTAGGGCTGGGGATGTGGCTCAGTGGTCAAGTGCCCCCGAGTTCAATCCTCAGTATCCACCCCTAAAAAAGGTCTATCATTTTATAAAGTATGTGATTTAGTGGTTTTTATTTTATTCCATTCTCCTCAGTGGTTTTTAGTGTAGTCACAATGTTGTGCAGGGATCACTGCTATCTGATTCTAGAACATTTTCACAACTCATGAAAGAAAATCTATACTCATTATTTCCCATTCATCTCTTCTTCCCAGCCCGTGGCAACCACAAATCTGCTTTCTGTTTATATGGATTTGCCTGTTCTGGATACTTTATATAAATGGAATCATACAACATGTGGTCCTTTGCATCCAGTTCCTTCATTTAGGATAATATTTTCGAGATCCATTCATGCTGTGGCATGTATCAGTACTTTGTTTTTTTTATGGCTGAATAATATTCCATTATGTAGTTATACCACCTTTTGTTTATTAATTCATCAGTCTATTAACATTTGAGTTATTGCTACTTTTTGGTTATTATGAATTATACTGCTATAAACATTTATGTACAATTTTTTGTATGAATCTCTGTTTTCAAGTCTTTAGAAGATCTGCTGAGGAACAGAATTGTTGGGTCATAAGTAACTCTTTTTCTTTCTCTTTCTCCCTTCCTTCCTTCCTAACTCTTTCTCTTGCTTTCTCTCTTTCTCTTTCCTTCCCTCTCTTTCCTCCTTCCATCTCTCCTTCTTTCCTTCCTTCCTTCCTTCCTTCTACATCCTCAGCCATTTTTTCTTTCTTTAGGTATAGATGGACACAATGACTTTATTTTATTTATTTATTTTTTTGTGGTGCTGAAGATAGAACCCAGTGCCTTACACGTGCTAGGCAAGTGCTCTGCCACTGAACTACAACACCAGCTCCATCCTTAGCCATTTTAAAAATTTTATTTTGAGACAAGGTTTCCCAAGTTTGCTGAGGCTGGCCTCAAACTGGCAATACTCCTGCCTCAGCCTCCTGCATTGCTAGGATTAAAAGTCTGTGCCACCTTGCCCTCCTGGCTGTGTCTCACATTTTGAGGTCTTGTCAGGCTGCTTTCTAAAGCAGCTGCACCATTTTAGATTTCTACAGCAATGTAGGAGGGGCCGATTTCTCAGTATCACTACCAACACTTAATTTCCATTTTCCATCTTCCATTTTGAATTGACACTGCATTCAATTTAAGGTAGAAAAGCAGAGGGAGAATCCACATACTCTGCTATTATTTTCTCACTAGACCCATGGCAGAGTAAGCCATGGCAAGTAATGTAAAACTGGAAAGGTTCTCTCTTCCAGGTTTTCTAAGCCGCTCACAATGGGCCATGCCACCTCACAGTACTCAGCACTGAGTAGCTGATCACTAGTCAAACATCTGTCGTCCCTTCTAGAGAGCAGGGGCTGAGTCTGAATATTCTGTGCTGTATTCCCAGGGTCTGGGCAGGGTCTGGGCAGGGTCTGGCCTATGGCAGGTGCTTCATCAGTACTGACAAGTGAATGAATGAATCAATGGAAGAGAGGGCAGGTTTGCTGCCCTGGTCCAAGGGTCCCTGTTCCTTGGGCAGTGACGGGTACAGGGCATACTCACTGTCAAAGAGGATGATCCTGCCATCGCCACCACAGGGCTGGCTGTGATCCCCAAAGCAGACGCTGTTGCACTCGGTGCTGGCTGCCTCCCCGTACTTCCAGTAATCAGGATTGTTCCCACAGAAGCAAGCATAGCCTGACTCCATCCCAGCAAACTGCCACAACAGAGAAGCAGCACACGGGGAGCATTATCAGAGGTGTCAGGTGGCCCAAAGGAACCTGGCAGGATCAGCCCCCAAGAGATGGCCTCATCTTCCCAGGCCACCCTTCCCCTGCCGCCTCTCCAGATCCTTCTCTTAATTCTAAGCTGACCAGTAGCTACACACCACCACAGACCACCAATCTATCTCCCTGTCAATGAGTACCTTTTTTTTTT
>CM053407.1:108231629-108269149 GCA_028644305.1 Xerus rutilus
TTGGTACTGGGGATTGAACTCAGGGGCACTTGACCACTGAGCCACATCCCCAGCCCTATTTTTGTGTTTTATGTAGAGACAGGGTCTCACTGAGTTGCTTAGTGCCTCGCCATTGCTGAGGCTGGCTTTGAACTCGCGATTCTCCTGTCTCAGCCTCCCTGAGTGCTGGGATTACAGGCTTGAGCCACCGCGCCCGGCTACCTTGATGGATTTGATTGCCAGTACCAAGAGAATGCATTCTATCACACTTTTATGATGTAAAGCATTTATCTACCTATATAATATGTGGGTACAAATAGGTCTACTTTAGTTATTTATTTATAAATAGTTCCTTAATCTTGAAGTAGAATTTCACAATAGAAAGCTTTCATATAAGGAAACAAAGCATGAGATATTTTAAAGTGCCAAGTCTAGCTTTCTGATGGGTAATACCTCAATTCATTATAAATCAATTCTAAAAAAAACCCAAAACGACAAAAAGTGAACTTGCAAGGCTGGGTCTAGGATAGAAAGTACTATATTCCCATAGCAACCAGAGGATCTACAAGTCACATGGTCTCCACTGCCACAGATCTTAGAGAAGTTGATCACCTTGAACTGCAAGCACCCAGCTTTGATATGGATGCTTATTTAAGATAAGTATTCCCAAATACTAAAAAGTTATTTGGTGTTTATCTGCAATTCAAATTTAATTGGACATCTTTCATTTAATCTGGCAATTTTACTCTAGAGAGTATAAAGACACAGTCAATCACAAACCTCTTCATTCCATTTAAGGTTTTTGAAACATTGTCCATAGAAATGCTAAAGAAACCAGATGTGAATAATGAAGAATCTGCTTTCTTAAGAGTGAAAAAAGATGTTAATCAGAGCTGCCTGCTTCCAGGCCATGGTGAAAGGAAGTACAAAAAAAAGAATACCATCAGGACAGGGTTTCTCAACCTCAGCACTACTGACATTTTACAGTGGATAATTTTCTGTTGGGGTGAGCTGTCCTGTACATTCTAGGATATTTAGCAACATTCCTGGCTTCTACCTGATAGATAGCTAATAGCACCCCCTTGGTTGTGACAGCCAAAAATTCCTCCAAGTGTTGCAAAATGTCCCCTGGGGGCAAAATCTCCTTCTGTTGAAATCACTGAGTTAGAAGAAATGGTCAAATAAACAAAAAGTGTCACATTCATTAACCAGTGTTCATATAACAAAAGATGTTCTGAAAGGAGACATTCTCAGCTTGGCATAGGCCCCTCCAAAACGGTAACAGGGAGGAGAGGGCCTCCTTATTTCAGTTAAGACAATCAGAAACCCCTTCATCTTGCAGAAGGGCTAGAGAAGACTCTTTGGTGAGCCAAGCCAACGAAGCTCTGCATGGCTTTGCATACATCACAGCAAGCAGGGCGTCGCACCCAGCCTTTGAAGACGTTCCTTTTAAGTTAACCTCCCCTCCAACTAAACTCTTTCTAAATCTCTTCCTGCCATTTGGAAGTTGAGTGATTCTCAGCTGAAAAGGCCTGTATATACGAGGTGCAGATGGCAGCAGTTAGGGCCCTCACCAGATGCTGCAGTCTCTAATTTGATTGAAAGGATATAATTAGACAACAGAAACACTCTAATGAAAGAGCAAAACATGGAGGGAGGGAAGGATTGAAGGCCCTTAACTGATGCCAAAACACCCACCAGTAATAGAGGCTTTGGGTCTGGGGAAAGGCATGGGGAAAGCCCCTTAAAAAGACAGTCCCATCCTGTTTATTTCCCCATAGACACAGGAATAGGGATTTTATTATTGTAGATTTCCACTGTATTTTATGTGGGAACAATCTGATTAGAACCAGAAGAGTCTTCGGAAGAACATCAAAGAAAAACAAATATGGCTTCTGTGGTCATTATTAAAAATATTTTTACCAGCCCAATAATTTTCTTTGAAGATGAATTTTTATAGATTGAACAGCAGCAAGTAATTTACATACTGTGATGGGATTGGTTAACAATCCCTGCTATTCTAAAAGAGAACTACTTGGTTGCCATATTGTCGTGCGACTTTTGGACACTAAGGAAACTGCAGTCATTTAATCTATCTGTTTGGAAGATATACAGAGCCCATGCAGGGTTAGCCATACATGCTAAAGCTATGACCATCATGAATCATCTTTAAAAGTTGTTTATGCTGTTTTTACCATTTCCTAGCTTTAGAACTTGGAGTGTGAGTATACTGTTCTGGTTCTAACCAAGTATCTAACCAAACTGAAAGAAATCCAGCCCTCAAAGTCTGCAATTGCTAATGTGGTGTGACACTTGGGTTTGGAAGCGGCTGCAGCCTCCTCAGCCCACTAGAAGCAGGGCCCCGCCCTTGTGGTAAATTGAACAATAAAAGTTTAATGCTTTGGCTACCTGCCAGGAATTAAATCCATGGCAAGAGAAATAAGAATCTGGGCCCTGCGGAAGGGCAGCCCCAAGAGGGTGCTGTTGTAGAAGTGGGAGGGAGAGAAGCAACTTTGCCCGTGAAGTGGCCTAAACCCTTGTCTGGCCAGGTGCTTCCTAGCACCCAGCTTCACTCCTCTCCAGACTGGTACAAGTCCAGGCCAAGAGAGTGTTTACTTAGAAAGAGGGTTTAAAAAAAAAAAGATCTCCTGAGAGGGAGAAGGCAAATTTCTGTAGAGTGGTTATTTATAAGGACACCCCTCTCTATATTTCTACAATAGCCTCTCTTCTCTCCCTGTTCAGTCTGAATCCAGAAGGTGTTTCAGAAAGTCAAGTCTAGGGAAAAAGTGCTGCCACCTTGGGAGGAAGACGATGATGACAAGAGAGGGAGGAAAAACTAGAGTGAGGAGGAAGGCTCCTCCTAGATGACTACTGAAGTCTCAAGGTCAAGTGGAACATAGAAGAAATGTCAGTCATGGTTCTCAGTCACAGAGGCTGCACAGTGAGCCAGCCAGAAACTGACCTGCCAAGTGGTGCCAGGGCTTGAGGAGATCTCACCTCCAACCTATGTAGGTAGTTTTTTAAGGGGCACATTCAATTCCTGCTATGCTGTTCATATTTGGGAGGTGAAAATTTAGACAAAAGCTACAGATCCAAACTTTCGTCTCTCTCAAGTGTTTTGCATTAACTGTTCCCCAGTACAAGCACAATCAACTTGGTATGTTTGAATGTTTCATTTTGTTTTTTCAAAAATGTTTTAATTAAAATAAAATAATCGGCCATGCTAAGCACATTGTTGTTTTGTAAAGACCACTTTAAATATGACAATAGAACCATGGAAAGAAAAATTAGCTGCTTAGAAAAGTGACAGATATTTGTTTTCTTTTTCTTTTTTCTTTCCTGGCTGTTTTTCTAGGTCTCCAGGCCGATGCCACCTGCTGTCTGGGCTTTTCTCTTGAGAAACAGATCTCTCAACGGTTTGTTCCAACCAACATCTGTAGCCATAGCTGAATGAACAAACTATAGGTCAGTTCTCAGGCAGGCACTGTTTTCCTTATGTAGTGAACATACTGAATTTCAGTGAACCATACTGAATTTCCCTTTAAAGCATTTTTTATTAAATTTTTTTTTTTAGTTGTAGATGGATACAATACATAGTTGTATGTGGTGCTGAGGATCGAACCCAGGGCCTCACGCATGCGAGGCAAGCGTTCTAACGCTGAGCTACAATCCCAGCCTCCTTTAAAGCATTTTTAATAAGTCTTTTTTTTTTTTTTTTGGCACCAGGGACTGAACTCAGGGGCACTCGACCACTGAGCCACATCCCCAGCCCTATTTTGTGTTTTATGTAGAGACAGGGTCTCACTGAGTCACTTAGCACCTCGCTGTTGCTGAGGCTGGCTTTGAACTCGTGATTCTCCTGTCTCAGCCTCCCTAAGTGCTGGGATTACAGGCGTGAGCCACCGCGCCCGGCTTTAATAAGTCTTATTAAAGATCTGAATGTATGAGCATTTCCTCCATCTGCAGCTTCTTTTAAATTGTGATAAAATATAAAATTTATCACTTTAACTATTTTTCCCATCTGTATCTTTTTTTCTTCTCCTTTTCGAGAAAGTCTCACTATGTTGCTTAGGCTGGCCTCAAACTCCTGGGCTCAAGCCACCTTCCTGTCAGTCTCTTGAGTAACTGGAACCACAGGTGCACACCACTACACCTGGCTCCCATATGTATCTTTTTTTTTTATAAGTATTTTTTTTTAACTTGTTGATGGATCTTTATTTTATTCATTTATTATTTATATGTGGTGCTGAGGATCGAACCCAGTGCCTCACGCATGCTAGGCAAGCACTCTGCCACTGAGCTACAGCCCGGCCCCCATATGTATCTTTTCTTTTCTTTTTTTTTTTTTTTTAATTTTTTTAGTTGTTGATGGATCTTTATTTTATTCATTTATGTGGTGCTGAGGATCGAACCCAGTGCCTCACGCATGCAAGGCAAGCGCTCTACCACTGAGCTACATCCCCAGCCCCCCCATATGTATCTTAAAGTTAGTTAACAGTAAATGGTACAAGGCTCATCCACTACCAAAATCAAGCCTCCTTGTAACCTTTTCCAGACCACTGCATGCTGAAAAAAATCAGTGCACATGGACCAAGAGCAGGACTTGGTAAACTATAGACTGAAGGACAAATCTGGCCCACTGCCTGTTTCTGTATGGCCCACAAGCTAAGACTGGGTTTTACATTTTGGGGGAAAAAAAAAACAACAAAGGACAATATTTTGTGATATATAAAAACTTATATGAAGTCAGGCATAGTGACACATGCCTGTGATCCCTGCTACTTGGGAGACTGAGGCAGGAGGATCACAAAGTTCAAAGCTAGCCTGGGCAACACAGGAAGACCTTGTCTCAAAATAAAATCTAAAAGAGGGTGCTGGGGTATAGCTCAACAGTAGAACACCCATGGGTTCATTCCCCAGTACTGAAGAAAAAAAAAATACACACACACACACATAAATGTATATTTACACTTAAATATATGTAGTTTTTTTGGAATATAGTCAGGCCTATTCATTTACATTCTGTTTATGGCAGCTTTTGCCCTACAAAGTCAGAGTTGGGTAACTGCAACAGAGACAGTATGTGGACCAAAAGCCCAAATTCTTTACTGTCTAGCTGCTTACAAAAATGTCTGCCTACACCTGACTTAGAGCCTCAGGTGGCATTCTAAGCCCCAAAATTCTAAACTGAAGATGGTACACCAAAAATCCCTAATCTAGCTAGGTGAGGCGGCACATGCCTATAATCCCAATGACTCAGAAAGCTGAGGCAGAAGTTTAGAAAATTTGAGTCCTGCCTGCATAATTTAGTGAGAGACCCTGTCTCAAAAAGTAAAAAGGGCTGGGGATATGGCTCTGAGGTAGCGCATACTGGGTTCAATTCCAGGTGCAAAAAAATAAAGCAAAATAAAATAAATCCCTAATCTGGAGATTGTGAAGCTACTTAAAGCAATATATTTTACCTTAATCATTTATTGTTTTTGGTCCAACTATAATGAACCACAAGTGTATCAATAATATCTAGATTGAGAGCACCAACTCGCTGTTAATTGGTAGTAAGCCTAAATGAAATGCTTTCTTCTTTTAAGATTTATAAAAGGGGCTGGGGATGTGGCTCAGTGGTAGAGTGCTCGCCTCCCATGTGTGAGGCACTGGGTTCAATCCTCAGCACCACATAAAAATAAATAAAAATAAAGGTATTGTGTCCATCTACAACTAAAAAAATATATATTAAAAAAAAAAAAAAGGATTCACAGTCGGGCGCGGTGGCACACGCCTGTAATCTCTACACTTTTGGAGGCTGAGACGCGAGAATCGCGAGTTCAAAGCCAGCCTCAGCAATGGCAAGGCGCTAAGCCACTCAGTGAGACCCTGTCTCTACATAAAACACAAAACAGGGCTGGGGATGTGGCTCAGTGGTCAAGTACCCCTGAGTTCAATCTCTGGTACCAAAAAAGATTCACTGCATAGCTCAAACATTTAAATTATCTAAGGGCCACAACAAATTTTCATGAAAGGGTCAGAGATCTCTGGTGTCAGGTCAAAATGGTGTATCTTAAAATACCCAGAGCAGCACACAAGTACCTGACATGCGGTTTTGGTCTGCTTCGCTCCTTCACTGCTTCAGCCACCACGTGCAAAGCTGATTCCGTTAGCCCTAAGGAAGTCCCCCAGTGGGGCTGGACTCTGCACAGAGTATGCAGCTTTCTCTGATAACTAAACTCATAGGTTTTCTGGTAAGACATACAGCAGGCTAACGAGACAAATCCCAGTTGAAGAGTTAGAGAAGAATGCACATCAACTTACATACTTATAAAAGGCAACTTAGGTTAGTGGAACTCTGTTGATATATACCTAATAGGTGCCAGGGTGGCCAAACACCCATGAAAGTAGTTTGCCTGAGGCAGTTTGCCTTATACAGAGAACTCAAGTAGCCAAGTCCACCAAAACTTATCACCCTACATTAAAGGTCAGTAAATTCCAGATGGGAACCCACTACAGAAAGCCCACTGGTCCCATGGCCCTGGCTGCCTTCCTCCTTGAGAGGACAGTCTAGATCTCACCATTAACCTCTATTATACTTCTTGTTAGTTGAGAAGGAAGAAAGAATCTCAAAGGAAGAAGGGAGAGAAGGGAAATCATTTGGGGTTGCCTACACACTGTAATTAGAAGTAGCATTGATGGGGAATGAGCTAACTGTTTTTATAAAGTCAGCATTCAAAAATGCAAACCACCAGTAATTTAAATATTACAAAATTGTGCAGTATATAACTATTGGAATAATTTTTTCCATCCACAAAATTTTAGAGAAAATTATAGTATCACAAAATATGAAATGGCAGTCTTGGCATATCCTCAGTATAAAATGAGTTTTTTATTGGAAAGGATTTAAAAAACTAGTGGGTAGGCTTTTGATGGGATGTGATGCTGAAGACCATGTGGTATATCTCTAAAACTGCTTCTGGAACTGAAAAGTCACAAAAGCACTCATGTATCAGGATGTTAAGAAACCAAGATGGTGAGATTCTGTACTGAAACCTGGACCTCTTATCACAAATTGTCTCATAATGGTATTTACTTGCCTTTACCCCAGACTCCTAATAAAAGCACAACAAGATTTGGGGTTTAAACTATGTAAGAGTTGCTTCATTCACCTTGCAACAAGGATAAGAGAGTTGGCTCACTTTACACTTTCCAGAGCCATTACTCTGCCCTTTCCAGAAGGGGAACCAGTCTATTTCCACCCATACCTCTCTCTCTCTCTCTCTCTCTCTCTCTCTCTCTCTGTAGAGGACATTAAATCCTGAACACACAGATGGCAAAGTGGAGCTAAGGGGTTACTAGGTTACAGTTATGTTGACATATCCTAACTCTCAATGTCCCTCCCTCACTCCTCACATAAAGCAAACACTAGAAGTGATCAGATTGTAGAAGTCCCATAGAAAGCAGCAGTCACTCTGAAACCACTTACTGAGCCTCAGGTTTACAGCTCTCAGAGACCCTTGTACTGATCTAAAGCCAAACTTTGCCTTTTATAGGGATTCATAAGACAGGAAGCTCACAAGCATTCCCAGGGTAAATGAGGTGTCCGGCACTTGGTGAACTGTGAAGCTCTATAAAAAGTATTATTAAAATATGTTTATTGTCTGCCATCTAAATGTGAGTGTTATTTACAGTATACCATTTAATCTTCACAATATCCTGCAAGAGAATTATCAGCATTCACCCCTCCCCTTTACACATGAGGAATGTGAGACTCAGAGAACTGAAAGCATGGCCCAAAGTAACATAGTAAATGACAACACTAAGTCCTAGCTTTTCAGTAATCCAAGTTGAATAAACAAAGAAACTCGGAATTATCTTCCACCAGCAAAATACTCTTTTTCAAACATCACAGCTCGAATTTTTGGATGGAGAACCAGAGGCGGGTTTCCCTACTCAGGCAGACTGGTAATGAACTCTTCCCTTCCCTCTCACAAATGTCCTATGCTCAATACCCAAACAACCTGCAGAGAAACATAATTGGGCCCGCCAACATCCTCTTGCCTGCTCTTCAACTTGGAAAGGAATCTGCTACAAGGAAGGGTGTGTGTGGAAGCTAAGTCCCAGTTTCCATCCTGATACAGGGACCCACCTCAGGAAGACTTCGCCTTTGCCTGGGGAGCAGGTAACCTGTTTAAAGTGTGGGGTTACCCAAGAGCTGGACTTGGTATTGCACGCACTTAGGAGAAGCACCCTAAGCTCTTTAGGGAGAAGCTTCCCATCACTCGTTTCTTCTTTTCTCACACTGATCGGACGTCACCTGAGTCCTGGGGAAGTTCAAAGCCGGCCGCAGGGGCGGAGGAGGGAAGGGGGCATCCAGGTTGGGTACGGCGGATAGTCCCGGGACCCGGACCTGTCTCTAGCAGGGCAGGTTAGTCAAGGCGAAACCAGCTCGCGAGGCTGAAGTTAGTGTCGCCTAAGCTGGGACAGCTGGGACCCAGGCAGAGGAGCTGGGCGCCCACTCGTGGGCTGGGAGGCGCCGGGGTCCACCGGTGTAGGCGGGAGCGTCGTAGTGAGGCTCGGGGAGGGGATCCTGGCCCCGGGCAGTGTTCCTGAGGATCTTGGGGAAGGGGTGCAGCGCCTCGAGGCGGGACAGCCATCCCGGCCCGGGTACGTCGCCGAGACTTGGGGACTGGATCCCCAGCACCGGGGTAATCCTGGAGGGGACTGGGCAGCGGGTCCTGAGCTCGGAGACAGAGGAAACGTCTCCCCCGGGGGAACGTCACTGAGGCGCCTAGCGAATGGGGTCCCGGAGGCACTGAGGAGGAGAGGGCGTCCAGGCCTGGGGGCGTCGCTGCGGAGCCCGGAGAAGTGCTCCCGGGAGGCACCCGGGCGGCAGGGAGTGGGCCCGCAGACCCGCAGGCCCGCGTCGCCCCTCGGGCGGTCTCCACACCCGGCAGGCGCCGGGGGTCGCTCACTCACCGGGTCCAGAGCCGAGGCCGGGGCTGGGCGCGGGCCGGGCCGCCAGCGTGAGCGCGGCGGCGGAGAGCAGGGCGAGGCGGGCGGCGGGCGGCGCCATGGGCCGTCAGTGCGGGGCCCCGGGGCGCGGCCCGGGGGAGAGGGGGCAGCGCCGGGAGCCGGGGGCGGCCATGGGAGCCGGACGCGGGGCCCGAATGTGGCCCCGCCCCGGCCGCCAGCTGCCCCGCCCCGGCCCGCCCTCCTCAGCGCCGCCACCGCCCGGCAGCCCGGGGCCCGCCCAGCTCCGCAGCGAGGCCCGAGGGGCGGAGCCGACGGCGCACTCACGTCCCGCCCCACGCCTGCCACTCACACGATGGGCCACGCCCACCTCACCCTCACCTGGGCCCGCCCCACGGTGCGACCTGTTTGACCGATCGAGGGGTGGGGCCGGGAGGTGAGGGGCGTGGTTCAGGGCCCTGCCTCTGAGTCCCCCAAGCGGAAGTTTGACCCGGCTGAAGCGGGTCGAGCGCCCTGTGATCCCTGCTTCACCCTCACTCGGGTCGTGACCCACGCGGGATCAACCACAGCGGTAATAATCAGAACGGCAGTTTGCAAACCGCTTTCCCTTGCTTGGCTCATTGTAGTGGTTAACAAAAGGGTGCTTTGGAGTCAGCCTGTCCCGTATTCATGTTTCACTCAGTCACCTTACAAGATCTTACAGATCTTGGACAGGCTTGAAGGAAATATAACTCTTACCTCAAATTTTCTCTTCTGTTTTATGGAGGTGATGATAAGTAACTACTCCCCAAAGCGGTTGTACTAAATGAGATAATGCATGCAAACATTTATGCACGCACAGTAGGGACTCAGTAAATGTGGAGTTTCTTTCTCCGAGTCCAGTCTAGCTACAAAGGAGGCGGCATAGTGAGCCCTGGTTCAGAATCCTATCACGCACTGTCAATTAGGGCAAGTTTCCTGATCTGAGCCTCTGCCATTGGCAAAATAGGAAGCAAGTAAATCGCCCAAAGCAAAGTCCAAAAATGGATGGGACCGTGCTGCTTATTTTGCAGACTGGGAGACTAGGGCACAGAGGGCTCGCGCCTTGCTTAACCTCTTAGCCCCTGCGTGGCAGGCTCTTTGCCCCCTAAGGTCTTCCCCAGCCGCACCCAGTTCGGTGGTAGGCCTGCCTCCTCCCCCGCACTCCCCCAAGCGAAGGGGATTTTCCTACCTCTCCCTCCTAAAACGCCACGGCGACGCCCCGTGGGACAGGTTCAGGCGGAGCGCCGGGCGCTTTCAAGTCCCTGGTCCCGGACTTGCAAGTGCAGACCTGCGCCCGGCGCGGCGGCGGAAACATTTATTCTCGTGTGCAGGCTCGAAGGGCCCAGGGGCTGGGCGGGACCGACCCCAAGGGCTCCAGTACACCGGCCCCTGCTCCGGGTCTCCCACTCCCTGAACCTGCGTTTTCCCTAACAACCTCCGTCCCACACACACACACCGCTCTCCCAAGGATAGACCTCAAGGGCGCAGCTACCTCCCAGGGGGCCTCTCAGCCTCTGTCCCTCTCCACCCACACGCTGCAGCAAGAAGAATCTTGTTCAGGCTTTTGTTTTCCCTGTCATTCCTAGTTCAAGAATTCTCTGGGCTCCTTATTGAAGCATGGGAACCCGCCCCACGCCCCAGACATGCTCCATTCCAGGGACACATCTTCCATATCCCACCTGCCTTAGGAGAAAATAGGAAGGGGCACGTAGGAGGTCAAAACAAGGTTTATTTGGCCAACCATGCCTCCTGATGATACCTTCTGACTGCCCTGCCCCCTGGAGGAAGGCCTCCCTACTGGGCTGGCACCGGCCCCCATGCATCACTTGGCTTTCTCTCCTTGGGGTACAACCAGGACCAGCTATATAATTTGCATGGCTCCGTGAGAGATGAAAATGCAGGGTCCTTTGTTCAAACTTTGGTGACAGCAGAGCATTAAAGCAAGCATAAGGCCCTTCCAAGCACAGAGACCTGTGTGACTACACAGGTGGCATACCCATGGAATTAGCCCTGTGTCTACCAGAACTCAGAAAGTACTTGAGCTCCTGCCCCCTCTAGCTGCTCTGAGAGGCATCCCTCCAGCCTTCCCCACCCCCATCTTCTCTTTTCCAGTTGAAAGCCCAGCACAGGTGATGGAAACAGTGCACAAGAGGCTAAAAATACAGCTGAGTGTGTCTAGGTCATGGCGCTTAAGGGCTCAAGGTCTTTTGCTCAGTTACGTGGTCCTGGCCTCTAACAGGGAGCAGCCTGAGATATTCATTTCAATGCTTCACATGCCTGGGGTGTTTAGCAGCTTTATTTCATGGAAAGAGTGGGGACATTGACTGCAGCCTCTGGGCCACCAGGAGGATGTTGGTGTTGGTTGGTTTGTCTGCTTGCCTGCTTAGGCTCTGCAGTCAGACTCGTTTCCTCCTCTGAAAGAAGCAGGATTTGCCAAGAAGCTGGAGACAAACTGGTGGAGTTTGGGTCAGTCTAGTGTCTTTGAAAGCCCAGTTGGGATGATTTCTGATGAAAGGACAGTTGTTTTTAAAGAGAGCACTGGACAGGGGAGTCTGGATATAATGACAACACCACCAAACATCTACTGAGCACTGTACAGAGTGTCTATGGTCAAATTGCATAGAATCCTCCCAGAAGGTTTATGAGGGAAGCGTCCTTGGCACCCAAAGGTCACATGGTAGTGGGGCTGGGCTTTGAACCTAGGCAGTGGGACCCCAGGTCTATTCTCTTAAGCACTATGCTAAAATGTCTCCCTATTTTTACAGGGACATGTCAACAGAGAGTGGTCCAGGACTGGGGATTATGGTGAGACAAGGGAAATATGGACTCAGGCTAAAAATTTAAGGAGACAATTAAAACAGTAAATAACTCAGTAGTCATGATAAATATTATTTAATAAATATTTATACATCTAATAAATTAGTAAACAGCATTTTAATACAACATTTTAAAAAATACAAATGCCAAGAAAATCCATGATGAAGCTCAGCTTGGTGATATGTTCCTCTAGACCCAGCTATTATGGAGGTTGAGAAGGGAGGATCACTTGAACTCTGGAATTCAGGGACAGGGCCAGCCCTGGCAAAACACTGAGAGCTCATCTCAAAAAAAAAAAAAAAAAAAAATCCTCTGGGTGTAGTGGCACAACCTGTAATTCCAGCAGCTCAGGAGGCTGAGACAGGAGGATCACAAGTTCCAGACTAGCTTAAGCAACGAAGAAAAAAGAAAGAAGTTTGGGGGTGTGGCTCAGTGGTAGAGCACCCCTGGGTTTGGTCCTCATTACTAGGGAAAAAAAATTCATGTTGAATAGAATGCTAACATTTTCAACATCTCCAAAGTTTTTCTCTCCTTTGCATCACAAACCTCAGATATACTCCCACATGGATGTGGAAGTTTGAGCTGGGGTGTTAATAAAAATATCTTCTGGGCTGGGGTTGTGGCTCAGTGGTAGAGCAATTGCCTTGCATATGTGAGGCACTGGGTTCGATTCTCAGCACCACATATAAATAAATAAAATAAAGATCCATTGGCAACTGAAAAAATATTTTAAAAAAAATCTTCTGAGGAAAAGAGAAATAATTCCAGTAGAAATTGGGGGGGGGAGGTGGATAGGGATATAAAGGGGAAATATAAGAATTAATATAATGGGCTCAATTTCTTCTTGATTAGCTGAGTCTAGTAATGGAAAATTCCAGAGAAGCAGTCTCATTTTTTTGTTCTGATGGAGGTGAGGGAAGAGAAAGAATCTGGACTTGAACATAGTGACCAAGAGTTATCTGTGGAGCTTCCAGGTGGGTGTGTTTGGGTTGGAAATGAAGAAATGGGAACCATCTACATCCTGGGTCAGAAAAGACAATCATTTCACATCCTTGGCCCACGATTGGTGCATATTCAGCACATGTGGTCTAAATCATTGGTCCTCGGAGTTTGCATCATAGTTCAGGAATCTTTTCAAAATCTCTCTCCAATGTTTTTCTCTCCTTTGCATCACGAACCTCAGATATACTCCCACATGGGTGTGGAAGTTTGCTGCTGGGGTGTTAATAAAAATATCTTCTGAGGAAAAGAGAAATAATTCCAGTAGAAATTGGGGAGGGGTGGATAGGGCTATAAAGGGGAAATATAAGAATTAATATAATGCGCTCAATTCCTTCTTGATTAGCTGAGTCTCCAGAAAGAATAAAAGCTAAGGAAAACTGAAGGAAGGAAAGAAAGAGGAAAGATTATAAGACTAAAAATAAGATGAGGAAAGTTTGGCTAAGCATCAAAGACAGGCAGATGTGTTTCCCAGTAGAAGCTCTGGTTTGGATATGTCAGGAAGCACAGCTCCAAAGGATGGGTGCAAAATAAGGTTATTTAGACTAAGCTCAGCAGAATAAAAATTTAAAAGCTTCAGAGGAGCATTAGATGGAGGAACAAGGCTTTCAGCAATATGGAAGCCCTGTCGCCTCAACCCCAAATTCTCTGGATCAAGTGTTGGCACTGAGGATGGAAATTTGCACCACAGTTTCAGGACCTTGGACCAAATAGTCTTTCCATCCTGACTTTATAATTCTTAAGGGAACAATCTCTGTTAAAGCCTAGCTACTTTCCTTATCATATCCTCAGCTGCCTGCTTCCCTTTCCATTTAATAAAACATGTACTGTTCTGGAAAACTTCCACAACCAGGGCAGGGAATGTAGCTCCTGAGCATATACCACTTTTCTGTGAGGTCAGTCAAGTCCAATCCTAGTAGGACTTCATATTTAGTGAAGATGGATCATGAGGAAAGAGTTGCTGTGATATCCAAGCCAGATCAAAACATTTCCTATATTCAACAGGCTTTTTGCTTGGTTTCATAAACCCCCTGTATGTATATAAATGAACTGAAACGAAGATCACATCTAGGGGATAGAGCGTGTTAAGTGAGCATATGGTCCACAATATAAATAACATTATAAGAAAATTATTTATTTATTCTCTGTAGATGTGTTCTCCAATTCAATCTCCACCACCCCAAAGGCAGAAAATGCAGTGATTTTTTTTCCTTTGGCATCCTAGGGCACTGGCTATGCACTAGAAGTCATGCCAAGTGCTTCCCATGGATTGTTCAACTCTGTTCTCACAGTAATTCTTGGGTAGGCACTAGTACTATCCTCTTTTCACAGATAAGTACATGAAAGTTCAGAGAGATGGATTCACTTGCCTGTTGAAAGATGGATCTGGGAAGTCAATTCGGGCAGAGTGACTCCAGAGCCCAGAGAAGGGCTCATGACCAGGCCCAGGGATGTGCTGACCAGAGGAGATGCCTCACAGTAGTAACTGGTTCAGAGCAAGAGCGGTGTAGAATTTGGTTGAGTTCAGTCTTTTTGGTTGCTAAAAATGAAACCTGGGGCATGGCTCTTTTTTTTTTTTTGGTACCAGGGATTGAACTTATGGGCACTCGGCTACTGAGCCACATCCCCAGCCCTATTTTGTATTTTATTTCGAGATAATATCTTACTGAGTTGCTTAGGGCCTCACTGAGTTGCTTAGGGCCTCGCTAAGTTGCTGAGGCTGGCTTTGAACTCGTGTTCTTCCTGCCTCCACCTCCTGAGCCTCTGGGATGACAGGTGTGCACCACCACACCCAGCTGGGGCATGGCTCTTGAGGAATTTGTGCCTCAGTTTCTTCATCTGTAACATAGGGATGTCAAGAGGACCCATGCTCATAGTACTTTGGGTAGCATTTTCATGACATGATGCTTGTAACAGTACCTTGCCTTCAGTAAATATTCAATAAATATGAATTTTGTCAACAGAGGAGAAATGGAACCCAGGACTGGTTATAAGGAAGGTGAAAGTTACCTGGTAGGGCACAGTCCATGAAGTTACACTGAATAGAGAGAAATTGGGACTTACCAGATTTGAAGACTCTGGGTCAGATGCCACCCATGTGAAGAGCTCTATGCAAAAAGGAGGTTCAAAGTGCTCAGTCAGAGCTGTGTCACTTGGTCATCAAGCAAGAGACCTAGGAAAGTACATATGACCGACCAAGGAGTGTCTGGGAAGAAGGATGTGGTGCGAAAAAGCCAGATTCAAGACAGGGTGAGAGAGAAGAGAAATAGAAAAGCTCTTCCAAGCCGGACACAGTGGCGCACGCCTGTCATCCCAGCACTTTGCGAGGCTGAGACTGGAGAATCATAAATTCAAAGTCAGCTTCAGCAATGGCGAGGCGCTAAGCAACTCAGTGAGACCCTGTCTCTAAATAAGATACAAAATAGGGCTGGGGATGTGGCTCAGTGGTCGAGTACCAAAAAAAAAAAAAAAAGAGAGAGAGAGAAAAGGAAAGTTCTTCCAATGGTGCCTTTTTGGCTCCACGTTTGCCTTCTTTCCCTGCTAGGCACGATTGAATGCAGATGGTCATTCAATGACCTAAGAGCCTGGTGCCACCTCTCCCAAGATTCCCCAGCTTTGAAAGGATGTTTGCCTGCCCAGTCTCCAGACGTTCGCAAACCCTTCCCAAAGACAAGCCCTTTCCAAGGCCCTGCTCTAAAACTGACCCACCTCTTGGGAGGTGAGGCCAGGGATTGCCACTGAATGGGCACCATTGTCCTCCCAAGTGTCTGTGGGTCCAGATGCTGTCGGCCTGGAGGTGGTTCCACCGCGGCCTACAGTGCGTCTGTAAGGCTTTGATTCACTCCAGGGACAACACTTCAAAAATTCAAGCAGGCAACACATGCAATTCCAGGAGTCCCTGCCAGCCTCCTATTCTGTTTTTCCATCATTTCACTCTCCTCCCCTTCGGGGAGGGAGCCTCCTTGCCTCCTTTGGCATTTTGCGTATGAAAAATCAAAACCACCAACAGGGCCAACACCTGATAAGGAGCAAGGCATTGCCTAAGAGTTCCCAGGAAGAGGCGTCTTTGTTCTCCTTTCAAGCCCTTGACACTGCTAACAGCTCTAATTACTGCATTTGCCATGGGATGTAAAATAATACCACATTCCAGAAACCCTGTAGTCTCCCTGGGAGAGACACACAGGGAGAGGTGCCCAGGGCTGCAGAAACGTGTTCTTTCATTTCTGGTCCCTAATGTTGGCAGCTATGCTGAGAACTTAACAGTACTTTCTTTATGTGCGCGGAGAAGGGCACTTTTGCACGTGTAAAGATACATCATCTCACTACCCGTATCCACAAATCTGGTCTGGGTATTTGACAACATTTCATGCGGAGCATGCTTCTGAAGGACATTGGGATCTCCACCCAGGCTATTTTTGGGGGGAAATGAGGACTTCAGAAGTCCCTGAGGCTATGAGCAACAACAAAATAGAACTTCTTCCAACATAATTTGACTATAAAACCTGATGATGTAACACCCACCCACACCCACATCACAAACCAAAGTGACATCACAAATACTAGAGATAATGGCTCCAAACTGCCTACACCTAAGCCAAAGTCTAAACAACAGCAATTTGCCCACACATGACTGAGGCAGAGAAAGACAGGTGACTAGAAATATTCAAACAAAACAAAACAAAAAACCAAAAGGGAAAAAAAGAAAAAGAAATACATGTTTCTTCCCCCTACTAAGCTAGCTAAAATAAAATTTAAGGCAACCGAAATATGGTAAGGTGATATTATTTATTAATTTATGTTATTTTGGGGGTACTGGGGAATTGAAACCTGGGGTGCTCTACCACTGAGCTACATCCCCAGTCCTTTTTATTTTTTTTTATTTTGAGACAGGGTCTCGCTAAGTTGCCCAGGCTGGCCTCAAACTTTTGATCCTCCTCCTTCAGTCACCTGAGTCACTGGGATTACAGGTGTGCACCACAGCACCCAGCTGATTTTATTTTTTATAGATGGCATTTCCTAGAAAGTCAGTTCTCTTTAAGAATGTGATTCTAATCTATCCAAATTGTTTCCTTGTTCTTACCCAGTTCCCGGAAATGGAGGCAAGTATGAATTACATGGGCTTTGGCCTTTATGGCCTTTTTCCCTCTTGAGCAGCTTTTCTTGGCTCATGGCAGCCTGGTTAGAAGGTGTCTTGGGGTTTGGCAGGACTCACCTGCTGTTAATTCTGTGTTGCACTGTGGTGGTGAAGTGACTACAGCTCCCATAGACGTCCTGAGGGATTCCCTCTTATCTCTTTCCTGCATGAATTCCTTTATCTGTCCAGCAGACTAAAAATTGTCTTCTGTTTGTACTATACCCTCCCCAACCCCCAACTTTCTGCCCCAGCATGCTATGTTCTATGAGTCGGGACCTTGTAAAGTTCCCCTCTCTACCCGACTTGGTATTAAAAAAAAAAAAAAAAATCTCAGCAGGAGAGAGGCCATTTGGCAAAATTTCTAAGATTCATGTGGAAGAAAACGTTTATAGGAAGATGTTAATACTTAGCCTCCAAAGTATAAATATAGTCTGCTTGGGAATTAGTCTTTTTTATTTCTTTCCCCCCCTTATAATTTTAGCACTCAATCAATGTGAGACGAGACCCCAGCATCCCCACCTATGGACTCCGACGGTCCATCTTACTGAACACCAGGCTTCAGGACTGCTATGTGGTCTCACCAGCTCTCACCAACATCTGGACGGCCAGAACATGTGCAAGGCAGAGCATCAAGGCCCCAGCACCAGGTACCACCTCTTGCTGGGAAGTGGTGAAGAACCCAATAATCGCCAGTTCATTCTCTCTGGCTAAGCTTGTGCTCAGGAGGCAGCTGAAGGATAAATGTTGTCCAGTACCTTCTAAGTTTGGAGAAGCGAAGCCACTGAAAAGATTAAAGCCCAGGGATAATTCAACAATGAAAGCCACCCAGCAGGTCAGGATAAGAAACTCCATCAGATCCAAGAGCAAGCGGCCAGCAGGGCAGCTACTGGGTTCACCTGGACGACGAGGACAGAGTCCAACAGGAAGCATCAGAGAGGTAGACAATGGCCAGGAGTGGACAAAGTGTGATGGGCGGGAAGAGGGAAAAGATAAAAGCTAGAGACACTCAACACTTAAGAGATTTACACCAAGTGAAGGAAGTCCTAAAGTTGAAGACAGGATTGGGGAAGGTGGTGCCCCCTGATAGAGTGGACAGAGCACCAGATCTAGGGTCATAGTGTGTTATTATTTATACTCATTGTACTCTGCCTCGCTCCATAGGACGATCAAAGGACCTTCATAAACACAGACAAAAGGAACTTGTAGGTGAAGGAAAAATAAGGGTGAGAAGGCCAGGATATGGGTAATGCAAGCTTACGCACATGTACGTGAGAGGTAAGCCATAGCTCTGGCTGTGAACTTCCATATGGAGAACTTGGCAGCCATAGGCAGATCTGAGCCATCTCCGTCAATCCTTGGTGGCCAGTGGAGCTCAGAGCGTGCCTTCGAGCTGGGCTGTCAGGGTTCATATCCTAACTCTGACCATAATTGAGGATAACCCTGAGCTTAACCTCTTTGGGTCTTGATTTTATCATATAAAATGAGGGATAATGGCCTTTCCCTTACAGGGCTTCATGAAGATTAAATGAGTTAATACATGCAAAAGGCTTTTGAACAGAGCCTGGCACAGAGTAAATAATTAGGATCCTGCATCGTATTCAATAGATGACAGCTGTGGTTATTAACCCTCCAACTGTGTGGCCTTGGATAAACCAGTTCCAATTTCTCTGCCTTTAAAGCTATCTACTGCTGACCTCATAGGGCTAAAGGGAACACACGCAGTGACATATAACGGGGTTCAGTAAACTAGAACATGCTAGACAAATGTTGGTTGTTGCTGTAACCAAGGCTCTGAGACAAATCCCAGATCATTATTCTGAGCTCCCTTCTCAAGTTTTAGCTTTGACTTCTCTGCTTTCTTCCTGGCTAGAGCAAAGAAAGTTCAAAGGAGAAAAAAGTGACAGTTCGCCAAGATCTTGAAGACAGATATGCGGAACGCGTGGCCGCCACCCAAGCACTATCCTGGGACAGTGGGACAGCAGCCTGGAAGGGCCGAGCATTGCCTCCTGATACCCCAGCGAGGCAGCAGGTGTCAGAGGACACGTTAACGATCCATGGCCTGCCCGCAGAGTGCTACCGGGCTCTGTACCATGCTGTGGTAGAGCCGATGCTGTGGAATCCTTCAGGAACCCCCAAGAGGTACAGCTTGGAGCTGGGCAAGGCCATTAAGCAAAAACTTTGGGAAGCTCTGTGCAGTCAAGCTGCCACCCTCGAAGGTGCTCAGAAGGACCCACTGTCTGACAGGAAGTGGCTGGGTGTCCATGAGCCTGTGCCCAAGAAATGGCCTAAGTTAAAGAGTGAAAAATAAAAATAGGAACTTATGGGAATAGGATATTCTCTGCTAGATGTCTGAAAAATAAACACTACTTTGCACCTTCTACATAATCTCAGAGTGCTTTACAAATTAGTGACTACCCTCCAGGAAAACAGCTATGGGATGTACTCAAGACTAAGCACCCTCTCTACTCACGATCAGGTAATTTATTTGCCTATGTGTGCTTTAAAGGGATGGGGCCTCATTATGTTACCCAGGCTGATCGAACTCCTGGGCTCAAATGATCCTCCTGCCTCAGCCTCCTGAGTAGCTAGCTGGGATATGGGTGCAGGACCCTGCGTCCAGTACATGGTTATTTAATTTTAAAGGGATAGATGTTTGGAGTGTTTTTCTACTAGTGCTTGAGGGTGTCTCAGTTTTCCACGTAGGAAAAACCCTGCAGATGAAGCCAATGGTTTACACCCAGTCTAGGCCCTGAATTTTTAAAAAGCAGATGGCTAAACTCTTTTATCTTTGACTACCATTTTCCTAGCTCCCTCCACATATTCTGTTCAAGCCTACCACCACCTTAAGGAAATAAATGCACAGTCCCTATCAGATGCTCACTTGTGACACTGCAGAAATGCCCTGTAACCTGGACTCCGTGTTAACAGGGGAGGAAATTACATGAATGTTTCCACGGGCAAACTGAAGTTCAAAGCACTGGCCCATGCAAAGCTCTGTAGAATCTGAAGACCTTAACCACACAGCAATGATAACATATAAAACACATTACTTGATAAAATTGTATTTTTTTTTTTTACAGTCATTTGTACAATTTGTTACAAAACCATAGAAGACTACGACTTGTTTTAAATCATTTTTGGTCTGCAAATATGTAAAATCTGTGTGCAATTATCATGTATTTACAGGGCCTTGTGTTAGTCATTTTCAATGATTATTCCAACAATGTCACACTCTCAACATAAGAAGACATGGCTTAAGATAAATATATTAGTAAATAAATATTCTGAGAACATATTTCCATAAATGAAATGTGCTGCTATACATATACAGAATATACATAAGTTGTTTTCTAGCTTTTAAAACTTTTTTTTAAAAAAATGGTAATGTTGGAAAAAGAGCCCTTAGACCATTTTATTACAAAACCTTTACAGCAAAGTTTTTACAAAATATCTTTTAAGTGCTATGGGAGAAATTAAAACAAAACTTTTTAAAATAGTGCCTTGTTAGACCAACGCAATAGAATTTATATAAAGAATAGAAAAAGGCAGTTCTGTTTAAAAGACAATGCTCTTAATTAGTAATTTGTTTTTAGACCTCATTAATAAAGCATTAGCCCTGCATGAACTTCGAGTAGAGATAAGACGCATATAGGGGAAGATCTGAGCAACAGGAGAGCAGATGGAACTTAGTGAAATGGCTTGGGGCGAGGAAGGGGCTGAGCGTTAAATCAGCTCACTGGACCTGTGTCCACAAAAAGGTGTACCTCATTGGTCAGAACATCCAAACTTCCATTTCCAGCTGGTTCTAGAACTCTTCAGTTTACAAGGCTGTCCTACACCCAGGGCTGGGCCACAAGACCACACCCTGTCACTCTCTGACTTGGGGAAGTGGGGTTCCCAGTGTTCCATTTCCATTGTTAAATAACCATCACACCACTGAGAGTCCACCGAAAGAGGTACCTGTCCCCATTATTGGCGTCTTGGAGCTTCAAAGAAGACATTTCTTTGGATTTAATGGTGACACAAGATAGTTGATTATTTTATTCTGGTAACCTCCCTGTCTGGGGAGCCAACACAAATTTAAATGGTAGTTGACATTTTACGTTTTTAAATTTTCATTTTTGCTTCTACCGCCTGTGAACTACAAAAATTAAATATGCCTCTTTTGTTATCTGTAGTTATCACTCTTTCAAAATGAAATTGGATGCGTTTATTTTAACAAGTCCAGTGGCAGCTAGATTCTCTATTCATCTATTTATTGCTTAAGGCTTCTGAGGACTGATTTCTAGCCAGGACTAAAGAAAGCTGCTTTGCGGGTATGGTTTCAGACAAGGAAGATAATATGCATTCAAAGGCATTAAAAACAAAAAAGCAAAACCACAAACAACAAAAATCTCAACAATGAGAAGCTGCTTTTTGCAGTTCATGTTAAAAGCCATACCCCCCTTCCCTAAAACCATGTAATACAAGCTGTTGTCCTTAACAGCTGCTACTCCTGGCCCCAGAAATAAAGGCAGCCCTGATCTCATGTCAACAGCTTAGGCGCTTCTCACACCCTCGCCAACAGGTGTGCTGGGACAGCCTGGGGGGAGCCACCCCCAAGGGACCATACCCCAGAGGCTGGAGGACAAATCTCTCCACAGTGAGTTCCTAAATGGCAAATGGCTCCATCCTTTGATGCTGGGATCACTGTCAAATCCTAGCTAGAAATAAGTACATTTCCTGATCATAGGCTGGGGTTTTAAAGAAAGAAGTATTATGACACAGAGAGATCTCACTGAAAATGTTCCAGTCTGTCCTCTGGGTTGACTTCCTGCAAGCCTGACTGGACAGCGGTAATAAGGGTTTCCTTGCAACCTAGGGTGGTCCTTATTTCCCCTGCTGGGAGCCAGATCTCAAGGTTCCTATTCTGCAATGAACATTTAAACCCAGCAGAACAAACTTTCAAATGGCAACAAGTATCTGCTAAATGAATAAAAGTGACCAGAAGTTACTCCACACGAGGGCTAATGCAATTAGTTTCCTCTAAGGAAAAAAAAAAATTTTTTTTTTAGGGACAACAAGGACTACATTGGACAAAAAGGATGACAATCCCTGATCTGGAGCGGTTTTAAATATTCTCTCCCTTTTAAAAATGAAACATCTTAAAAAAAAAAGTTTGGGTTCTTAAAACTCTCCCTCCCCCTTTTAAAAAACAAACAAAAGGCTGGAAAAATATACAAAATCCCTACCCTTTGGGGTCTAAACTATCTGATAGTCTCTGTCTCATGGAGAATCAATACATAATAGTGCATTAGGTAGACAGGGTAGTAGACATTTGCAGGCGAGATGAGCAATTTCAGCCATGAGGCAGAGGGCTGAATAACCCTGAAGCGGTGCTTCCGTGGGGGAAATGGAATAGGAAAAGCATCATTCGAATGGAGCTCAGTGCATGCATGCCCTGAGGGGTCTGAGAACATGCCCCTAGGAAGGCAGCCCAAGGAAGCAGCAGTCAAGGGGCATGGCTGCCCTCACAAACGCATGCGCACAGGCTTGCTCCAGCAGGCCCATCCCTTCTCCAAGGGTAGTTGTGCTGCCAGGTGAGTGCAGAGCACTCTTCCCAGCCCCATTGGACACCAAGGCCACAAAACAACATTCCTCCTGGGTGTCTGCCCCACACACCCCATTGAACCATTTCTGCAGCCAGTGGCAGGAAGCACAAAATATTTTTGCAAAGGATTCCAAAGTCAGGATCACAGAAGGGAGAGCATCTTCCCTGCCCCAGGGGTCAGAGCTCTTGTAGAAGACTCCGAACATTGACCTTATAATCTGGACCTCTGTCAAGAGCAGGACCGCGAACTCTTTCTGCTTGGGATAATGACCCAAAGAGACAGATTGAGGATCTGGTCAGAATTGTCTCTTTCACCCTGGGGCTTATGTAGCAATGGCTTGACTCAGCTCTCCGGTGCTGCAGATTTTATGGCTAGGGCCTATTCCTAGCCATTTCCATCACCTGCCTACAGGTGTGGGCTGGAGAGGCATGGCTTCCGAGAAGGCCTGACATTTTGTATGTTCAGATTTGCCACAAGAGAGAAAGGCAGCTTTGCATTGTTCCTCAGAGTTTGTACCCATATCAACTAGCTTTACTTCAAGTTTCTGGTTCATTTTCTAAGGCAGGTGTAGCCCTGAGCTTTTCAAAGGCCTGAGCTCCCTCAGGGGAGACAACAGTATCTACACATGATGTGGTTCATTTAATGCAGCAGTGATTTTTTTCTTTTTCTTTTTCAGCAAAAGTTGGCAGCTAGGGTTCTTTAAAATATATATTTAAATAACTTTTTACATTTACATATAATATCTTAAAAAAAAAAAACAAAAACAAAGCAGAGAACTCGATCCCACACACCTCGGAACCCCAAGCACACACTTTACAAAACAAAAAATAACATGTTATCAAAGACGCAAAGGACTCAGAATTTCGTCTGTTGGTTTGCTAACGGGGGTCAGGGGGTGGGGGAGTTGCCACAGGTGGCTCACATTTTGGGTTGAGAAAGAGGGCTCTCTTTATTACCACTTTTGTGTTTGTCAAAGCTAAAAAAATTTTTGTTTCTTGTTTTTGTTTTGAAGGAAGTCAGAGTTTGGAGTCTCCCGTACAATTCCCAATTTCCAGATATGAGTTCCTTCTGAGCTCAGGCTCCTGGGCTGCCGCTGTCTGGTGGGTGAGATCCCAGTCCTAGAAGAGAAAAGGAGAATGCTCATCAGGGAAGGGAGGGGGCACTGCAGGCTTTGGGGACAATGCACAGGGACCAGGCGTGGGACCAAGTATCCTGTCCTCTGTGATCGACAGGCCCTTAGGAAGTGACAGCTCACAAGGCGATGGACTGTGTGCATGGTAACCACTGAAGCATAGCTCCTTTTCTGAGGGGAGCTCAGTCTATGCCAAGAACATGTTTGCCCTTGGGGGCCAGTTTTCCTCATCTTGGAGCCTTCTGGAAGCCCTTAGGTAGCATGAAAACACAATGTACAAAGTGATGTTAACTGAGTGCCCAGGGAGGAAGAGCCTCTCAGGGAGCTTACAGACTTTCCCACAAGGTCCCTTCAGCTTGAGATGATTTAAGAAGTAAACAAACAGAGAGTGACCCCAGCAGGGCTGGAGGGTCACTAGGCAGGATCTGGAAAAGTGAAGTAAAGGTCTGGAGGCTGAAATGGGCTTGGCATATTGGAGGGACAGGTTGAAGGCCATAGTGGGGTAGAGCAGTGAGCAAGGAGGACAGAATAGGCAGTGGCTGGATGGGTCGGCAGGAGCCAGATCACGGAGAACTGGGGGAGCAGTTTCCATTTTTAAGATTCTAAAGGTAATGGCAAGTCATTAAAGGGTTTTCTAAAGACATCAACTAATGTCTCAAAAAAGGATATTCTGCTTCGGAAGAGGAATAAAAGGCAAGACCAGTTACGGAAGACCCACCAGAAGGCCGTTGCATTTACTCTGGAGAGGAGTGGGGCTGGACTGAGGGGGCAGCAGTGAGGGATGCAGAGAACGCGATCAATCGCGATCAACACGGTCTGGGAATGAAGGCTTCTGTGGACGCGATAGGCTGGGGGGCTTATGAAGCATTTGGGGGAAGACACGGCAGGATCCTGGAAGCAGAGGGCTCCGTGGATCTAGAACTCTAGAGGTGGGGAGGAGCATTGGAATGACATTTCAAAGTCATCAGGTGCAGAATGTTTAAAGCCAAGGACACAGAGGAAGACCCTTAGAAGGGGATGGAGAAGAGACTCCCTGAAAACACCTGCCCTGGCCTACTGCCATCTTCTGCTCTCACCTGCAGCCTCAGTGGCTGGGGTGTTGGACTCCTGAGTGTCCTGAGGGGCACCAGGGAGGCTGACCCTGGTGGCACCTGCCTCCTCTGGAGGGCAGCCAGGCTGCAACAGTACCTCAGCCTGGTGGCATGGAACCCGTTCCTCTTCCCTGGCTATTGCCAGACTCCTGTGGGGCCGCCGGGCATCCAGGCCCAGTGTCCCACCCCAGGGGCTGAGGCTGTGGGTCCCTTGGCAGTCTGGGGACAGGCCCAAGTCACAGTCCATGTCCTCCGGAATGATGGGGATGCGCTGGCTCAGGTCCCGGGCCCCTGGGTAGCAGCTGGGTGGGGGCTCCTCGGCGAGTGTGTACTGCACACTCACTGAGCAGTCCTCAGTGTAGCAGCCACTACCCCCACCACCGCTGTGGACCACCTGCTTCTCTTCATAGAAGCAGCAGGGCAGGCCCTCATATTTCACCCCATCTGTCCTGGGCAAATGGTCTGGGTGAAGGCCATACAGGCCTTGGGAGCCTCCCAGCTGTGGCTCCCCACCCACAGGGCCACAGCCCTCACGGAGCAGAGCGCCCAGGAACAAGGTGCTGCCACTGCTGGCTGCCCCTGCCCCGGGCCCCAGTGCAGAGGGCTGAGGCTCACAGCAGCAGGCACACGATGGCCCCTCCCGGCTCCCCTTCCAGGTCCTCCTGAGGTCCAGGGCAGCCCCAGGAGAAGCCTCGAGCCCCACTTCTGAGGTAGAGCTATTGGGCCCCCTGTGCTCCAGCGAGGAGTTGCTGCTGTAGTTCATCTCCAGGCTGCAGGTGGACAGTTGGTCCCCTGAGGGAGAAGCAGGGCCCAGCCATGATTCTCCCTTCCCAGCACCATGACTGTGTGCTGCTGGGAGCTCCTCGGGTGGCAGGGAGCCCTCAAGGCAAATGGTAGGTCCCCGGCCGGAATTGCCCGAGGCCCCTGCCTCACTGGTGCGACAGGGGCTCCGGCTACGGTAGATGAAGGGGTCATAGTCACTGCTGAGGGAGCTGCGGAAGGTGGAGCAGCTTCCGTACACACCCTGGTTGCTGACCTCAGTGCAGTCCACCACAGAGTCGCTAGAGGAACAGTGGCACTGGCCAGAGCTGCTGCTGCTGCTGCTGTCACTGCCTGGGCAGTCGGCCAGGTAGCCACTGCACACTGAGCGGTGGCTGTGGTAGCAGCTGAAGCTGGACGTGCTGCCGCTCTCCAGGTGGGAAGGCGGGGCCACGTGCACCACAGTGGGGAAGAGCAGGTTGCCGCTGCCGCTACTCGCTGGAAAGGCACGGGATGGGCCCCTGGGCGTGAGGCTGGGCAGAGGCTGGCCCTCCTGCTCTGGGTAGCTGAGGCCCTGGAAGTAGTAGTGTTGGTACATGGTCTCATACTGGGAGAAGCAAGCTGCCTTGGAGAAGCTGCGGCCGCTGAACTTGGGCCTGCGGAAGGGGTGGGCTGGGGAGTAGGCCCGGTGCTCCAGACTACAGCGGTGGGTTGCCAGGGCGTGATCCAGGTGCAGGGGTGGGTAGCTGCGAATGTAGGTGGGGGTCTGTGGAGAATAGAGGCTCTGCTCCCCATGCCGGTCCATGGTGAGCAGTGTGACGGGGTTCCCGTGGGAGTCCATGCTTGTCCTTGTAGGGTAGGCTGGGATGGCATTGGTCCTGTGCACGCGGCCAGGGTAATGTACTGGCAGGGTCACCCTCTGCTGCCGACTGCGTGCAAGGTTGCTGGTCTCCACACACACGGCACCTGGGTTTCCCTTTTGTTCTGGGGAGAGGTGGAGGAAACAAGGTGAGCAGGCTGAGCATACTGGTGTCAGGGGCTAGAGAAGTTTTTTTTAAAAAAGTAGAAACTGAAGCAGCAAGCTGGGCCACATCCTAAGCTGCCACCAAACTCAGCTGTGCAGGCAGAGGCCACCCTGCCTCTGTGTGAAAGGCAGTTATTCCCAGAAGGGCCTGTGTCTCACCTCCCCACTGCTCTGCCTGACAAGGGCACCAGTCTACAGAAAGCATAAGGACCCACAGATAAACGCGGCCCCCGCCCCGTAAGAGTGGTGCAGTACCAGCATTGCAAACCTGCCACACTCTCTCTCTTGTGGCCCCTGGGAACAACCCTGTGGTCTACGCATGGCAGCACCACTACTGTCATTCCACTAAAGAGAATGGGGGCCTCAGGCTGGAGAGGTCACAGGCTTGTCCAAGGTCAGGAAGCTAGCTAATGTGAAACCCAGACTTGAACTTGGGGTGATTTATGTGTGTGTGCTGGAGATGGAACCCAGCACCTACAGCATGCTAGGCAAGTGTCCTACCACTGAGCCATCTCCCCAGTTCCCTAGGGCAGTTCTTAAAAATGCCAAGCTTTTCTAAGGGCTGTGCAGACAATCTCCAAAACCCAAGGCCATCATGCCTGCAGTCCAGATGGCAACGCTATGGTGGTTCTGCTTGCTCATTAGATTACGACACGTGTCATGCTCTTGCTAGGCACTAGGTAGGAACAGTGTCCTCTGACTTGACTCTTCACCAATAATTAAGGCAGGAGACAATTACCTATGATATTGTGCCGACAGTGGGGGCACGTGTGGTGCTGCAGCAGCCATGGGTCCACACATTTCCTGTGAAACCGGTGAGTACAGGGGATAACCCGCAGCTCCTGGGGAGGGAGAGAGGGGCACAGGCTGAAGGGAGGACAGGGGGGAGCAGTTTTGCCTTCAGCCTCACACACACTTCCTCCTATGGACTGAGCACTCATGGTCACTGTACTGCTTCCTTCCTCATGCAGTTTGGACCCTAACTTTCCCCAAAAGTCCCTATGTTAAAGGCTTGGTCCCCAACTTGGCACTATTGGGGGTGCGGCCTGGTGGTAGGTCTTTAGGTCATTACAGGCATGTCCTTGAAGGGGATCTGTGGACTCCTGTCTCCCTATCTTGCATCTTGGCCATGAGGGGAGAAGTTCTGCTCTACCACAGGTTCCCATAAGGATGCGCAACCTTGCCACAGAACCAGTGCAATGGGGACAAATTGATCATTTAAATCCTAAGCTGGCTTTTTTTTTTTTTTTGGTACTGGGGATTGAACTCAGGGGCACTCGACCACTGAGCCACACCCCCAGCCCTATTTTGTGTTTTATGTAGAGACAGGGTCTCACTGAGTTGCTTAGCGCCTCGCCATTGCTGAGGCTGGCTTTGAACTCGCGACTCTCCTGTCTCAGCCTCCCTAAGTGCTGGGATTACAGGCTTGAGCCACTGTACCCGGCTAAAAAGCTCTTCTCTTTATAAGTTGATCATATCAGGTACCTGTTACGCAATGGAAAGCTGACTAACATATTTCCCTCTCTCCTCTCTACCTCCAGCTACAGGCTGGCTCTGTTCACTAAAGCAGAGCCCACGGATGGGGTCTAGGGAGGAGGGAACTGCCCATCTGCTGGCCCCAGCCCTCCGTGAGGAGTGAAGCACACAGAAGCAGGTTCCTTTCCTGGAGTTGGAGAGCACATACATGAGGATGTGAAGCCTAGGGTGTGGAAAGAGGATTAGAAACTCCCTAGGATATTATGCATCTCAGGGTGGGGTGGGGGTATTGCCTCCAGGTACTCCACTACTAAATGAGGATGAGTACAAAGGACAATGCCTAGGACTTGACAGGGGTGGGATGAAGGGTAGAGGGTGATCCCTTCTGTCAGTGGATCCCAAACACTTACCATGGGGATCCATGGTTATAATGAAAGCAGCCTATGTGGAGAGAACATGACAGGGTTTTGAGGGGGCAAAACCACCTCTGTGGTTCCAGAGCCTACACATCCTGCAGATCTGCTAATTTTACTTTGCCTCATCTGACCAGTCTGGTACAGTAATATTCAAATTAATATCAAACATTCTGCCTGTCTGGGTGATTCTGAAACAGGGCCAGCATGTGTGAATGTCATGTGTGTTTGTGTGCGCATGGGGTACTGGGGCTCAAACTAAAAGCCTTACGTATTTTAGGCAGTGTTCCACCAGAGTCACATCCTTAGCCCCTGTGAATGTTCTTAAAACCAAACGTTTTCTGGCCTACCATGTTTCTGATCAATTTCTGAAGTCATGTATATCCAGCTGGTTCCTGTGGAGAGTTTTGTATCCTCCCCAGTCCTAGGGAGGGAAATGGCTAGATGTTCAGGCATCATCTCCCAGAGACCTCAGTGTTGATCCCATTTAGTTACTGCAAGGGTGTGGAAAAGACTGTGGTCCTGAGTGTCCGTGTCAATCTGCCACCTCCTCTCCACCCAGGACAGGCCCTGCCTCTGCCACTACCTCTCCGTCAATGTACTTCTCCAGGCAGATGGCACAGTCAGACGTGGAACTGCTGCTGAGGGTGTCCAAGGCCCCACAGCTCCCCTCCCGGCGCCCTTTGCTCTTGGAGTTGAACTTTCTGGTTTCCATCTTCTCCAGAGCCTGCACAGCCAGCCTGTTCATGGAATTCTGCATGGCAAAACAGGGTCAGTGTTAAGAGTCTGGTATAGGCAAATGTTAGTCTCTGTCAGGCCAGGACAGATTTTTCTTTTTCTTTTCTTTCTTTCTTTTTTTTTTTTTTTGGGTGGTCGTGGTGGTGGTGGTGGTGGTGCTGGAGATTTAACGTAGGGGCACTTAACCAGTGAGCCACACTCCCAGTACCCCCAGCCTCCCCTCTCTTTTTTGTATCATGGATTGAACTCAGGGGCACTCGACCACTGAGCCACATCCCCAGCCCTATTTTGTGTTTTATTTAGAGATAGGGTCTCACTGAGTTGCTTAGCGCCTCGCCATTGCTGAGGCTGGCTTTGAACATTGCTGAGGCTTTGCTGAACTCGCTATTCTCCTGTCTCAGCCTCCTAAAGTGCTGGGATTACAGGTGTGCGCCACTGTGCCCAGCTCCCAGCCCTTTTTATTTTGAGACAGGGCCTCATTAAGTTGCTTAGAGCCTGGTTAAGTTGCTAAGGCTGGTCTTGAACTTGCAATTCCCCTGTCTCAGCCTCCCAGAGTCACCGGGATTACAGGCATGTCCCAACTGAGCCTGGCTGCCAGAATAGATTTTTTTTTTAAAGTATTTATTTTTTTAGTTGTAGGTGGACAGAATATCTTTATTTTATTTTTATGTGGTGCTGAGGATCGAACCCAGTGCCTCACGCGTGCTAGGCGAGCACGCTATCACTGCCATAACCCCAGCCCCAGAATAGATTTTTGAGAAACTCAAACTCAGACTGCCACAGCAAATATTTTCCAGACTTCTGGAAGATCCACGGTATCGGGCTGGGATTGTGGCTCAGTGGTAGAGCACTTGCCTCGCATGCGTGAGGCACTGGGTTCGATCCTCAGCACCACATAAAAATAAATAAAGATATCGTGTTCATCTACAACTAAAAAATATATATTAAAAAAAAAAATCCACGGCATCAGCCCAGGCTTTCCCCAAGCAGCAGCACTAGCAGAGGTCTTGCCTTCAAGGTGAAGGCAGGGCTCTCCCATTGCCCCACTGCTCCCCAGCTCTGTGAGACTGCTTCACACTCTCTCTCTCCACTGAAAGAAGCTGTGAGGGTAAATGAAACAACGCATGAGTTTTGGCACCAGGCACACAGGATGTGCTCAGTAAACATCAGCCCCTGCTGTCGGTGGTGGCCCTCATCCCCTGTGAGAACGTAAGTGATTCTCCCTGACAGACGTCGGACAACTGTGGCACCATCTCTCTCTCAAGATGTTAGACTGCCACATCTACGAGTCTATTCTAGATGCCTGCCTATCCTCTCACCACTCTCGATTCCCAAATCTTCCTTTCTTATAAGCACACAGTGATATGCTGGCTAGAGCGCTACTGAGGCCACATCGAGAGAACCACGAGAGTCTGGTAGATGCACACTTAGGTTCAGCAGGCTGAGGGCCTGGGACTCTGCATTTCTAGTAAGCACTCAGGTGCTGCTGGTGCCCAGGTCCGCTTGAGAAGCAAAGTCCACGGATTCCATGCGAACATTTAAACACTTCCTCTGAAAAACTAGCTGGAAATGTCCCCAGTGCTTGGCCTTTGCAGGCCTGCCCCTTTTGGAAGAGTAAAGGCATAGTGCAGGAGGCTTAGCTCTCAGCCACTGGGGACCAACTGTGAGTTTGGAGGCAGAAACAGTAGGCTGAAGAGAGCCCTGGCTTGCACCAGTAACAGGGCAACAAGGTCCATGTTTTGGGACTGCTCTGGATTACCTGACTACGTCGCTGTTTCAGCTTGATTTTGACGAGGAGGATGAGGCAGACCAAGGAGACCACAACAAAGAAAGCCAGGAAAATCCCCATGTCAAAATACTCGGTGGGTTGCTTGAACAGAACACAAACACAGTAAGTCAGACTCTTCAGCCAGGTAACAGGCACAAGGCTGTCGGTCCTGGTTGGGGGAAGGACAGGGTGGGTGTTCCCACTGTGTGCAGAAAACTCCTGGGGTTCTGCTCATGTGCACACAGTGCACTCTTTGGGCCCAGGTAGTGCTTTCAGTGTGGCTGGGGGAGGCCCGTAGCCTTCTCAGACCTCCCAATTGCCAAGTGAACTCTATTCATAAAGCCTGGTCCCGCTGGAATAGTGCAAAGTTTGATGTAACCAGTAAGAAAAGCTCTTCCAAATAAATACGAATAATCACATTTAGAGGACAAAGGAGTGAGTGTCATGTTTTGAGGGAACAGTGATTACTAACCATATAATTAACGGTTTACAACAACTCAGAAAATTGTATGCTGCTTCCACAAATATCAGCTTCCACTACAATGAGTCATATTTACCAAAGCATTCTTTTTTCCTTTAAAAAGAAGCCAGCAAGTTAGTCCTGCAGACTCCCTCTAGTTTTAGTTCTAACCTTTGTCCTCATGGCATAATGTCCCACTTCACCTTGGACATGCATTTAGCCAAGAGGAGTACAGAGGTCCTAATGGGATGCTGGACGTACCCAGAGACACCTTCATTCATGCAGGAAGCATCACTCCATGTATGAGGAGGAAACCTGGGGTGCTGGCCCCAAGTTCTTAGAATTCTTCAGCTTGAGGTTGGGCAAAAAGTGCCAGGCAAGAATTAATGGCTATCAGTATCCCTTCAACATACTGAAGAGAAGCCTAAATGCTGTATAAGTCAATCCCAGTCAAAAGCTAACTTTCTTAGACTCAACTGTGAGTTGGGAAGGTTTTTTTTGGGGGGGGGGAGGGTGATGGGTAGGCGCCAGGGGTTGAACTCAGGAGCACTTGACCGCTGAGCCACATCCCCAGCCCCATTTTGTGTATAGATATATATTTTTGGTACTGGGGCTTGAACTTGGAGGCACTCAACCACTGAGCCACATCCCCAGCCCTATTTTGTATCTTAGAGACAGGGTCTCACTGAGTTGCTTAGCACCTCACTGTTGCTGAGGCTGGCTTTGAACTCGCGATTCTCCTGTCTCAGCCTCCCAAAGTGCTGGGATTAATTATAGGCATGCACCACCGCGCTCGGCTCCCATTTTGTATTTTATTTATTTAGAGACAAGTCTCACTGAGTTGCCTCACTTTTACTGAAGATGGCTTTGAACTCGTGATCCTCCGGCCTCAGCCTCCTGAGCTGCTGGGAGGTGTGCACCACTGTGCAAGGCTTGAGTTGGGCAGTTTTAAGAAGGTAATTTACTGTATGGAAGAAAGGACATACAGGCCTTTTCTCTAGTGCCTGAATCAAACAAAAGGCAGGAGACACAGGAACCCAAGTGCTGGGCATTCCACCCCTTCATTCTCCTTAGTGTGCCTCTCAGAGGCAGGTGCCATGTGAGAGAAGGAAAGATGAGAGGAAATTCCAGGTGGGGAGAGAACAACTTTCTTAGCACAAGCCATGTATTTCTGGTAAGATTTTTCAACTTTCTGTAAAGGAATATGGGTAAAATATTTTCCTGGCATCCTGTAGCTGATCTTGACCTTCAGAAGCCTAGGGTACCCTGGCATTTTAAATAGACAATAGGAATGAAAGCATCAAGCACAAAGGAAACAAAGGTATAGCAGTAGCAGACAAGTCATGGCCCTGAGCGGGCCAGTGTGGACACTTACTCGAGGAGGGCGGTGCTGGATCCTTGCTCGGGCCACTTTCTGCTTGTTGACAATGTTCATCAGCTTGAGAGCATCGGCGCCCTTCACGTACACCACTGGTCTTTTGAGTGGGTCTTCAGAGCCCTGGTTTAGCTGAGGAAGCAGAGTCCTGGTTAGAAGGCAGGCTTACTTTAAGAGAGGACTGAGGACGTATCTCAGTGGTAGAGAGTTTGCTCAGCCTGCGCAGGACCCTGGGCTAAAATCAAACAAACAAAAAGAAAACACAACCAGCAAGAGAAAGGACTGGAAATCTGTATCTGGAAATCCTTGAAATAGTTAGGCAGGACAGCCTTGGGGTTCCCAGAGGGCAGCTGAGGTCGATGCTTGCTGTAAGATGGGCTAGCCAGGCTGCTGGCCCAGAAGTCTTTGAAAATGTTTCCCACCCCAACTCTCTGGCTCTTTACTCTTCTCAATACACCTCCCAGGTATGATGTCCAAACGCAGACAACTGACTTCAGCAGACAAGTTAACTAAAGGAAGTGCCTTTCAGGGAGATTGCAGGGTTGGCAGGGCTTGAGTTTACCTGGTCGATCGCTTCTGGGTTTTCAGACACATCAAAGATGACCGCAGTAGCTCCTCGCTGCACTGCTCGCTTAGCCTGGCAAAGTGAAAACAGCAAGTTGGCAACTCTGGTCTTCTTACCTCACCAATGCTGACCTGGGACATCAGGCCTGTATTCGAATGCAGAATCTGACAATAATCAACTTGTGTGACTCTGGGCAAGTTACTCAACTTTCTTAAGCTTCAACTTTCTCATCTGTAAAATGGGACAATGCCACCTACCTTATACACCAATCCTAAGAACCAGGTGACTTATAGGTAACTGGGTATAAGCCTCTGTCTCCTCAACCAGCCCAAACATTAACAACTACAGATCAACAACCTGCCTGGTCAGTAGACAGACTGGTTTCAGTGTTTCCTCCTATGAACACAGAGCCCCTGGCAACAAAGGCAAATGCCCTTGGTCCATCTTCATATCCTTTCTTCCCTCTCATGTCACCTAGTTAGAATAGCATGTTGACTATTTCTGAATGAATCTCAGAATGGTCAATTTTAATCTGTGACACAAGCTGAAGACCTCTGGAGACATGATGGGGGAAAGCTACACGAGAAATAATTGTACATGGGGATTTAGAGCAGTTGGCTGCCAAACCTGGCTGCACATCAAAAACCACTTGGGAAGTTTGTAAAGCAGATTTCCTGGCTCAAACCACAGAGACTGATTCAGCAGGGCTGGAGTCAGGCCCAGGAAACTGAGTTCTATACGCTTTCTGAGGGATTCGTATGATTCAACTACTTGGGGAACTATAGATCAGAGCAATGAGATTAGAAGGTTTAGAAACAAATGAGAAGTGACGGGATTCTTTTTTTGAAGGGGGTGTGGTGCTGGGGGGAGGATTCCTTTCCATCCCAAGGAACCTTCTAATTTCATGTCTAGCCAAGTGGACAACAGGGCAGAAGCTGTGGGAGAACTAGACTATAAGACTATAAGACACACTCTTGCTTTTGGGAGTCTGAATCTTATTAGGGAAGTGACTAAAAAAATGTGGGGAAAAACAAAACCAAACCCAAACCCAGCCTGCTATAAGCTATATGATGGGCAAGTGAAGGTTAGTGTTCAGAGGTCAATACAAGCACCAAAGGCCCAACTGCTTGAGAAGGAATAAAATCTGAATTCTTTTCCATAGGAATCACGACTCAGTATTGACAGGGCTTGACAAAAACGTGGCTAGTCTAATGACTCTACTGGACCGCTAGAGGGCAGCCTCATCCCACAGCTTTTAAACCAATTCCTGGCACTTGGTACCAAACAAGCAGGACCAAAAACCTCTTCAGTGCTTCTCCTGGGCAAGGTATGTTCCTCAGCAGTTTAAGAAGCCCTGGCACCCTATATGCTATGCGGCAGGATCTGTCCCAGTTCTTCAGGGGACTCTCTCTTTTTTTTTTTGGTACCGAGGATTGAATTCAGGGGCACTCGACCACATCCCCAGCCCTATTTTGTGTTTTATGTAGAGACAGGGTCTCACTGAGTTGCTCAGCGTCTTGCAGTGGCTGATTGAACTCAGGGATGATTTACCATTGAGCTACATCCCCAGTTCTTTTTATTTTTTGAGTTAGAGTCTCACTAAATTTCCCAGGCTGGCCTTGAACTTGTAATCCTCCTGTCTCAGCCTCCCAAATAGCCAGAATTACATGGATGTGCTGCTGCACCCAGTTCTTTTAAAAAAAAATTAAGGTGGAGCCGGGCGTGGTGGTGCACACCTGTAATCCCAGCATTCAGGGAGGCTGAGACAGGAGAATCGCGAGTTCAAAGCCAGCCTCAGCAACCGTGAAGCACTAAACAACTCAGTGAGACCCTGTCTCTACATAAAACACAAAATAGGGCTGGGGATGTGGCTCAGTGGTCAAGTGCCCCTGAGTTCAATCTCCAGTACCAAAAAAAAAAAAAAAAAAAATTTCCTACATGTACCAGGACTGGACAGAAGGGGAGTCAACTCAGGACCCTATTGGAAACCTGCCTATCAAAAGCCAGCTTAAGCCGGGCGCGGTGGCTCACGCTTGTAATCCCAGCACTTAGGGAGGCTGAAACAGGAGAATCGCGAGTTCAAAGCCAGCCTCAGCAATGGCGAGGCGCTAAGCAACTCAGTGAGACCCTGTCTCTAAATAAAAACACAAAATAGGGCTGGGGATGTGGCTCAGCGGTTGAGTGCCCCTGAGTTCAATCTCCAGTACCAAAAAAAAAAAAAAAGCCAGTTTAGGATTTAAAATAGGCTGTGGGGCTGGGATTGTAGCTCAGCGGTAGAGCGCCTGCCTCGCATGCATGGGGCCCTGGGTTTGATCCTCAGCACCACATACAGAGCAATAAAAAAATAAAGACGTTGTGTCCATCTACAACTAAAAAAATATTAAAAAAAAAAAAGGCTGTGAATAACCTGTATTTAGAAAATATCTTTAGTATAATGTCCCCAAAGCAAACTTAAAAAGTACACAACAATTCTTGTTCACATTTTCCCTTCTGCTCATTTTTAGTTAAGAAACTTGACGAGGCCAATTTCTTGAACCAATCTTCATACTTTAGATCATCTCCCATTTTACCTAGTCAATCTTGGGCCAGGATATTATTTAAAAATAAATCTAAACCCTAGTTGGGATATTATCAGTATTGTGACCACTACAAACCCTATCTCCATAGTGTCACACACTCATTGTCCAAAACTCTCAAGGCTACTTGAAAGAAAGGATGCAGCCTGTGGATGTTGCTAGGTGAAGGTCACCGGTAAGTTGGGTTTCACTTTGAGAGGGAAGTTACACCTAAAACTGCACAGTCTGGAGTGGAAGGGAGAGTAAGAGAAGGCTGTGACAACATAAAAGAGGTGGGACATCTTGGAAAGGCTCAAGAAGCAGCCAAAAAGCGGGGGCGAAGGTGCACATCTGTAATCCTAGTGGCTGGGAGGCTGAGATATGAGGATCCTGAGTTCAAAGCCAGCCTCAGCAACGCGTGAGGTGCTAAATGCCTCAGTGAGACCCTGTCTTTAAAGAAAATACAAAATAGGGCTGGGGATGTGGCTCAGTAGTAGAGTGTCCCTGAGTTCAATCCCTGCGAGCCCCCTCCCCCTCAAAAAAAGCAGCCAAAGGCCTTGCCTTGGTGACCTGTACATGCCCTTCCCACAGAGGGATCTTCAAATCCTTTATCACCTATGCTGCTTTGATCCTCACCACAGGCCCAACCAGTCAGCAGGTGACTAGAAGCCCAGAAGGCAGAATGCTAAATAAAAGGTTGTCATGGTCCTTATTTACCCTTTCCAGAGTTGCAGAACCTGAGGCTAGACAATGTCTGCAGCCACTGATGGTAAAAGGCAAACACCTGCACACTTACAGATAAATTTTGAAAAGCATAAAATTTGAACCCTTACAAGAGAGGGCCCTACTGTGGTTGGCACTTACTGTTCCTATAGTAATTCAATTAACATTTATTAAAAGTGAAAGAAAGCCTGCTGGGATCATACTCTTGATTGCCATAAAAAGAAAGAGTTCCCTGACCATGGATGTGGTTTTCCCGTCAGGAGGTGTTTGCATTAGTAAGACTGAGTCTATAAGGTCCCAGTGCCAACAGGGTATTCTGATGAGAAAGGTCCCGTCACCACCTGGTAGGTGGAAAAACATAAAGCCTAGAGGCCAGCACTTCTCAGAAATTGTACTCAGTGGGGCTGGGAATGTAGCTCATTGGCAGAGCACTTGCTTTACATGCTTGAGTCACTGGGTTGGATCCTCAGCACCACATAAAAAAATAAATAAAGATGTGTCCATCTACAACTAAAAAAAAAAATTTAAAAAAAAAAAGAAATTTGCACTCAGGGGAGGCTGTGGCAGGAGGATCATGAGTTCAAAGGTAGCCTCAGCAATAGTGAGGTGCTAAGCAACTCAGTGAGACCCTATCTCTAAATAAAACACAAAATAGGGTTGGGGATGTGGTTCAGTGGTTGAGTGCCTCTGAGTTCAATCCCCAGCACTGGCCCCACCCCCCCAAAAAGGAATTCCACTCAGGAATGGATCTCATGTCCCCCTTCCCACCATGTCTGTATGCAGTTATACTCAGACCAGGTTTGGGGCTTGGACCCACACAATACGTACTCCCTGCAGTCTCTGGAGCATAGGCTCCATTTTTTTTTTTTTTTTTTTTTTGGTACTGGGGATTGAACTCAGGGGCACTCGACCACTGAGCCACATCCCCAGCCCTATTTTGT
>CM053407.1:108276806-108297410 GCA_028644305.1 Xerus rutilus
AAAAAAAATTTCAAAATTCAGGCAGGGCAGAAAACCATTCACGCAACGTAAAATTGCAGTGAGCCTTCGGGGTGAGTGTCCACAGTACATTCTGGAGGCCATGCCCTGATGCAGCTGGACAGGTATGGCTCAGGGGCTATCCAATCAACACTCCAGCAATATTCAGGATGAGGCAAAGAAAGTCATTACAGCATTCCTGAATCAGGTGGTAAACTGATGTAAAAGCAGGATTATTTTGCTTATGCAATTTTCTTATTTTTGTTAAGAGGAAAGCCATCTGAATAAAAACATGCATGCCTGAGACATCTGTGGGGCTTGAGACAAGAGTTAACAAATCATCAACTACAATATATCCTACCCTAAACATATACACCTTCACAAAGACCTCAAAGGTTAAGTTTCAAGTGAGATTCTCTTGTTCCTTGGAGTTCCTCACCAGAGCAAGTCAGTGTGGAGCCAAATGACACTTGGAGGGGGGCTCAGACATGTGCTAGTGGATCGTTCCAGCCTCCAAAACCAAGCTTCCTCCACTCTCCTTGGGAAGAGCAATAGCTGCTACCCAGTCTGCCCCCAGGAGGATGGTCATAGAAAAGCAGGTTCACGAGTGCTGGAAGTCAACATAATAGGGTCATCTTGGGGAACTAAGGGATCCTACGAATGGTTTAGAAGATGGCTTCCTCTTGACTCCTTACCTTGTGGCCAGAAACTTGGCCTTAAAGTATGCCCCACCCTTTGCCTCATAAAGGGCAGGAGGCAGGTACGCGCCCAGCATGAGACTGTGAGGAGGAGGAGGAGGAGGAGGAGGAGGAGGAGGAGGAGGAGGAGGAGGACGACGACGGCGACGGCGACGGCGACGACGAAAGGAAAGCACCTAGCTCAGCACGATGGGGCAGGCCTGTAATCCCAGTGGCTGGGAGGCTGAGGCAGGAGGATCGCCAGTTCAAAGCCAGCTTCAGCAACAGCGAGGCGCTAAGCAACTCAGTGAGACCCTGTCTCTACATAAAACACAAAATAGGGCTGGGGATATGGCTCAGTGGTTGAGTGTCCCTGAGTCCAATTCCTGGTAACCCCCACCCCAAAAAAGAAAGGAAAGCACACTCAGGGCTTTCAGACATACTGAATTTGCACAGCCAATCTGCAAGAGAGGTGGTGTTGGCCCCCATTTTATAGCTGGAGACGCCAAGATTAGGTAACTTGCTCATGGTCACTCATCCACAAAATAGAGAGCTGACATTTGACCTAAGCCCTCTCCATAATCTCAGGCCAGAGAAATACTCATCTTGACTCAGGCGTTTCTAAAATCAAGCATGGTGATGTGTGCATATGTGAGCATGAATGCTGAACCTCCAAGTGTTCAATTAATAGCTTATATAAACACTGTCCTTCCCAGTTCACAAGGAAAATCCAGATAGCTCTCATCCCAACACAGTTGGACTCCCTTGTCTTTAACACTTCATTTACAAATGTCATGCCACTCAAATAGCCAACACAAAAGGGATTTTTTCCCCCTATTGCTTATCACGCTGCATCATATCTGGCCTTCCCTGGGAGGTGGCAGGCTGGAAATTTTTCTAATTTTGTACAGGTTAGCAGCTTGAAAGCTCACACCCATTTAGTCAGAAGCTACTTCACTCAAAGGGGTTACCCATTGTCACTGCAGACATGGCACTGACCGACACAAGTTCACAAACACACAACTTTTACCCTATGTACTTTTTCCTAATTTAAAAAATTTTTTAGTTGTAGATGCACACAGTGCCTTTGTTTTATTTATTATTTTTATGTGGTGCTGAAGATTGAACCCAGTGCCTCATGCGTGCTAGGCAAGTGCTCCACCACTAAGCTACAACACAGCCCCCCACTGTACACTTTTTAATATCTAAGTTGCTTTGAAATGGTCGTCTCTATACAATATTGTATTGATACCCTTTTATCTGACTTAAGTAGAGCTTAAGAATGATATTATTTCATTATTTTTAAACCCTATGCCAAGATCATTTATAACAAGAGTCAAATCCCTTTCTCTAGGGAAAGGCAGTCACAAGGCTCTCAGCCCTGCTATTCTTATCTGGGAGCAATCGGTTTGATGACACTCCACCAAGGTGGCCTTGAAAAGTAACACAGCCTGAAGGTCAGGTGACATGAAGGTCAGGCTGGCCAACCCAATCTTTTTTTTTCAGCACTGCCACAGGGGAAGGACAAGGAGGAGTTGCCACTTCATATTGCTCAGGCTGAAATCCTGGTTTGCCTAACCAACTCCAACTGTGAGCACCTGATGATCTTTCTCTGCCTCATTTCCCCATCTGTGCAATAGGGGACGATGCTAATCGGATTCTTTGTTGGGAGAGCTGACTGAGAAGACACCTGGCACCTAGTAAATCCCTGGGAATGATGACTATATACAACTACCTCCTTTAAACATAGCCATACTCTTTGCATATGTCCTTTGGACGCCTGGCCCTTCTCTGGACTCTATAGTTACAGGATTCCTCTCCAGGAAAAAGAGAAGAGACATCCTCTGATCTTTCTTGCAGGACCAGGATATATGCAAAGCGGCAGGCATTCAAGAGTCACAGTAAATCTACCTTTGAAGTTTTCACATACTACACACAGGAACATCACAGTGTAAGGCAAGAAATTATGCCACTTGCCATCAGCACAGTGGCAGGTGGGAATGCTTGTTGAATATACTCCTCCATGGAGATGAGTGAGGGGAGCTGGCTGGAGGTGCACCTGGCCTCCACAGGTTTGAGCTCCTCAGATCGAGTCAATTCTTAGGGGCAACCAAGACAGATAACCACCAGACCAAGATTTTATGAGGGTTGGAAAAGAAGAGGCAGTGGTCTGGGAATGTACTCCCCCCCCCAAGAAGATTTTCTTTAATTGTGGTAAAAAAATACAAATAAAAGTTACCATCTTAACCATTTCAAGTGTACAGTTCAGTAAGGAGTTATTTTGGAACACTGGAAGCAATTAGGAAAAAATTCTTACATTAATTCCCCCGTTTGCCTTTATTTTAAATAACAATCTAAGGATAAGCCACAAAGCAGTTATAATTTTTTTACAATAGTGAACTAAAAGCAGTGTGTATCAACTATTTAGAAATCTGAATTGTACACCATGGGTAGAATTCAAATACAAGTAAAATGTCATTTTCAGAAGAATTAGCTGAATAGATTTAAGAAACTAAAGAAAATCTTATAATTATGACATTATTACCTATTGAGGTAAAAAAAAAAACTTACTTTACTAAAATAAACTAAAGTTATATTTAGGACCTTGGATATAATATTCCAGAAGGGAATGTACTTCTTAACCCTTGTTCCTTTCCTCCTAGAATGACCAAATTCCTTTCTCAGCTGTTTTTTTTTTAATTATTCAATCAGTTGAGTATTTTATTGATTGATTCACTGATTGATTAATCTTATTTTTTACACAAATGGAGCACAACTCTTCATTTCCCTGATGGTACATGATGTAGAGTAACACCATTCCTGCAATCATAACCATATATAAGGGTAATTATGTCCAACTCATTCCATCATCTCCCCCCCGGCTTCCTCTCCTCTGCTCAATCCCAAGTTCCTCCATTCTTCTCTTACCTCCCTCACCATTATGGATCAGCATCTACTTATCAGAGAGAAAATTTAGCCTTTGGTTTTTTGGGATTGGCTTACTTCACTTAGCATAATATTCTCCAATTTCATCCATTTGCCTGTAAATGCCATAATTTCATTCTTTAAGGCTGAGTAATATTCCATTGCGTATATGCCACAGTTTCTTTATCCATTCATCTATTGAAGGGCATCTAGGCTGTTTCCAGTTTAGCTATTGTCAATTGAGCTGTTATAAACATTGATGTGGCTACATCACTGTAGTGCACTGATTTTAAGTCTTTTGGGTATAGACTGAGGAGTGGGACAGCTGGGTCAAATAGTGGTTCCATTCCAAGTTTTCTAAGGAATTGCCACACTGCTTTCTAAAGTGGTTGCACCATTGTGCAATCCCACCAGCAATTAATCAGTGTACCTTTTTCTATTTCTGGTTTTCAAGAAACCCACTTATGCTATTCTAACTCAGACTTGAGGACAGCCCTGTTAAAGAGAAAATGTGCTTCCAAGTCAATAAACAATTGAGCTTTTTGTGATACCTGGGGGGAAATATACCTCTTTTCCCCAGAAGTAGAAGCCTAGGCCCTTCCCAATGAAAGGCTTCATGGACATTTACTATCCTAGGCATTCTGTGGTCACCAACTTGCTGGCATAGTACCTGGAACTGCTGCTGGGAGGACACAAATGTGGGCACAAAAGCAACTGTTTGTTTTAAACAAGGCAAGGTCTGGGGTTCACAGGTGACTCCTGGTTCAGAGGCCTCTAAACACTGGTAGGACAGAATGCAAGTTTCAGAGGGGTCTTCTGTAATAACATGTTGATAAAAATTGGGGAAGATGAGAACCTCATGGACATCATTTTCAAGTTTAAGACTCATTACTCTTTCAAGAAATACATGCCTTCTTGAATTAAGCCCTCAATTACACTCTGAGCTGAACTTCCTAAGTCACAGAAGTTGTGTGTCAACCACCCAACTAATATATACTTCTCTGTAATAAGTCATGACAACTTTGTCATTAGATGCATTTTTAGTGATGGGGCACAGGTGTGGAGAGGGCTACTGGCTATAACAGCTGAGACCATGGGATAGGCTATAAAACACTATGAGTTAAACCACAAACGTCTTATTTTCGGGTCTAATTCAAAGAAGTGTCACGATCATACTTATAAAGGTGAAGATCATTTCATAAGTACATTCTTGTTTTTTTTCCAAATACATTCTAGTTTTGGCCTTCACAATAGTAGTGATGGAAGGGGATGGAGAGAGCAGAATAGGCACCATGCTGGCCTTCCTCTGCCCGAGAACTGACAAGGCAAGGTCTGGGGTTCACAGGTGACTTATGCTAAAAAAAAAAAACAAAACATTGACACTAATTGGAGGAAAAAGATGCTTCCAGACATCCCTACCAAATGTCAGGGATACAACAGCAACAACCTTCACTAGTACTTCCTGCTCCTAAGTTCACAGTCCCACTGATGCCTCTGTCTGGGCTGCAAAGTAGTGGGAGACAGGCGAACTGTGGGTTGAAGGAACAGAGCTAGACCAACAAGGAGACAAATGCATCAACTGTGTGGGGCCACCTCAAAGATGCAACAGGTTGGGAATGGAGGAGCCTGGATGGGGTGGTGTGGGCTGGTGTGGTAAGGAAGGGTTTCATGGAGGCCCAGCAGCCTGACTGAAGACAAGAGAGGGCTGGCCAGGAGCTGGACACATGAGGTGCTAGTGGAGTTAGCACAACCTGCAGTCACACCAAGTGGCACGAAGGGAGAGGTCTTCAAGGGTTAACCTTGGGGTGCATGATGGCTTCATATTATAGTCTACTCCCAAGGCTAATAGGTAAACTCACCACTAGTTAGTGCCTTTCTCCTGGGAACAGTCAGCGTGCCCACAGTTTAGTTTCTAGTACCCAGCATCCACGCAGTCCCTATGGTTTTGGATCACTAACTGAAATTTTATCTTCTTTGGAAGGAGTTCCTGAACTCTTACACAAGGCCTGGCCCTGCTGCTCTCTGTTTCTAGGCAAAATGCTTTATTTTAGGCAACTGTCTCTTCCAGGATTCACTAATTTAACCAATATTTATCAAGCATCTACCATGATGGTGTAACTGCATGCCCAAGACCCAGTTCTAAAAGATCTTAATGTTCTTCTCATGGAACTCCAGTGACTACAGTAGAGATTCTACAAGCACAGCCAGAGGTAAGTGCCTTGAAGGAGAGGAATTGCGGGACAGCAAGAAGAAAGGGAGGAAAGGAGGAAGAAAGTACTTCAGGGCCCATGTGTCTTCTACTTTCTATAAGGACTCAACTGGGTACACTGTGAAGGGTGGACCTCAATAGTGCAGGCTTGCTGCCTGAGAACCCTTGCTCACAAACTAAACATCTACTCAACACCAACAAACATATGGGCAATGATTGTTAGAGGAAAGCACATTATAGTGTGAGAGCAGTTAACAGCACAGAAGATTGAAAAACAAAACAAAACAAACAAACAAACAAACAAAAAGCCAAGGCCTTTAAAAGTCATTATAATGAGGGGCTGGGATTGTAGCTCAGCGGTAGAGCGCCTGCCTCGCATGCATGAGGCCCTGGGTTCGATCCTCAGCACCACATACAAAGCAATAAAATAAAGACATTGTGTTCATCTACAAATAAAAAAAAAAAATCTTTAAAAAAAAAAGTCATTATAATGAAAGTGACTAAGGGGACTACAAGCCACAGAAAGGTGGAGCTGGGCCCAATCACTTCCTTTGGTCAATAATAGGTAAATGACTGTGTCATTAAGGAAAGGACATCTTGCAAAGGAACAGCTTAATCCCAGTAAAAGGAAAGAGTAAAAAGGTTACATTAAGGGAATCAGGGATAATCTCTATGAATTACTCAGAGCCCTTCCTGTTGGGGAAGCTGAAACGAAGAACAGGAAAAGAGCTGGGTCATGATCCAGGGTGCTTATGTTTTGTTTTACATCCAAGAGTCTGGCTGCCTGGTCTGTGCGTAAGTAGGCAGAGCTAAAGCTACGAGCTCTATGTAAAACCCCCGTCTCCCAACAAGCAGGTAATTGCAGAATATGCCAATAGTGTCTCAAGAGGGCAAGCATGCAAGACTGGCTGGCATCATTTTGAGGCTAAACAAATAAAACTGCATACCCTCCAGGTGGCTGGGACACATGGAAGGACTGTGAGCCAAATCCAGAAGAAGGACCGCTAACCACTCCCTTTTAAGATGAGCTCTGGCCAGATGGTCCCACAGCGCGTAACAGTCTGCTTCCCCTTCCTGGCCCCAGCGCCAATGTGGCACACCTGAGTCTGCTTCTCCTGTCCTGGGATATCTGAAACTCGGTAAGGAGACTAAACCTGCTTCTGCCATCCTAGGAGCGTATGTGGAACTCTGAGGAGCTGGAGCTGCTTTTGCTGTCCTGGGAGCCAAAGAAAAATCACTGCAGTTCTCATGTACAGGGACACAGAGGGACTCTCAGCGACATCTGCATGGGTTTAGGGCTTCTTAGCCCTGCCACGGGATGAAAGTACAACCAACCCACATCTGAGATTTGCAAAGGAGACTGCAACGTTCCTGAGGCCATTATGCTGGCAGCAGGGGAGGGTGCTCAGAGCCAACCATATCCTGTTAACCCTGCCCCTCTACTTTTTATACTGCATTAAGTTTTGCAGTGTCCAAGTTTTTGTTTGGCAGGGGATGGGGCAGGGGAATCCAATGTTTGTTTTCTCCAAAATAACTTTAAAATATACTATGTTAGGGCTGGGGTTGTGGCTCAGTGGTAGATCGCTTGCCTAGCATGTGTGAGGCACCGGGTTCGAGTCTCAGCACCACATAAAAATAAATAAATAAAATAAAGGTATTATGTCCATCTACAACTAAAAATATTAAAAAAAAATAAAAAAAATAAAAAAAAATAAAATATACTATGTTAGTAAAAATGTTACCATTTTGTGTATTATTTTAAGCAATCACCACTAAAACATTGCTATACTAAGAGATATGAAGCCAAGCATGTAAGGAATTTCTTAAAAACCAATTTGTTAAAGGAAGGTTGACTATAAAGGACTTGCTAGCAGATGGGTATGTTAGATCAGAAGGGAGATGGAATCTTGAAAAGAGTGTACATTAAAATAATTTCAAATGTACCAATTAAGTTCACTTAATAAATCTTTTTTTTTTTTTTTTTTTTTTTTGGTGCTGGGGATTGAACTCAGGGGCACTCAACCACTGAGCCACATCCCCAGCCCTATTTTGTGTTTTATGTAGAGACAGGGTCTCACTGAGGTGCTTAGCGCCTCGCCGTTGCTGAGGCTGGCTTTGAACTCGCGATCCTCCTGCCTCAGCCTCCCTAAGTGCTGGGATTACAAGCGTGAGCCACCGTGCCCGGCTTCATAACTCAAAATTGTAAGACTAAAAGCCAGAGGTTTTAATGGGGCAACCAGCTCCTGTTAGTCTGCTGGTCACACAGCCCTGTCCACATGCATATGCTACATGGAGTTACAATGATGGGTAGGAGCCGGGCGCGGTGGCTCAAACCTGTAATCCCAGCATTTAGGGAGGCTGAGGCAGGAGAATCGCGAGTTCAAAGCCAGCCTCAGCAAGGGCGAGGCGCTAAGCAACTAAGTGAGACCCTGTCTCTACATAAAACACAAAATAGGGCTGGGGATGTGGCTCAGTGGTCGAGTGCCCTTGAGTTCAATCTCCAGTACCAAAAAAAAAAAAAAAAGATAGGCAGGGACCAAGACTCAGAAATACTGGTTTCCCCAAGGCCCTCAGCACTACTTCAGTTTTCACCTTTAGAGAAAGTGTGTCTAGAATCAGCTTCTGACAGTCAAGAGGAGGTTACGCCTGGGAGTCATGTTAACAGCTAACAGATGAAGTTACAGATTAACTCATCACTGCCATTGGATGGTTAATGAACAATTTGTAAGTAACTTCAGTAGTTCTGGCCCAAGTTCAGAGTAAAAAAAGGCAGCATTTTCTCTTTTTATTTAAGACTTAAAAAGTCATAAAAAGAAATGGACTACTGACACCACCAAAATGGGTGACTCTTAAAATAATTATACGAAAAGCCACATTAAAGATACATATTATATGATCCCATTCCTATAAAACACAAACTAATACATAGTAGGAGAAAGCAGATCAGTAGTTATCTGGGGACTGGAAAGGACGGGAGGGATGGATTACAAAGAGGAATGGAGGGAACTTTTGGGGAATGACAGATCTTCACCTTGATTGTAGTGATGGTTTCATGGGTGTGTACAGGTCAAACTAGCAATCTCTATACTTCATACTATTATTTATCTCTTCAACAAAGATATTTTTTAAAAAACACTGGGGCTGGGGGAGAATCCACAACTACTATTTTCCCATTATTGCCCTTATTGCTCAAAAGCAAATCTATGATAATCCTTTATCATATGCATGACATTAATTTTAGTTAATATAGGAAAATTCTAAAGCCAATTTAAAAAATATCCAGACCAAGAAGATAATACTGCCTTCTGATACCTACAACAGTTTCAGTATTTTATTTACTCAACAAATCTGGATGAATGGCTAAGTTTGGCCAGCAGGACGGAACCCACCAGGCCTGTGGGAAGCAGGCAGATCCTAGGCCAGTACACACAGAGAATACTTCATGGAGATAAGAACGATCAGTTGTGTGTGTACACTTGCTGCCCACTATCAGAAGAGCTCAGTGGCCTGACCAAATTTTCTATTTCTTATTCTATCATTTACTAATAGACAGCCTTGGGGAAATCACTTAATATTTGATGCTGGTTCTTTATCTGTAGAACTGGGATAGTGATGATTCTTTATAGGGTTGTTAATGGCATCAAACAGTTTATAGTTGTAAGGTGCTTAGCATAGTTTGGGCATATGCCAAGTGCCACAATTCATGCCAGCTATGATTACTACTTGATCTGGCCTTCAATCAGTGATTGCACTAAGGTACTGACTGCTGCAAATCCGGCAATACTGCTTTGAGCAAGGGGACTCAGATTTGAAGTTTGACCTGCGTGTTATCTGTTCCTTTAGTAACCGCTTCAGTGTGGTGTGATGAATGTGAGTCGTACTGTTTTTCGCTGCATTGACTTTACACTTCTGCTTTCATTTGGAGAACTGAAATCATCTCCAAAAGTACGTAAGTCTTCAAAGTTGAAGATGTTCTCCTATGGTCATCCATCTTTCGTGACTCAACTGGAAGGTACATGATAGACCTCAAGAATCAAGTATCTCCTGCCAAGTGTTAGAAGAATTCACATCCCTTGGAGTAGACTTAAGAAAATGGCCACAATGTTTTGTGGTTCTGCCTAGCAAGAAATGAAGTTTATTTCTCTTCCTCTTGAAGCTGGGCTTGGCCATGTGACTTGCTTTGGCCAATGGGACACAAACAGATATAACCCAAGCAAGGGCTTAGAAAGTGCTTGTGCCTTGGGCTTGCCCTCTCTTGCTGCTGGCAACCCTGAGACCTCCATGTGAAAGAGCCTAGGTTAGTCTATCTAGGGTATTGGAGAACACAGCTGTCCCAGGTGAGGAGGCTTCAAGCAGGAGCGGTGCCATCCTATCCCATTTGGGCCCAGTTTGACCACAGAGGTCACCTATGCTGGCCCAGACTAGAACTGCTCAACTAAACCACAAGCAGATAAAACAAGTGTTTTTTGGATACCAAGTTTGAAGGGCAGTTCACTATGCAACAAAAAGTAACTGATAGACCTGTGCTGCCTCACCTGCACTGTCCACTCTGCTTTTCCATCATCCTATTTACGTTGCTTTGTTCTCAAGTTTCTCCTAAACCCAGGTTTATGGAACCATCACCGTGTGAGCTGAGAAACTCTCATATTGTGCAAGTTTCTCTAATTGTTTTCCAGTTCATCCCGTACATAATGTGTACATAATGCCCAGAGTTATCCTCTAGTCCTTCACAGATTTGAGTTTGGACTCCTCATGTGATGTTCAAGACTCAGCTTAGTTTGAATTCAGCCCACCTGGCCTCCATCATTCCCCCATCTGCCTCCAGGCACTGTGTGCTCCAGCCACATAGTCCTACCATTTCTGAAAAATGAATACAGATCTTCTGGCTGTTAAAAATAGGGCTGGGGCTGTAGCTCAGGGGCAGAGCACTGGCCTAGCATGTGTGAAGCACTGGGTTTAATCCTTAGGACCATATAAACAAATAAAATAAAGGCATGCTGTCCATCTACACCTACAAAAAATAATAACAACAGTGGTAAAATATTTTTAAAAATAGGTTATTCTTGACAGGCATGCTGGCACACACCAGCAATCCCTCAGAGGGTCAGGAGGCTGAGACAGGAGGATGGCAAGTTTAAAGCCTGCCTCAGCAACTTAGCGAGGCCCAAAGTAACTCAGTGAGACGCCTGTCTCAAAATAAAAAAGGGCTTGGGATGTGGCTCGGTGACTAAGCAACCTGGAGCATCCCTGGGTTCAATCCCTGCACCCTCCCTCCCAGAAAAAGTTATTACTATTTTTGGGTGGTGGTTAAAAAAGTCCATTTTATATTATTTATTTTGGGTACCAGGGATTAAATCCAGGGGTGCTAGCCACTGAGCAACACCCCCTGACTTTTAAAAAAATATATATTTTATTTAGAGATAAGGTCTTGCTGAGTTTGCTTAGGGCCTCCCTAAGTTGCTGAGGCTGGCTTTGAATTCATGATCTTCCTGCCTCAGCCTCTCGAGCTGCTGGGATTACAGGCCTGGATTGCCATGCCCAGCAAAAGGGTTTTTTTTGGTTTTGGTTTTTCATTTTTTCAGTAGTGATGCTGGGGATTGAACCCAGGGCCTTGTGCATGAGATGCAAGCACTCTACCAACTGAGCTATATCCCCAGCCAAAAGGTTATTCTTGAGGTGGAAATATGTAAAAACCTCAACAGCTCTCCTGGACCCTCATCTACCTCTGAAAGCCCTTCTCATGCTCAACAATACACCCTTTCTCTGCAATGCCTCCTCCTACTTTTCCAGGACCATCTCCATAATAGTGTAGCCTCTGGGCAAGCCCCTCCTATAGAGTGCTTCTTGCACTCACCCTGGCTAATGGAATGCAAATTTCCTGTTCTCATGTCTACAGACCTAGGTTGGCTATATGTCCAGAACAGCGCCAGTTTACACTTGTTCTCCCACCATAACTAACAACAGCCTTCCCTTATATTCTTTAAGGTGCCTCAACTTGGATGACAAATGATATGGTTATCCTACATAGTCTTACAGTGCTTGATGAACTCGGAGCCATAAAAGAACACTGTTAATCCAAAACCATCTTGGGTCCTGTTTCAGATTTATTGTTTGATGGTCAGAAAATTGATTTGTGCTCACATTTTTTTTTTTTTTTGATACCAGAGGTTGAACCCAGAGGTGCTTAACCACTGAGCCACTTCCTCAGTCCCGCCAGCCCCCCAACTTAAAAACCAAAAAACAAAAAACTTTTTAGACAGGGTGTCACTAAGTTGCTGGGGCTGGCTTTGAATTTGTGATCCTCCTGCCTCAGCTTCCTAAGCTGCTGGGATGACAGGCATGCACCCCCGTGCTTGGCGTGCCCATACTTTATTCACTCAATCTTCCTAGACAACCTGATGGTATTCCCTTAGCAGTGATCGTGCAATAGAGATCACAAATTCCGTTTCCCACAGGGGCTTCTTATAAGACTGATGGCAAGGCACATGCTGCTGCAGTGTGAGGAAGACGGGCAGAGAACAGTGGAAACTGGCAGTGTACCTGCAGGATGGGCACTCTCCAATCAGCTGGGGCACCAGTGCTGCCAGACCTTCTGATTTTTCAGGGTAAGTGTGGATGTTACATTGAACCTTCCAACCAAAGTATTGGCAACTAATTTATATTTTATAATACTATGCCCAGGTATACCCTAGGCAGCCAATGCCTCACATCTTTGGCCTTCATAAAACCCTCTCTCTGGAAAACATCCCACCTTCAGGAATGGAAATGAATGAGGGGGCTCCAGAGTCAGGCTGTCTCTTGTCTCAGCCTCTCACTGGCCCAGCCCCAAAGACCACAAGTAAGGGTCAAAGAATCACTGCTGAGTATCAGAAGCAGACAACTGTTCTATCTAGAAAAGTGTTACTTCTCCTTCCTGTTTCAGGTCTCTGAAAATGTTAGGCAGAGATGAAGTGTACCCCTGAGCACCCTGTTGCGACGCTCGTGAGCACCTCCAGCTGAAGTCTAAGGAGAAGGTTCTCTAACACATCACAACCCATCTTAGGCTCTCATCATCCTTCAAGGAGCACAAATACTACCTCACCTTCCCAAAAGCATCTGTCACGGGCCAAGGGGACACTTTGTTGGTTTGGTTTCCCGATTTTCATATGAACATGAGGTCAATGCACTAGGCAGTCTGCATGATCTGTGACAATGACCTTCCCCAGTGCCAGTGACATCATTTAGTAATGATCACTTAAACTCTTGCAACATTATTTAGTTCAGGGTGTAAGATACAAGCCTCATCAGCCAAATTTTAGTTTTGATCTGTTTTTTCTTCTTCCCCCTTTCCTTCCCTTCTCCACCCTTTTGTAGTACTGGAGATGGAATCCAGGGCTTCCCACATTCTAGGCTGAGCTACATCCTCAGCTCCACTCCTTCCCTTCTTAAAGTCATTGAGAGAGAGAGAGAAAGAAGTCTGGAAGGAAGAATATGAACTCAAAGCAAAATACCAAGACTGGATTTCAATTAAGCTTTGGACTTGTTAGGCTACTCTAAGCATTAAAACAATGCAAAATATAAGTTTTGGGCAATTATTAGTAAAATAAAGGTATACATCTGTATCTATATACCTGTACATATATATAAAACCTTGTACCTCACACAGCATATTATGCATCTTTCAGAGAATTTAAAAGCAATTGTCACAAAATAGTCAAGTAGATAAGTATCAAGATACCTAAAATAAAGCAGCTAACTTTCCATAAGTCTTAGGTGTCTTCATTACTTGGCAGATGCTAATACCTAATATGGTAGCAAAGTGCTGTTTGATGGGTTTGAAAATGACAGGAATGACAGGAAGCAATAGAGCACACCTCAAGCAGCAGATGTGCCGAAGAACGTGTGACAGAGCGGAGGTGGTAAGCTCTGATGTGGGGCAGGCTGTGTGGTGTCTCCCTCCTTCTTCCAGGAACCTTGACTGCAGGTCCTCAGCTCAAGGCAGCAACTCTCCACTTAACTTCTCACTGTCTGTCACTCTCACAGCCACATCACAATCTGTAGTGACCCTATTATGTGTTTACAAGTTGGTTGTCTCTGTGTCTCCTGTACTAACCAGGCCAATGAAGGTAGGGAACTTGTCAATTTTCACCTCTTTAGGCAGTGACTAGGACACTGCGTTGGGCTGTGGAAGCCCAATAAACATAAGAAAAATCCCATGGACTAGCCTGTTCTACACTGAGCTTCCAAAGGGAGCCACTTAGTCAAGCTCACTGCATCCATGTTACTTTTAGGTAAAGCTGGGAGGCCAGGGCATCCCTACCTCCTGTCCAACAGAGGGTTGCAGCAAGACTGACCGTGAAGTCGGGAGTGGTGGTGCACACATGTAATCCCAGCAGCTTGGGAGGACGAGGCAGGAGGATCCCAAGTTCAAAGCCAGCCGTAGCAACTTAGCAAGGCCCAAAGCAACTCAGCAAGACCCTGTCTCTAAATAAAGTACGAAAAGGAGCTGAGGATGTGACTCAATGGTTAAGTGTCCCTGAGTTTAAACCCTGATACCAATAAAAGAAAGAAAGAAAGACAGACTGTGAGCCTAGCTTCTGTGCCATGGAGTGGCAGCTGCTGAACTGCTCTTGACCTAGGGATCCTATTTACATTCAGGAATCACAAAACCCAAGCCTGCACTGCAACTTAAGCAAGCCAGGGGGCTGCTGTTATCAGGGGATGCAGGGCATCGACCACTGACTTCAATTATGCCCACTACTAAGCGGGGGTGGTGGGGTGGTAGACACACACATAACTCAAAAGGAAGAAAACCAATGGTGATAATTAGAGTGATGCTTCTCAGTATTTTCTGTAGAGAAGATTTTGATGAGGATTCTCACTGTTGTCACAGCAGCACTTGGAATGGCTGTGTGACTTTATAGTAACACAGAAATGACCAAAGCAGAAGGAAAAATGCAGGGAAAAGAGATGTAAGGATGATATTAAGACTTTTGCACTATTTGCTCTGACCACGGAGACATTTTTAACATTGTTAGCAATGCAGGCTATCCTGCAAAGGGTACTATCAATATTCTGTGATGCCCACAGTGCTCTAACTCAGGTGCCAGGTCCGCCCCACCTAGTTCCTCCTGCTAATGTAGTAAAGCAGAACTGCCATAAATCCAGGATTATTCCATTTACTCCATATACTCATGCTTTTATGGCCTACAGAGGTAATCCAAAAACTGTGACAGAATTTGATATTCGACACCTGAGTCCCTTTCCAAAGTCACCATCATCACAAATTTACAAAGGAATGATCTAAGTTGTTCATTAGGCACAAATGTAAGTTGACAGGTGAATGGTCAGAGACTCCCTCCCACCCTCATTTTAGTTTAATACAACTTTTGAATGAGCTAGGAGTGTATAACTTGACAAAGGCTTCAGATAATAACCAAGGGGCAAAAGTTGCCACCACATTCTGCCATTTACCCCTTAGTTAATGGCATCACAAAGAGCAACAGAATAAAATCAAGGACACATGGTAATGTTGTTTTGCTTATCTTTTTGGAAGAATCAATGCAGCATCAAAAAATTTGCTTTTTTAGACCTGGATGTATCTGTTTCCCAATAACTTTCTGTAGTTTCTAGAAGTCCCTAAAAATTAAACCAAGAATGAGAAGCTGGAACTGGGATGGTCACTAGCACAGAAGGGATATTCTTCACAGTCACCATTGTGCCAGGCAGCACACAGACTGGGCCACTTTTCTCCAACAAGCCAAAGTGGTCTGACCACAAGTGTAGAACTGAAAAACAAATGTCTTGGGATTCCCTGAAGCCTAACTTTAGACAGTGTGAAGAAACGGAGGACTTCTGGGAAATAAATACAGCAGACATGTATTCTTCTAGCATGTGGCAACCAGGAATGGGTGGCTCTTTGGCGGCAGTGAGCTTCAACACTGGGAGGAAGCAGATGATCGATGAGAAATCTGTTCACGTGTCCTGTCACATATGCAGAACTGGAACAACCACCAACTGTAGGCTCAACTAACCCAAAGGGCAGAACTGATGTGCCAAGAAGAGCAGAGATGGCCTGGAAAAAGCAGGAGGCCTGGACCAAACTTGGGACCTGGACAGAGCTGTGACTGGTATCTGCAGGTAGGTGCCCTTTGCAGACTCTGAGTATTCATCTTTCAAGTAGTATATTGACTAGCTCCTACGACTGTGAATTTCAAGGACTGTTTAGACAGAGCCACGCCCAGAGCTCTGCATAGAACAGATGCTTAACTCAAAAACATGCAAATTTCCCTTCAAAGTTGTGTGTGTGCATATGGGCACGCGAAGTGCCATTAAGCCACACCCTAGCCCCATCTTCTCATAAGTTTTGGAAGCCCTGCACCAAGCCAACTCAGAAAGACTGAAGGGCATGTCACCAGTATTCACTTTAGTTATCTAGAACTATCTAAAAGTGGCTCTATATTTACCGGCAGCTTAATACTTTTGGCCCAGAGAAGCTCTGTTCATGTGCAGGGCCACAGAGAAATAAACTTGAGTGGGATCGGACATTCTATGTCCCTATGGATACTGGGCAGGTCAATGAAACACCTACAACAAAACACCGGCACAGCATGTTCGCCACCTAAGGGGTACTTCTGAATATTCTGAGAACTAAAGGGTCATCAATTTCAAAGAGACCTCTATGCTTCACTGTATCTAAGAGCCAAAGAATTATGTAGAAGGCTGAAGAAATAAAGTGGGTTCTGCTGTCCATTTTAATTCTACCATGGCTTTGGCACCTGAGGCTACAGTTTTCACTCCCCACTTTGCATTCTGCTCACGTGTCTTTTCTCCTCTGCAAGTGAAGAAGCTTCGCCTGCAGTCTAAGCATGGATTCGGGTGTCTCCTGGGTATGGGCAGCATAAACTCAAACTTGGCCAACGACTTCAAACGATAGGCCAATCCAGGTGACCCAGTCACTCTGGCCAAGCCCGAGGCCTTTTGTTTTGGATTAGGCTGGTTGCAGGGTCCCTTGGCTGTGGTGGGCCCACATTGTCAGCTTGTTACTGCTTTCCCAAAAGAGGATCTTGTTACAAAGAGAAGCTGGAAATTTCTTTGCACACAAGCAGAGACATGGCGGCCCTGCAAAAGCCCCAGGGTAAGGATTAAAGAAAAACAAAATAGAAACCCTTCCATCTCTAATTAGGGTCTTCATTTGCCAAAGTGCCATTCCCCAGCAGGAGGATTTACATTCAGGCAGTTGCTTGGAGTTACTTGGAAAACGTCTCCCAGCAGGTCGGTTCCTCTGTTCGGGTTCCTTTGAGCCAACAGTTTCTGGTTACTTGGAGGAGTGCTGCCTACATATTGTTTTAACTGGCCTGGCTTCTGCAGCCAGCTTAGCTGTGTGAACAATCTCCCATTCAGAACCAAAGATAAAAGCACAGTTTGGTTGAAAAATCTTTTTTTTTTTTAATTTTTTTAAACTTGAGAATTATAGGTCTTGGAGCTGGCATTTATTTCTCTCGGACATGGAGTGTTTTTCCCCCTCCACCTTGGTTCTTGGCCAGCGAAGCCTGCATCCTGGAGTTTGGCCAGCCGCCAGTCCCTACTTCCTTGCCATTCACACTATGAGGCTGGTGGCAGCTGGCCATGGAGATGGACAGCAGCTCCCCATTTGCAAGAGGTTGACCGCAGAATAGTGTAGCCAGCTTGCTGGACCCCTGCAGCCAGTGCGGTCCCTTATCATTCTTTGTGTCCACAAAAGCCCATCTTCTAACACATCAAGACACTGGGAGCCTGGCCCAAGAAGCAAGAACTGTCTTCCTTTCTGGAATTCTCAAGACAACAGTAAATGATAAACCAAGACTGAGCAGGAAGATATGTTTGTGCAATCTTCTGTGTGTGAAAAAAAATTGCTAGGTGAGGATCAATTAAGGAGTTAAAAAGAAAAGAAAAAGAAGAAACATAAAGGCGTAGGCAATAAAAAGAATAAAATAGATAACGTGAACTTCATCAAGATGAAAAACATCTGTACATCAAAGGACACTGTCAACAGAGTGAATGGGCACCCCACAGAATGGGAGGAAACATTTGCAAATCCTATCAGACATGAGATTGATATCAGAATATATAAAGTACTCCTACAACTCAAAACCAAAAAACAATTTGATTAAAAAATGGGCACAGACTTGAATAGTCCTTCTCCAAAGAAGATATACAAATGGGCAACAAACATGCAAACATCACTAATCATTAGGAAAATGCAAATCAAAACTTTCTCATTAAGATGACTTTTTTACACATACACACACACCAGAAAAGAAATGGTAACAGGATATGGAGAAAGTAAAACTCCTGTACATTTCTGATGGGAAAATAAAATGGTGGAGCCACTGTGGAAAACAGTACGGTGCTTCCTCAAAGAATTAAATGTGAAGCCACCAAGCGAGCCAGCAATCCCACTTCTAGGTACAGTATATACCCAAAAGAATTGAAAGCAGCGCCTTGAACATGTGTGCACTCGTGTTCGTAAGTATTTACAATAGCCAAAATGTGGAAGCAACCCAACTGACCAATGGCTGAACAAATAATTAACATGCAACATATACATACAATAGAATACATATTCAACCATAAGAAGGAAGAAAATTCTGATACACACTATAATATGGATGAACCTTGATGACATTATTATGCTAAGTGAAAGAAGCTAGTCACAAGGACAAATACCATGATTCCACTCATATGAGGTACCTAAAGTGGTCAAATCCACAGAAACAGAAAATAGAATGGTGTTTGCTAGGGAAAGTCTGGAAGGCAGAACCAGGGAATGAGTATTTAATGAGTAGAGTCTCAGCTGGAGGAAATGGTCGGTGATGATGGCCATACAACACTGTGAATGTATTTAATGCCATAACTGTACACCTAAAAATACTGAAAACAGCAACTCTCATGTTAAGTATATTTAACCACAATTTTTTAAAGTGTGAGAAGAGAGGAGTCAGGGTAAATAATTAACACCACAGAGGAGGGAAACTAGAGCCTTGTTTGTGTTTTATGTTGACTGGCAAATTCTATCAAATACCACATTGGTTCCTGCATGTAAAAAACTGGATTTGGGCTGGGGATGTGGCTCAGGGGTACAGTGTATGTTTAACATGTGTGAGGCCCAGGGTTCCACTCTAGCACCACAAAAGAAAAAAAAAAATCTCTTGGGTTTTGAGTTTGAAGGTCTCGAATACATTGCAAAGTTTTATTCCTTTTTTACTTAAATTGCCACAGAACAGCAATACCATAGAAATGTCCAGAAATAGGCAAGCTATTTCAAGGCTGAAGCATATCCTGTTCCCTCTGCTGGGAGCCCGCTCCCCTCCCCTCCACCTCACACTCCTCTTCTGCGTTCCCTGGGAATGCTTTCCTTATCAAGGGATCTTCTTGTGCTTGCTCGAACTCTCAGGCCTAGTATGCTGGTTCTGGAATATGTGTTATTTATGTTCCTGCTGGCCCCACTTCTGGAATTTCCTTCCCCATCCCTTCCTTACCCCAAGCCCATTCATTCTTGAAAGCTTGAGTTTTCATTTCTTCTGTGGAGCCATCCCTGATGCCATGCTGCTGATCCAGAAAGACTTTCAGGAAAAAGTGATGTCTAAATCAAGACCCGACGAGCTTGTCCCGCTTCCTTCCCTCCCTACAATGGCCAAGCAGGAGGCCAGAGCACCATGGGCATGCCAAAGCTGCTTGCTAGACATCAAGGGACCAGGACACCCAGGGCAAAGGAGAGTGTGGAAAGCCCTGATTCTGAGACATCAACTAAATTAAGTATCCTAGACACATCCATATCTTAAATTACAAACCCTAGTCCATTAGCTGTTATAAGCCCTCTTGGTTAACAAAACAATTAAGTGGCTACCTAGATTACCTCGGCCACAGAATTTGGACAAACAAGATAAATGATTTGGAGAATAAATTGCAAGTGGTAAGAAACATCCAACTTTCCCAATTTTCTAGTAAGCTACACACAAGACAGTCATCGGTGTATGTGATGAAAAAACCAATGATCCTCTTCTGAAGAACCATGAAATTCAAGTCAAGAGCCATCACCAGTTGACATTCCTCCTGCAGGGATCTGAATGAGACCAAGGCTGTGCCAGGCCTCTCCCCACTGAGTTTTATCAGAGAGCACATAGAAAGAAAATGGTTCTCATTCTTTCAGTCCTCAAGTTAGATGAGTACGATGTTAGGAAGAAGGAAAGACATATAACTCAGAAAGTTCACAAGAACTTCATGCCCCTTTTCCCAAATACATGCTTGGTACCTAAGAGAGCTAAAGTATCAAGCTACCATTAATTTCTGCATATTAAGTTGGATAAAGAATTTAGGAAGAAGTGATTCAGAACATGGAATGAACAAAGCTATTACCTCCAAGAAAGCATGCACTGGGGAACTGGTAAACTCACCCACAGAAGACTCCATGGCCATGCCCCAGTGCTCTGGAATGAGAGGCTGTGGTGTCCTAACCTGACCTGGAACTATTCAACTCCCTTGAATAAGAGCAGTTGGGAGCACATACTCTGCCCACCAAATGGGATACAGTGATGATGACATTTTTAAACGTAGAGAATCATTCCACCTTCTCATTCCCTCCTTATTGTTTTAGCATATAAATGAAAGAGGCACAACTTCAGATGTTTTTGCTAAAAGAAACAGACTGTTATATAGAAGAGGAAGATGAGCAAACAGGGAAAATGGAGAGCAAATTCTTATTCTTATTTTTGGTAGTAGGTACTGAACTCAGGGGAGCTTTACCATTGAGCTACATCCTGAATTGTTTTTTTTTTT
>CM053407.1:108305923-108326362 GCA_028644305.1 Xerus rutilus
ATTTCTAATCTGGCCATGTGACTTGGAGGTCTCCAGATACATGATTGCTTTTTTGTTCCTCACACATTTATGCAGTTTGATCAACGATAAAGAACTGCTTTGGAGGAGCAGAGGTATCATCCAGGCCTAAGACTTTCTATTTTTATCAAAACTCTACCAAAGAAAGAAGCATGGCACACAGGGCCATATATCATGCAAATCCACTTAAATAAAATGTTCAGAATAGGGAAGACCACAGAAACAGAAAGCAGACTAGTGGTTGCCAGAGAGGAGAAAATGGGGAGTGACTCCTTAATAGGTGCAGAGATTCCTCTTGAGCATGAAGAAAATGTTCTAGAACATTATATGGTGGTAATGGTTGCACAACACTGTGAACACACTAAAGGCTCCTGAATTATATGCTTCAAAATGGTTAAAATTGGGGGCTGGGGTTATGGCGCAGCAGTAGCGTGCTCGCCTAGCACGCGGGAGGCACTGGGTTCGATCCTCAGCACCACATAAAAATAAAGTAAAGATATTCTGTCCACCTACAACTAAAAAATAAATATTTTTTTAAAAATGGTGGATTTTATATGAATTTTCCACAATAGAAACATTGTTAAAAAAAATCAAACAACAATATTGAGTTTGTTTACACCAAAATTATTGCCATCTGCCCAGTGCTGCCCTCAGCTAACATGGGGATCCACAGTGAAGGACAGCATAGTTTGCACATTTCTAGAGCCGAAGCCAGTTAGAGCAGTCCTTCTGGAAACTGTGTCCTGCAGAACACCAGCTCCACAAGATGAAAAACATGTTCTTGCACAAAAACACAGAGAAACACTTAATAGGGACCAGGATCTGTATTTGTAAATTAAAGCTATGCAGAAGGTTATGGTTTAAAAAACAAAAACAGTTTTGAGGCATAGTGGTACATGCCTATACTAAGGCAGGAGGATTTCAAGTTCAAGGTGAGTCTCAGCAGCTTAGCCAGATCCTATCTCAAAATAAAAAGTAAAAAGAACTAGGGATGAGCCGGGTGCGGTGGGGCACGCCTGTAACCCTAGCAGTTTGGAAGGCTGAGACAGCTGAATCCCGAGTTCAAAGTCAGCCTCAGCAATGATGAGGCGAGGAGCTAAGCAACTCAGTGAGACCCTGTCTCTACATAAAACACAAAACAGGGCTGGGGATGTGGCTCAGTAGTTGAGTGCCCCTGAGTTCAATCTCTGGTACCAAAAAAAAAAAAAGAACTAGGGATGTAAAAACCAAAAACAACAAAAAGTTTTACTCTTTACTAAAACCACCATTTCCCACTCTGATTTTAAGCCTGCTTGTGTTTAATATGATCATATTGTTCACGGGACACTTTGAGAAATGCTAAGTTAGGGAAAATACATATATACATATGGGAGAATAAACCTACAGTAAATATGCCACAAGGTTAAGACTAAATATCCTCAAATGCTGCACACCAGAATGCAAAAGTGAAAGCTATTGTGGAATAAAGTAGAGGGACAGTCAAGGGCAGCCAGAGAGCAGGTGAGACCCGGGAGGATAGCAGATGTGGAGAGGAGAGGATGGGGATGAGAACCATGCGCAGCAGAAGTGGAGGCTGAGGCCTAACTGATGGCAGTCATCGTGAGGAGGAAGTGGGCCTGAGCCCGCCAGAGGTTCACGCCATGGAGGAGCAGAACTCAGCACCACACAAAAGGCATGTCAAGAGTGCATCCCCAGGCAAGCAGAAATCCGAACGAGGTAAACATCAAACACATCCAAGGATCCTTGAGCGTCTGACAAGGTCCACTCCGATCTGTCATGCCAACACCCTGGGCTGCACTTCGTGCCAGACCCGCTCTCCTTTCCTTCCTCAGCACTCGTGCTCTCCTCCCAAGACTCCCCTATCAACTCTTCTAGTGGCACCAGGGTGCCTGTTAGCAACTCAACATGTCAGTCCTGCCAGAGGTGTTGACTTCTGAACAAGATCAAAGCCTTAAAAACCAAAAAGAATGTTTTGAAAGCACTAGTGAGTGCAACTGGTAGGCCTGAGTTGTTTATTTTCCTGTGGAAGGTAAAGAAGTTACCAAAATCATATCTTACAGGATTGAAAATGACCTCATCATCCTCGCCACTTCCTATCTCCACACCCAGTTCCCTCTCTTCTGAGTTCCTTATTCCTGTCTACATTCCCAGGTGCCCAAACCAGCAAATTCAATCTTACCTACTATGTTTCTCAAATATAATTGGCTCCTTCAATCCAGCTGCTGGAAGACATTACTGTAAGATTCAAGTTGCTGTCAACTCATCTCTGACAACAGTATCTGCTTCCAGAAATACCTGCCATCCTAGGACTATTGTCATTTACACCCCCAGGGACCCAAGGGTCAAAGTTATGAGCTCAGAAGAATGTTTTATAGGGCATAGAAATAGTCATACATGAAAATATTCATTAGTGAGCTGACCTGTCACAAAGGATAGAGGCTTGTAGGCAAAGGTGTCAAATACAAAATGATTTGTGCCATGTCTGGAACACTGATGCAGACAGCTTTCTTGTTCACTGAGCATATATTGTGCTCCTATGTTTATGTATTTTCATTTCATTTCATCATTAGAGCAAACTCTTTCAGTTGTTGAAATACCAAATGAGACAGTGAACAGACTATATTAAAAAGTTGCAAACTACAACTGCAAATCAGCAACCAACACAGAATTTCGCAGAGTCCATGGAAGTCTTTATTTCTTGGTACTGGGAATTGAACCTCGGGGGGGGCCCTACCACTGAGCTACATCCCCAGTCCCTTTTGTTTTTGCAATACTGAGGATTGAACTCGGGGCCTCACCCACACTAGGCAAATGCTCTAACACTAAACTATATACCCAGCTCCATTCCTAGTCCTTTTGTTGTTATTTTTTTTTAATATTTTTTTAGTTATAGATGGACACAACATCTTTATTTTATTGCTTTGTATGTGGTGCTGAGGATCGAACCCAGGGCCTCACGCATGTGAGGCAAGTGCTCTACCACTGAGCTACAATCCCAGCCCCTTGTTGTTATTTTTGAAACCGGGTCTTGATAAGTTGCTGAGGCTGGCCTCGACTGCAAGATCCTCCTGCCTCCTTAGTTGCTGGAATTACAAGAGGCATGCACCACCATGCCTGGCCCTTGAAAGTCTAATTAGTCAATGACTGGGTTCCACTCAAAGCCAATGGCAAACAATCTACTTAAAAGAATAAGAAATATGGGCTGGGGTTGTGGCTTAGTGGTAGACTGCTTGCCTAGCACGTGTGAGGCACTGGGTTCAATCTTAAGCATCACATAAAAAATAATAATAAACAAAGTTATAAAAAAGGTTTTTTTAAAAAAAAATATTCATGGGTACTTCCATAGAGAATGATCAAATGGCAAAGAGAGAACTTGGAGCAAAGTGAGAGTTCTCTCACTGAGAAAATGACTCTTGATGATCATGTTGCTGAAATCAAACATCAGTAAAGAATATCATATCTACATTCTCAGCGAAGTCTGCTGAAAATGTCTTAACACTACCCACATGAGTTTTATTCTTTGTTTATTCCCAGAAATCTGTACAAGGGCTGTCATTATCATTTAACTTGTTAAATTAAAAAAACAAACATTTTCAGTTTCTTTTTTTTCCCCAAGATACAGCCCCAATCAAACCTTTAGTTATTGCCTACTTAAAAATATTAGTCCTTAATTTAAAAAGATCCCAAGGTCCTTTTCTGGATAACAGTCATCTATACAGTCATCTATAGAGACCTTCTACATTTGAAATTCACATACTCTTTCAAAGGTTCAGTGAGGCACTGCTTCCACACCATTGCTCTAGGGGGTTATCACATGAAAACCATGCTTCCTAATTCACACCAGCCAGTATCACTCAGCCTAACCACACATACGACCTACGTGCACTTCTGAAGGCTTAGTCATTCAAAATTAGTCTTAGGATACTTCAGTGTACAATGTTTTAAACACATTCACTTTGAACTTAATGGGGCATATAAACATTTTAAAATTATAGTCATTTCTGAGTTTACTTTCTTAAAATGTCTGGATGAGTAGGGTTCACGTGAATGTTTGAAATTCAAGAATTTTTCGACTTCCTATTTGTAAGAAGGCTAAAAACATATTTATAAGAACTAAGACATATAAGAAAGAAATACTAATGAAAACTTAAGGGAAAAATCCAGTAGACTCAAAAACCTACAATGGAACTCAACAAAGATGCCAATAAGCATTTTCTTCTCCACTAAGGAACAGAAGGACAGCTTGAAATGAGAAAATAAGCAAAATTCCTGGGATGGACTCACAGAACTTCATGCAAACAATAAGGTTCATACTGGAAGTACGACCTGTATTATAGCTGATCTTATGCTACTAGAACAGTAACTCTGGGATGCCCAACATCTTGCTTAAATCAACTGAAGGGGAAACTCCCAGGCAGTCCTTTATCAGGAAGTGTGCCATCATCATTATATAGCTGTGGCTCTTGTTATCTTATTCCTTGTTTTGTCCCACGTGGTATTTGGGGATGGAAAGAATGAGAACTTGGAAATCATGTGATCTTGTGTCTAAATCTTACTTCTGTTTCTTAGGAGGCATGTCACCTAGGCAGATGACTCTATAAACCTTGATTTTCTGGTCTATAAAATGGGGACAATAGCATCTGCCTCAACAGGACATCAAGGATTAAGGGAGATGAAATACACAAACATAGTAACACAGCAGATGTTCAATCAATGGGGGAAAAAAATTCCTTTCTTCAGAACTCATCATGCTCACCTGTGCTTTGTGCCTTTACTTAGAATATTCTGCCCTTCAAGATCAGTATAAATGTCGCCCCTTCCATGACACTTTCTTGAATATGCTCATACAATTAAGTTTCTTCCATCTTTGATCTCAAACACTATGTATGATGCTTACCACAGTTCCTCTTCCCTCCCCCTGATAAAGCACAGGATCACTTGGAGGGACCCATCGACCCCACCTAGAACCTTGCGTTCAACAGGTGCTCAATAAATTACTACTGGCCCAACTGCCTTTGGCCTCTGATAGATAGGCCTGTTGCCCAGACTCTGGCTTTTTTTTCTTAAGCCACTTGGGTTTCTGCTTAACCAAGTGACAAATAGGTCAGGATATAATCAAATTATTCGGTGAAGTTTAAAAGATCCAGCTCTTACATTAGTTGATTACCAAGTCATAGACATTCTCAGGACAAAAACGACTAGTAATGGCATAGGAGCAGAGACTGCTTCTCTTCAGCCCTGCTGTGAATCCATAGCAGCCTAAGCATGCAGAGGGCAACGCTTCCAATGTGTAACTAACACGATACTGCTGCCAGGCTGGCTGGTGACAGAACCTCGAAGGAGTAGTAGAAGGGGAGAGAAAGAGGATAAACCCTCCCTCCAAAAACTCAAAGTCCCAAGTTTCCCCACCCATGTGCAATCTCAGAAGCTGCGGTAAGTAAAAACAAAATGAGAGACTAAAACAAGGAAGAGGAAGGCATGGGATCCAGGAACAAGGCATCCAACACAGGAATGAAGGAAATCCCAGGATGCAGGCTCTGCAATCGGCCTGGCAGGTGACCTGTCCAGATGAGGCCAAGGGATGATGGTTGCATGACAGCCAAAAAAACAAGATCCTGAATCATTACCCAGTGGGTGTGCAGTACTAAGGAGAGTTTTACAGACCTGAACAAGAAAATGAAACGTGACAGTTATGTGGCAAAATCAAGTAACTAAGGGCAGGGAGAAGGAAATGATACATACCTACTAACGCCAAAAAGAAAGAAAAAATTACACCGGAATTATCGACCATGAACAGGGCAGGGCCTGCAGGCATGGCCCAGATGAGAATACTGACAGCCAAATTAATCAACATAACAATAATCGATATAAACAATAATTGTGATATAACTAGATTAGAAGAATGTAGGGAAGGAAACGGGGGGGGGGGGTGCAGAGGAAAAAGAAGGAGAGATCAAAACATTCATCTTTCCCTAACAGGAAATAAAAAGACAATTTTAAAATGGACTAAAAATACAAAGTGGCAGTATGAGCATCATTCACAGAAGTTGAGAGATATTCACTGAGGTGAAGAGCAGAAGCAACCACTAAAGAACTGAAAACGGCTGCCTCTGGCAACAGCGATCAGAAACCGTGAAGGGTAAAACAGTAGAATTCTCTTTTTTATCATTAAGCTGTAGGGCACTTTGTACCTCCCCAGCCCCTCCAGCACTGGGGACTGAACACCTAGGAGCACTTTACCACTGAGCTATATCCCCAGTCCATTTTATTTTAAGACATGATCTTGCTAAATTGCTTAGGTGACCCTTGAATTTACAATCCTCCTGCTGCGTCTTACTGAAGATTAGCTGGGACTACAGGTGTGTGCCACTGTGTTCAGCTTACACTTCTGGCTTTTTATGAACATGCAGGGTCATTATTTTGATCAAAACCTTTTATGCATTGCTGGACAGAAGTCTCTTCCTCCGGGTATCCCAGCAGATTCTATGGGTCCTCTCCACTGGAAAGGAGGAAAAGCATTTTGTCAGGCCCAAGAAAGACCCCACAGGCTCCCTACACAAGACAGTGGACACCTTAAGGGAGACTAGTTGGGATGACCAGGCTGGGGAGGGCTGGGAACATGGACAGCATGGGGATGACTCAGAGACACAGAGGAGGAGGAAGAGCCTGCAGGTTTCACCACTCTCGCAACCAAACATAACTCACAGGTGGCACCAGAGTGTGATATGGATTTTGGTGTCACAGAGATGATAGATAAACAATAACCAGGGTGATCACTCTGGGAAGCCCCAATTTTCTCCCAGACACTTGTAGATCCTAAGACCTCTAGAAGAAGCACTGAACATTCCATTTGCATTTCCATGTAAGGAGCTGCACAGGCAAAATGGTTAACAACAAGCAACGCATGCACCTGACCATCTCTGGTATCAGGGATGGAACAACTGGTTTAATGTTGAAATATTAAAATGGACTTTCTTCAAATTTCTGAGAGCCGGATGAGGTGGACTATCATAGTTTCACTGTTTTGTTAATGGACAAAGAATCTATGGGAACTTCTAAGCCCAAAGACTGTGTCAGGCAAGGTTACATATCTAGAGGGAAAAAAAAAACAACAAAAAAAACACCCTTCGTTCCCTTGAGTATGGTCCACCAAGCCAAGCTTTGAAACCAAGACCAGCTCTTTAAGAAGCTTTTAGCACAAAATCCTTGAGATACACTGCTGCACTTTCCACCTGTCTGAAGGGCAAAACTGAAACCAGGGCTGGTGGTGCTTTTATCCAAGGTTACAATATCTCTACACTCCACTGAGAGTTTAAAATAACTTCAAAAGGGCCGCCTGCTTCTAAGTGGGTTACTGTTACACAGAAGCCAAACACTAAACTAATAGGAGGACCAGACATTTTACTCTGTAATATTATCTCATCAAAAAATTCCTGGGGATTTAAAAGGGAAACTTCCTTCCTTTTGTCCTTCGCCGATGTCGGCCAGGGTAGGGTGTCCCTATGGTACAGAGTTTCACATCAAACAGTCCAGACCTTTTCTTAAAGGTGTGGTGGCTAGGATCAAGACTATAATTTATGTGAAGAAATGGAAAAAGGACAGCCCCACCCATTTTTCTCTTGCATCATAAGGATTGGTTTTTTCTCTTCTATGTACAAAGAAACGGACAACTCTTTAGTTCTTTAAACGAAGAGCCTAAACCTTTTTCTGGATCTAGAATCCAGAAGAACTTGAATATAGTTTTTTTCCTTGTTGTTACAGCAATGGAGACAGCTGTAATGGGGGTGGAAACAGACCCAGACACAAAATAGTAGCTGGTTGTGGCTGTTTGCTAGAGATTTCCATCTCAACGTGCCTGAGGATTAAACCCACACTTCTCTAGTGAGGACTCTGGTTTTCTGAATACTCAGATGGAATCTCCCCCGACTATGGGCTCAGTTTTTAGAGAACACCGAAGAATATGCCATTTGGTTCCTCTGTTCCCAAAAAAAGACAATAAAGATGGCATGGTAGAAAAAGTATGCATAAAAGTTGAAGAAAAGTTAATGTACATAACAACCACATCTGCTTCTGGCCCCAAACTGAAGGAAAACAGATAATTTTAAAAGTTGATGGGTTGGAGAATAAGGATAGTAGGAGATTTTTCTTTTGGGGATTTTAATATTCATTCATACCAACATTGGCTGAGCACTGAGCCTGTGAATGGACGTTGGGCAAGAAAAGGCAAATAAGACCTGAGCCCTCTCTTAACCAGAATGTTGTTTTATCAGTATAGGTTTTCAAAAAGATCTAAAATGTATGTACATCTGCTGATGTAACTGACCATTGAAATTGGAAACTTACCAGGGCTTTTTCTTATAAATGAGTTCTATAGATAACACAGTTTAAAAAACAACAAATGGCAAAACTGGGTAATAACATGCATTGTCAAAGAGTTACACTCCTTTCCCACAACAAACACCATAACTTCCAATGGGCTGGCTCAGCAGGACTGAGCACACCGCCAGAGAAAATTCTCTGTGTAAGTTGGAAAGCCAGACACACGTATAGCTCTGAGCATGCAACATGCTGGTTACCAAGGCAGCACAGGCTGCCTGCTGGTGCTTGGTGAGGAAAATACAAAAGAGCCAGGTATGAAGGTGCATGCCCATAATCCAGCAACTCAGAAGGTTGAGGCAGAAGCTCACAAGTTCAAAGGCAGCCAGGACAATTTAGCAAGAATTTGTCTCAAAATAAAAATAAACCGGATGTGGTGGCACACATCTGTAATCCCAGCAAATCAGGAAGCTGAGGCAGGAGGATCACAAGTTCAAAGCCAGCCTCAGCAACTTAGGGACACACTAAGCAACTTGGCAAGAACCTGTCTGTAAATAGATAAATGAATAAATAGGGCTGGGGATGTGGCGTGGCTCAGTGGTTGTGTGCCGGGGTTCAATCCCTGGTACCAAAAAATAAATAAAATAAAAAGGCTAGGGATGTAGCTCAGTGGTAAAGTATGTCTAGGTTCAATCCCTAGTACTACCCGCACCCCACAAAAAAAGGGAAAAGCAGGGGAAAAACCACAAGACAAAGGTATAATGCAGCAGACAGGGTGGAATCAACAATGAAGACTATTTTAATTCACGATGACAACAATTCAGCTCATCATTCTAACACCGGGTTCATTCAAGAGGACACACTGACCAAAGGAACACTAACACAAAAGAGACAAAAATAATCTAAACAAAAACAAAACTAAAAAGTAATTTCACCATGTGTCTAAAAATATGTATCCTCCAAGTATCACAATAAAGTGCAAGTCAAGGTTCTTTATAAAGACAATGACTCCTGACAGGAAGAATTTCTTTATAAGGACCTGGTGGAATTTAATAAGCCCAGTTTTTTGTACTCTTGAGTAGTTTTCTGAAGAAAGAAGAAGGTAAGCCTTTGAGATACAGGTTCATAACCTCCCAATCAAGACTCTAAGTTTGTTTCTCTCTAGAAAGTCTCTTTAATTAGAAAAACATAGAAATTGAAATGGGAGGAATAGTCCAACATTTGTTAAGTAACCATTCTGAGATGGGGATTTTTTTTTTTTTTTTAAGTTATAGATGGACACAATGTCTTTATTTTATTGCTTTGTATGTGGTGCTGAGGATCGAACCCAGGGCCTCACGCATGCGAGGCAAGCGCTCTACCGCTGAGCTACAATCCCAGCCCGAGACGGGGATTTTTAATACAGTGTGGAAAGCAGGCACTTTAGTGTCAAACCTAAGAGCAGAGCCTGTGTTTCTAACCGGACTCCATCAGGGAACCTTGAACATACTGTGGTATCTATCACAGACACAGGCTTTGAGCCATACTGGCCTGAGGTGGATCTCAGCTCTGTCACTTCCATGTGGTCTTGTAAGAGTCACATAACCTCCGGGCCTTGTTTCCCCATTCAAAGGGCAGTACTGATCCTTCCAAACCTGCTTGTATTCCTGAGGGTCAGATACAAAGAACTTGTGTGTCTGGCACATGAAAGATGAGCAAACAGACACCATACCCAAAGCACAAGCAACCAAAAGAAAAACTGATAAAATGAACTTCAATAAAATTAAAAACTTTTGTGCTGTAAAGAATACAACCATCGGGCTGAGGCTGTAGCTCAGTGGTGGAGCACTTGCCTAGCATGCGTGAAGCACTGGGTTCGATCCTCAGCACCACATATAAATAATGAATAAAATAAAGATCCACAACTAAAAACATTAAAAAAAAAAAAAAAAGAATACAACCATCAAGAAAGTGAAAAGACAGTGGGGCGTGGTGGTACACATCTATGATCTCAGCAATTCTGGGGACAAGAGGATCACAAATTCAAAGCCAGCCTGTTCAACTTAGTGAGACCCTGTCTCAAATTTAAAATGAAAAGGGCTGGGGCTGTATCTCAGTGGTAGAACACCCCTCGGTTCAATCCCCAGTATGGGAGTGGGGTAGTGAAAAGAGAACCACAGAAGAGAATATGTGGGAATCTTCCATCTGGTAAGAGACTTACATCTAGAATACATAAAGAGATCTTACAATTCAATAATAAAAACACAAACTAGCCAATTAAAAATGGGCAAAGGATCTAAACAGATATTTCTCTAAAAAAGATATGCAAATGCCAATAAGCACATGAAAAGCTACTCGGCATCATTAGCCCTCAAGGAAATGTAAATCAAAACCACAATGATACCATTTGACACCCACTAGGATGGCTATAATAAAAAAGACAACAGCAAGTGTTGGCTAGGATATGGAGAAATTAGAACCCTTATACACTGCTGATAAAAATGCAGAATGGCAGCCGGGCGCGGTGGCGCATGCCTGTAATCCCTGCACTTAGGGAGGCTGAGACAGGAGAATCGCGAGTTCAAAGCCAGCCTCAGCAAGGGTGAGGCGCTAAGCAACTCAGTGAGACCCTGTCTCTACATAAAACACAAAATAGGGCTGGGGATGTGGCTCAGTGGTCGAGAGCCCCTGAGTTCAATCTCCAGTACCAAAAAAAGAAAATGCAGAATGGCGTAGCTGCCTTGGAAAACAGACCAGCAGTTCCTCAATTAAATTAAACAATCACACATGGAGTTAGCAAATGACCTAGCAATTCCACCCCCTGTATGTACTCAAGAAAATGAAAACATATATACACACAAAATGTTGCTTATAGGAATATTATTCATAATAGCCCGAAGGTAGAAATAACCCAAATGTCCATCAACTGATGAATGGGTAAACAAAATGTGGCATATCTGCACAATGGAGTATTACTCAGCACTAAAAGGCACACACTACATACTTGGAGAAACCCGATAAGCTGAAGAAGCTGAGTGAAAGAAGCCAGTCACAAAATTCTGAACCTCATATGAATGTCCAGAATAGAGAAATCTATGCAGACATAAAGTAGATTAGTGGTTGCTTAGTCTTTGGGGTTGTGAGGGTGGATGGAAAAACAGGAAAATGTGAGCCAAAATGTTTCTTTTAGAGGTGATTAAATGTTCTAAGATGAACTGTGGTGCTGGCTATAGAGCACCATGAATACACTAAAAACTCCTGAATTGTATACTTCCTATAGGTGAATTGTGTGGCATATGGATTATATCTCAATGAAGCTGTTATTAAAGAATTACGCGGGGGCTGGAGTCATGGCTCAGTGGTAGAGTGCTTGCCTAGCACGTGTGAGGCACTGGGTTCGATCCTCAGTACCACATAAAAATAAAGGTAGTGTCCCTCTACAACTAAAAAAAAAAAATCTTAAGAAAGGAATTATGCAAATAAAGTATAAGTGAAGGGAGAATATATAATGAGGTGAGACTGTAATTATCATCAGTGACATGGTGCGATAAAAAGAACCCCGCTGAGCTCCACTACCCAGGCAATTACTTATCTCCTCAAGGTTCAGCCTGCTCATCTTTTAAACAGGAATGGCACCTGCCTCACCAGAGTAAGATGGCCCAAATCAATACACTCAATGAGGACTCCAAGGCTGGATGGAAGTGGGTGGATTAGGGTACACTGCACAAGGGTATTCCCCTAGGCAGGGGCCCAAGAGTACTGTAAACAGAATGGGAACGGCACAGCCTCATGGGAGAATCCGTGAAAGGGGCTTTGGATGCAACAGAATTATTTCCATTCAACATTCCAAGACCACACAATCAAGCAAGAAACCAACACAATGCAGGACACCAGGGATGAATCACGCGTGGGTAAGGGTCCCCAGAGAGGCAGATGGTGCCTTTGGGTTTTTTAAGGGCTCACTAGCTATACCCATAGGCTACAGATTCACCTCATTCCATCCTGATTCTCTGTAATTGCCCTGGTAAGTTTCCAAACCCCAGGAAAGAGCCAAGAGCACTTCAGGAAGGGACACTTGATGAAAATCACCTGATTAAAATATTCCTATGTAGTCTGTTAATAGCAGGGGAAGAGGGGTAGGGAGGAGAGGAAACCACAGGCTCAAACGTTAAAAGCAATAAATTATATGCTGGGCTTTGCCACCCTGTACGACCTTGAGCAAGTCATATAAGGGCCCCATTCTCTCTGATCCCGACAGCAAGGGGAATGCCCGCCACCTGCCTACCTCATGGGGGTTTTGGGAAGATTAATGAGATAATGTCTGAGCTGTGCTATGGGCTCCTTGGAGACAGCCACTATATATCAGGAATTATTAGCACAAGCTAGGGCAGTTTCTTGCCTATTCTCCATCCCATTAAGCTACCTATGCCTGATTACGTCTGCTTATAAAAGTTCTTACTCAAAAAAAATTGGATTGGGGAGGTCATAACCCAGGCTGGATCTGCCCTGGTAGGTCCTGTTAAAGCCATTCCCTAAATCTACCCTTGTCAGAAACAGGGCACCTTGAAACTCTGGCATAGTGTTCAGCATTTCATACTAGTGATGGATGATTAAAAATGGGGAGGAAAAAAAGGCCCTCTGGACAGTCTGAGATTCTTTATGTTACCATCCCCTACCTACCCCTAAGATTCTAGGACAGTAGGAGGTAACTGCCATGTTGCTGGGGATAAGGGACATACTGCTGGGGTCTTCAACTAATCAGTTCTTAGGTGTCAGACAAGTTTTTGCAGTGTCTAATTTCAAGACAACCAGTTAAAGAAATCAGCTGGCTCTATGTTCCTATACAAAGAAACTGGTATTTACCTTGGAGTTATAGCCCCAGCCCTTGTTATTTTATTTTGAGGCAGGGCCTTCCTAAGTTTTATTGTGTTTCTAAATGAGGGCAAGGTTATGTTGTGTGACTGTGTGTATGTAAGGACACAAAACAATATCTGATGCTGGTCTCTACCCAGTTGGATGAACTTGGTATTTATTCCTAAAAAGTTCACTAGCCCTGGGCTGGGGGTGTGGCTCAGTGGTAGAGTGCTCGCCTAGCACACGAGGCAATGGGTTCAAGCCTCAGCACCACATAAAAAATAAAATAAAGATATTTTTTTAAAAAGCCCTTATATACATCAGAGGAGAAGTCAGAGAAGGAGACTCAAATGCTTCAGGTCAAAGGATGCAGAGATTGTGGGCCTGTGGCCAGATGGCTGAGGAAATTCTCAGCCATGGCATCCTGTCACAAATCCATGGAGGCCACCCAGGCAACTGCTAGAAGGACCATGAGGTGCACTGCAAGACATCCTCTATCTCCAAGAAGGCTGTCACAAGACAGTGTCTTGTCACCTCTGGGTTCTGATGAGGATGAAGCTTCCTACCCCACTTACTTCACAACAGACTTGCAGAAGGTAAAAGCTGCTTGGTGGCAATCTCAAATGGACTCCACAACCACACAGTGAGGTCATCTGGCCTTTTGTTTCAGCATCATTATGAAGGACAAAGACCAGGGAGGGCTGACACCATGATGGCTGCTACCCTTTCTTCTGCTGTTTATGTAAGTAATAAACTGAATCAAAAAGTGACTTGTACCTTTATCAGCCAAATCAGTAAGGCCCTGGCCTTGCGTGCTTGACAACAGGGTGTACCTAATTCTCACACCGACCACACCAAAGCTTCAGGTCAAGAGGACAAGGCTGCTTCCCAGAGCCTGTCACAAGAAGGCAGCATCAGGATCCAGGGCAATAAGCAAAGCTTTAGACCCAAGCAGCCCCACACATCCTGGGTCAGCTGCCTATCATGGCCAGAATTCTTCCTGTTTTGTCATCTATACATAAAGATATCAATACTGACAATGATGAGGTTATTATGAAGATGAGAGATACCATACATTACACCTCTAGAGCGGTGCTTAATACAAGCACTAAGAAGAGATGATAATAACAACTGCTAACATTTATTGTGTTCTTGCCAGGTTGCAGGCACTGTTCCACTAGTTTTATAGGTATTAACTCATCTGATCCCCACAATCACCTTTGAAGTAGATACTTTTGTTTTATAGATGAGGAAGTCAAGACAAAGATCCAGCAATTTGCTCAAGTTCACAGACAAGTAAGTGGCAGGGCTGAGATGTAAAGCCAGGTAGCCTATGCGCCTGGGCTCTTGAGCACCCTCCCATAGTATCTTCCCATTACTTCACTGCTGCTATAAAGTCACATTTTACCCAATCTAAGTGACAAGAACAATTCCTGTCCTCACATCTTTGGTTGAGCCTGAAAAGAAGGCAACAATGAGATAAAGAGAAGGGCTGGCAGGGAGAGAGGACACAGGACTCTGGCAGTATGGGTGATCCAGTCTCCTGGCAGGCAAGAACGCACCTGGTTCAAAGGTAACAAGAAAGCCAAACTGAGCTTCAGGAACCCCCTGCCTCCACAGGTCAAAGGTCCAAATTTAGGACTATGTAAGCATCTATGATATATTCAGCCAAATGCTAGACCAATTAAGTCAGATGTAGCAAACTCAGGATGGTGGTCCCCTTTTGTAGGAAGAGAAAAGAAAATACAGTTTCTTAGGCTAGCATGTGAATGTCCAAGTATTTGATATATTACTATTTCAAATTTCAATTCCTCGATTCCTTAAGAAGCTACAAATGTGATGACTTCACTACAGAGTAGACCCACTCCATCACCCTCATCACAAGCACTCTACCCACTCCACAAATCGGTGATCTTCCTAACACATCTCCGGCCTGCTTCCAGATATTCTCCCCAAAGCCCTGACTATAAAAACCTAATTCTGATCTCTACAAAGTTTCCATGGCATTGTCCAAATGAAAAAGAATAATGTAAAAATGTAAATGTTTGAAACTCAACAGGTTAAGAGGAGGAAAGAAACAAGGTGGCGAAAACCAGGATACTTTGGAAGGAAGGAAAAAAAAGAAACTACCAACTCTGTCAATTTTCCTAACCTGAAGTAAAAATTTATAGTAGCCAACAGTTAATACACAAACTTGTTCTAGCAACATCTTCATAAAGGAAATAAGTCTTTCTTTTTTAACCCATTATATCCTACCATCCCATTTATGGGACACCTAAAAAACAAATTGAGCAACAAATATCCCACTTATGATAACCTTGAAATAAAAATTCATGTAATTTTTAGAGTTCTGTTCTTTTTTTTTTTTTAAAAATGTTTATTTTTTAGTTGTAGGTGACAGAATATCTTTATTTTATTTTTATGTGGTGCTGAGGATCGAACCCAGTGCCTTATGCATGCTAGGCGAGCACGCTACCACTGCGCCATAATCCCAGCCCCTAGAGTTCTGTTCTTTTGAGAAAAGTAACAGGTGAATGATTAGTGATAATATTCATTAATATTAATGATATAATTTATATTAATAAATTATATAATAAGCCCTATATTATGATTTCCAAACTATTTTAATGTACCTGTGTCAATGTCATTGAAATATTTGCAGAATTGAAAACTTCGGACTTGATGGGTGGTGGCCAATGAAGCACAGAACCAGGCATCTGACTGGCTGGTTTGTTGGATCTGGATAACCAGGCAGATAACCAGGCAGTCTTGCTGTCTCCTCCATCAGTATGTAGCTAGTACATAGTCAGAAACCAGGGGACCACTCATAGCCCTGGTATAAAAGATCATCGGCCACAACAGAAGCCCCAGCAAGAGATCTCTAACTTAACACCTAAATTTAGAGAACTAACTCCTTACTACTGTACCCGTCTGCTTAGTTGATTCACCAGCCTGAGAGGGAGCACACAGACCGGCTCTGGACCACAGCCTGAACTCAAGTCTTTTACAACAGTGGCCTTGAGCATATCACTCCGCCCCCCTGGGCCTCATGGTTCTTCATCTACAAAACACCAAGGCAGATCCTTTCTCACATGACTTAATTTGTGGCTAAGAGCAAACCTTTCAAGTGGAATGTAAGCAATAACCCACTGCTTTAGTATTTAGGATTAAGGCTTACAATGAAGTACAACTGTGGACAGGAAAAAAAAAGAAGAAACTATCTTCAAATTGTTACTCCATGGGTCATTTGTCTTCTCTTTTTAGTAGCTTTGGAGAATTGTTTTATTCCTATATTGGGCTATTTTATGTTACTACAGTGTGTCTAGGAGTAGATTTATAGATTTATTTTGATTCATCCTGTTACTAAGCAAAAGCTCTTCATGCTTTCAATCTGAAAATGTCACATCTTATTTTACTTCAGCCTTCATCCCAATGAATAGTGCTTGTCGGTCGAACACCTTTACCCTCTTTCTCTGGAACACTGATCTGCCCTGGGTGAGAGGCTTTAGGCCTGCCCTCTGGGTCACTAGACTACTCTATCAGAATATCTTTACTCTTCCTCTATGCATTCTTGTAAATTCTTTAACATCTCTTCCAATTCATTAATCTAGCTACGTCATTATCAACTTTGGATTTTCATTTAAGATTTAAATTTCAGCCGGGCGCGGTGGCTCAAGCCTGTAATCCCAGCACTTAGGGAGGCTGAGGCAGGAGAATTGCGAGTTCAAAGCCAGCATCAGCAATGGCAAGGTGCTAAGCAACTCAGTGAGACCCTGTCTCAAAATAGGGCTGGGGATGTGGCTCAGTGGTCAAGTACCCCTGAGTTCAATCCCCAGTACCAAAAAAAAAAAAAAAAAATTTAAATTTCAATGCCTAGTTTTCATTTCTAATATTTATACATTGGTTTTTCATATCCACCTAGTCACATTTCCCTTCTACCTGTTGTGTTTCATATTCTTATTGGTGTAATTCCTTCTTCCTTTTTCAATAATCCTTTTTTTAAAACTGGGGATTGAACCCAGAGGCACTTAGCCACCTTTTTTAATTTTTATTTTGAGTCAGGGCCTTGCTTAGTTGCTTAGGGCCTTGCTTAGTTGCTGAGGCTGGCTTTGAATTTGCAAACCTCTTGCCTCAGGCTCCCAAGTCACTGGGATTACAAGTGTACGCCACCACGCCCTTCTCCCTTATAATCCTACAAAATACAATTTAGAAGTTGTTGTCAAGCTGCCCTAATTTCATCTGATCTTAAACAAGTCCATCTCCCATTGTTGATTTTAACTATTTTTTTCTTTTCTTTTTGGTGGTCTGGGGATTGAAGCCAGGGCTTTGGAGATGCTACATTCTACCACTGAATAACTCCAGCCCTGGTTATCTTCTGAGGTAGTTTTCCTCTGGTTTTTTTATTTTTCATTTTTTTTTTTTGTACCAGGGATTAAATTCAGGAGCACTCAACCACTGTACCACATCCCCAGCCTTATTTTATATTTTATTTAGAGACAGTGTCTCACTGAGTTGCTTAGTGCCTTGCTGTTGCTGAAGCTGGCTTTGAACTCAAGATCCTCCTGACTCAGCCTCCTGAGCCACTGAAATTACAGGCATGCACCACAGCACCAGGCTTCCTCAGGTATTTTTGAATTTGGATTTGCAAACTCATGGAGTCAGTTAGGTGGGAGCTTCCCTGTACCATCCCTTCTCCAACAAGTTTTGGGGTTACTTCTCCCAGGATCCATAACCTAGAACAGCTTTTATGTTGACAGATTGGGACCCTAGGATATAGTGACCCTGGTAAACTTCAGTCATCATGCCTCCTGGTAGCTTTGGCCCCATGTAGGCTACAAGGCTCTATCTCTTTCTTCCTAGAGCCCTAAGCTTCAACTGACCGATAACTGTCCAGCAGCCCTGGCCAGACCTTGGTTTTAAGCAGTGAGAATGACACCACCAGTCCATTCCCTGCGTGGGCTATTTTTTTTCCCCCCATCCCTCCAGAGTAGCGCTCTGGCACTAGCACCCATTTTCAAACTCCAAATACAGCAGGACTGTGACTTCAGCTTCAGTCTTTGCTTTGTGTTTCTGTCCCCCCACCTCCTGCCACTGAAAATGTTTCGTCTTGGTTTTCAGCATAATTGCACCTCTAATTTTCTTTTTATATTTGATGTTTGAAATAGGGGTGGAGACTGATTCAAAATTAAACTTATACACTGGGCAGAAGGTGATATTTAAACAATACTTAGACAAGCAGGGAGATAGCCATGCCTGGGGATAGAAAATCATTCCAGACCAAGAAAATAAGAGCAAGTACAACCCCCTGAGGTGGGTCTGGCCTGTCTGAAGAACAGCAAGGAGGCCAGTGGGGCTGGAAGGGAGAGGGCAGGGGGGAGAGTATAGGGAAAGGAGAGACAGGTTAGAGCAGGCCAAACCACAAAGGGTTTTATAAGCCTTCGGAAGTCAGCTGGGAATTCAGTGGTGAATTCTGAATAGAGTAGTAACATGGTCTGGCAGATGTTTTAACAGGACTGCTCTGGCGGCTGTGCTTGGGAGAAGACTATGAAGGAGGTGGTGGTGGGAAATGGGAGGGTAAAGGGAAAACCAGTTAGGAAGTTCTTAACAACCCAGAGGAGAAATGATGGTGGCCTAGAATAGGGCAGAAGCTGTACAGGAGGTGGGCACGGGTTGGATTCTGAATATATTCTGAAGGTAGAGCTAGAGGAATTGTTGATGGGTTAGATGTGGATGAGGGAGAAAGAAGCTAGAAACGCTCTTACTTCTTGAGATGAGGAAAAGTGGTGGGATAGGTTTGGGGGTTTTTTTGGGGGGGGAGGGTTGGCTTTAAATACTAAAATGAAGACTACAAAAATGCAGTGATTACTGTAAGTTTCAAAAGTGGAATGAGAGTTATAAAGCAGAATATATGAAAAACTCAATGATGAGAATGCAAATGAACTAATTTAAACTAATCAAGCTAACCTAAATAAAACTGGGCAAAATATTTGAATACAGACTTCATAAATAAGGAATGGCAAATAAGCACATGAAAAGATGTTCAGTATTGTCAGTCATCACAGAAATGCCAAGTAAAACCACAACATACTGCTACGTAGCTACTACAATGGCTAAAATTAAAAGACTGATTAATATGAAGTGATGGCAAGGAGGTGGAGCCACAGGAACCCTGTTTCTTGCTCTGAGGAATGCATTTCCAAAAGGGACAGCTCCTCTGTGCCTTTTGAGGCAAATGTCAAATGAGTTTGACATTTCTTTTTCTTTTTTTTTTAAATATTTTTTTAGTTGTAGATGGACACAATGTCTTTTTTTTTTTTAATGTTTTTTTTTAGTTGTTGATGGATACAATGTCTTTATTTTATTGCTCTGTACGTGGTGCTGAGGATCGAACCCAGGGCCTCACGCATGCGAGGCAAGCGCTCTACCGCTGAGCTACAATCCCAGCCCCGAGTTTGACATTTCTTATAAAGTTACACAGACATCTACCATGTGACCTACAAATTCTACTCTTAGGTATTTACATGAGAGAAATGAAAACATTTGTCCAAACAAATCTTTTATTTGAATATCCATAGTGGCTTTATTTATTATAATTAAAAAGTAGAAACAATGCAAAGTCCGCAGACAGGTAAACAATACACAAACTGGCACACCCACACGATGGACTACTACTCAGCAATAAAAAGCAACAAAACATTGATACATGCCATCACATGGATGAATCTCAAGATCATCATTCTGGCCGGGCGCGGTGGCTCAAGCCTGTAATCCCAGCACTTAGCGAGGCTGAGACAGGAGAATCGCGAGTTCAAAGCCAGCCTCAGCAACGGCGAGGCGCTAAGCAACTCAGTGAGACCCTGTCTCTACATAAAACACAAAATAGGGCTGGGGATGTGGCTCAGTGGTTGAGTGCCCTGAGTTCAATCCCCAGTACCAAAAAAAAAAAAAAGATCATCATTCTGAATAGAAGAACCCAGATTTCCTGTTCTCTCTCCAACACTGGGTACATAATGGATGTTTTCACTTATGTGAAATTCCAGAAAATGTAAACTAATATACAATGACAGAATGCAGATGAGTAATTATCTGGGTCTGGGATAGAGGAAGAGATGGACCACCAGGAGGCTCAAGAAAACTTTCAAAGGTGATGAAAATTTCTGTATCTTCACTGTAATGATGGTTTCACAAGTGTATACATCTGTCAAAACACTATGCACTACGTCTTTAAATGGTTAGTTTATTGAATGTAAATATCTCAATTAAGATGTTTGT
>CM053407.1:108326462-108360837 GCA_028644305.1 Xerus rutilus
CTCAAGCCTGTAATCCCAGCACTTAGGGAGGCTGAGACAGGAGAATCGCGAGTTCAAAGCCAGCCTCAGCAATGGCGAGGCGCTAAGCAACTCAGTGAGACCCTGTCTCTACATAAAACACAAAATAGGGCTGGGGATGTGGCTCAGGAGTCGAGTGCCCCTGAGTTCAATCCCCAGTACCAAAAAAAAAAAAAAAGATGTTTGTTTGAGCCAGGCACGATGGCACATGCCTATAGTCCCAGGGGCTCAGAAGGCTGAGGCAGGAGTATCGCGAGTTCAAAGCCAGCCTTAGCAAAAGTGAGGGGCTAATAAGCAACTCAGTGAGACCCTGTCCCTAAATAAAATACAAAATAGGGCTAGGGATGTGGCTCAGTGGTTCAGTGCCCCTGAGTTCAATCCCCAATACCTCCCTGCTAAAAAAATGATGTTAAAGAAATTATTGAACTTGGGCTATAAATGAACATTCTAAAAAGAGTCTATACTATGGAGCTAGCTCTACAACTCAACCAAAACTTGAGAATCCCAACGCTAATCATTTGATTACTACCAGCAGCCTCAGTTATGTAGGTGGGCATTTAATTTACAAATGACTGGAAGTTTTTCTTTCTTGATTCAGGTCCAGCTCTGACTAGACCATGGAAAACCCAAGGACCTAAGAAACAATGCCTTTTTAAGACAACTAGTATGAAAGTGGTTCTTTTCCATGCTTCGAAAAACCTAATATTGGCAGAATAAGGATTAAAACCTAAGCCAGAGCAGTGGCACACGCCTGTAATCCCAGCACTTTGGGAGGCTGAGACAGGAGGATGGAGAGTTCAAAGCCAGCCTCAGCAACGGCGAGGCGCTAAGCAACTCAGTGAGACCCTGTCTCTACATAAAACACAAAATAGGGCTGGGGATGTGGCTCAGTGGTCGAGTATCCCTGAGTTTAATTCTTGGTACCAAAAAAAAAAAAAAAGACTAAAACCTAGAGCAGAGCCCTTGAAGTGTCAGGAGTCTTAAAGTCCAGTCAGAGGCAGCATACACACTGAGATATACAATAACTTTCTTTGCCATGACCTTCTGAAAGGATACTCACGCCACTGTGCCCCCCCCCAAAAGACTTACCTCAATCAATGCATTTGAACAAAAAGCAGTCCCCTACCTATAACTCTGGATTCAGAATTTTATTCTTGCAAACACTAAGAATGTCCACACCAAATTCCAGTGAGAAACCAGCAAGCACAAAAGAGAACATTCTTAAGGGCTGAGGCACTAACATGGCAGCTCATTCCTTTGTATAGGAGCTTTTCTGGTTGCAGCTGTCCTTCTCTGCTGTCCCTCCCCCAATTCAGGCATATATATTCACGTGTATCTATTGATGTGCATGCATGCCCACACATGACTATGTAGATATGCACCACCACCGACACATGGAGAACTCCACAGGTAAATATGCAACAAATGACTATATGTTGGTTCTAGATTCTCTCATGGCAGGATGCCCAACCACACTACACCTCTACAAGTGTAAAAGCTTAAATCAGAGGTTTACCCTCTCTGTAAAAAACAAGTGACTGTTCTTGTCTTTTAGCGCAATGACCAAGGGAACATTTGAGCCTGGCCTGAGACATATATCAGTAAAGCAGACAACTTTGTTAGAGCTGTAAGAAAAGGCTGAGAAAGCATGTCAAATAACAAGCCTTGGGGCTGAGGTTATGGCGCAGTTGGTAGCGTGCCCGCCTAGCACGCACTGAGGCACTGGGTTCGATTCTCAGCACCACATAAAAATAAAATAAAGATACTCTGTCCACCTACAACTAAAAAATAAATATTTAAAAAAAATAACAAGCCTTTGTAGGAAAAGAAATAAATGGCAACATTATAAAGCAAAGTGAGATGATGGAACCACAGGTGTCACTGGGGAGAAGCCAAGGATGGTGCTGCTTTCTACACTTAGAATGAGTAGGAACAGCTTGGGAAGAGTGAGTAGCTGGGAAACCCTACCAGTGGGATTGCAAAACACCCCTCCAATGAGAAGCCAAAGCAAGGGGGAGCCTGGCAGGTGGTAGCTTCCATGAGACCCTGAACAACACCACAGTGTCCACACTCGTAACTGAAAATGCCTCAATTGCAGTAGTGGGCAGCAAGGTGGGCCCAAAGGCAAGTTCCTGCAATTTCCTTTGGACCAAGTTGCTACATTAGCTCTTTTTAAAAATATAGTCCCTATCAATATGACCCAAGATCTACAAAACTTGAGAACCTTGAATTCAGAAAGCAGACCTCCTTGCTAGATCTAATAGTTTAGCTGTGTCAATAATCATTAATTAACAGTGGCTCTCTGGCTACAGGAACCACTAATAAGATGTTCTGGGTGCCATTAAAAATACATAGTCCAGTGGGGACTTGTGAAAGGGAATGAGGAAACTTTCTGGGTAGATGATTGTATTGTTCTCTATCTTGACTGGGGCTAAAGTAAAAAAGGGAAGTCATCTGTCAAAACATTAGGATATTATACTTAAGATTTGTATATTTAATTCCATTTAAGTTTTACCTTAAAGAAAAAAACCATAAACAAAAAATGCACAGTCCCATCACACACACAACACTAATCTCAGAATCTCTGGGGCTGAGATAAACCTGAGTTTTAACATTATTCCCAGGTGATTCTTTTTTTTTTTTTTTAATATTTTTTTAGTTGTAGATGGACACAATGTCTTTATTTTATTGCTTTGTATGTGGTGCTGAGGATCGAACCCAGGGCCTCATGCATGCGAGGCAAGCGCTCTACCGCTAAGCTACAATCCCAGCCCTCCCAGGTGATTCTTATGAATGTGAACTTTACAAAGAGAACACCGTGAAAATGACTTGCCTAGACCAAATATGAAGAACATATTCACATTAGCTTCCTATTTTCTATCTAAACCAATTATCTTAGTCTGGTAAGTGGCAATAACAAAATGGCACAGACTAGCTTAAACAATAGAAATTTATTTCTCACAGTTCTGGAAGCTGGAAGACCAAGATCAAGGTACCAACAAGGTTGGTTTCATTTTGAGGCTTCTTTTCTTGGCTGGTGATTTGTCACCATCTCACTGTGTGCTTGTATGAACCTTCTCTGTGCCCACAAAAGGCAGAAGAGAGTAAGCGCTCTGGGACATCTTTTTATGAGGACACTAAGCCCACCAGAGGGACCCATCCTCCTGACCCCATCTAATTCTAATTACCTCCCAAAGGACTCATCTCCAAAAGGCATTACATTGGGCATCAGGGCTTTGATATATGAACAAGAGGTAAGGGGACACAAGAACATTCATTCAGTCTATAACACCTGTCCACAGACATGACAGAAATCAAAACTTGGATTTTCAAGAGTTGTTATTGGGAAGGACCATATGAAAGGGATATCATTTCCCAATATTTTATTTACAAAAATGGCACTTGCACATGGTTCTAATTTTAATATGGTAATAAGATGCTATTATTATTATATAGCATACGTCTTGGTGAATAGCTAACTTCTTAGGCACAGGAGAGCATCATCTTCTGGACAACTCAGAGCAGAGGTTCATCTGCATCCTAAAATGGACTATTACTCCCAAAAGGGAGAGACAGAAACAAAGAAGGAAAAAGGAAGCAGCAGCAAATGACGGTAGCAGTCAGAGGTGTTCCCCCAACTGCCTGGGCTCCACTTCCCATGGAGCTGCTGGGCCAGATGCTCAAGTAAACTGAGCTTCCCTCTTCCTCTAAGAACAACGCTGGACCTTCTTCTGAGTTCTGGCTTTTCAACAAAACCAGAATTTTTACCCAAGGTTGCAAGACACACTTGAGAAGTAACCCAGTCTTCCCTTGTGAAGGATGAGAGAGTGTGAAGTATCTTCACAGCACTTGTGATCAGTGATAAGTTTCACCCTAGGATGGGTGCTCATTTCCAAGTGACTCCTTTTTCTCTGGTAATGAGCAGACGCTCATGTTGTCAAGTTCCCAGAGTCCTATTTATTCCTTGCTATGAGATACAATGACTATATACACTAGATGCAATTCATACAGTTCTGAACAGTCACTTATTTATCTTGGGCTAAAAGAGAAGTAAAATATGGAAACATGTCTAATAAAGGAATTTATTAGGTATCCATGGAGAGTAGGAGAACCAAATGTGGCCAGTCATGAGCTTGAAGGTCCTAGTGTCCTCTGAACTCCATGAGGGCCACTCTCATACCCTCTGTACATCAGTAGCAACCATTTTAGATATGCAGTCTTCACAACTCATAATTCAGGTCACATCTGTTTCTTCCCAGTGTGAGGTCTGCAAGAGAGAGATGACTGCCCTGTGCAAAGAGGAGCCTGGGCTCAGAAGGCAGCATATTCAGAACATGACATAATACAGTCTCTGCTGGACCCACATTCAAACCAGGCATTCTGACACCCCATCCTCAGTCTTTGCTCTTAATTGCTGTACATTTTTGCTTCCAAAGAAGAGAAGCAAAAGTAAAACCAACTGAGCTGGGCACGGTGGCACACACCTGTTAATCCCAGGAACTCAGGAGGCTGAGGCAGTAGGATCGTAAGTTTGAGGCCCTGTCTCAAAAAAAAAAATAAAAAATAAAGGGCTCGTGATGTAGCTCAGTGATAAAGCACCCTGGGTTTAATCCCCAGTACACCACCACCACCAAAAAAGAAGGCAGGGGGTTAAGGGTTGGGCGGTGCAGTTCAGTGGTAGAGTGCCCCTGAGTTAAATTCCCAGTACCACACACAAAAAATCCACTGCTTTATCTGTCTCTAAATTTATCAATCACTATTTTATTGCCTACTCAGTAGGCACTCAAATAGTTGTGGATAGACCAACTGGTTATTACATTTCAAAACAGACAAATTTATTCTAAAAGAAAGTGTTGCAACCTCAGGTTCTATTAACAATGGGACTGAAGGGCTGGGATTATGGCGCAGTGGTAGCGTGCTCGCCTAGCACGCATAAGGCACTGGGTTCGATCCTCAGCACCACATAAAAATAAAATAAAGATATTCTGTCACCTACAACTAAAAAATAAACATTTAAAAAAAAAAAAAAAAACAATGGGACTGAAGAGTCATGCTTTCAAAGCATCCTACTTGACTCCACCACTAAGTTCTCCCCATCCCAAACTGCACAACAGATACTTGTTTTGCATCTCTGAACATAGTACCATCCCAGGGAAAACTGCACTAGGTTTAACAGGTGTAATAGGCAAGGTCTCAGAAAGACTAATTATCATTATCCAATTAGAAAGCAATTTGGAAATTTATAACCTCATCTGAATAAATTACTAAGCACCCTATGGTTGACATGCATTGTGACAGGTGCCGTGAGTGACATATAGAGTCTACCTATGGATTCAACTGTGGAGTGACTCTGAATAATAATCCTCAGTTTGAAATTTTTGAACAATTAGTCTTATCTTGCAACCGGTGCCACCAAAGCAAAAGCCCTTGACAAAGATAGAATTTGGAAAGCGCTGTCCTTGGCTCCAACCATAAAGCCTAGGATTGTGATAGACCCAACGCTGTGCTGTACACCTACACATTATAATGCTACTTTCTTTTTTTTTTTTTTTTGGTACGGGAGATTAAACTCAGGGGCACTCGACCACTGAGTCACATCCCCAGCCCTATTTGGTATTTTATTTAGAGACAGGGTCTCACTGAGTTGCTTAGCACCTCGCCATTGCTGAGGCTGGCTTTGAACACACGATTCTCCTGTCTCAGCCTCCCTAAGTACTGGGATTACAGGCTTGAGCCACCGTGCCCGGCTTATAATGCTACTTTCAAATGGAGACAGGCTTGAGCGTAAAGCCTGCATTCTGCATAATAGGTGAATTATCTTCTCTATCTTCAAATCCATCTTCTTAACAAGTCAAAATGTGCTGAGAGGGGGAGACAGTCAGCCTGGTGTCCTAGACCTCATTTGGCTGCTAAGACCTTTAGGGCTAAATTTTGGAATAAAAATGGGTTGTAGCTATTAGGTCTTATTTTCTATCCAGACTGCCTCCAGTTAATTCCCAAGCCCTCAGAGACTATAACCCATTCCTGAATCAATGGGGCCCCTCCTCCTCAACAGGATGCTAAGTGATGCCCAGAGAGATCTCAAGAAGCAGAAATGTGCTCAGTTCTCAGCCCTCCTGCAGTCAAAGCAGGAATACATGCTGACCTCACACACTGCTTTGGGCAATTAGGTAATCTTTTTTCCTCAGATCAAGGTTCAAGAAGCTAGCAAGGAAACTCTCTGTAAGACCACAGAATTTCAAAAACTGAAAGACATGCTCCCTTTTTTGCAGACAAGTCCCCTTTTCTGTAGGAGAAAAGGCAAAACTAGCTTCCCCAACTCTCCATGCTGCACTGTCAATCACACAGAAAATTTCAGTCCTGGAAGAGGGAAGGGAATGGCTCTGTCAGGATTTTACTCATTTCAATGCAAGGAGCTACATATAGCTTTAAACACACACACACAACCAAGTAAACATTTAATAGGAAGACCTTCAGGTATAAGCAGGAAATATCCAACATTCCTCCCCTTATGTGTATTACATACCTGTCCAGTCCCTTCTATTTGGGAGTAAGCACCACACATTACTAGCTAGCTCACTTCCATCCCAGAAAGCAGCCTGCAAAGAATACACTCCCTCCTTAAGGGGGCACCCCACCCCCAACTCTAGTCATATCTGCAGCACTCAGGATGCTCTAGTGGTAGACAGGGCCACTCCCCATCAATCAAGTGGATCAACTTTCCCTTCCTGTCCTAGGGAAGAAGACAATCCTCCCCTTCACATGCCCATCTTGCCCAGTAGGCAGTGAATGGGACAAATAAAGATAGCTTACTGCAGCAGTTCTCCAGTCAGGTGTAGTAGTGGAAGTCCTTTCTATAAAACGGTCCTTAAGTCAAATGCTAGTGCACAAGACCAACAAAAGCAGAGCTGTGAAGAGGTCAAGGGCTGTTCCTTTTGCCTCCTTGTTCCTAGCAGTAGCCTTCAAGCTGTTCCACAGAACACGATCTGAAAACCATTCACAGCATTTGTGTTTACCAAAGCACAGCTATGAAGATTGGAGGCAGTACACAGGAAGGCTTTTGGAAAACAGACATTAATTTTAACATAAATTAGAAAAAGATAACCAGTGCAAATTCTCGATAAAATTTCCTTTTAAAAGTGCCATTTCTGGGCAAGGGATGTAGCTCAGCAGTAGAGCACTTGCCTAGCATGCATGAGCCCCTGGATTCATCCCCAGCACTACAAATTAATTAATCAGTTAATTAATTAATGCTTAATTAGTCAAAAAACATTTTCCACAAAATCTAAGATACCACTTAGCATTACATCTTTTACTAGACAAGATAAAATCAAACCAGGACATAAGATATTCTGATTTTAGAGATAGTAAAATACAACAAGAAAAAAATTATCTAAGAATCAACAAAGTATTTCAATTTTTCAAACTGTAGTCAGTTTTAAAGAAAAATGACTGCCATGTACTGATCTGTCCCCCACCCCCACCCCCGTATGATGATGCCCTAACCCCCTGACATATATTTGGCGATGGGGCCTTTGGGAAGTAATTAAGATGAGATGAGGTCATGAGGGTGAGGCTGTCATGATGAGATTAGTGCCCTTATAAGAAGAGACACCAACACCAGAATTTGTGGCCTCCCTTCTCCCTTCTGCTACTGCAAGAAGATAGCCATCTGTGAGCCAGGAAGAAAGCCCTCACCAGAAACCAGCCATTCTGGCACCCTGATCTTAGACTTCCAGCTTCCAGAACTATGACAAATAAATGTCTGCTGTTCAAACCATTAGGCCTATGGTATTTTGTTATAGTAGCTAAGTAGACTAATAGGTTGCACTAGGATGTAGCAGAAATTGTGAAGGTCCTAAGAATGACTGAGGAAGAACAGTTCATAGTGAGCTATATGCCAGATGCTTCTACACATAGATGTGTTCCACTTTTAAAACAACCGTATGATGTGGAACCAGAATCATCCCCATTTTTAAAGCAGTAAATTGTAACACAGTGAAGGTGAGTAACCTGCCCAATGTCACATTTCAGTAAGTGCCAGGACAAAAATTCCAGCCCAGCACAAGGTATGCCTGGTCCAGGTGCCTGATCTCAAGCAAAAGGCTCCTTCAGTTAAAGCCACAGGAAATTGCCAATATCCAACCAGTTCTGACCTACAAAAATGGAAAGGTCACAGCATTCAACCAAATATCTGTAGGTGCCATTTGTTAACTATCTGATTAATAACTGACATATGATTAGCTGGAAAGAAATATCTTTTCAGGATATAATGGCACCTTTATCACTGGTGGAACATCACTAGGCTCAGCTGAAAGTCTTAAAACTTTTGAAAATGTTCTAGAATATTTAACTTAAAGCCCCTTTCATCTTCTTCACACAGATTCCAACCTCCAGAATCAACTGAAGGGCAAGAACACTTAGAGGACGCAGGTACAAAAAGGACAAACAAGGGCTGGGGCACAGCGCTTGCCTAGCATGGGTGAGGCACTGAGTTTGATCCTCAGCACCACACAAACAGACAAACAAAATAAAGGTATGCTGTCCATACACAACTACAAAAAAAATTAAACAAAAAAGGACAAACAAGAGCACACACTTTGCTTCTTCAGGGTGATCCTCAAGCCATTTTAATGCAGCCTTAAAAGACAACTAATAATTCTTCAGACTGATCTCTCACCAGCTGTGGCCTCATTCCTGTCAAGCTGTGGCTGAGCTATGGCTGAACCAGGGGCTGGAGGGCAAAGTCATAACCCAGAGTTGGCCAAATACCCCTCAAGATGAAAAATCTGGTTTAAGGACAGAATACCAGGGTTATAACTAGGATTCATTTCTAAAAATAATTACATATTAATTGGTCCAAGAAGCCAAAATCTCCATGCCGCAGGCCCTGCCCGTCAGTACCTGCTTTGGAAGGGCTGCACACTAGCGAGCACCCTTGACTCCCTGCTCTACTCTACTCACACTAAGATGAATGGGGCCCCTGGCGTTGTGCAACATCCCAGCCCCTCCTGCGTGTATGCAGGGAAGTATCTCAGGTTTCTAATAACACTGGGAAGATGCCCAAAGAAGATCTGAAGTTAGGCAGAAACCTGATATACTGTGATCATCATGGAGGAAGGCAAGGGGAAACCTGGATCTTATTTTAGGAAAATGCTACCTTATTCTGACATTTAAATCAAAATACCTGATAGCTAGGGACTTTGAGTGGGTTAATACTCCTGGCCCTCATACCAGCAGACCCTGACATAGGAATCTCTTTTATTTTTATTTCTTTGTAACTTCCAAAGCTCTTTCTCATTACTAATATACCTCTGTTAACTCCTAATTCCAGAAAAATTTTAAATATGCACATTCTTGAACATGTCCTTATTTTTTAATTGTCAAAGCTCCGCACCAAAAAAAAAAATTAACTTGAGCCAGAGAAGATTATCTTCATAAACAGTATGTTCTTAATAGAAATAAACTGCTCTTTTCCCTTAAGCAAAATAGAACGTAACCATGCAACGCCTTTTATACTTGGTTTTCAAAACGTAAATGGGAACACTTTTCTAAAGTCACTAACATACAAAAGAACCAAACAAAATTGTAAAAAAACAGGGAAATGAAAAACTTCTCTCTGCCGAAAGGAGCTGTTCTTTGTTGATAAAGGGAGGTTCAAACATATTTTAAATATTTTTAAACAAAGGCCTAGCTGATGTCCCTTAATCCATCTATCCAGCTCAACTTTCTGTGCAGGCAGCTGCTGCAGTAGAGCACCCATCCAGAAGGGAGGGCCACAAGCATTTCCTTAGCATCCCACATTCCTGGGGGACAGGGGACTTAGCAAGGTTAACAGTAATTTTCAAGGTCCGATGCAAGTACAACAACATCTTCATAAAAGTTTTACAAGGACATCCTGGCAAGAACCAAACTACCACGAAGGGTAATGTTTCGGGGCCCTGAGCATTCCAGCAGCTCGCTTTTCTTGGCCACCTCTCTGGGCTGTGTGGTGCAAATCAGCGGTCAGCTGGGAACCCACAGGAGGGTCCCATGAAGAAAGCTCTTGGAGAAAATAAAGCCAGATAGACCCGTGCTGGCTCAATGCTCTTTGCTCCGCAGGAAAAGGGAGCGAGTACAGTCCAGCCAGACAGCAACATCTCTAACCACTACAGGGCAAGAGGTATGGACAGAAGGAAGCAGACACATGCAGGGGTCCATTAACCCTCCCCATCCACTCTTCCAGAAAACACTGTCCTCAATCTTGCATTCTTAATTAGTGTGAGCATTCAAAGAGCAGTGCTCTGAGCAAGAACTTTGAATGGTGGAAGCACCCTGGGAAACCATCCATGGTGTGACCTAAAGAACAAAGGTCCAAGGTAAGTAAGGAAAGCAGATGGCCATGGGAGACAGCAGTAAGTCTTGAGGCAGTAGTAATTTCCTAGTGCTGCCACAGTGAATACCACAATTTGAGTGACTTAACAATAGAAATGTATCATCTCACAGTTTAGGAAGACTGAAAGTCTGAGATCAAGGTGTGAGCAGAGCTGGCTCTTTCTGAGGTTGTGAGGGAGAATCTGTTTCATGCCTTTCCCTAGCTTCTGATGAACTGTTGGTAATCTATGGCAATTCCTGGCTTGTAGAAACATCACCTTGATCACTGCCTCCATCTTCACCTGGGATTCTCCCTGTATGTGTGTTTCTACATGCAAATTTTAGGGCTCACTCTAATGACCTAATTTTAATTGGATTACCTCTAATAAAGACCCTCTTTCCAAATTTTGGAGGAACAGAATTCAAATCATAAGAGGGCCCTGAAGAGAACCACTGGCAATGGAAAAAAGGAAGGACCCTGTAATAAGACATTAACATTTTCATTCTTCAATGTCTCTTTCACATGCTACTACAGAAGCCAAAACCCTGTAATATCATGTGCAGGAATAAGTTAAAACAATTTTTTTTTTAAGTCAGTGGAAAGATGTAGAAGTGAGAAATACCGGCAAGGTGCCATCCCAAGGGGAAACAAGGAAAAATGAGGTGTAAAATGATACATTCATAGACTGTTTTGGCAGAGGCCTGTTGCCAGTAGCTATACAGCAGACTCTCAGAGTTTGGCAAGATATAAAAGAGGACAAGGCGCAAAATACATTAATGGCCCAGCTACGGCTTTAGATGGAGTCATAATTGGCTGGGAAACTGGGCTCACCTTACAATTCCGTGAACTGCTATGTTGGAGTCTCATGTCATTCAATGAGAATTTACATGGCAAAGATCAGGTCATTGCCAGCCACTGGCCTGGGCTTGAACTAGGCACCAGTCAAGGGTTTTCAATGTAAGGAGTGTCCTGAGAAAGATACAGAGAAGACCCTAAAGGACCTTAAAGGACCACTGCCTTTCCAAACTCAAAACATGAAATAAGGGAAACAGTACATTTGGCAAACTGGGCATTTGTACAGAGATACTTTTAGCAGAATAAAGGAAGAAAACAATGGGAAAGCATTTTATTTTTCCAAAGGCGCTTACTGGTAACAGGTTTGCAATTCAGCATATTGCTAAAGACAGAAGAAAGGTACACTTACAAGGTGCATAATACCATGTGTATTTTGCCTCTATCACTATGCAAGACTATGCTGCCAGTCTCAGATAACAGAGGAGCAAGAACTCTCAAAACAGTTTTATCCCAGTTTCCATTCAATGCTGTCTATGCAGGCAATTCTCAAAGTCTGATCTATAAGCCCTGGGTGGGGTAGGGTGTCTTTCAACCTTTACATGTAATCTGTGGGGACAAAAATATATTTGTAATAACACAAAGACACTATTAGTTCCTTTTACAATCTGCTGACATTTGTGATGATAGTACAAAAGTAACAGTGAGAAAAAGTGTTGCATGAATCACAGCAATGGCACCAAATTATTCTCTTGACCACTACATACTTGCAATTAAAGAAGTTTCCTTAAGAATGCTGATGAAGCAATGTGAATGAATCAATCAAAACTATTAATTTATTAAATTTCAACCTGAGTACACTTATTCTAAGTGAAATGGAAAACATGCATAAAGCTAATTATTTATTTATTTAAGTGCTACAGATTGAACCCAGATTGTACCACTGAGCTACATCCCAGCCTTTGTATTATTTTGAGACAAAGTCTTGCTAAATTGCTGAGATTGGCCTTGAACTTGCAATCCTCCTGCCTCAGCCTCCCAAGCTGCTGCGATTATAGTTCTGACCCACTGCACCCAGCTGCATAAAGCTCTTCTGCTTTGTACCAAAACATGGACAGTTACCTCTACTTGTGCAATTCTGAGTTGCAAGCTGAACTAGCCATTTTTTCCTGGCACACTGCTGTAATTAAAAGAACAACTGACAATGTATGGTTATATCTCAGATAATCACAGATGGAGATACAGCAGGCATTTTCTCAAATGCATGAAGAAAGCCTGTTGTTTCAAGAAAAACAACTAAAAATATTTGTTACCAATGATAAAATTTGAACTTTCAAGTAAAAATCAAAATTCTGGGAAACTTTTATCCACTACCATGAGTTTAAGCCCCGATACTTAAAGACTTTATTGATATAAATGAGAATATTGACAAATGTGAATTTTTAAATACCGTATAATGAAGTGTGTTAGTATTTGGAAGAGCTGCAAGACTAGATGAATCAATATTTTCTAAGTGACCAATGCATGATAATACAAAATCATCTGTTAGGAAAAGATCTATTCAGGGTGTAAGAGAAACCAATGAATTTCACTATAAAAGAATATAAAAAGTTCATTGGTGTGGTTTCAGATTCCACACTGCAACTAACCTTAAGAAACTACCTCTTGTCAAGTTTTGATATGGTATTAAAGAATATCCATAATGAAGCCGGGCACGGTGGCACAAGCCTGTAATCCCAGCACTTAGGGAGGCTGAGACAGGAGAATTGTGAGTTCAAAGCCAGCCTCAGCAACTGCGAGGCGCTAAGCAACTCAGTGAGACTCTGTCTCTACATAAAACACAAAATAGGGCTGGGGATGTGGCTCAGTGGTTGGGTACCCCTAGGTTCAATCCCCAGTACCCCCTCCCAAAAAGAATATCCATAATTATCTAGGCGTCATGGCACACACCTGTAATCACAGGAACTCAGGAGGCTGAGGCAGGAGGATCATGAATTCAAAGCCAGCCTCGGCAACTTAGTGAGGCCCTAAGCAACTTAGTGAGACCCTGTCTCAAAATATAAAGAGAGCTAGGGATGTGGCTCAGTGGTGAAGTGCCCCTGGATTCAATCCCTAGTAGCAAAAAAAGAAGAAAAATAAAAAGAATATCCATAATTATCTTAAGAGGCTATTAAAATGCTACTCTTTTTTCAATAACATATGTATAAGACCAGATTTTCTTCACATACTTCAACCACAGTATACTATAATAGACTAGGTACAGAAACAAGCGAGAATCCAACTTTCTTTTGAGTGTGTGTGTGTGTGTGTGTGTGTTGCTGGGAATAGAACCTAGGTCCTTGTCCTGTTTGGCAAGCACTCTACCACTGAGCTACTTCCTCAGCTCCCAACTTCCTCTAAGATGCATTAAAGAAATTTTCAGAGCTGGGAATGGATCAGGTCCTGGGTTCAATCCCTAGCACTGGGAATGAGAGACTTAACAAACATATAACACAAGGCTATTCATTTCATCACATTTTCCAAAACAAAAATTTATTTTTCATTAAAAAAAAAGTTATTTTGGTAATAGATTTTTAAGTCATTTTTAAATGAATCAAAAATATTTTTAATTGATCTGTTCTAATTCTCATTTGCTAAACATCAATAACCCACCTAAAGAAAATTTGTGATTCTCAATATTTTAAGTGTAACTGCTCTTGCAATTCAAAAATCAAACAACAAACAACCCAACTGAAAGGGACAAAAGATCTAAATAGACATTTCTGCAATAGGAATTGCATAGGAATGGCCAGTAAGCACATGAAAAGATGTTCAACATCATTACCCACCAGAGAAATGCAAATCAAAACCACAGTGAGATACCACTTCACACCTCTTTACTATAGGATGGCTATCAACAAAAAATAAATAATAACTAGTGTTAGAGAGGACATGGAGAAATGATACTTTATGCACTGCTGATGGGAATGTAAAATGGTATAGCGGTACTGGAAAACAATCTGGCAGTTCCTCAAAATATGAAATGTAGGTTGACCATATGACCCAGAAATTCCACTCCTAAGCATATACCCAAGAGAAATGAAAACATATCCAGACAAATTTATTTATAAATATTCATGGCAGCATTGTTCATTATTCATAATAACCAAAGAGTGGAAACAATTCAAATGGATTGATGAGTGGATGAATAAAATGGGATATCCACACAGTATAGTATTAGTCAGTGATGTAAGGTTGATAACAAGGTCCAATGGAAGAATATTCTACCAACACTCGCAGACTCCCGTATGTGCTTATTGAAAGAAATCAAAGATGAATCCAACAGAGGCACAGCATTCTAATTTTATCCAGTTCCAACACTCTAAACTGGCCTCTCAACAATTTCCCAAGAAGTGGCTATTAGGGGCTGGGGCTGTAGCTCAGTGGTAGAGTGCTTGCCTAGCATGCATGAGTCACTGGGTTCGATCCTCAACACCACATAAAAATAAGTACATAAAGATATCTTAAAAAAAAAAAAAATCCTGGTTTAAAAAAAAAAAAAGAAATGGCTATTAATATTCATCTTTGTTCAGCCTAGTAGATTTCTCCTGTACTTGGTGACAGTAAGGGCCGAGGAAGCATATGGCTTCTCAGCCCATGATTTCAGCTATTCATCTCTCAACTCAACCAACCTCACGGCCAAGTATATCTCAACAGAGTGAACAGACTTCCCAATCATCGGCAGCCATCACCTACGACCAAACACAAAAGAAACACATTCCCAAGTCCCTTTCCCACCACTCTGATGCCTCTAGACAACCTGCTCCATCACCTACTAACACTTTTCATTCTTCCCAAATTGCAAACCTTTCCAAATAAAGATGGGTCCATGACTAATTATTTCAACCACCAACAAACAGCAGGGCTCCGGTCCACCGCCATTCATCCACCTTTAGTGAATGGACAGTCCTCCTGAACTTTGTTACAAGCAGTTCAAACACCAATTCCCATAACTGTTAAGTCATTCTAAAATCAGATTGTAGAAAGATGACACAATATTTTAATAAGTTCCTGCTAAGGGGTGTAACTTTCTTTGGACAAAACTGCAACTTCTTAAAACTGCAAAGCATTTCTCACACAAAGAATGATGGTAGTGTGAATTTTATAAAAGCAAACCCACAGCCAGGCATGGTGGTACATGACAGTAATCTCAGCAACTTGAGAGACTGAGGCAGGAAGATTCTAAATTCAAAGCCACCCCAGCAATTTAGTGAGCCCCTGTCTCAAAATAAAAAATAAAATGGGCTGAGGATGTGGTTCAGTGGTTAAGCACCCCTGGGTTCAATCCCCAGTGTAAAAGAAAAAGGAAAACAAAACCCATAAATGCATCCTAATAACAAAAAATGAAGGCATTTTCTTGATTTGCCTGTTAAATACTTAGATTTAGATTAAATATATATATATATTCTCCAAGTACTTAGGGGGAATGGGGAATCAATTAAAAGTAAACTTTCTTGGGGCTGGGGTTGTAGCTCAGTGGTACAGCGCTTGCCTAGCACATGTGACGTGCTGGGTTTGATCCTCAGCACCACATAAAAATAAATAAAATAAAGGTACTGTGTCCATCTACAATGAAAAAAATATTTTAAAAAAGTTAACTTTCTCAGTTTATAAAAACAAAGCTGGAACAGAAAAAAAAATGAAGTATCAAAAATCCCATTATGGGGGCTGGGATTGTAGCTCAGCGGTAGAGCACTAGCCTCGCATGCGGCATGCGTGAGGCCCTGGGTTTGATCCTCAGCACCACATACAAAGCAATAAAATAAAGACATTGTGTCCATCTACAACTAAAAAAATATTTAAAAAAGAAAATCCCATTATGGGCTGAGATTGTAGCTCAGTGGTAGAGCGCTTGCCTTGCATGCGTGAGGCACTGGGTTCGACCCTCAGCACCACATAAAAATAAATAAAGATATTGTGTCCATCTACAACTAAAAAGAATTAAAAAAAAAAATCCCACTACCCCCAGCAGCTCAGGAGGCTGAGGCAGGAAAATCATGAGTTCCAAGCCAGCCTCAGCAAAAGAGAGGTGCTAAGCAACTCAGTGAGACTCTGTCTCTAAATAAAATACAAACAAGGGCTGGTGATGTTGCTCAGTGGTTAAATGCCTCTGAGTTCGATTCCTGGTATCTTCCCCCCGAAAAAAACCAAAAAAACAAAAATCCCATTACCAAAGAAGCAGTTAAGGGATAGAATTTCATTATAATGGCAAGTCCACTGAGCTAAAGAGAAGTGTATAACCTAACTTCAAGCTGCACACTGTGAGCTGTCCACACAGGGTAAGGGCCAAGGAGTTCTGCTGCTTTCAATGAAGAGAAAATTTCTGAGGGAAAACAGGAGTATTAAAATGTGTGAAGATTTAGATAATTTGGCAATATCCAAAGCTCACATTACATCAGGAAGCAAGATTTGTGCTAAGAAACATTTGTTAAAGGGAAACAAATGGTGGCACCTCTCCCCCTCCCATGTGTATTAATCACATTATAATAAAAATGAGAAGTAAATCAAGAAGGCTTAATAATCATCACAGCATCTATTTCCAAATTAGCTCACAACTAGGACCATCCTAAACTTAAAGCTCCTGGATTCAGCCCTAATATTCTGTGTGTTCATGAATACACACATACACACCATTTCCACACCTCATAATTTGGAAAGAGAAAATTCAGGCTGAGGGACGCTGGGAACCCTAAAAGAAATGTGCTAACAGCAGGGCCCTACCCCCAGCCTGGTAAATCTCTCATCTATAATCCAACATGAGAGACAACAGGCAAACAGCAAGAGGTCATCGTCAAAGGACCGGTTGCTAAGGGAAGCAAGTGTAGAGGCAGCAAGCATGTCCCCATCAAAGTCCAGCAGCTGCAGAAGAACCACAAAGGTACAGCTCCCTTCACAGTAGAGCAAGAATGGGGGGGGGGGGGGTGCGGGTGGACAGAAGGAGGAGAAGGGGAGAGAAAAACATCAGACCAGCAGCAGCTGCCCAGTGGAACATAAAACCTGGTAGTTTTGTGCTGTTCAATAAGGAGAAAAGTAGGAGGATAAAGAAATACAGAAAACAGCATTTCCTGACTATGCCTTTTAAGCACTAGTCCAATCTTTCAGCAAATCTGAGATGGATAAAGCCCATAGCTATGGAAAGAGTAGCCATCAGAGATAAAAGGGAAATTATCAGCTTTAAGGGCCGTCTTAGTACAAATATGATCATTTCTTAGTAGAAAAATCTCTAAATCTTTAGTCCAAATTGCCCCTTTCCCAAGAGAGGACCTACAACTGGTTCCCAGAATCTAAATAGGGGAATCTGAGGGCACTGCTTAATTTGAGGAAAAGCTGCCCTCATTTTTCAAGGTGAAAGACACAAGGGTCAACAGAGTCCACAGGCCCTAAGTGGATACTTCAAACAGTTAGCTCCACTTGTCCCACCAGCCCCAAGAATCACAGAACTCAGAAGGAAGACACCAAACAAACCAAGTCTCATTCCCTCACACTACAGAAAGACCTTGGGATATTAAGAGACTTGCTCAAGGTCACCTGGCTTGTGAAGAGCCCAGGTCTTCCAACACCTGGTCCAGGTACAGGAACGAGAAGGACAGGGGATAACGGCTTGGACTCCACTGCTCGCTCAGTTTCTGGTTGTTACTAAATGGCTTGACATACTTTATAAAAGTGCTGAGTCTCCTTTCTCTTCCAAAAAAGCACAGTCTATCCATTGGTTTTCAGGGATTCTCACAGAAGTTGGGCCACCAGGTATGTGGGTACATCTGTATATCCTCATTTCAGCGCTCTCTGTACCACCTAGCTCTGTTGACAAGCCCAGCTAAAAAAAAGTGCCCAGACCCTCAAAGAAGGGAAGGTTTATTCAAAACCATTTCCTGCAACAGCCAAGAGATCCACAGGGCTACAGGTACACAAAGGCACAGGCCTGAAGTGCCATGGAAGATCCATGTCCCATGTGGAAGAACAAAGCTAAAATGGTCTGGGAGATTTCTTTCAACTTAGAAGCTCAGAAGTTGAAAAAATACCACCTGTTTTTAACCCATGGATCTATCGTCAATACATTTTGCAGATACAAAATGTCCTGGAGTAAGAACAAAAACAGCACTTAAATAGCTCATTCAATAGGTCAAGACTATCAGTGATTGTCATGGGTCAAGTAGAAAAGAGTAAACACAGAATTTTAAAACAGAATAAAATAATTTCATTCTACAAGTTTGGTGAGGTCAGAAGTGTCTATAGAGAATTTTAGCACTGACAATTACAGTGAATCCAAAATTCAATTTCTAAGATGAAAAACAATAAAGACCAAAAATTCATCTGAATTCAAATCAAGAAGGATACATTTAAATCATTCCAGGGAGCTCAGTGCCACACAGCTAATGAATAAGCAGGTGGACCCAGGCAACACAAAAGGGACTCCTAGTTTTCTTCCTTAGCAACCACCACGCCACTGCCACCTTCAGCTAACCCTTTCTGCAGCAAAAAACAAATCACTAAGAACCCCACTCTACTCTTTTTTTTTTTTTGGTATGGGGATTGAACTCAGGGGCATTCGACCACTGACCACTGAGACACATCCTCAGCCCTATTTTGTGTTTTATGTAGAGACAGGGTCTCACCGAGTTGCTTAGCGCCTCACTGTTGCTGAGGCTGGCTTTGAACTCACAATTCTCCTGTCTCAGCCTCTCAAGCCGCTGGGATTATAGGCGTGCGCCACCCTCCTACCCGACTCTTGCTGCTTTAACATCATAGAAATGTGAGGAGAGATACGGGCTCTTATTACATGAAGAAAGATTTCCTAAGGCCCTCTACTTTCTCACTAAACATGTTACAGAACTGAAAACAGAAAACAGGGAAGGGACTAATCAGGGTGATTCAAGTGCCTGAAAAGGATCAACTGTCCATAAAAAGAACAAACTCAGTGAAATAAAGATCCATTACATTTCGGTCATTTGGTTATTTTTAATCAAAAATTTGTTTGGTTGAAACCCTCAAAAGCTCTGGATGCATAGGTAATTTATGGAGTGAATCCCTGCTGGTTACAGTTTAAAACCAGGGATTAACTTTAAAAGACCCAACCCAACCCCCTACCCAAAGAATGGGGCACCATTCCTGCCCTCTGAGCCTTGTGAAGGCCCAAGAGGAAGACCTCTGTGGCCTGGGTCAGGCACCGGCACCTCTGAAGGGGAGGGGTAAGGGCCTCTGAATGACCAGATTAAGTCTGAATGGAAGAAGAACCTGTGATTAAGTTTTCTGAATAGTCGGCTCTCTTAAGGGGGAGCAATCTCCTTTAAGGAAAAAAAAAATTTAAAGGCAGAAGCCTAGTGTGGCTTTCTGTTATTGCCTTCTAAAAAATGAGAATCCCACTGTTCAAATCTGGGAGAGTGGCTTTTCTTATGCTCTACAAGTTCAGCTGATTTTCCAGGAGGAGGAAAAATAACATCGCCTTGCTTCTCTTCAAGGTTACCATTTAGACAGTTCAGGTTGACATGGAACGTGTTTAGCCACCAATCCTCTTAGGATAAAGTTAGAAACTCTTCCAAGCCATTTCATAGCAAAGAAACTAGTCTTTCCCTTAACTCACTCATCATCAACCAAAACTTCCCAACGTGGTTGGCCCAGGATCCTTGCAGGAATGGCGCTTTCCTACAAGCATGAGCAGGAAATGAAAAGAGTGAACATTTCATCTAACCTGTGGCAGTCTAGTAAGAAATGCCCTGGTTACACAAAACACATGCCTGCTGAGGTTTTGTTCTGCTTTTCTAAGTAGGAGGGAAATATCGACATAAATCTTTCCTCCCAGTGAAAGAGCTAAGGATTACGTCAATCCATAATGAAGACTACTCATATGTCAAAATATAATTCATTAAAAAGCCTGTAACCCTTCTATGTTCTATGTTCTATATTCTATGTTAAAAAATCAAGGTTGGATGTCAAAGGCCTTTTTTTTTTTTTTTTTTTTAAATATTTTTTGTTGTTGATGGATTTTTATTTAATTCATTCATTTATTGTTTATATGTGGTGCTGAGGCTCATGCATGCTAGGCAAGCACTCTACCACTGAGCTACAGCCCCAGCCCTGTCAAAGGCCTTTTAAAGCCTTTAAAAATCAGGTAGTTGGGAGAGGTAAACTATTCAAAAACTGTAATGTGTAAGCATGACCTGACATGCAGGATGTGAATGAACCCTTTCTATGGTATCTGGTTCTGCAACTGATATTTAATGTGTCCCCATTAAACTGCAGGGGACACGAGAATGAAAGGCACAGATTCCAAACTCCAAGCAACTGTAGTTGGACAGAAGAGAGGCAATGTGAACAGGACACAAGGGGGGAGATGGAAGTGGAGAGCGTGGTCTAGCAGGCCCAACAGGAGGGTGCTACAGAACCAAAGTGGGACACAAGAAGCTCAGGAAGGCTTCTGGATTTAGTCTTGAGAGAGAAAATGTATTTGTGAAGCAGAATAATAGCTAGTTCTTAATATTTAAGCTTTAGAACAATCCTAGAAAGTGTATTTTAAGATACTCAAAACAAAAATTCAAAGAGGTTTAAGTGCCTTGCCCAGAGTCACTACACTAAAATTTAACAATCAGAAGTCCCTGATTTAAATGGTTCAACAGAAAATTATTCAATTTTACCATGGTGTGAAGGTAAAAGAAAACATACAGAATTTCATGAAGAAAACATACCTGAATTTTGACTTTTTCCTGGTTTAGTGATACCCTCCAGAGGTGCTAGACATGGCAGTCAACTATAGCTTGCAGTCCACTGTGATGAGATCATGAGGGGAAAGAACCAACTACAGTGTGCTGTGTGGCTCAGCTAGAATGTTCCATAGTTTAGATATATTCAATACATTTTCAGCTCACAATGTTTTCAACTTACTATGAGTTCATTGGTTTGTAACCCCATTTTAGGGCAGGAAGCATCTGTGCTTCCAGCTACACCATCCCAGTTCCAGGCACACATTATCTCCTCCATCAGTGACTTTTTAAGACATCAGAAACTCACCCTGCAATCTCGTGTAACTTACAACTTCTAGAGTAATACTTGTAACTACTTGTATACTTCTCTCCCCACTAGACTGAGTTCCTGAAATATGTCCATCACGTTCATACAGTAGTGCCAGGTGAAGCACACAGGAAGACTGAACACACACACAATGTAAGCACTAAGCTGAATGGTTCACAGCGCCAAATGCCAGAGATGGCTCTGGCTAGAACGCTGTCAAAGGGTTTTGCTCACTTAACCTCCCTGACCCTCAGTTTCCTCATCTGTTAACAGGGATATAATAATACCTATTTCAAAAGATTGTTCTGATTACTGAATTAGATAATATATGCTAAGTACCTGGCAGTGCCTGGAACATGCTAAGCACACCATAAAAGCAGGCAAATAATCTCTAACCTCCAATTTAAGATAAAGGGAGGTGTGCCAAACCTCACCTTTAATCTGCTAGATTTAAATCTGGAAATAGGTAACTTTTAAAAGGGTACCCTCTCCCCCCCAAAAAAACAAACCAGTATGTGCTGTCCATTAAAAAACAATGGGGCAGGGGCTGCAGTTGTGGCTCAGTGGTAGGCACTTGCCTAGCATGTGTGAAGCACACTGGGTTCGATTCTCAGCACCATATAAAAATAAATAAAATGAAGATTTGTATCCATCCATAACTAAAAAACATAAAAAAAATAATGAGGGCAGATGTAGATACACTACTGTAGAAAATCCTTTAAGACATTTAAATGAAAACAGCATATTCCAAAATAAGAAGGATGGGGGAGGTGTACATGTAATTACATGTGTATATAAATGAGGAAAATACCCTGGAATATATAGGAAGTGGGATGGGAAAAGTAACATGGTTTCTGTCACTCTGCAGTTCTATTTGAATCTTATGAAAATACATGTATTTTCACTAAAAGTGACAACAGTATGGAGTTTAGTTAACAATGTTGATTTCTTTTTTGTAACAAATGTTCTATAAAAGTGTAAGTTATTTTAAAAAACCAGGTGCAGGGTATATCGGATCACCCTTTCTGTTTTTGCAACTTTTCTGCAGATATGAAACTATTTCAAAATAAAAAGGATGCTTTAAAATGTAATACTATCACCCAGAACTATCACTCCTTTTAAGAATATGTCCATATGGGGCTGAGGTTGTGGCTCAGTAGCAGAGCGCTTGCCTTGCACATGTGAAGTACCTCAGCACCACATAAAAATAAGTAAACAAAGGCATTGTGTCCATGTATAACTAAAAAATATTTTTAAAAAGAATATGTCCATGTAAGTATGCATACATTCACTAAACCCTAACATGTTAACAATCATTCTCTCCAAATGATAAGATTAATGTTCATTTATTTGTACCTTCCAGATCATGGGCTTCAAAAGGTGGTTGTCAAATTAGCAGCAGCAGCAGCAGCAGCAACAATAGCATTTGGGAACTTGTCAGAAATGCAAATTCTCAGGCCCCACCCAGGGCTACAGAAACAGTGGCTGAAAGAGGTGGGGCCAGATGATTCTGATGTACACAAAAGTTTGAGAGTGCTGTTCTAGATTACAAACTGGTTTTGTAACAAATGCCACTTTTGTAGTCAAAACAATAGAACAATGAAACTAAAAAAGGGGTCAGTGTGTTGATGGATGAATAGCATTTTGGATGAATAGCATTTTAAGAGCTGCCACATGCCCAAACATGGTACCTGCCCCAGAATGCAGGCACCAGCCACTCCCAAGCTTACACTGACCTGCTCATCCATCCCCCACACCCATGCCAGCTTCCACAGGGTCCTCCAGGATGCCTACAGAGGCAAATCTCAGACAAACCAGTCTGACATGGGTTTTTTTTTTCCTCCCTTTTCATAAAATATTGTTTTGTTCATTAGCCAATTATGATCATCTTCAAATCTATGGTCTGTTTAATATTAACAGCACTGGCCAGGGAATGGCAACTTACAGTCGAAGAGACTCATCTTCATAATTTAAGAAGAATCTTAAACCTATACATGGTAGGTAGTGGCTCTGATGAACCAAGTGCCATGTCAGTCTGTGAACTCTGGCTTTGGGATGGCCCTTAACGTCCTCCTATTCTGGGGCCAGGGTCTATTTAGAACCCCCAGCTGGCTTTTTCCCCACAGGAACATCCTTAGACTCCTGACCCCCACTTAATGTAGAAGACCCAGCTCTCCCCAGTATTTCAGCTCCACTTTGAGAGGCACTCAAGAGGCTGCTTTTGTTTATTAGCAAAACTCTATGAAAGTGAAGGGAAAGAAAAACACTACTTCTTAGAGTGAATTAGTTTGTTCCAACTCCATGAGATGGCAGAGCCAAAATGGGTTGGCGTGGTAGAAGAGAAAGTCTAAATGTACTATGATCAGAAGTTACCCAACCATGAGCAAGCAGCTGCTCAGGGCACCTTCCAAGAACCAAGGAGCAGCGCCCACATTCTCAGGTGCTGCGTTTTATGCTCTGCCAGGGCAGGCTGCTGAGGTACTCTTGGGCAGGAGACAGCATCTGGCCACAGTATGAAACTACACAAGTATGGCATGTTGAGTAGGCATGACAACCACAACACTCAGGCTAGAAGGACCCCTAGGTCTAGGTGTGCCTGAGTCAGGTCAGGACTCTGAGCAAGAAGATAAGGAGAAATCAACTGGAGTGCAGACAGGAGACTGTTTTCCATGATCAGGGGCCTAAGGCTGAAAGATTTTTGCAATAGCATGGGAACGCCAATGAGTGGAGATTCCTAAGAAATGTCTCAAGGTCAATGGAAATGACAGTACTTGGGAAGGAGTAACAGTCTGAAGAAGAGAAACGCATGTTTATGAGAACAGAGTGCATCCACTCTGCACCTCAGAGCTCCCTCACACCACAGAGAGCACTGGGAAAGACTATGCTGTAAGTCCAGTGATGGTGGAGGAGAAAAAGTACAGACAGTGCTTCCTGAGGCAAAGGTATCACCTCCTCCCCTCTCCTATCCCTGGGTTAGTGGGACAGCTGGGGACTCAGGTGGGGAGCCTCTTTAGAGATACTAAGAGAACACTCTGTTGCTGATCACCCTGCTGCTGGTGGAAGTGACCCTCTGATCAAACTTAGGAACATAGATTCTATTATAAACCATAGTGAAAGAAATGTAGCAAATCCTGATCTGCAGCCACTAGAGGCAGGAATCCAACCAGTCTTGGAGGAGATGGTATGAGGTGGGATGCTGATCCCAGGGAGCTGGCCAGATTGGTGCTGGTGATACTGGTGAGGGCATTTTACCTACAGAGCACTTCAACCAGCCCTCCAGTGTGCAGACGGCAGTCTTGACTGCAAGGAGTCGAGCCTGGTGAGTATGCTTCAGGAAAAGAACCTGAATAAAGAAATGAATCAATAACATGTGCAGAGAGGCAAAGAGAAATGGCCACTCCAAAGCACTCTATATAAAGAACCTGAATAAAGAAATGAACCAATAACATGTGCAGAGCACCCCAAAAGCAAAGATAGAAAGAGCAATTTTAGGTTGGATCACTGGAAACCTAAAAACAGCAGGGCTTTATCCTTGGGACACCAAGGCCTGCTGCCTCAGCAGGGCCAGAGCTGATCATGTGATTAGTGCACCCACAGGGGTACCTCTAGAAACAAAGGGCAGGCATACCAGCAGGCTTAAAAGTCTACCACAGGGGCTGGGGTTGTGGCTCAGTGGTAGAGCGCTTGCCTAGCATGTGTAAGGCATTGGGTTCGATCCTCAGCACCACATAAAAATAAATAAAAACAAGCCAGGAGCAGTGGCACATGCCTGTAATCCCAGCACTTAGGGAGGCTGAGACAGGAGAATCGCAAGTTCAAGGCCAGCCTCAGCAACAGCGAGGCGCTAAGCAACTCAGTGAGACCCTGTCTCTACATAAAACACAAAATAGGGCTGGGGATGTGGCTCAGTGGTCGAGTGCCCCTGAGTTCAATCCCCAGTACCAAAAAAAAAACAAAGAAACAAAAATAAATAAAAAACAAAAAGTATTGTGTCCATCTACAATTTTAAAAATTTTTTAAAAAGTCTCCCACAAAGAGGTCTACATGCTTGGGACTTGAAGGAATTGAACTACACAGAAATTTCATTCTAGAACAGCCCTATTAGGAGAACAAGGTAGGAAGAATTAAGAAATGCAGCAGGCATATCCAGAAAGTGGAATAAAGTCTGAAGCTTATATAAGAAAAGAGAGGGTTGAGGATGTTGCTCAGTGATACAGTGCTTGCTTACTATATGCAAGGCCCTGGGTTTGATTCTTAGCAACACCAAAAAAAAAAAAGGAAGAGGAGAAGGAAGAATAAGAGGAGGAGAAATCCCCAGGGCTTAAGGTAACTGTCGCTCTTCAAGTGCCTGGGAGCATGTCCTGTCTCATACTATACAAGCCATGAGCCAACACAAAAGTTTTGCTATAGTGCACCTAGAGTGCCCTAGATTTAGAGAGGCCCTGGGCCAACAAGTCTAGTAATTGGGGTACAGGATAATCCCATTTATGCAAAACCGTGTAAAGATAAATACACAGTAAAGAAATACCAGACACCTGGCTGGTCACAATAGTATCTATAGGAGGAAGAGAAGGATAGAAGGGCATCCCCTTCTTAATTTGTACACTTTCTCATTGGTCAGATTTTAATATCTTCTTGCATAATGGCAGCAATTCTTCAAAATAATTTTTTTAACAAAAATTAAGATCAAGAATACAGGAGAGCTAAGCAATGACTACCAATGAATGGCTTTTGATGCCAAGTCTCAATGCATCTCATCAGCTCTTTTTCCAAGGGGTATTTGAGAGTAAATGAGAGGCAAAGAGAAATGGCCACTCCAAAGCACTCTATATAGAAACAAGCTAAAATTTTATGGGGCCTGCTTAGGCTAGGGAGCTATTAGGCGCCACTGCTCCAAAGCAGCTAGGTGGCAAAGAAAGCACTCCAGAAGAGCTATTCAAGAGCCTCCAAGATCTTCCCATTTGTAAAGTTGAAAGTACTTTTGTTCTTCTCAGGGTTTAAGTTTCTGGGTCATACAGTCTTTTGTTAATAACCAAATCAACACATCTGCAGTACAGCGGGTACCTCCCTTAATCATTCCCCTACATATGAATAGCCTGGAGAGCATTAGTACCCCAAGTCCTTAAGCAGAAAGAACTCAACTGTGTTTAACTGCACCCCACTATCACTCAGTTTCCATGAAGCAACTCAAATGAGCATCCCAAATAGAGAAATAGGTTCCTTTCATTGTTACACAATGAAATAACCTCTACAGCCTTCTCCCCCAGATTCAGATAAGTGTTGGGGTAGGGTCATGGTTGACAGGTTACAAAGTGTTACCAAGGCAAACTCGATGTAACCACAAAGCCAGTGTTTCTTTGGACATAATCAAGAATCTCTCTTTGTTGTGGCCTAATGTCTATTCTCATCCTGTCCTAGCATCTCTGTGGAGAAAGAACAAAGCTCGACTGCCAGAAACTGTTCCAAGGAATTGCTGATAACAGATATGGCAGAGGAAGCCCTTTGGTTAATGTTCAAACATGGCAGGGGTAACATTAACTCCTTAATAGTTATGATAAGCACCAGCGGGCTCAACTTTAGCTCAATGGGTCTGTGGCTCATCAGGAACACCAATTCCTTCATTCAGGTTCGGGAAAGTACTTTATTTTTAAAAAATCTGAACACTGAAAACATCTTTGAATTACCATACTGCTCAAACTTGATTTGATTACCTTTGAAACAAATATAATGTACAATTACCCAGTTCTTCTAAGTAGATTCCAAAAATTTCTGGAAAATTAAGAAGGGAAGATTATAATGGAATTGGGGTATGCAGTTTTGCTATGAGAGGGACGTACATATTCTAGAATATCAAGTAATATATTTTAGAATACATGGCCACTGTTATATGTGGAACACACAGACTCCCTTACAACACTCCATTCTAATAAATGTCGGCGATCTATTTTTCTATATAATCAGCAGTTTTGTTCTCTTCCATTAAAGAAGACAGAAGGAGAAGAGGGCATGGAGAAGAGGAGACAGAACAGGCAGAATCTGAAGGGAAGACATGTCCTGAAGACTTACTAGTGGTGAAGAAGGCTATGGAGCAAACAAGTACCTGGCGACTTTCCTCTGGGACGGCTCCTGAGGGGAGCCAACCACAGCAAATAACACCCAAATCAAGGCTGTAAAGGTCACTCTGGCCCAGGCTTTTGGGGTTCCAGCTGCAAAGGCCCACTTTTCTGCTCAGTATTGCCTCTCAGCTGGAGTCACTGCAGGGTAGGGCAGCAACTTCTCTTAGAGCAAGATGAATAGCCTCCTGATGGGTTATAAGGATACTTACACATGGACACAGTGTCACCGTGTAGTTACTACACTCTTACACTAAGATTCTGTGCATGCCAGTAGGGATCCAGTCATCAGCAAAATAGACATTCTGCACTCGCTCCACAGGTAATGGGAACCAGGAAGAGTCTGTTCCCCTCCATTCATGCGAATCACCGCAAAGATCAAAGAGGCAACCAGTTACATTCTTACTCAACAATGTTAAAATTTATTATTATTTTTTAAAATTTGAACCTGGAAAGATCTTTTAAGATATAGGCCTCATTTTACAGGCAAGGAAACCAAGGCCAGTAAAGAGGATAGGCCTCCTCCCACTGAGATAAGCATAAACTGTTCCACCACCCACTGCCCCACACAGACCCACAGACCTCCCTGATTCTATGCTTTCATCATTACCAATAGGCATTCTGCAGCAGCCCCACATGGGGCTGAATGGGTCTTCTGTGCTGGAGCAGGCAGGATTATAATCTGAGTCTTAGCCACAAGTGCCACATACCACTCTTGTCTATTCCAAGGCTTCTGTCCCAAGTTGACCTGTACCTGGCCAGTGACCTGCATTATCCTTCTCTCAGGCTGGCTACAATGATGTGTCACTGAGCTCAGCATGTCCCCATCACACCTTCTACCTTTTCTTACCATACCAACTTCACCTGCATTTTGCTGTTTGACCAAAGCTTGGCTATTCCTCAATCACAAGTTCTCTTTACATATCTAGTGCGGTCAAACTGGACAGGAGGAGTCTCTGCTTCCAGAATAGAAATGTGCTGGAACCTAAGTTTCCCCAGTACTTTGCTACCTCCATGAGGACAGGGATATTTTCCACTGAAGTATCTCTAGTGCCTTATACAGTACCTAGCATTGTTGGATAGATGGACGGACAAATGCATAGAGGGGATGGGTAGATGGATAGCATTCCCTAAGAGCTTAGACACCTTTATTTCCCCTTTTGTCAAATCCCATCTCAAAATAGCACTGCTGACCTAATAGCAAAATTTGTGCCTTACCTACAATAGCTTTGGGATAATAATCCTAGGGTTCTCCCTCATGTTAACTGCTACACAATTTCAGTGTTAAGTTACATGAGTACTCATGAAGCAACATGTTTACCTAATGGACCAAGGCTGAGAGATACTAGCTTCCTTTTGGGACGAAAGGTTACAAAGGTTACAAAGAGCAAGAGGAACAGATCTGCTTTATGCAGGCTGTTTCAATCCAAAAATACCCCAACAAAAGGTCCTTCAAGGTATGAACATCATTGCAAGATTTATCTAACCATTTGATAGCACAAGATTCTGGCAGATAGCTCCCAACTCTGGTCCACTTCTTGATGAATCACTGAAAGAAAGAAAGTAGCATCCTGGAAAAAAATAAAGCTTCTTTCTTTCCAGAAGACTCTAAAACATTATACCGAAATGATTACTTCTTTTCCTCCTATGTAGTTCAGTCTTCACAATACCACTCACTTTGTATGCAAACTGGCTACTGCTTACCCTCCAGTCCAACCCCTGGTACTCACTCTGTGTGCCCTTCACACCACTGCCCACTCTCAAAGTTCATCACTGAGAAGCCAGTAAGCTCCATTCAAGCAAGACTGATGACAAAGACCCAGTCCTATGATGTGCCTTCACCATAAGCACAGTAGGAGCCCAAAGCCATTTCCTCAGCAGTGGGTATGAATCTGCACTGAGCAAAGCCTCCTGCATTTCCTCTTCTGACCAAAACCTCTTGCTGTTGAAGTGCTCTGTGGTCAAAGCAGCAGCAGCAGCCAACACACCCAGAAGAGCACATCCCTTCTCAGGCTAAGTAATAGCTGGCTTATTAGTAACAACATAGTGTCCTCTGCCCTTTTACAAAGGTATTTCCTGTTACCTGGCCTGTATATAACCTGTGGGATAACCTGTTCTGTAGCTAAGACAAAGCATCACTATCATTTCCATTTGACAGATTAGCTATCTGAGGCATGATGGCACTGAGGGGCTTGCCCCAAATCCACAGATAAAAGGGAAGGACTGGAGCATGAACCCAAACTTCTGGCCCCTAAGGAGGCACAACCTTAGACAGGACACCACTATTTTTCTCTGGGGGCCACTTCATGCACTTCAAGAACATAGTGGGGGGCTATTAACAGACCTGCTCAACTAACTACCACCTGGCACCTGCACCCACTGAAGACTTCTGGCCAAGAAACTTCTAATAGCCCTACATACCACTGTTCCCACCAGCTGAGCTAACTGTGTTTCTAGATCTGTTCAGGCCAACTTGTCTCCTGTAATTATCTAACTAAATTAAATTAAATATTAATGTAAAACTCAGAGTCAAATTTTTTGAAAAGGCCAGGTGCAGTTGGCACACACCTATAATCCCAGCAGCTCAGGAGGCTGAGGCAGGAGGATCAGGAGTTCAAAGCCAGTCTCAGTAATTTAGCAAGGTCCTAAGTAACTCAGTTGGACCCTGTCTCTAAACACAATACAAAAAAGGGCTGGGGGCGCTGGGGATGTGGCTCACTGGTAGAGTGCTCATTTCCCATGTATGAGGCACTGGGTTCAATCCTTAGCACCACATAAAAATAAAGGTATTGTGTCCATCTACAACTAAAAAAATATTTTAAAAAGGGCTGGGGATGTGGCTCAGTGGTTAAGCACCCCTGAGTTTAATCCCTGGTACCCCCCCAGCAAAATCTTCTTTTTGGTACCAAAAAATTAATAGTGGTTTTTTGTTTTTTTTTTGGACTGGGGATTGAAACCAGAGGTGCTTTACCACTAAGCCACATCCCCAGCTCTTTTTTATTTTGAGACAGGGTCTTACTATGTTGCTTAGGGCCTTACTTAGTTGCTGAGGCTGACCTCAAACTTGCAATCATCCTGCCTCAGCCTCCCAAGTTGCTGGAATTACAGGCATATGCCACTGTACCCAGCTAATGGTAGCAAATAATTTTTAAAGAAGTGCTAAGAACTAAGTACAAATTTGAGGACACAAAGGAAAAATAAGTGAAATTATAGAAGGCTCTCAATAACTTTACAAGTGTCTTCGTCTTGCTCAGCTACTTAAAAACCCAAAAATGTAAATTATAAGTGATAGATCATAGTTGAAGCTAACTTAAGATTTCAAGAAGCCCATATTGATTGCTCCATTCATAAAGACCTAGGCTTGTATGTACACTTATAAGTCTTAGACTTACTTTATTTTTGGTATGGAGACTGGACTCAAGGCTTGAAGCATGCTAAGCATGTGCTCTACCACTTAGCTACACCCCAGTGCCTTATAACTTAATTTTAAACTATCATTCTTTTAAAATCATTCCCTGCTTCAACTTAACTGACCATTTTCAATTACCCAATCACCTACAGATCCCAAAAGTATCAGATAACAAGGTTTCAGCTGAAGTGTAAAAATCATGAAAAGGCACATACTCAGTTGTCATCTGCCAACTAATTCTGATCCCTTGGCAAGTGACATCTATAAATTTCTGGGTTCTCAAATTAGGACAGGGCTTAAAAAGAACTTTCATTATAACAGGAAATGTCCCTCCAAAGAAACTTTTCAGTAGCACAGTTAACAACAACTCAATAATTAACCTTAAAGAATTTCTAGAGCAATGGTTCTCAACTGGGGGTTGAATTTTGTCCTCACCCCCACCCACCTAGAGGATATTTGGCAGTGTCTGGAGACAGGGCCAGTTGTCATAACTGAGAAGGGGGTTCACTGCTGACATCTGGTGGGTAGAGGCCTGGGATGCTGCTCAACATCCTACAATGTACAGGACAGGCCCCCAAACGAAAAAATCATCTAGTTCCAAGTGTCAACAGTACTGAGATGGAGAAATCTGGTTGATCTAAGACAGGGAAAAGGGAATCCTATGACTTATATATTCTCTTACATCATTAGGAGTCAGCTTTTGAATCAACAAATGGAAGAGTTGCCCCCCGCCCCTCTTGATTCAAACATTACTCTAAGGCCACTGGAGTACTCTCCAAATCCTCAGGAAGAATCTTCAACCACAATTTCTGCTTTTGTGGTAAAGCAGCACACAGTTTTGGTCAGTCTTACTTTTCTCGTTTATTCCCAGATACCTCCAATTATCTCACGGGTGGTTATAAAAATGAACTAAAAAGCTTCATTTTTAAAGAACATAAGAGAAGGAAAAGTGAAATTGGTTTGGTTTGTCAAGGTAGGAGGCACTTTTCCTTGTATTTTGCTTCCTGTTAGCATTATAGTGCCTATACATGTATGCTTAATAAATACTTCAAAAATTACTTTGCATATGTGAGACCCTGGGTTTGATCCCCAGTGTGTTTTTTAAAAAGTCAAATTACATATGAGAGCTTTGAATAAATCCTGGATTTTTTTCAAAGCCAGCTATAAAAGACATTTCTGAGCCAAGCACAGCGGCACACACTTGTAACCCTAGCAGTTCAAGAGGCTGAGGCAGGAAGATCACAAATTCAAGGCCAGCCTCAGCAACTTAGCAAGACCCTATCACAAAATTAAAAATAAAGCTGGGTGCAGTGGTGCACATGTGTAATCCCAGTGCTTTGGGAGACTGAGACAGGAGAATCGCAAGTTCAAAGCCAGCCTCAGCAATGGCGAGGCACTAAGCAACTCAGTGAGATCCTGTCTCTACATAAAACACAAAATAGAGCTGGGGATGTGGCTCAGTGGTTGAGTACCCCTGAGTTCAATTCCCAGTACCAAAATAATTAATTAAAAATAAAAAGAGCTTGGATGTAGCTCAATGATAAAGGGCCCCTGGGGTTCAATCCCCAGTACCCTCCCCACCCCAGAATTTGAGACAGAGAACTTTAAACATGTCAAGTTGTTGGTGTGATGATGGCACAGTGGTTAGGAGCATGTCCTTAGTCTCAAGAGGTGTGTGCTGGAGCACTGCGGGGTTAAATGTCATGATGTTGGCAACTTCCCAATGACCTAACCAAAAAATGGGTTTTTAAAAAAATGAATCAGAAAAGAAGGCTAAAAGAAAAGGAAAAAAAGAAAGGAAAACAACTCTGAGTATGTATAAAAAAGAATACAAACTTCACAAATGTTTTGCCATAAACTGGATATTCATTCAACTGCTTTATGGGTTAAAAATTCCAAAATAAAAGAACTGAGTGAGGATTAAAAATAGACCAAATAGAAGGTAGGAATATACCAATCAGCTTCCAATTATCAATGATCACAACTCTGGACGATACAAAAAAGAAAAAAAGTTCTTTTTAAAGGAATCAAACTGAAGATGGTGATCTTGGTTTCAGTACTAAAAAGCTATGTAGCTGCCTTCTGTAGTTACAGAAAAATAAAACAGGTTTAACACAGGCACAATAGGCAAAGTCCGCAGGTCCACTACCCAACTCCTGTCACAGACCTCTTGCACCCTAGAGATCATGGGAGGCCACTGCGAAGTTTGATCATTCTTCTGAACACACACACTCTACAACTTATCTGAGTTTAAGCCCTCTAAGCAGGGCAACTACAGGTTGGAACTAAAATATGCTGCCTCTGAGAAAGGAAGAGCTCAGCCATTCTTTGACAATCAGTTAAGCTTGTAGACCCTGTCCATCTCCTGCTCACAATAGTGAAAAGGGTGAATGCTGCTTCTACTCTTAAAGACCTTACACACACATTGCATATACACTCATATCAATTTGTTTTGGGTGGCTACAAATCAGTGAAAAAAAAAAGAGAGAGCTCCTAAGAAGCCACAATGCAACAAGGTGTGTTGTTCATCATAACCCTGCAAAATTTGCTCATTTTACTTACAGTAAGTCCAAGCATTCTAGGCTTCCAGGATCCTTTGAATAGGTTTACAAGTGAGAGCTAAAGTCTTTCTATGAAAGAGTTAACATTTAAGATAAGCAGACTTCAATGGAATCCCCCTACCCCCAAAGCACAAGTTGACATTGATATTTCAAGAAACCTGACTCATTCTATTTACTTTTTTAAAAAATGCTGTTTAGAGATTTCTCAAACCAATTTATTTAAAACCTACCAAAAGTTCCACCCAGATAGCTGACCATATACTCTATAGTAACCATCCCCCTTCTCTCCCCCACCCATTGTACAAAACCTATAGCCTCTGAAAAAAATGTGCTCATGCTTATAGCAGCCACAAGGCCACACCACTAGAAGGCAAAGGGCAGGAGGATGCAATGAAGGAAAGGCAATGGGCTCTGCTTCAGGACACGGGATGGCAAGTCATTCAAGCACAACAGGGTCTCCACAGCACTGTGCCCCCAAGTAGTCCACAGTCTCTGCCACCTCCTGGGTTCTTCCTTTAGTGTCTGAATATAGAAACAAGATCTCCAGGGCTGTTTTCAACCTGAGTCAGGGTGAGAGGGGAGATTTGGATCTAAAGGAACAGAAACATAATTAAAGAAGCTCTCAAAAATTGTGTCATATTCATTAAAGCATCTAAGTACCTACAATGTGCTGAATGTACAGGCACCTGGTTTCAAATATTGGAGTATATTAAAGTCATGTGTAGATAGAAAACTATGTGATAAAGTAAATGAGGTAAAAATGTTAATGATAGGATATAGGTGGTGGATATATATGGGTGTTCACTGTAAAATTTTTTCTCTGTTCCTATATGTCTGAAATTTTTCATAATAAAATATGGGAGGGTGCATGTGCTTTTATAGAAATTGGGGAAAGTTTATAGTAGAAAAGAAAAGGGCAGGAAGGGAGGAAGAGAAATTTTTCCATTCTTGCCCTCTTGGAGTTTACAAATAATTCCACATGCATGGAGAAAGCCAGCGTATTCTGGAATGATATCAGCATCTTAGCTTGAATAACAGAAAAGAAACAGGTTTGGGAAGAAAAGAGAAATCTGGCTTTACACTTGTT
>CM053407.1:108360937-108374741 GCA_028644305.1 Xerus rutilus
CTACAACTATGGGGAAAGGAAGAGATGAGCTTCCTTCCTGGATCTAGCCCAGGGGCAGGTTGACCAAAGGCAGCCTACAGACTGCATGCCTTCTTTTGGATCTGACTTCCCACCTGGTTCACCAGTTGTGTTCCATGCCTGTCTCCTTCACCAAGGGACTCAAACTTTCAAAATCTCAGGAATGTTACTTGGAAACAAACCTGACTACACTAAGAAGGGGTGGGATTAACTACTCTTTTTTTTTTTTTAAGATTTTTTTTTTTTTTTAGTTGTAGATGGACACAATGTCTTTATTTTATTGCTTTGTATGTGGTGCTGAGGATCGAACCCAGGGCCTCACGCATGCGAGGCAAGCGCTCTACCGCTGAGCTACAATCCCAGCCCTAGGATTAACTACTCTTAACAGAAACTAGTTCTCTTTTATGGAAAAAATCTGCAAGTTCACCTAAAAACTAGCCACTTGCATCATTCTTGCCCCACCATAGACCCACCTGACCAGAACGGAGACCTCCAGATGCCGCCTGCCCTCTATGCCACACACTTCACCTCACTAAACAAACAAGGGGTGTCTTTGTTTTTTTTTTTGTTTTGTTTTGTTTTGTTTTTTTAAAGAAAGAAAGAACCTGTCTCACAGGCTATGATTACATCAGCAGAGCGCTCTCATTCTGGGCATCAATCCGGGCTGCTCTGGCGGCTTTGAAGCACCCCAGTGCACGGCGCCTTTGATCTTTTGGTTCCCGCCCGGGGGCAAACCCGATACCATCTCGGCGCCCACGCGGATGCGAGATCTCCATCTCCTGGCCAGCACAGAACCCGAGCCTCGCAGGGCGGCTGGGTCCCCAACAGATCCGGCTCCACCCAAGGCCCCCAGACTACATTGCCACTGCAGACACGCAGATGCACACACAGTGTCTTTAAGTGTGTGGGGGTGAAGTGGATGCCTGTCCTTCTGAAGGAGATTTCACTAATTTAACATTTACTTCTTGTGGGGCTAGCTTTGTGGTTGTTTTAAGGATATTTATATTTTATTTACAGGAAAAAAATGATGCAGGGTTGGCTTTGCTTTGGGGGTATAGATGAGGCAAGCGGGGCCAGGCACTGACCACTACTAAACAGGTGGTGGTGATGTGTACATGGGGTACATTGTACATTGCACCATTTTTGTCAACTTGTGCGTATAGAACATTTTCTACAAGAGCTTGAAAAAGAGAGTTAACCTCTAATGCTTTGCTATTTTTATTACAGAGGCTTAATTTCAGAAGGAAAAAGCAGTTTGCCATTGGATGAAGATAAGGGAAAATCACATCTGACTTTCCTACTGTGTCTCCAGGATGGTTACTAGAGCTACCAAAATAGCAGCCCACAGATCCTGCTTCTCCTGACAATCCTTGCAGGGGGAGCGAAGCATTAGTGTCACCCCTGAGGGGCTCTTTACTACTGCTGGGATACAGAGTCCAACTCTCTGGAAAAATACCCACAAATACACCAGAACCAGGAGGAAATACCAGAACCAGATCTCAAAATCCATAATTTGCAGGACATGGTGGCACATGCCTGTAATCTCAGCAGCTCCAGAGATTAAGGAAGGAGGATAGGCAGGTTCAAAGACAGCGTGGGCAACTTAGTGAGACCCTGTTTCAAAATTAAAAATAAAAAGGCCTGAGGATGTAGCTCAGTGGTAAAGCACTTGCCTTGCCTAGTATTTGAGACACACTGGGTTCAATCCCCAGTACCAGAAAAAAATAACCATTACTTGTGGAAATGAAATTATAAACAACACCTGGAGTATGTGCTTCAGGTTGCTACATTTGGACAACTATCCTCTAAGAGCTACAGGTACTTGACAAACCACTAGGCTTCAAACACCACCACCACACTAGGCCATCACAGAACATGGCACATCCCCAAGCTACTTCACAAGGCCAATTTTGTTCCTTTCTGGCTGTGTGGCCTTGGGTAAGTCACCTAACCTCTCCAAGCCTATTTCTTCATTTTAGAAACGGACAGTTATTAAAGTTAACCTTGTGTCATCAGTAGTTCTGCTTCACACTTAGGAAAGGGTGAAAATGCCAAAAAGGAAAAGGGATGCAAACATATTCCACCCATAGCTGAAGCTGAACATGCCACAGATAGATGGGGCACAAAAAAGTTAACTGGGGGCCTGGGGTTATGGTGCAGTGGTAGCATGCTCACCTAGCACGCATGAGGCACTGGGTTCGATCCTCAGCACCACACAAAAATAAAATAAAGATATTTTGTCCATCTACAACTAAAAAATAAATATTAAAAAAAAAAAAAGTTAACTGGGGTAGGGACATGGGCCAGGGCAGCTAGGTGTGTTCAAGGCCAGAATTTCATACACACAAGGTCAGAAGGCAGACAAAAGGACTGAGAAGAGATGGAGAAGGGAAAACAAATCCTTCCCCTACAGGAGGGTGCACCTTTAGGAGGTTAAATTTAAAATTCCAGGGAAGGCCTCAACCTCCCTGATCCCCTCAGAATCAAAAGCTCAACTACAAACTATAGAAACAGTTGAGAAAATATCTTCTCGTAACAGCTAAAAATTAGAAATGTTTTTAAGAGAAAAACATAATTATGAGTAGAATCAAGAAATGAGTTGGGGGAGAAGTTATAGGAATGCTAATGTGAAAGTCTAAAAGTAAAAAGGCAACTAGGGTGCTAAACATCAATAGCAAATTTAAAATAGCATGTATTTATTAGCTTTCATCTTGAAGGACTCTTAGGTCCAAAATCCTACTATAGATCATTTGCCAGGCAAATCACAAATACAAAAAAACTTAAATTCCTTGAGTTATTCAATAATTCTGACTTAAAGTATCGGTCTGGCACTGTACAGATCCCTTTTATTCAGAAATTCACTTAGCGGGTTTTTCACTCTTATTAACAGAAAAACAATGGCATTTCGGTCCCAGATCCTTGTACAGCATCCAACCTGGGCCCATGGAATGCTGCAGGTGACTACACAGCAGCTAGTTGAGAAGACACCCCATGGACCTCAGTGAGCTTACCCTTCTCCAGCTGGGAAGACAGACACACCCATAAATTAAACACCACAAAAGAATATATTATTAAGTGCCAAATGAGTGGTCAGATGAGGATGTTTCAAGTTCAGAGGCAACAGAGACAAGTGGATGCTGCAGTTGTGTGAGACCTTCCTGAAGGCTTTAAAACACAGGTAGAATGTGGGAAAAGAGGCAAATAAAGGCCAAAGCCTGTTTGGAGGAGCCATTTGACTGGAGCTGAACCATTCTATGGCTACCCAATTGCAAAGACAGACTGGGAGTAAAATGCCAAAAACTTTAGAATATTAAGGTAAGGCAGGGTTTAGATTCCATCTTTTTTTTTTTTTTTTTTTTTTTAATTTTTAGCCGTAGATGGACACAATGTCTTTATTTTATTGCTTTGTATGTGGTGCTGAGGATCGAACCCAGGGCTTCACGCATGCGAGGCAAGCGCTCTACCGCTGAGCTACAGCCCCAGCCCCAGATTCCATCTTATAAGCAGTAAAAGGCTTTAAAAGATTTGTGAAGAGGAGCATGACATCTGGCAGCCAAGTAGCAGAAGGAGAGAGGGGGTGTGGGGCCCTAAGTGAAACCGACCACTGGAGGTTGGGGGTTTCCTTCTTAAAAGAGAAATGTTGCCCCTCAGTGAACCAGAGGGAACCATGTGCTCAGTTGTGGTTTTGTATGTGTGGCTTTTTTTTTTTTTTAAACAAAGGGGTGAAGATCAAAAGAAACTGTTTGCAAATGAGAGCCCTCCTACTCCTCTGACTTGTCATTTCTATTCCTTTCATCTTCCCTCCTGTTTGAAATTCAGGTGAAAAGAAGAGGCATGTGGCCAGTGGTCTGGGAACCTGCCAGGCTGGCCTTCAGTTTGGCCCCATGTGTGACTGGTGGGGGAGGGAGGGGGATCACTCAGTTTCCCAGGCCTTGGTTTCCCCTGTGAGCTGAGGAGGATCCAGAAGAGGATCTCAAGCCCCTTGAAGGAACTGCCAACTCTGGTTCTAGGCTGAGGAAAGAGCAAGTCCTGTAACTAAGGATTCCTGAATGTATCGCAACCTGTCCATCCCCAACACCAAGATCTTCAACTATTAAGAAAGCCCCGGTTCAGAGGTGGGCAATCATCTTCCCCTTCTTTCCAAAAAAAAAAAGAGAAACAGCATTCATGTTATAAAGACAACATAGAGAACTGGTAGTTAGAAAAGTTAACTTTCAGAAACTACAAAGCAAAAGCATTTGTTTATTCAAATATAACTGATCAATAAGAGTCAACCAATGAACCTAACATGGGTCAAAATGCCTGAATGAACAGAGTTCAATATTCCACTCATTTCCCTATAAACAGTTTCTGACCAGGTTTGAGGCACAGAATGTGTCACCCTCCATCACTTATTGTAACTTTTCTTAAAAAATGTTTTTTTAGCTGTAGATGAACACAATACCTTCATTTATTTATTTTATGTGGTGCTGAGAATCAAACCCAGTGCCTCAGACGTGCAAGGCAAGTGCTCTACCACTGAGCCACGGCCTCAGCCCGAAACTTCTCTTAAATCTAAAGGGTCTAAAGTCAGCTTGACTGGGTCTGTATTTCCATACTTATACAGCACATTATAGAACTAGAAATAAGTCATTTCACTTCTTCCCGCCTTGGTTTCCATATTTATAAAGTGGAGACAAGAACAGCTAACAGCATGAGGGCTATGAAGAGGAACAGATGAGATCATTCACATTGGGTGCTTAACACGCTGCCTGGCCAAAGGCAGCAATAAATGTTAGCCACATAGTATTATTTTGGTATATGTGGACCTCATCTTTGTCTAAAAGAGATAGTGTAATAAGATAAAAGAAATCTACATGAGGACATTTCCAAGGAAGAAGGGATTGCAAACCCCAGTTCAGAAAGAACTTGTGTGGCCCCATCTGTGGGGAGAAACAGGTTGGCATTCTTCTCTAGAATATAACAGCTGCCTCTCCTCCCATCTCGCTCCAACCCCTCCTCGGCTGCAAATACTCAAGGATTAAGAAGACATTCAAGCTTTGTTCCGTCTCATTTCTGCTCTGGCATTCTTCTCTTTGGCCCCTTTATCCTAAATGCCATTTCTGCTCAACAGCAGGGCCTACATTAAAGAAGTATCTTGTACTTTCTCAAGGTGCCCCAACTCTGTATTTCCATGGATCCTTGTAATACCTTTGTGGCAGGGCCTGCAGCTCCAACTTTACTGAACAGGAACTCAGAGGTGAGAGAAGTTACAAATACTGAGCCCAGTGCTCATCTGGACTTCAAGGCTTTGTCCTGAAACTGAGATGTGATCAATGGCAGCTTTTCTACCTTAGTAGAGAGCAAGAATACGGCTGACCACTCCAGAACTTCACATATACTCCAGGGTAAGACCCCTAACTCTGAACAGCCCCAGGGAGAAGTGCCTTCAAATGGATTTCTGTCACCTGCAAAGGGGAGGCTGCATTCTAACTGTGTTCTTGAGAAACACTCCTTTCATGGGAGACTTCATAAACACATACATGCATTTCCACACCCCTAACCCCCTACACACACACAGCCAGCTCCAACCGGGCTCAAAGCTGTAAGCTCTGTGAGGAGATCCACCCGGCCTGGGAGGTTATGATGAAGGCTGGGGGCTCCATCTCACAGCAAACTCCCTGGAAGAGAAGTGCATTCTAGCCCCACTCCAGATTTTGCTCTTCACCAGGTTTTACTCTTCACCGCTTCTCCTAACACTTCAAAGGAAGTATTTTTGTACAGCTCAGGGAGGAGTGTAAACTGGCCAGCTGCTTCCAAAGCAGAGAAATTAACCCTGAAAAGGCCACTGGCCTGGCCCAGCATGCCAGAAAATAAGAGAACAAGGTCATGGGGAGCAGGCAGGAGTCCCCATACTTCCCCAGGCCTGCCCTTTCAGGCCATACCAAGGACATGGCTCTGAAATCATTACAGTAAAGCAGGGACTCAGTTCCTCTAAGCACGCAAACAGCTAGTTATAAATACCCTTGTAGGCTGGAGGGTCAAAGAATCCAGCAGTTAGCACTTCAGTGGAAATTCCAGCTAACAGAACAGGCCTCTTGCATGGTTCCAGCCCTCCCTGATCCATGCAAAGAACTGCAGAACCCAAAAGCAACCACACAAAATCAGCCCCCAAAGTCCAACGGCATAGCAGCCAGGGGAGAATATAACTTCAGCAGCGTTCTAGCAACCAAGCTCTTTCCAGCAGGGTTCTATTGGGCCTTTTTAAAAGCTTTCACATACTCTTAAAATCTGTCACCCTACAGACTATATCTTAGTCAAATTCAGAATCAACATTCTTAACATAATCTTGTTGAAATTTGGTGGATCCTTCCAGGGAATAAATGAACAGCACACACGATATTTCCCAGTTCACTGGTGAGTTCAGCCTTAAACTTCTGGGTGCAGACTGCTAAAAACAAGGCATCCACGAGTGAGCAGTGAAATCAGAAGCACTGATGTATGTGTGCTTCTCTTAAGAGCACACATACATCAGTGGCTCCCCCCTACCCGGCTTGGCCCCATGCCCAATGGCTCTATCACAAAGGATATGAACTCTAACTAGAAAATCTATGGCATCCCAGCAGCCTTAGCATCCTATACAAGTAGAGGTGAAGCCAAGCTCCTGCCACCTGGCTGATGCTGCTAAGCATTCACAGAGCTGTAGGCAGATGAGTGTTTGCCCCCTCCCACTGGCAAGGGCAGCCTATAATTTACTGACACTGAAAAGTATGCTATAAATAGTTGGTGTTTTTAATGTTGTTGGGCCTCCAAAACAGAGGGGGCCTAACAGCTGTGTGGGGCCAGGGCTCTGAGGATGAAGGGCTACAATTTGGAAATCCTGGGTGGTGTAGTCAAGCATCTTCAAAGAACTCCAAGAGTATCATAGTCCATCTAAAGAGACTACAGAAAAGAGAGAAAGGCTGTCAAAACTATTAATCAGGATTTACAAACCACAAGTTAGAAGAATGAATAGCACTAAGGGGGTCTTCATGGAAAGCTCCACAATTCAACAGCAAAAGTAAGGACTGGGGATGTATCTCAGTGTAGAGCGCTTGCCTAACATGCATGAGGCCCTGGGTTCAATCCTCAGCACCGAAAAAATTTAAAAAGGGGAAAGCAATCAGAATAACCCTCAGATCCCAAATTGCCAAATCTATCACATGTAGGCTCTAAGACACAACAGGGAACTCCTGAGTGAATAAGCACAAGATGATAAAGAGGACTCCTTCAGTCATTCAACATACCTTTTCTGAACTCCATCCTGATGAGTTCTGAAAATACAAAGAACAAAAGAGTCTTTTTGACAATTTCTAGTGGAGAAGATGGGCAATAAAACAATTTCCAAAAATGAAGAGGATCTCTTATAATTTTAAATCTACTTACACTATAGCTTGGTATAAGAAAAAAAAATCTCTATAATCATTTGTTCTTTTGGAATAACTATACCCACTAGATTTCTTAAAACTGAAGAAATATGAAGAAGAAGAGTGGTGAATAAATTTAGCATTTGAGCTCTTAATTCTAAACACAAATGCCTACCTAAGTCAAAAGAAGACTTACAGGGCTGGGATTGTGGCTCAGTGGTGGAATGCTTGCCTTGCATGCGTGAGGCACTGGGTTAGATCCTCAGCACCACATAAAAATAAATAAATAAAATAAAGATATTGTGTCCATCTACAACTAAAAAATATTTAAAAAAAAAAAAAAGACTTACAGTTAGCACTGAACTCATGAGGGTGTTCAAACACACACATGTGTAAATGGTCAGACACATTCAAGCCAAATTGAAGAGGATAGTTGCTACTAAAACTTTACAGGCCTATTTTTAGCTTTTTAATTTTTTCAGAAATCATCCAAATTTTTCCTGGGGAAAAACATTAGAATAAATTCTATCTGGAATACCAAAGCAATTCAAAGTATCCCACTTTATACTTCCCTTAACTGAAGCAAGTTCAGACTCAAGATGATAAGAAATGTCAAAACTATCTCCTATCAAGAATGATGGAGGGGCTGGGATTGTAGCTCAGCGGTAGAGCGCTTGCCTCGCATGTGTGAGGCCCTGGGTTCGATCCTCAGCACCACATACAAAGCAATAAAATAAAGACATTATGTCCATCTACAGCTAAAAAAAAAAATATTAAAAAAAAAAAAAAAAAGAATGATGGAAAGAACTGGGGTTGCTCAGCAAGGAGAGCACAATTTTATTGGTTTTGATGATGGGGGGAATGACAGGATCACAACCTTCAAAAATCTGAAGGCCTCATGTCTTGTGGCTCTATGTTATGAGCTCAAAAACTGATGGGTTAAAGTCCTAAACCCTACTACCTCAGAATGTGACTATTTGGGATGGGGTCTTTAAAGAGGTAATCAGGTTAAAACCGGTCCAGATCCAATACGACTCTTGCCTTTATAAGAGGAAATCTGGACACAGTCACTGGGAAGGCCCTGTGAAAACACAGGAAAACCACCCATCATTTTATAACCAAGGCCAGAGGGCTCAGAAGACATCAATCCTGCTATCACCTTGATCCTGGACTGCTAACCTCCAGAACTGTGAGAAAATAAATTCTTGTTTAAGGTACTTAGTCCATGATAATTTGTTATGGTAGACCTAACATATTTATACACTAAAAGAGGCAGCACTGAAGCCAAGAAGCATAAGTTTGGTTTGGCATAAGGACTTTATAACAATCTGCAGTCTGCAAAAGAGAGAATGCTTCCTCAATGGAGGTAGCGGGAGGGCAGTGGGGACACACTGAAAAGAAGCTAAGCCCACTCTTCGTGCAAGAGAGCAGGGCCTGGGGCCTCATCAAAAGTTACTGAGGCAAAAAGGCTACATGCCCAGACTGTTGCTGACAATACCATCAGGTAGTTCAATCCTAATTTTAATTTTTTTTCCCCCAGAAAAGCCCTAAGTCAACACTACAAAATATGACACATAGAGAACTTGAACTCCTGATCTGAGTTTCTTTCCTCTTAGCACCTTAAAGGGAAACTATTTCAGTCCAGTACATGTCACACACTCTTCCTGCAGGCAACTAGTCATCTTTCATGCATCAATCACAGTAGACAAACATGGAAAATCCATGTCCATCCAATTCCTCCATGGCAACAGGCTGTCAAAACCAGGCAGCCAAATGTACAGGCTAAAAATTATTGGGGAGCATGGCCACTCCTGATCCAGGATGGAAACCCAGCAGATCACCAAGAGAATAATCTCCTTCCAGGAGGCTTTTCGGGTATTTCATCCAACTTGAAAACAGATCATGAAATCAAGCCACAGAAAAGGCTTTCCCCATTTCCTGCTGCCCCACCCTCCAAAATGTGCCACAGGACAGGCCACTTAGAGCTGGGTTTGGATTCACTTCGGGATTATTCGATACACCATTGGACAGTATAACTGAATCTTTTGTTACTCTTCTCAACCCAGTAGAAATTAAACCGCTCAAGGAGAGGAGCTGTTTCTTGGTTCTTTCATACTACAGAACTCTACCTCATCACTCAATTACATAGAAGATCACAAATTTGCTCAGCTGAAATGGAAAAAAATGGTCCTATCACACTGAAAAGTGTCCAGGCCACTCTGGGTGGTGATGACTATATCCCAGGGTCCTTAAGTTGGAAGTTAACAGTCTTGGCCTACCCTATTCATAATCCAACAGGACACCAATTAAACAAGCACAGATCCTAAACCAACCTAATACTAAGTACCTGTAGCAGAATCTCCCCCAATACTTTGGGTCCTTAGAGAAAGGAGTTCCGTGGTCAAGTATATTTGAAAAATGCCAGACCAAACAGAATAATATCTTTTCAGTAGGATTTATTAGAGCCATTAATTCACCACCATGCAGAATATTTCTTCAAGAGGGAATGATGGTAAACAGCATTTCTCAAAATTAGGTCACAATGGAACATTCTGCAAGACGGGTGTTCTTCAGAAGACGCCTGGAGAAAAGCTCATCTCAGGCATACTCCAGAGAAATCTACATCTGGCTTTAGAAAGTATACATCTATTTTAATACCTGAAGTCCCTCAAATTTACAATATTACAATACCAAAATAAATCAAGTCACTCAAGTAAAAACCCAAATTAACAAGAGATAGAAGACTACGTCTCTGAACCTAGAGAGTCTTTGTCTGTCCCAAAAATTATCTTAGGAATGGCAAGTCTCCTGGTCTAACTGGGACAATAACAAAGGCAAGACGGGCCTCAGCCTCCCTCCCCTAGAGTGTCTGTACTGCAGCTGACATCTTTCCTAGGGGCAAAGAAGCAATAATCAAGGGCTTGGGTTAAGAAAAGGGCTCCTTGATGCCCAGATGTAATCCAGGATAGCTAAAGAGAAGAGATAAGGACCAAGCTAAAATAAATAAATAAATAAAATAAAGCAGAAAGGAATAAAGGTCACAAGGAACTGATACTATGAGCGAGAAAGATGAAAACCCAAAATCAAACATTCTCAAGAAAATTCTGCCTGAAGCGGCCCAGTTCATTCTGCACCTCTTGCCCTAAATAAAAAAGCTGACATGTGCATTGGTTCTGGCTAAAGCAAGCAATGCTTCTGGAACAACTTCACCTTGGTTACATATTTCTACTTTAAACATTCCAAACTTGCTAAAGGCCTCCCAGGAGTATCTGCTTCTGTTTCTCAGGCAGGAGTTAGTTCCTGTGGAAAGTGTTTGTTTAGTTTGATTACAACTTTGAAGACGGGTAGGAATTCTGGCTCAGAAGAATTTAATGGCCAGGCCCTTCTCTTACATAATTTGTAAACAAACAGTTTATCCCAGTGTGGCTCATTTGGCTCACTGGCTGGATTTAGAAAAATATATTCCTCATTTGCTTGGGAGAAGCCATAGCAAGGCCTGTCAATAACCAGAAAAATGTCCAAAACATCCTATCACCCTATTGCCTAATCCTAAGGGACCTGGCTCAGGATAGGGAACAATCACAATCTTCCTGCTGAAGCCCAGGACAGTCACCCAAGCGGAAGGGTGATAGGCAGAACTTGAAAGGCAGCTGATAAATTGCTCCCTAGAAGTTTCTACACACTCATGATACATTAAAAATGCCCACAGAAAAAAAGTGTTAGCCAAGGTCAAATGCCACAACAGCAATTTTCCCCCAAGGTGTCTTGAATGGTTGAGTGTATGGGTGGAGAGCAATTTGTAACTAATAACAGTTAAAGACCAAAGTTGGCATGTGATTTATTTATCTTTAATAAAGTGAATTCAAGGTTGTCACTAGAACATCACTTACTCCCTTAACATTCCAGGCAGTTCTCAAGAGAGGAGTGACTACTGGGGAACAGCCCCCAAAGGGGCCCCCTGGCTACTGCACAGGGACTGTTGCAACTGCAAACTGTGCTGCTGGAGAACATGGGGCAAGGAGGAGGTTTTGTCATCAAAAACATAGCCAGAGGGCTGGGACTGTAGCTCAGCGGTAGAGCCCTTGCCTTGCATGCGTGAGGCCCTGGGTTTGATCCTCAGCACCACATACAAAGCAGTAAAATAAAGACATTGTGTCCATCTACAACTAAAAAAATATTTAAAAAAAAAAAAAAAACATAGCCAGGTGTGGTGGTACAGCTACACCAGAGGCTGAGGCAGGAGGATAGAGTTCAAGGCCAGCCTGGGCAACAAAGACCACACAGAGAGACCTTGTCTCAAAAAAAAAATCCAGCAATGCACATAAGATGTCCCCACTGGTCTCAATGGTAAAAGTCAACACCTTTCCCTGGCATTCAAAGGCATCCATCCCCTCCTCCCACTCTGAAGTTCTTTTCCCTCCCTGATCCCCAGTTAGGGTGCCTCTCTCCCTATGCCTGTTCCCACCAAAAGACACCTTTCTTAGAGCCAGTTGCAGATCTCTTCTACTCCCTCCAATAACTGTATCCAAGCCCCCACAACCAGTTCACCATCATGGGGAATGAGGCCCAGGAGAGCTGGCTCCCCTAAGGTCCCTGAGTGGTAGACCAGGAAGCAGATCAGGTCTCCTGACTCGTGCCATGCCTCACTTCTCTCCCCACTCTGCCATAAGCATGTTCTATACCAGGCAGCACCCCAGTCTGCACAAGCAAGGAAAAGCACTCATTAGGTACCAATCCAGTCTGGATCTCAGCAAAAAATGCCTCCCCACCACAAGGGCCAGTAGGGGCAATCTGAGCACCAGTCTTTCTTAAAATCTAGACATTCTCTCTTGGCCCCAAGCATGTGGAACTTGGCCCATGCATGTTGTACTGGACCATCTCAGGGACACATACCGTCCTTACCACTGGTCCATAAAGGCCAGTCCTAACACACTCAAGAGAATGCTGACAATGCTTCTGTGAGCAATATTCAAAAAATATCAAGCCTCACATCCATCAACCCTTTCCAGGGTTGAAAAAGAGGTCATTAGGACTGGAGCTCAGAAGAGCAAAGCTAGGTCAGATACACCTTGAAACATCTGAAGCCTACTGCAGATTTCCTCATTTTCCTACTCAAGAACAAGTAACAAGGCAGACCATAAGGAAGAGGCCAGGACCACTTAGAACCACAAGGAGAAAAAAGTATTAAGGTATTTCACTCTTTTTCTTACAGTCTTTCAGATCCAAAGTCTAATGGATAAATTGACACTTCCAGACACAAATCAGATTTTAGTTGAGTGCAGTGATGTGTGCCTGTGAACCCAGTTACTCAGGAGGCTGAAAAAATAGGATCATAAGTTCAAGGCCAGCCTGGGCAACTTAGCAAGACTGTCTCAAAATAAAAATAAAAAGGGTTAGGGATGTGGCTCAGTAGTTTTGCAATCTCCAGTATCTCAAATAAAGACAAAAAAATCAGAGTACACCAAATTCACTGTGTAAGTAGTAGGGCTACATTAAGGTGCTTTTTTTTTTTTTGGTTAACTACATTTCTAGGAACGTTTAAGCACACAGACCTGATTTGCATAATCATTCTAAATCCGCAAGGGCAGGTATTGGTTCCATGATTTTTGATTTTCTGTGAAATCACCCTGGTCCAAAGGGAAGAGTCCACAGTAGGGTTGGTAAACAAGCCCACATGAAGCCCCCTAGGAAAGGCCTAGGCTTAAAACTGTTGGTTTCAAGTTGTTGCCCATTCCCAGAGAGCAAGTTTCCTGCAGGCAGCAACAAAGAGGTAAGACCAGAAAAGGCTTCAAAACTTTAGAAAATAATTCAAAAATCAAAAAGTTTCTTCACACAACTATGTCTAGAAACTCACCTAAGACACTTATCCCCCACCTGGGTACCAATGGTCTCTACTAACCCAGAAGCTTCAGCTTGGCTCCCCACACAGATAAAACTAATTACCAATTTTAAAAACCTAAACTGAGCCGGGCATGATGGCACACACCTATAATCCCAGCACTTTGGGAGGCTAAGACAGGAGAATCCCAAGTTCAAAGCCAGCCTCAGCAATGGCGAGGCACTAAGCAACTCAGTGAGACCCTGTCTCTACGTGAAACACAAAATAGGGCTGGGGATGCAGCTCAGTGGTTGAGAGCCCCTGAGTTCATTCCCCAGTACCAAAAACCTAAACTGAAAGCACAAGTCCTATTGCTTTATTATCAATGCAGGCTTTCCTTCCTTTAGCAAAAACAAATTTCATTCAATGGATCATATATCCACCTAAGCCTGAAGAGAGCCAATGCAGAAAGAATTCTGCTTCTGTTCCCAGTTTTGACAGCCAAAGGGGAGAGATGCAGACATGCCCTATATGACATGGGGCAAACTGATGCTCCTTGAAATCATTAGAAATGTAAACTTCG
>CM053407.1:108375241-108414655 GCA_028644305.1 Xerus rutilus
ACTCAGTGAGACTCTGTCTCTACATAAAACACAAAACAGGGCTGGGGATGTGGCTCAGTGGTCGAGTACCCCTGAGTTCAATCCCCAATACCAAAAAAAAAAGATACTTGGGAGATGAGGCTGGGATTGTGGCTCTGTGGCACAGCGCTTGCCTAGCATGTGTGAGGCACTGGGTTCAATCCTCAGCCCACATAAAAATAAATAAATAAAATAAAAGTATAAAAAAAGATGCTCTGGAGAAGGTAAGAAAGTGTAGAGGACTGTTTAGGGTCCTTAGAAAAGAAAGCTGGGCTTCACTTCATTCTCAATAACTGAGACACATGAACTGCAACCGGGCCACTTTGTCATTTAGCCATCTTCTGAACAATCTTTCAATCAGATTTTAGCTGATCAGAAGCTATTTTTTTTTTTAAATTTTTTTGTAGATGGACACAATGTCTTTATTTTATTGCTCTGTATGTGGTGCTGAGGATCGAACCCAGGGCCTCACGCATGCAAGGCAAGCGCTCTACCGCTGAGCCACAATCCCAGCCCCCAGAAGCTATTTTTAATGTGAAATCAAACATGCCATTTAAAGGAAGCATGGAGGGGCTGGGGTTACGGCTCAGTGGTAGAGTGTTCGCCTAGCATGCATGAGGCACTGGGTTCGATCCTCAGCACCACATAAAAATAAAGATATTCTGTCCACCTACAACTAAAAAATAAATATTTAGGAAAAAAAAAAAAAGAAAGCATGGAACCAGTCATGATGGCACACACCTGTAATCCCAGTGACTTGGGAGGCTAAGGCAGGAGAATCACAAGTTCAAAGTCAGCCTCGGCAACTTTGCGAGGCCCTAAGCAACTTAGACCCTATTTTGAACTAAAAAATACAAAAAGGAATGAGGATGTAGCTCAGTGGTAAAATGCCCCAAGAAAGAAAGGGGGGGGAGGGGGGAAGGGAGGGAGGAAGGGAGGAAGGAAGGAAGGAAGGAAGGAAGGAAGGAAGGAAGGAAGGAATTGATGCCTGTGGTCCCTCCAAAAATAGTCAAATTAAAAGAAAACACTATTTTCACAGTCCAAAAGCAGTAAGAGCATCATATCAGCTTCAAATCAACTGCACATTTAGAGAACACCCACTTCCCATTGAAACCCAAGAGAAATGACACAGATAGAAATTATCTTAAATCTATTTTAGAGAAAGGCTTATTTGGGTTCTCCTCCCGCCTCCTGCCATTCATTTCATTTTTTGTTTGGTTAGCTTTTTGTGTATGCTGTTGTTGTTTGTGTTTGTTTGGTTTTGGTTTGGGGTTTTGTTTTGTTTTGTTGGTACTGGGGATTGAACCCAGGGGCACTTTACCACTGAGCTACTCCCTAGCCCTTTTTATTTTGGGGGATGGGGTATCTCTAAGTTGGTTAGGGCCTCACTAAGTTATTGAGGCTGGCTTTGAACTTGTGATCCTCCTGCCTCAGCCTCCTGAGTCACTGGGATTACAGGTGTGTGCTACTGCACCCATTCTACTTGGGTTCTTAAGTATACAAAGACAACAACTGCCTTTCGATTATCTTTTGTTCTAGATTAAATATGTTATCAATCAACTCAACAAATACAAGTACACCAACAGCCACTCTAGACTATGTACTATAGGCAAAGAAAAAATTCTACTGCACAACCAACCCCACTGCTTGCAAAGCTATGGGGGTACAGAGAATGGGACTCATGTTTCAATATAGCCAATGACTGAGACAATGCGACTCTGCAGATAAAAAAAAGCTACAGTGCCGATAATTGAGTCTGAATATGGTACTGGGTTGGAAAATCAAATCAAAGCAAAATCTTATCAACAAATCTCCACAGAACTAGACCATAAGAAAGCACGGACACCATCTGGGCACTGTGGGGAACAAAACGGTCACCACCTGCTCCTTTGGCAAGTGATAGTACATTCTCAAGGACCATAAAGTTCTCATTTGGAAGAGACCAGAAAAATTAGGGGAAATTAGATAAGATTAAAATAATAGTTGAAGGATAGCACAAGGCCATACAAGATAAATTGTCAAATGGAGTGTGGCTGTGCTATTTGGCACCTTGGGGTTTTATGTGAAAATGACTCCAGGAAATTTTCCTTCAGGTGGAAATTAACATTTTAGCTCATATTCCCCCAAGAAAGAAAACAGAAAATTTGGGGAGGGAAGGGGAACCAGTGTGATTCAGTGACTCCAACTGACACAAATAAGCATTTAGTACATATCCACTAAAACAAGCATATAAAACTCCCAGCCACTGGCCCTGTCTTGGGTTCCCACTAAGCATCCGCACTTCTCTGTGCTGAAGCTGCCAAGCTGCCAACAGCCAATTTACCTGTCTTCCCACAGAACTATGAACTCCTTGATGGTAATAATTTGGTAACAGCAACAGTCACTGATGCTGACATACATTAAGCATTTACTGTATACCTTACATATATTACATCACTTCATCTTAAAAATCTTTTGGAGGTGCAAGCAATGTGACCATGCTACAGATGAGGAAATAGAAGTTTACAGAGTTTGGGTGAGCTAGCCAAGGTCATGCAGCTGACAGTGGCAAAGACAGCAAATACAGGCCTATCTGGTTCTAGGGCTGTGTTCTCCAATTCTCTGCCTTCCGTGGCAAGATCCTAGTTAGTTCTGAACTCTCAGAACACAACACAGTACATTTTAGCCTCAAGAGGGCTTCTAGCTATGAGAGATTAGCAGACCACCACTGGATTTTCCTTCCTCACACTACCTTAGGGTAAGGCTGTACACATAGTCCTGAATTCCAGCCAGCTTCTCCAATCACTGGCTGCATTAAACCTCTCTGCGCTTTGGTGTCCTCATCTACCAAAAACAGGGGGGAAATTCTTATCACTCAGAATCTTCCCAAGGATCTATTGAGTCAAACAGTGTAAAGTTCCAAGGACAGTGTCTAACACACAGTATTCATTCATTCAAACATTTCATCAACCACCTATGTGACCTTCAGCCCTACAAGGCTTGCAAGTAGAAGGCAAAGCCAGCAATGATGGGGGCTGGTGGTGTCATGAAATGTTCTGGGCTCCTGCCTGCCAGAACCAGGTAAGTAACAGCAGCAGAGAGTTCAATAACTTAGACTGTTTCACAAGCAGAATGTTTATCTAGAGCCCAGGCTAGAAAAATCACTGTCCTCTGTTTTCTGTCATTTATTTTGATTGGTAAAAAGTTTCCTTCTTTTTCTTATTGGTTTAATAAAACTACATTGCAGCTCTGTTTTTCCCATCCCTGAGACTAAAGTCTTTGAATCTCTATTTCTTTTAGCCAAGAAGTCCAACAAAGCCAAACAGAGCAAGCCTGTAGTATCAAGAGAGTTCTGTCTATCTGGATGTCCTGCCCAGCTACAATAGCATCTGCCGAAGGTACATTGTTAAGTCATAACTTGCAGAGGCCCGGACAACAGAGGCAAGGACAGAACACCACTACCTGGCCATCTATAAAGAGTCACTTCCCAGCCGGGCGCGGTGGCGCAAGCCTGTAATCCCAGCACTTAGGGAGGCTGAGACAGGAGGATCGCGAGTTCAAAGCCAGCCTCAGCAATGGCAAGGTGCTAAGCAACTCAGTGAGACCTTGACTCTACATAAAACACAAAATAGGGCTGGGGATGTGGCTCAGTGGTCGAGTGCCCCTGAGTTCAATCCCAGTACCAAAAAAAAAAAAAAAAAAAGAGTCACTTCCCCACACATTGCCCAGGTCTCCACACTGGTTTGAAAGCTTTCAGATCAGTCAGAAAGCAGAGTCGTGAGGCAAATCTGAAAAGAACTTGGACTCTAGAAAGTCAAAGGACGAATAGAAGAAAGTGAAGGGATGAATAGAAGCACCTTAAGCAATCTCAGGCAGGCAGGATGATGGAGAGAGGTGCCCTTTACCAAAGAAGCAAAAAGAAGGGTCAACCTCATGTGTGTGTGAATGCAGCCTAAGAGCCTTCGCCAAAGCAGCAAAGGAAACAAAAATAAACTAACAGGATAAAAGAAAGGCTGTTGCATGAGGAAGAACTTTTGCTCCAGTTTTAAAAAGAGAGAGAGAGAGAAAAGAAAAAGAAAGCACACACTGAAATGATCTAAAGCTGCCTATAAATATTTGGGAACATCAAAGGCGGTCCTGTTAAATTAAAAATGCTGTCACACAGATAGGAACTCGCCTCTAGCACTGCCAGCTTCAACATGTGAGCCTGTGATCTGAGGAGCGAAGGCTCAGCTCCTCAAGAAATCTGATTCACTAAAGAAAAAAGTGAACAAGCAGTTGAGTTTTAATAAGGGCATTAAATACCTTAGGAATGAGCTAATTAGAGTTTAACTCTTTCAAGATTGTCCGAGCTCTTAAGAATGCTATAAAGTAAGCTCCCTCCAGAATCTAGTTAAATCAGTCTCAAAACCCGCAATGTGAAAGAAAAATACTAAAATAGCACCTTAGAACTTCAAAGCCGATAAATCCCAACAGGTCAACTCAGACTTAAAGGCAGAGGCCATATAAAGAAGAGGAAGGAAGAGGTTAATCAAGAAATGTTTTCTGAGATGCGGTTAGGTTGCTTATTTGGAGGCCTTTTTTCCTAGTTCAGATAAGAATAAACTCACTTTCTAATCCCAGATTTGTTCTACCCTGTGAGTTGCCCTTTGCCCCAACACACTCTGAGGAGAGACATAGGGCATCGGGTAGGAAGTCCTACTGACCTCGCTCACAAGCCATACAAGAAATTATGGCTGAGCTTCCCAGACACACTCAAGGTCACTAACAGAAGTCACCCAAAAAGAGTTTGCTCTGCACACATTCTGGATCAGAATCCCAAGGAAACCAAGATGAATTTCCAGCCAGGAAAGTTCCAGCAGGACAGCAAACCCTCTTTTGAATTGAAGGAGGAAGATGCAGAACCCCATGGAGAGAAGCGCACACACACCTTCACAGAAAGGACATCTTTTCCATCACCCGGTTTCAGGAATGTGAAAAGGAGGTACACAGCAATGGAAATCACCTTCTCCATTCAAGGAGAGGAATGCACAGCCCAGTGTTGGTGGAAGGAGTATGGGGGGGGTGTAAAAAACCCATAATGCACTCCAATCATTCCCATTTTTAGAAAAGTCAATGTGCCTGATTTGGTGGGGGGGATGGGGGTGGGGTTTAAGATTAATAAAGTATTTGCTTTGGCAAAATTGCATACTGGATTAAACTAAGTGCTGAAGTCATTTGTGCTTGCCACATAATTAGGCCCCCAGAGCGTGGCCTTAGTGTATCACAGCATTCCACGTACTCTGGCCTGATCCAGAGGCACTTTTAACCACCCTGCTTTCCTTCAGAGCAGTCTTGCCCAAACACAGGCTGTGCGGTTCAGGAACAACAGGCAGCTGGCCTAGATGCACCCGGGACTTATAATTCCCATCCAGCTGAGCATGTGCATGTGTCTTTATGTGTGCACGTGCCCAAATAACAAAGCTTGAGGGTTGGCTGATGATCTAACTGTAGGCAGGAGGGATGAGCAGGTGAGCTGCAGCAAAGCGCCCCTCCCAGGACAAAGAGGAGAAAGAGGGAACTGGGAGTCAGGGAGGAACCACAGCCTGGGTCTCTCTCTGGAGAGCCTATGGACCCCTCACTAGTGAAGAAGGAACACAGGTGCAACTAAGATGGCATTGAACATGTTTTTTTAAAAAAAAAAGATTCTCATGGTATTACCATTTCTCAAAGAATGGCATCCTGCAATTCTTTAACCTTGAAAAGCTACCACTTCAGAATGAAACTTTTCAACCATCTGGGAACCGCAACTTAAATGTTAGGTATATGTAGGGAACATCACAAAATTATGTATGTTATTTTCTTCATCCCATCCTGACTAAACATCAATTGTATGCTGTGAGTAGGTCATGTAATCATTGCAGCAAGTCTAGGAAGGTTTATTCTCCATGGTACAAATGAAGAAACTGAGATCCAGAAGCAAAGCTGCTTTCCACAGCAGGTAACTGGCAGTGTCAGGATGCAAACCCAGTCAGTCTGACTCCAGACTAGTCACTCTGCTGCCTCTCCCATCATCAAAGGAAACCCAGACCGGCTTCTCTCTGCAGTGCTTACGACATGCTTTCAGGAACCTGGCAAACACTGTGTATCTGCAATGCAAAGTTGAAAACTACCGATCCTAATTAGACATGCCAAAGCTTCATGACATAAAAAAAAAAAGTGTCCTCCCAAATCCAGCTGGCTTTTAAAAGGTATAGTTATAAGAACTAAAGAGAATTTGTACCCAAATCAGGTTATAGTCCAAAAGTTAACTTGAAAGTTGATGAGTAGGGCCAGGCGTGGTGGCGCACACCTGTAATCCCAACGGCTCAGGAGGCAGAAGGATTGCAAATGCAAAGTCAACCTCAGCAACAGTGAGGCACTAAACAACTCAGTGAGACCCTGTCTTTAAATAAAACACAAAATAGGGCTGGGCAAGGTGATTAGGAATATATGTGCATTTTCTTCTGTAAAATAATGGCGCCATCTCAGCCCCACAAAGGATTACCCATTAAACTATAAGTTACCAGGGCTGGTACTGTAGCTCAGTGGTAAAGTGCTTGCCTCCCATGCGTGAATCACTGGGTTTGATCCTCACCACCACATAATAATAAATAAATAAGCTAAAGATATTGTGTCCATCTACAACTAAAAAAAAAAAATTTTTTTTTAAACTATAAGTTACCAAAAGTTTGAAGACTCTATATTCCAGCCAACTCAACTTCAAAGAAAGCTAGCACCAAGTGGACAAGCAGCCAAAGCAGATGCCAAGAACCATATACTCAATTCCTGACACTCCCTCGGTATCTCTATTTCCTAACTTTACACACAATTCTAATATGGCTCCTTAGTTTTTTTAGGAAGAGACCTGAGAAATGAGAAACAGCAAATCAGATTGCTGAGGGGAAGCACTGGAGAAAAAGGAACCATTTATACACAGCGGTCACAAGGGTCAACAGGGAAAAGGAGAACTTTAAGGCATCAGCTAGCTCCTGCACTGCACAATGCTAGGGAGTGCTATTCATCTCTGTCCTCAGCCTAGATCCACAAATAGAAGTCAATATCCTGAGGAAAGGACAGCTTTTCATACTTTGCACAAATAAGCCCTTTGGGCTGAAATGAGGAAATGTTAACAGATTAAGACATAAACCCTGCCCTGAAGGAGGTTACATTCTAGTGGAGAATGTCAAAGTTGACTCCCAGTCAACAAGCAAAAATTACATTTGTGATTAGTCTTTCTCTTCTGAAATAGAGTTTCCCCTGGGGAGTGGGCTTTGCTTTTTTGTGTGATGAGGCTTGAGGACAAGCCCTCTACCAGACTATATGAGCTTTTGAACCTGGTCAAGGTGAGCCTTCAGTGGCTCTGGTCTCCTTCTATAAAGAGGTGATATAGCACAATGGATGGCACCTGCAAGTCCCACCCCACTCTACATTCCGGGTCCGATCTGGCTTACTAGGCCTGATCAATTCCCTTTATGACATTTCACTGCATAACACCAAGCACTGCAGAATAATCATGCACGACAACATCTGCAAAGGGCACTGAAGTGGGATGCTAAGCATACATGATCCTGCTCCCCTCATCTCAACTCTACCTGAGAAAGTTTGAGAGCGGGGCAGCCTAAGATCCCACTTACAGATGATGGCACTTATTGACCATGGTCTTTGTTGATGTACAAGAATAGGAAGACAAGGAAAGACCTTCCTATTCTTGGAAGGATGGGGAAAAAAGAAGGAAATGAAAATAAGGAGCCAGGGAAGGGACTGTCCCATCTGCCCTTCCTCCTGTTCTAGTCTGTCTCCCTCCCTCAATCAGACATCACTAGGTCAGAGTTACCAGAGGGCAAGGGATGTTGGCAGGGTTTGTGATGTTAAAAGACAAGATTCCTTCTTCACTCTACCGTATAGAGGCAAGACATACACACAAAAATCCCACCAAATAAGTTCCACAGATTTGCAAAAGGCCCATTAAAACAGGCTTGCAAAAGAAAATTAATTATTAAGAAAAGCAATTAATACTATCCAGTATGCAATAAGAATTCTAGGGTTTTCTATAATATCTTTCTTGAAGGGGCACTTATAGGGAATAATTTCACTTGGAATATTCAAAACTATTCTGCCCCATCCCATGGCTGTTTCACAGCCCCCACCCCCTTCCAAAAACAAGGTTGGCATGACAACCAAGGCACCAGTCACCGTGGTCCCTAACCACATCCGCTGGGGCTTGGCATGCTGAAACGTGTGCCAACTCTGTTGTCTGTAGGGCACTCCTGGCCGCAGCACACAGCAAGCTATAATCAAGTCAGAAACCACCGCATTCGTATAGAACTCAGTTAAACATAAATATTCATTAAATGTGAAAACCTATGGTGATGCAATGTTAAGACTGCAAATTTAAACACAAGAATCAGGAAATGCAAAAATTACCATTGCCACCAGAAATTGAAATCATCCATATGGCACATTTAATACTACAAGCCTGTTTATATGGGTCCTAGAGATTTAAACCTAATAACACCAAAACTTCAAAACTACACATTACCTACTCATTTGGCTAAGAATGAAGGTGACATTTATTGATGGGTACTGGAACATTTCCAGAGTGAACATGCCATGAAAAGGCAGTCATAAAAACCCTCTAGCACAAGTAAAATATAATACATCACAGACAGATTTTGGAATACTCCTGAAGGTCCCCATACCCATACAATTGTTGCTGTCCCACAAAAAACAGTAACCAAAAAGTAAAAACCTCAATGCCAACATATACAACTAAGCAATAATTTAATAATTTTCTAAATGCTTACAGTTGGTCCAACAGAATAGAAAATCAAATGTCACTAAATTAAAATCTAAAATTCTTTCACGCACAGCCTGTTGGCCTCTTTGGAAATACTACTGTAGTACCGTACAACTCTGCTTCCCACTTAGCACTCCAACACAGGATCAAGGCCATGCCAGAGCTTCCAAAGGGGGAAGCAACTTTTGAGGGAAAGTGACACCAAAACATTATATATATTTAAACAAAACACATCCCTAAAAGTCTGCAGTCAGGCTGTGATGTCACCTTCTCCAGTACTCTTAGGCAGTCACACAGCAGGCTGGAAGGAGTTAGAAGGTGTCATCTCTCACCCGACCTCCCTTCTCCAGACCTCCAAAAGAGCACAGGCGAGGTGAAGTTATTTTGAGAGTCTGGTCCATCCTGACTATTTGGAATAACCCTAGGACACACCCATGTCTGAAAACTGCTTGTGAATAGTTGCTACAATCATAGAAAGTTCTCCCTAAAAGAGCCAAGTTTTTTTCTGGCCACACTAACATCCCCCTCACTATGCTATCCTGAAGCATTATGCTCTAGAAGCATTTCAGTTCATTAAATATCTGAGATTTTTACATGCAAGGCAATAGAAAGATGGAGTGTTCTGCTCAGAGGAACATGCTGGTGGAACTAGAAAATGCTTGATGGGAATGGCTAGAAGTTTGGCTGCTGGTGGGAAAACTAGAAGAGGGTAAGAGAAGGCAAAAATGGCATTCAGGAATGTTGAGGTGCATTAATATATTTCTGCAGAAGGGCAATCAAAATGGAATGCAGAGGGAGGAAAAACTGGGACCCATTCAGGAAACAAAGGCAGGAACACACAGGCCCAAATCCCAGAGGCAACAGTGGAAGAGACTGAAGAGCCAGCCTGGCTCTTTGCTCAGTAGTAAACAAGACATCACAAAAGATTTTGATCAAGGGACTGGTATGATCAGAGGTTAATTCAGAAAGATGAATCTGATGGGGACAAAGAGGTGATGAGAAGAGAGAATGGGAGATGGCTTAGGCAACATCGGGATGAAGAAGGTCAGCAAGAGGTAGAGCAAGCCAAGAATCATCATGAGAACACCACCATTTCCCTTTGACTCAGCCACAAGCTAACTTGATTTAAATTTTGAAATAGCTTAGCAAGTCAAGCTTGCAACATTCTTTATATGCCATTAGCTGTCAGCTTACTACCTACTCCAAAACTGAAGCACTTTTCTGAAAAGATGCCACACCTTCGGGTGGATATTCCAAAAATCATATAAAGGAGCTGAACTCACAATGTCAAATGCATTTAAGGAAAAATATACAATCAGATACAGAGAAAAGCATTCTGTATGAGACAAGTATGGGACAGGCCTTGGCAACCAGGATCACCTAAATGGCAAGACAGCCTTCTGGGCAGAATATAGTCCCAGATGAGAAGTCAAATCAAGATGATACAATTGAAAACACATCAGGGGCCGTAAAGCACCAGGCTCATGGAAGATTTTCTAGAATGCAACCATAGAGTAGAATGCTGCTCTAGGAAGAATACCAACAGGAATCCCCAAGACCTGAGTTCTAATACCAACTTCTCTTGTGGCCAATGGCAGGAGGCGCTTGCCCACAGTTCCCTTACTATGACAGCAAAATTGTGCCATTTTCAAGGTGCCCTTCAGCTCAAAGAGTAACTCTCCTAATTAAAAGGAAGCAAGGAACAAAAAGAAAGAAGGGGCAAAGATTCTTACAAAAGCACAGCCCAAGAGACTTTAGCCTTCAAGAAATCCAAGAGAAAATGAAAGCACCCACACCAATGTAAAAAGAGCACTTTGGTCATATCAGGGCCAATTCAGCCTTAACGAGCAGCATAACTTGAGGTTTCTGGGGTCCACCGATGGACATCTGACATGAATGTGTTTGAGGAAGGAGAGAAGGGAGACTTGCTAAGTGCAACCTGAAGGAGTTCAACTTTGGAAATTTCAGAGATAGAAAGGATGGCAAACTTCAATGCCTGTAGGAACCAGGCACTGCTGAATTTAATAAGAGACGTAAGCTGGGTGATGCCACAGGGACTCATGACCTGGAGGACTCACGCCCCATCTGAAGTGGGGAGCTGCTACTCTACTACAGCAGGCTGTTACCACATGGGAATGGGGACCCAATGTTGCCAGATCTCTAATTTTTCAAAATGTTAATTTGCACATAAAATTCCTAGATATTTAACAGGAATAAAACAAAATACCTAGAAGCTGTATTCAGCCCATACACTTGTCGAGATGCACCCCTCAGAGCTGGGTGCTTGGCTCTACTTGAATCTATACCCACCAAGAACTGACAGTGTCACTTTGAATTCAAGGACAGATTCATTTGGCCTTTCCCAACCGAGGCTGTTCATAAGCCTACTCTAGGAAAGAGGCAGGGTAGACAACAGCAAATGCAGTAGCACCCTCCTGGGCAACAATATGCTCCCGCAGGGTATACAAACAGCACAGTGGTCTGGACCACAATGTCTCCTCTAGGCCTCCAAGCAATGCCATCTGCCTAGACAGCTACCACACCCCTGCCCAGAGCACAAGGGCAACCTGCTGCTCTCAAACTGCTCAGAGACAGGGAGGTAGCCAGATACTATGCAAGGTACCTACATAAAATTAGCCATTAACTTAGATCTCATGACAAAGAAAAAGCAAGGATTAGTGCTGGGCACAGTGGCACATGCCTATAATCCCAGGGGCTCAGGAGGCTGAGGCAGGAGGATTGAGAGTTCAAAGCCAGCCTCAGCAACTTGGCAAGACCCTGTCTCAAAATTTAAAAAGGGGATGAGAATGTAGCTCAATGGTTAAGCACCCCTGGGTTCAATCCCTGGTACCCACCCCGCCCCCCCGAAAAAGCCAGGATTTCACTATTTACTAAAAGACAGGAATATATAGGCTTTAACTTTATGACTTTGTTATTTTTAAGCTGTTATTTACATTTTTTTAAGAAACAGACACTACCAATTGTGTACAGGGTACGTTGAAAGATAGGTATGCTGATCTAGAACCACCTTTCTACAGAGCAATCTAACTATAACTAGCAAGAATCTTTAAAATGTTTATACTTAGTGACCCTAATTCTAAAAATCCTATGATAATAATCAAGAGATGCAGAAAGCAGCAGGACATGTAGCTCAGTAGAGCGCTTTCCTAGAACTTTCCTAGAATGTGGGAGAACATGGGTTCCATTCCCAGCACAGAAAAAAGAAAAAAGAAAGAAAGGTTGTTCTTCATAGTATTACTTATAATAACAGAAAATAAAAACATATTACACAGTTACTAAAAATGTTTCAGAATATTTATTAACAGGAAATACTCAAGATTGACAAAGGTTTACAAGCACTACATGTTTTCCCAGCTTTAAGATTCCTATAAGCTCATGGGGGTGGGCGGTGGGGGTGGATTAAAGAACTTCTAAAACACAAAGGTGTTAAAAAGGTTAACAATTATGCATAGATAGTAGAAATTTTTCACATTTTTCTGTATTTTACAAGTATTCTGTAGTAAACCTGTTACTTTTTTCTTTTTTAAGTAAGTTACAGATTACTTTTTTAAGGTAAAGTTTGAGCCCTGACTATAGGTAATAAAAATTTAATTTATTCTAACATTTTTGCCTAAATCTCACTAAAATACATCTGGGTCCTGAGTCAAGTGGGGCAGTGAACTTTGGCTTTAGGGGACCCAAGTTTAATCCCAGCTCTGCGGCCTCAAGAAGCTTACTTAGATGCTCAGTCTCAGTTTCCTTTATAAACTGCAATTAATTGGGCAGCCCACATTTGTATGGGAGAAATCAGAGAAATAACATCTAAGTCACAACTATATATCATGGATATATAAAAGCTACTTTTCTTCTCAAGATTGTATCCACAGTAGGAATTAGATAATTGTCTGCTCACAAGTTAGCATACTAAAATTAAGTCAAGTTCAAACTGAAATCAAGTTTCATCAGATTCTTAGTGTTGGATGAAATCTTACTTACACTTAATGCTAAGCCATCCTTACTTTTACTTTTTTACTTTAAAAATGCAGCAGCTTCTGCCCCAGGAGGCCACAAGTCCCCATTCCAATATGCACTTTCGTATCAAACTTCCAAGAGTCATCAAGGTTGTTTTTTTCCCCTCCACCAAATCAACTTTCACATCCAAACAAGCATATCACACTGGCTGCTGGAAGAGAAGAAGGATTAATATCAAGTCTTACGACACATCTTAAGAGTAATAAAAATAAAATGCTCTCCTTTGAACCACAATGGGCCCGGCTGACCTTATTCTTTTCACACTATCATGAGTCAACAGAGCTGCTAAAAGTCAGATTTTAAAACATCTCATTCAGGCTACAAATAGAACAAAGAGTCTCTACTCTTTACCTCCTGCCTATTCTGTTTGACAGGTACAAAGGCATGTCTCCACAAAGGGGTTATCAGCCTTAACCTCAAAGTAAGTAGAAATGAGTGGGGGAAAGGCCAGACTGTTCAAATCCATACTGTGTTTTGACATACAATGGGTTGTCCAGGCCCAAACTCAGTACCAGGACCAAGTTCCTTCTCCCAGAGATTTCTCAGTAGCCTCAGTCCCAGTGCAAGTAACAGCCTGGGGTCTGGCTCCCTAGACTCAGCTGCCTGCAGTCAGGTTCTGAGTCTTACTCATCCATGTTCCCTGCTTCACTCCATGAGGGGTCTGGTGGACAGAGAGCACCACTGATGTCTGCCAAAGGAAGGAGCAGGGAGAATGCAGTTTTGGGTTCTTAAAGCCTTTTAATCAACAATTAGGGAATGTGCAGCCTATGAAAGAAAGAAAGGCAATGAACGTAGGATATGACCTCTTTGGAGAAAGCCATGCAGACTCCTGAATGGCTCTGAAAAGTCAGCCACAGGAAGGAGGTGTGTCTCACACCAGAAATCCCTTTAAATGCCAGAACACTTCAGTGGTTCCAGCTTTCCCAATAGCCAAAAACAACGGAAGTGCCATCAAGTGACAGTTGTATACTTCAAGTCACTAGTCCCTCTTTCCAAACTTGGCAGCCTGGCTCTTAGTGGAAAAAACAAGTTGGAATGAGCCTTGTGTAATTACAAAAAGAAGAAAGCAAGCTGGAAAGGAAGGAAGGAAGGAAATAAATTTCTGTGAGGGTAGGGAGTTTTCTCAGTTGGTGTTATAGACCCATTTCTTGATCAATCATTCAGAGTTTAAAGCTCAACTCTAAATTCCACCATGGATTTGCTAACCTCATCACAAGAAAGTGCCTGCCAAGTGAAGCCGTCTTGTGAAAACAGAAATGTCTTAGAATCCATGAGACCAGGGTTTGAATCTCAGCTCTACTACTGACATGTTCAGTGACTCTGACAAGTGACTTTACCTCTCCACTCACAGTTTCCTCATCTGAAAACCTGGTAAATGTCACCTACCTTATCTGTTAAATGAGAGCAGAGCACTGCCCAGGGCCTGGCACATGGTAAGAAAGCACTTGATCATTAGTAGTTTTGCTTTTGAGACAGGTTCTTGTTATGTTGCCCAGGGTGGGCTTCAGATCCTCCTGCCTCAACCTCCCCAGTAGTTGGGACTACAAGTGTGTGCCAGCTTAATTAGCAGCTATTTTTAAACATTCTGACAAAGACTAACAGACTCAGTTTAAATTAATTAGAGAGGAAAAAACCACTTAAACTCAATATACAATTGAAGAATGCCTGGCTTTCCTCGGTAATATACCTGATCATAAGGCATGCTTCTGCATCTGCTCTTCCCTGGTACCCTGTGCTTGGATGCAGCCAGAGAAGAACAAAAAGACTCCAACCTGGAAGTTGGGGGGCCTGAATATTAATCCTGGATTGTTCCATGTGGCCCTAAGTAAAGTGCTTTACCTCTCTGGATTTTGGTCTCATTATCGAACACAGTAAAGGACTGCAACTGGTTCTTTTGATTATGAAGATTAAATATCACTTTTGCCTTGAACTATAAATCCACATTCTTCAAACTAGGGAAACATCCTCATAAGCAAAATTTTTCACATGGCACATATTCAGATTAATGATTTTCTGAATACCAAGCCTTTATAGTTACTCCCAGGGACACAAGAGATTCAAGCATCTTTTTATCCACAGCATCTGTCCACATTAGGGCTTTTTAATAGTGTTTTATCAGGAAAAGGATAACTTCAGACATTTTTTGTTTGTTTGTGTGGTGCTGAAGACTGAACCTGGGGCTTTGTGCATGCAAGGCAGGCACTCTATCAACTGGACTATATCCCTAGCCCTAACTTCAGACTTTTATAATGTCAAGTGTCATGGCCTGGGATGTGCATACCTCCCATATAACCCCATATCATAATACTAGTGGGTCTACTGGAACCAGAGAGGGCCACTCTTTCCATCTAACCAAACAAACTTCTGGAAATAACCAAAAAGGAAAAGTAATCCTGTAGTTAATTAGCCAAGCCAGACAAAGTTGTTCTCTTTAGTTCAACCCCATGACACCCAGTGTCTACCTGATGTCCACTCTAAATCCATCATTCATTAAATAAATACCAAGTATCTGGTAAATAGCAGGTTTAGAGGTCTCAGGGATGGATGCAGGGCGAATAAAAACAAACAGAACTACCCCCTTAGAGTTTAGGTCCACAAGGGAAGACGTGATGAGCTGCTCTTAAAGCATGTCAATGCCAACAGACACACCACTTCATTTTCCAAGAACTGTGGAAAGAAACACATTTATACTATTCTCCCAAATCCTGCATTCAGATCATCTTCTTGCACTTCATCTAAATACAGAAAATTCTTTGAGTTGACTATTTTTTCACTTCTCTGAAGGACAATGCATACCTAGTAGAAGACAGATGCACAGGAGAGAAGTTAATTCATTATAGATAATGGATGCCTTAGGGCCTAAGGGCTCAATTCTATGGGAAAACCTAGTCAGGAAGGATTATCATTTATCCATGCATATGCCTGTGAACAGCATGAGAGACTTTGAACACCCGAAGACAGCACCAATGCAGAACAGGGCTTTGGTAAATGTCTATCAAATGAATATGCTCAATGGAAGGATAAAAATAGGCAGCCTTCTTCCCTCCTACTCTTGCCAGCCTAAGCCCCACATAACCCCACTCAAATTCTTAGTACTGGACTATTCCATGACAAGTAGTAGATCAGAGCTTCTCTTTTCCCCTCAGGAGGAGGCGAGCATTTTAGAACCATTTAAGAAGTTACATGTCTCCTCAGGAAAACAAAAGTGCCCATTCATAAAATGTGTGAATGATTTCAGAGGTTCACAGGACATCTCTGGATATCTGTGACCTTGGAGTAAAGAACTCCTATAGTAGATCGTTAAATGAGATTTAAATCAATAACAAAAATCCTAACCAGCAAAGTTGTTTATTTGGCAAAAACAAGATCAAGGCAGCCATACAGATCTGGGTTTATATCTGGGTATTATCATGTGCTAGCTGTGTGAGGTTAGAGAAGTAAACTTGCCTGTTAATTTCCTCTTCTGTAAAATGGGTTAACAATAATTGCTAATTCCAAATTGATGTCAGGATGAGATGCAAACACATGACATGCTTGGCACATTGCCTTGTGTACAACAGAGGCTCATAGATGGAAGCCATCACTGCCTTCCCTTCAGTCGCCACACTCCACACTTATCTCCCTCTCCCAACTTCATCCAAATTGTACAAGTCAGTCCCATGAGATCTCAGGGTACAAGACAGAAAATAAGACACTCTAAGAATTTATAAGGTCACAGAATACAGCCCCAATTCTTCCTCCATATTAAACGCTTGGCTTTAACCCATGAAGGCCCATTTGACAAGACAGCTAGCAATCCCTCCTGTATAAATCCAGGTCAGCTGTCAGCATGTAATTGTTCTATTAAGCAAAGTCAATTTTTAGAGGCAGGCCTGTTAACTTAAAATGGAGATGAAAAGAAGATATTTGATCAAATGTTAACCTGCAAAAACACACTGACAGGAAAACAAGGCAGAGGAATTCGTTTCTTAAAATTATTCTCTGTGATACTTTTAGTTAAAAGTGGATATTTAAGAACCTTAACCAGCCTTTTTAACCTACCACCCAGTTTTCCTCCCACCCACTAACAACAGCTAAAAGAATTGATTTAGTTCTTAATGTTCCCAGCTTCAAATCTGACCTAGGATCCGGAAAGGTTGATTTTAAAGTTACACAGAATCTATCATTCTGATTCTTTCTGCAAATGAATTTCTCAAGCATTTCTAAATATTTGACTTCAACAGGGAAAAAAACGTATTTCCACTTTAAAACAATCTTTCATCTCTAGCAATGCAAATTTTCTTTGTTTGTTTAACCAATCCACATACCACTAGCCAATGTTTAATCGGGTCTCTTTATTTAACATCATCAACCATGTGGGTTCCATGGCCAAGTCTAAAAGTTTCAGATAATGATCTCATTAACAGCAACAAATTGGCTCAAAGATGAAATATGTATCAATATGTCCAAAAAACCTTTAAAGTGCCATGCTTCAGAACTACAAAAGTGTAATTAACTCCGCCAGCTCTCCAAATGCGTGCCGACACTCCTACATGCAAATAGGCTACAACACTGCATGAATAATACAAATAATTAATGGAATTTCATACCCACATAACTGTATTCACAATATATAAATGTACATGTACAAATACATATATACACACATACATCTTCATACTGACTACACTGTTGACCTTGGAATATTTAAGCCTAAAATGTACAAGGATGTCTCCCTTTTGACTTTTTTACAAGAACCAATATTCCTGCTGACTAAATCCCAAGGTTTGAATTACAATCTTCTCTCTCTCTCTCTCTCTCTCTCTCTCTCTCTCACACACACACACACCCCTACCTTAACTGGGCTTCTCCACACCCTAACCCATGCAAATGACTGAACAAGTACTCTAATTAGAAATAACTGGGCAAGCCAGACTATGATAAGGTATCTACTGTATAAACACATATAAACACACAGATACTTTCATTGGTATATAATAGGAAAAGAAAAAAAAAACAGTAATACAAACCAATTTCTTATCTTAAAACTCTTAAAGGACAGAAACTTTCAAACAAGGTTTTTTTCCTCCTCTTAACCAAGAACAATACTGTTATAGAACCCCACTGGATATAACAAAAGCAAGGCTATAGTGCTACTATTTAGCTGTAGTTACTGGAAAATAAACTGTGAAGACCATAAAACATTAAACGCAAATCACACAGGATTTTAAGATAGTAAATAAAAGGTTTTAAAAAGTTCGGCTGGGGTTATGGCTCAGCGGCAGCGTGCTCGCCTAGCATGCGTGAGTCACTGGGTTCGATCCTCAGACCCACATAAAAATAAAATAAAGATATTCTGTCCACCTACAACTAAAAAATAAATATAAAAAAAAGGTTTTAAAAAGTTCAAAGAGAGTATTTAGAGAACATAAATAATCTTAATCTGAACATCTATTTATTTTTTCTATTCTCATTTTTTAAAAATATTTTTTAGTTGTTGATGAACCTTTATTTTATTTATTTATAGGTAGTGCTGAGAATTGAACCCAGTGCATTACACATGCTAGGCAAGCACTCTTTCACTGAGCTACATCGCCAGGCCTCTACTCTCATTTCTCACCAAAGAAGTTATATTCTCTCCCAGCAGTCCTAAAACATCAGGTTTCCTTATTCAAAAAAAAAGAAAGAAAGAAAAACTTTTTCAAGGCCAGCAGACAGGGACTACAACAGTTTCTTCAACTGGGTAGTATTCGAAGAATAAAAGTATGCCAGCCTTTGTATACACACAGCCCTAAAAGCCACACTGCACTCCACCTAAGGACACAGTTCAACAAGCTGGCTACCACAATAAAGTTACTAAAGACATAGAATGCCCCAAGGAATTCAGACAGCTCCGATAAGCCCACCAATATTACTGCAGTTATAAGAGAATTAGGGACACCTATTAGTGTTTGCTTAACAGGTGAACTTATTAAATGCCATTTATGTCATTTTTCTTTCCTTAGCAAATTGTTGACTTAATTTTTTTTTTTTTTTGGCTAAGCTAATGGACTACAAAAAGAGTTAGATAAGCACTTCAAAAGTTTCAAAAGAGAATAGATTCCTTCTGCCAAATTCACACATTATCTCTCTACTCACAAGGATAAAATAGTTACAAATGGTGTGTTTAAACTGCTAATTTTGTATTAAATGGTAAACCCAAGATTATCTCCAAAGCACAGCACTACTCATAATGGATAGCTAGCCAAACTACTGTGAAGAAAGAGTATAAGATAAAAATCACAAACTTCAAAAGTCTCCTTCAAAAAGTGAAGAACCACGTTAAAACACTCCTCCCTCCTTTGGAAAGCTGTAAATCAAACAATTTCTAAAGCCATGAGGACACAGTAAAAGCCTCAAAGAGGCAAGAAGTCACAAGGAACAAGATTTAAGATTCAACTATTCTTGAAGGCTGCAATAGAAATGTTTAGGAATCGTCTGCAAAGCATGCTCCCTAAAGCTTTTATGTTAGAGATGGTAATAACAACATCATAAAGAAAAATAACGCCGGATGCGGTGGCTCACGCCTGTAATCCCAGCACTTTGGGAGGCTGAGACAGGAGAATCACGAGTTCGAAGCCAGCCTCAGCAACCGCGAGGCGCTAAGCAACTCAATGAGACCCTGTCTCTACATAAAACACAAAATAGGGGGCTGGGATTGTAGCTCAGCGGTAGAGCGCTTGCCTCGCATGCGTGAGGCCCTGGGTTCGATCCTCAGCACCACATACAAAGCAATAAAATAAAAACATTGTGTCCATCTACAGCTAAAAAAATATTAAAAAAAATAAAAATAAAAATAAAACACAAAATAGGGCCGGGGACGTGGTCAGTGGTTGAATACCCCTGAGTTCAATCCCCGGTACCAAAAAAAAAAAAAAGCAGTCCAAAGCCTTTGACAACGTCTGTAGTCACAGAACTCAATAATTTGTGTTTTGCCTTCTATTTATCAGACAGAAAGTTAAGACCAGGACAAGAGCCCTGTAAGGCAATGCTGATTAATCACAGCATAGGTACATCCTCCCTCTTTGTAAGGACACACCTCTAAGGAGTCAAGCTGCACAGCTTGCTGTCCTATGCGGGCTGGGCTCTTGAGTCTGCACCACAGAGAAAGGAAGAAGCTGTCTACACTCTAAGCAGCTAAGCAGTCAGTCCACAGAGCCCCCTTCTCCGCATAACTTACCCAAGACTAAAGGCCCAAAGCTTAGGCCCTGCAGCGATCCCATCACCCCAAAAGGTTCGAGGACAAGCCAACCATTTCAAATCACCCCTTCCAGAGGCGCGCCTATTAACAGCCATAAATGCGCTGGCCCTCTACTAACAAGTAGGTAAAATCATGTCCAGGGAAGCGGTAAATCTACCCAGCTAACCATCCACAGAGACTTCAGGGGAGAGTCCCTCCTCCAAACTTTGGGCACAGCTTAACGCTCTCCCTAGCCAGCTTCCTTTGGAACGCAAACCTCTTTCATTTGCAGTAAGGTGGAGGCCCTGTCAGAAAGCGACCCTGGCTCGCGATTTGCAAGCCTCCACATTAGTCCTTGGCCGAGGGGCGGCGGCCTCCCTCCGGTCCTCTGTAATCTGAAGCACTCAGCGACGGCTGTCTGCCACCACCACTGCAGGGCACCCCCGATCCCCACTCCTCCGCCAGCTCCCCTGCCTGCTACTGCCTGTCCACAGCGCTGCTGGAAGGGTCAGCGCTCAGGTGAGGCTGGCGGCAGGTTGCAAGGGAAGAACCTGATGGTGTGCAGCCCCGCAGACAAACCTGGGCGTTCCCAAAAGGAGCAAGCATTGGATGGAAAGCACAGCCCACGACCTGTAACAAGCCACCCGACTCCACAACACTTGTCTTTCCAAAGTTGGCATTCAACAGGTAGTTCCCGGGACTTCCACCTGAGGCAGACAGAATCACTCAATGGGCTCGGGGGGCCGCCCGAGCGTGGGTGCTATCCCCAGCGGCTCCCTCCCCCACCCCGGACCCTCGAGAGGTCGAGCTCCCACGTGCGCTCAACCCCGCTGCAGCGCCCCGGAGGCCGCGTCCCGCCCGCCCGGGCGGGATGCCGCGGGCCTCCTCGCTGCCCCTCCCGCCCGCCAGTCAGCCAGCCCGCGGCGGGGTCGGCGGGCGCAGCCCCCGGAGCCATCTTGTGGCGGCGGCGGCGCGGGGCCCGGGCGGCGGGCAGCTACCTGCACGATCTCGCCCTCGGCGCTGAGCGTGGCCCCGGCACGCGAGAAGCGGCCCGTGAGGCCGGTGGTGTAGGTGGTGTAGTCGCCGCTCGGGCTCGACTCGAACAGCACCACCTCCACGAACGCCGTCTCCTTGGCCCGCGCCGCGCCGGGCCCCGTGGCCGCCAGCAGCAACCCGAGCAGCAGCGGCAGCGGCGGCGGTGGCGGTAGGCGGCGGCCGCGGGGGCCGCGGGGGCGGCGGCGGCGGCGGCGGCCCGGGGCCCCTGGGCGCCCGCCCGAGCGCGGCCTCATGGTCCTGCGGCGGGAGGGCGCGGAGGGCGGGCGCGGCCGGGCATAGTCGCGGGCCGGCGGAGGACCGAGCTAGGGCGGACGCCTCACAGCCCCATCGCGGCGGCAGTGGCTTTGTGGGTCGCAGGCTCCACTGGGTTTCCCCGGCCGTCGCGCCGCGGCCCTTTCATCTGCTCCACGTGAGGGGTTATCCCCGCCCCGGCAGCGTCGTGACCCGCTCTCCCCTCCCTCCCCGCGCTCGGCCGCCGCCGCGGCTGTTGGGGAGCGCGAAGGCGGGGCGGGCGCGCCTGGGGCGGTGGGAGGCGGGGCCCTGAGGCTGAGCACGCCCCGCCCCGGGCTCCGTCTGCGATCCTCCCCTCACCCTCGCTCCACCCCATCGTCCTCGCCCCGCCCCCTCCAGCCGTCTTGCCCCGCCTCATCACCCTCGCCCCGCCCTCTCTCTCAGTCTTGCTCCGCCTCCTCGTCCTCACTCCGCCCCCGCCGGCCGTCTCTACCCCGCCCCTTCGCCGGCGCTCCGCCCCCTCATCCGCGCTCCGCCTCCACCGCGCTCTCCCTTGAGCGGCCGACATTTCTCCTGGCGGTTGCTGCGGTTCGGCGGGAACTGGGACCGCAACCTGCTCGTAGACTATGTACGTTGTGTCTGCGGGCCCCGCGAGTCCTGGTCTGGTGCAGGAATTAGAGCCATTCCAGGCGTGGAAGGCCTCGTCCTTTCTGGCTCCCCTGAACCTAAACCAGAGTTCCAATAAAGCTGGACTCCACCACCCGGCACTATATCCCCACCCCCACCTCCGGGATCAAACGGGAAAGGCTCGGCGGTCGGGGGCTGTTTGCCTGTGCTGTGCTGGGATGTGTCATTGTAGCTTGAGACAATTCCTCTGCACCGGAGGAGTAAGGGCAGGTGGGATAGACTCTCAGGAAGTCGTTTGGATTCTCCTGGAGTTCATCTTTCTGCAGCACCGAGACCACTTCAAACACCTCCCTCAAAAGATGTTCTGAAACCTTGAGGCTCACTCTGTGCAGAAGGGTGAAAGAGTCCAACACCTTTACTGCGCAGATTGATGGGTGCCAGATTAACATACCAAAGACACGTGCTCCAGGGCCCAGGAATTCCCATTCACCAATGCACTTTTTTTTTTAACTCCCTACTCCTTTTTGAGCAGGTCTTATCCTTCCTCATCCAATCAATTAGAATCGAAAGCCACATTAAATTCCTACTCCCTCCATCTGTCTTGCTTCTCTGACTAGAATGGTTTGTTTAGATATTTACAAATATTTGGTCAAGATGATCTGCTTCTACTTGCTACCACACCCAAAATATTAAAAAGACCCAAAGAAAACTCATTGAGAATTCCCTTGAGTAAAGGACTTGCCAAGGTTACATTTTAAAAGTAGAAAAAATATTTCAACATGTGGACTAGAAAATACACTTGAAAAGATATCCACAGATTTGTTACCACATTTGGACCACCCAGAGCCTCAGCTCAGAAGAGAGGCACCAGGGAAAGCTCTGTGGAGAGCAGCTTCCTGGCTTCTCTAAAACTAGGCTTCTGGTGCTGTCTTTGCACCCTCAGTCTTAACAATCCCTATCCTAACCCCCATCTAGTCGTTAAGGGGGAGGGCAATCACACTTAACCCTTTGTAATATTTAAAATTTAGGGTCATCACCAACTGATGAATGGGTAAATAAAAATGAAATACTGACAGATGCTACATTCCTGGATGAACCTTGAAAATAAACTAAGTGAAATATATGTTATGCTTCCTTTTATATGGAATGCATAGAACATACAGAGACAGAAAGTAGATTAGTGCTCACCGGGGCAGGGAGTAGGAGTGGGTAGTGACTGCTAATGGGTTATTTTTTGGGGGGGCGGGGGCAGGTAATGAAAATATTCTGGAATTAGATAATGATGATGGTTGTACACTTTGTAAATATCTAAGAACCACTAAGTTGTACACTGTCAGGGGTAAATTTTATGGTATGCAAATTGTATCTATCACAGTACACCTATAAAAAATAATTAAGCCTTTGGCTGAGTGTAATGGCATGCACTTGTGGTCCCACCTACTTGGGAGTCTAGGGTACGAATATCACTTGGGTGCAGGAGTTTGAGAAGACTACCCTGGGCAACACAGTGTAACCCCAGCTAAATGGTAGAACACTTGCCAATAGTGCATGAGACCCTGAATTGGGTTAAAAAAAGAAAGTCTTTAGTTGTATTTTCATGCAGGCGCACACGTACACATAGGATACTATATAAGGAAACCCTGTGGTTTTGCTTCCTTTTTTTTTTTTTTTTTTGGTACTAGGGATTGAACTCGGGGGTACTCGACCACTGAGCCACATCCCCAGCCCTATTTTGTGTTTTACTCAGGGTCTCACTGAGTTGCTTAATGCCTCGCCATTGCTGAGGCTGGCTTTGAACTCGCGATCCTCCTGTCTCAGCCTCCCAAAGTGCTGGGATTACAGGCCTGCGCCACCACACCCGGCTTGTTTTTGCTTCTTTGTCTTAGCTTAAATCTCACACCCTCACTAAGGTCTAACCTGACTATTTAAAACTGCTACATGTGCCCTACCCTCCACTCACAAACTCCCTTAGTCAGCCTCCTACCATTCCTATGGCATTTATCACCTTCTAACATACTAAATAATTTGCTTATTTATTTTTGTATCTACTCCCACATATACACCTGCCAGAGAATGAAACTATGATGGCAGGGACCTTTGTCTTGTTCACTGACAGGCCAAAGCCGCCTAGCCCAGAGTAGGCACTCAACAAATATTTGTTGCATGAATTAATGACTAAATGAATGAGTGATAAGCTCATCATCATGTATCCCTCCCATTTTGCAGACATTTGGAGCAGCTTATTAACAGCTGCTTAGGAGTACTGTGCTTCAATGGGACCAAAATAAATTCTGAATGTGGAGAACAACAGTACTTCCCTCAAAAACTGGATGAAAATCCAGATGGGGGTCAGAAAAAAACTAGTTTTGATTTCTGCTTACAGAAAGATGGTTAATGAGACACAGGCCAACAACCCAGAGGTAACAATGATTCATCACTCAGCAGCGTGAAGCTGTTTAGAAATGGAGGTATTTAACATGTAATAAAGTTTCACCAGAATCTGGCAGACAGTAAAGGGAAATAGAAAATAACTTCAAATAAATAAATAAGAGAGAAAAACCCATCAGTTAGGGAGAAGGATGAGATCAGCAAGTTGGATTAAATGATAGGAGTGAAAAGAAGTGAAGTACATTCATTATCATGTGTGGCACATCCCTAGTAAATCATCCTGGGTTTAACATATTCCTTTCTCTACTTATCAGACACAGCTCAGATGAAAATAACTGAGAACAGGTGCATTAGCATCAGTTAAAGTTGCCAGACCTTTGGCAAATCTCACAAACTAAGGCCAAACGTCGCACAAAGCTTTAGGAAATTTTCTACCAAGGAAGTTCTATTTGTGACTGGGCATGGTGGCTGGCACATGCCTATAATCCCAGCAACTCAGGAGGCTGAAGCAGGAGGATCACAAGTTCAAGGCCAGCCTCAGCAATTTATCACCATCCTGTCTCAAAATAAAAAATAAAAAGGGCTAAGGATACACCTTAGTGATATAACATCCTTGTCTTAGCTCAAATCTCACACCCTCACCAAGGTCTACTCGGACTATTTAAAACTGCTACATGTTTTACACATACACCCTACAATGTGTTTTACATAAACGTCATGGAAGTATCCAGCCTCTTATGCCTATAGGACAAAAAGTCCTATTTGTATGACCACATATGAAAGTTTAGGCATTTCAAATCCATAAATATATGCTTTAGTGCTTATATCGACGATATCCGTGCTCAATAAAAACAAGACATGAAGCTGGGCACGGTGGCACACGCCTGTCATTCCAGCATTTAGGGAGGCTGAGACAGGAAAATTGCAAGTTCAAAGCCAGCCTCAGCAATGGCGAGGCGCTAAGCAACTCAGTGAGACCTGTCTCTACATAAAACACAAAATAGGGCTGGGGATGTGGCTCAGTGGTTCAGTGCCCCTGAGTTCAATCCCTGGTACCAAAAAAAATAAAAATAAAAAAAATAAATAAATAAAACACAAAATAGGGCTGGGGATGTGGCTCAGTGGTCGAGTGCCCCTGAGTTCAATCCCCAGTAGCAAAACAAAAAACAAAAAAGAACAAGACATGGATATTCACTGCAGGGTTGTTTTGTTTTTTTTGTTTTTTTAAATATTTTTTTAGTTGTAGATGGACACAATGTCTTTATTTCATTGCTTTTTGTATGTGGTGCTGAGGATCGAACCAGGGCCTCACGCATGCGAGGCAAGCGCTCTACCGCTGAGCTACAATCCCAGCCCCTGCAAGGTTGTTTTTAATAATAAAAATAGAAAACAACCTAATTGCCCATCAATAGAGGATTAGTTAAATAAATCATGGTGTATCCATTTAGTATTTTATTTTTTTAAAAATTGAAAACTCAGCCAGGTGCAGTGGTGCAAGCCTGTAATCCCAGCACTTAGGGAGGCTGAGACAGGAGAATCGCAAGTTCAAAGCCAGCCTCAGCAATGGTGAGGCGCTAAGCAACTCAGTGAGACCCTGTCTCTACATAAAACACAAAATAGGGCTGGGGATGTGACTCAGTGGTCGAGTGCCCCTCAGTTCAATCTCCAGTACCAAAAAAAAATTTTTTTTGAAAACTCTATGAAACTGTGTGGAATGATCTCAAATATATACCACTAAGTGAAAAAGATGAGTATACAGTAGGCTATAATGGAAGGGCAGGTGTGGGCAGGGAGAAAATAGACACACAAAGGTTTGCAAACATTACATATGGAAGGAGACATAAGAAATAAATAAACGACTGGGGCTGGGGCTGTGGCTCAGTGGCAGAGCGCTTGCCTCGCATGCGTGAGGCACTGGGTTCGATCCTCAGCACCACATAAAAATAAATAAAGACATTGCGTCCATCTACGACCAAAAAAATATTTAAAAAAATAAAATAAAATAAAAAATAAATAAATAAATAAATAAATAAACGACTGTCTCTGAAGAGGTATCTGGGTGATTAGAAGGCAGGAAAGAGAAAGATTTGTTTTTCCCTGAATACCCTTTGTACTGATGGAATTTGGTTCCATGCATATATATACTATCTACTCAAAAACAATGAAGTAAAGGAACCAATGTGCTAAATCAACATATGATAACACTTGTTTTCTATATGCAAACATATTCATTCAATAAACTTTATCAAATACCAATAAAGTTGTGCCAAGGGAAGACATGTCATCAGAAGATAAAAAGGATTTGGCCTATAATAATGGAAGATGTCACTATTGGGGAAAGCTAGGCATTGGGCACATGGTTCGTCCTGTACTATTTTTGTAACTTCTTCTAAATATTTAAAGATAGAAATTAAGTCAGGCATGGTAGCACATGCCTGTAATTCCAAAGACTTGGGAGGCTAAGGTAGGAGGATCACCAGTTAAAGGCCAGCCTCCACAACTTAGTGGGACCCTGTCTCAAAATAAAAATATAAAAAGGGCTGGGAATGTAGCTCAGTGGTAAAGTATCCTCAGGGCTCAATCCCCTGTACCAAAAAATTACAAAGTAAGAAGTAAATCTAAAAAGGGATCAGCCAATGCCTGTATTCAAGTAGTTGTCTTCCTTTTCTTTTTCCTTCCTTCTGCAAACATTTATTACTACATGAGAGAGATGAAGAAGTCAATAAAAGATTTCAATGAAATATAAGTATACATTAACTATTTTACAAAATAATTTAAGACTTCGAATCTCATCTTGCTTCTTTAAGGTGATTCAAATTTAAGACATGTTAGAATTCTTCCACAGTGTTTAAATCTATTTCTGGAAACTTTCATTTATTGTATTTAAACATCATATAATTCTCTTGAAAGGTACAATAGTTGTTATACAGACAAGTAGCAGCAGTTCTTTCAAAACCCTTAGAAGTCTCTGTTCTGCCTTTGAAGTGCACCATCAATCCATGTCTACTTTGAGCCTTAAGGCAGAAGGCCAATCTAGGCCCCAACTCATCAGTGGTTTAAACCTTGCTTCAACCTGTCCCTTATTTGAAATGGCCACCCAACCAGGAGTCACAAACTCCTCAAACAATGCTCCAGGGGCCAGGCAGGGAATGTGACTGAGTAAGGTGGGCCAGGTGTAAGTAAAAATTACTTGCAAATGAGCTGGTAAATGGCATTGGGGCTTCAAATAGGAACATCTTTGGGAGTGTGGCCTGGGGAACACTTGGCTGGTCTAGAGGGCTATTTCAGCACATGGTTGCTATGGGCAACATGGGCCCAAGATTCACAGATATTCTGATTTGTTCAAAAGAAGCAAAAATCCAGATTTATTTGCAGCATCTACTGGTTCTACTGCAATAGTTTTTAGAGATTTGTGTTACTGTGGGGGCTAAATAAACATATAAACATATTTATAGACTAATTTTGGCCCAAGAGACAGAACAGAAAACAGTAAATATGGATTGTAACAAGTAGTTAACAATATCTGTCTCTTGTAGGCTGTCAAGGTAAAGGAAGAAAAAGCTACAAGATCTGAGAAGTATAAATATTGCACTATATTTAGGAGACAGTTGTATCTGTGGGCAGCACCCTTCACAAGAGGTGCATGTCTCTAGGATGCAATATTTAATTGAAGTAGATATGTAATCACATGCCAATTTGGCCAAGAAAGACCAGTGATGGATGAGAGGTCATTAAACCTTTAAAAAAGAGATAAGTCAGGTTGCTTTTACACTGATTATACCTTTATTTGAAGATAAAGGGGAAAAAAAGATTGGGAGAAAACACTAGGAAGAAGGAAAGGCCAATTACTTGCTTTGTGCAACTATATTGGGCAGGATGGCTTAGTACAGAAGTGAGTTAATGAGAGAAGAAAGTTTGGGTGATAATGTAGAAATGTACACTCCATTCACAGTGCCTGGAAAACATCAGTTTGAAGGTAAGTGGTAATGAACAGGAATTATTGACTGGGCATCTGTTCTGATGGGTAACCACCCCTCCCTGCAGGACTGTCAATCACAGAGCTCAGCATTCTAACAGTTGAGCATGTGATCCAGAATGACCAATCAGAGTGTTCCACTACCCTAGTTATGTTTGGTTCCCAGAGGTGAGCATATGACCAAAGCAGGGCCAATCAAAGTCTTCCTTGAAATTTGATCTACTGCAATCTGGTAGGAAGATCTGTCTTGTGCTTTCAGATTTAGAAGGGTAAATTTAAACTGTTTGTGCCTATTTTCCTCAATCATATAGAAAATGCTGCTGTGGATGAAAGAACAACAGAGACAAGCTAAGATGAAGCAAACAAGAAGAGAAAAAACACTGGCTGCATATATTGAGCCCCTGAATCCATCCCTGTAACAAAAGATTTCTCATAAATACAGCATTAAATCTGCCTAGTTTAATGACAGCTGCAGCAGCAATATAGAATAAACACACAGACACAGACACACACACACACACACACACACCATAAAACCAAAGAAACTCTGAGGTTGAGGTACATTAAGAAATCTGAATTTTGTCGGGTGCAGTGGCGCATGCCTATAATCCCAAGGGCTCAGGAGGCTGAGGCAGGAGGATCGCAAGTTCAAAGCCAGCCTCAGCAACAGTGAGATGCTAAGCAACTCATTGAGATCCTGTCTCTAAATAAAATACAAAATAGGGCTGGGGATGTGGCTCAGTGGTTAAGGCAACCCTGGGTTCAATCCCCAGTACCAAAAAAAAAGAAAAAGAAAGAAAGAACGAGAGAAAGAAAGAAAGAAAAATAAAACAGAAAGAAACCTGAAAATTTTTGCTAAAAATAATAGACTGAAGCCGGGCGCGGTGGCACAAGCCTGTAATCCCAGCACTTAGGAAGGCTGAGACAGGAGAATCTCACGTTCAAAGCCAGCCTCAGCAATGGCGAGGCGCTAAGAAACTCAGTGAGACCCTGTCTCTACATAAAACACAAAATAGGGCTGGGGATGTGGCTCAGTGGTCGAGTGCCCCTGAGTTCAATCTCCAGTACCAAAAAAAAAAAAAAAATAGACTGAAACAGTTTCATTTCAGAATCTCTAGTATTAAAAAAATCTATTGTAAAACAAAAGAAAGAACAAAGAATTCCAAAGCAAAATACCTAAAATAAAGAAGTGCTAGATGCATTATTAAGTGAATGGATACTTAAAGTTTCTTCTTTCAATTTGAGGGCACTTAGAAGAAATAACTCACTATGTGGAAGATGACAAAACTGTAATCTCCAAATGAAACATGGAATTCAATTAGGCCTCATATTTTATTGCTGAAAGACACTTTAGACATCACATAATATTAGTTTTCTTGATTTCATTTGTTTGACAGATGAGAAAACCAAGACCTAGAAGATGCAATGACCTAATAGGCCAATAAGATTATACACCATGGGGGCCTGGGGTTGTGACTCAGTGGTAGAGCACTTGCCTAGCATGGGTGAGGCCCTGTTCCATCCTCAGCACCATATAAAAACAAATAAATAAAAGTTAAATTCTAGCCGGGTGTAGTGGCATATGCCTGTATTCCCAGCACTCTGGGAGGCTGAGAAAGGAGAATCGCAAGTTCAAAGCCAGCCTCAGCAATGACTAGGCGCTAAGCAACTCAGTGAGACCCTGTCTCTATATAAAACACAAAATAGGGCTGGGGATGTGGCTCAGTGGTTGGATGCCCCTGAGTTCAATCTCCAGTACCAAAAAAAGAGAGAGACTGGGGATGTAGCTCAGTGGTTAAAGCACCCCTGGGTTCAACCTCCCCCTCCAAAAAGCCAAAGAATTAATGATGCAGAATAGGAAGAGGGGAATCCCCTTTGAAGGACAATTTAACAAAATCCATCAGATTTTAGAACTCATTCTTTGGCTCAAGCAAGCCCACTCATGTAAACGTATTTTACAACTGTCTTTCACAACTGTCTGCAAAGATTTATTTACAAGAACGTTCTCTGTAGCATTGTTCATAGAAACCAGAGAGTACAGTCTGCATCCACCAACAGAGAACAAGTTATGGATAAATGAGGTGAGAGCCTAAATTTGCTTCAAAATAATGCAATGGGGGAAGGGAGAACAGATGGAGGAAAGATGAAACAAGATTGGGCAGACGTTGCTAATTATTGAAACTGAGTGTTAGGTTCATGAAAGTACATTATACCATTCACTCCTTTGTATAGGTGTGAGATTTTCCAAGATAACATTTTTTAAACTTTAAATTATGATACATCCATTAATTAAACACTTGGCAGCGGTTAAAAATAAAGTATATAAATCTGGGCTGGGGTTGTGGCTCAGTGGTAGAGCGCTTGGCTAGCATGCGTGAGGCACTGGGTTTGATTCTCAGCACCACATACAAATAAATAAAATAAATAAAGATCCATCAACAACCAAAAAAAATTTTAAAATTTAAAAAATAAAAATAAAAACAATTTTAAAAAAGAGTATATAAATCTGCTTTATAGACTGACACAGCAAGAGCTCCAGCACATTGCTTTACACATCACAACATGTATAGTATTTTTCCAGTGTATTTTTCTCTTTGAACTTCTAGTGTGCAAAATTAGAATAGTCATGGCACACTCACATCATTGTAAGATCTGGTTTTATTTAATTAATTCATTAGTTTTAACAATATAAGAAACATCCATGATTCTGCCATCAAAAATATAAATTTAAACCTTTAATGAATACTCCAATATGGCATGTACCATATGTTAAGAGAATTATTCACAAGAGAAAAATCTTGGAGATAGCCTAAATGCCCATAAGCTGAAGAATGAAATGGATGAACTCTGAGATACCTGTCTATTCAATAAAATATTATACAAGAATTAAAAGAGGGCTGGGACTGTAGCTCAGTAGTAGAGCGCTTGCCTAGCATGCGTGAGGCTCTGGGTTCGATCCTCAGCACCACGTATAAAAATAATGAATAAGCCGGGCGCGGTGGCTCAAGCCTGTAATCCCAGCACTTAGGGAGGCTGAGACAGGAGGATCATGAGTTCAAAGCCAGCCTCAGCAACAGCGAGGCACTAAGCAACTCAGTGAGACCCTGTCTCTACATAAAACACAAAATAGGGCTGGGGATGTGGCTCAGTGGTCGAGTGCTCCTGAGTTCAATCCTCGGCACCAATAAAGCCAGGGGTGTATTTAATGGTTCTATAAAAGTATGTGGTGCAGAGTTAACCTTGGTTCCAGATACGACCAAGTCCAGGGTCTCAAAGGATGTTATCAGATATCACTTCTCTCAGGCTCGAGGTTCTGTTTTTCTCTGGGATGTCATTTTCTCCCCAAGTTCTACACGGGTTTTCTCTGAGGTTCCTCTCACCCAACCCTGCCAACACACCCTGGGGAAAAGACAGCTTCTTTCCTCTCTCCTAGCCAAATCATAGATTGACTTTCATTGGTCACACCTGGTTGATATACACCTCGATGAGCCAATCACCATGACCAGAGGGATGAAATATGCTGATTAACTAGACCTGTTTCATCTGCTTTTCTCTGGAGGGGGTGGGGGCTGATGCAGGGGACTTGGGTCAGTCTCTGGGACAGTATGGACTGAGACTGGCTAACCGTTTCCCCTTAGGAAAGGGGGAATGGGTACTAGGTAGGCAAAACCCACAAAAGCAAAAATAGATTCAGTAGTCGCCTCCTCTGACATATTCCCTGGATCCCCATGCTGGGTGGACAGGTGCCTCCTCTCCTTTTCTCTCTCATCATATTATGCAAACTCATCCATTGGTGTGTCCATTCCCTCCTGCTAGGCCATTTCACTACTTGAGGACAAGGCCTTTGCTTAGGTAGGTAATCCCTGGCAACGTGCCTCAGATACAGTTGGCATACAATAAATATTTGCTAAATGAATGAATGACTCTTGATTCTACGCCAAAACAAAACCCTGGCATTCAAATCTTTTCCTTGATTGGGCCCCAAACCGTGCATTGTGCCTCTTCTGCACCTTCCACAACCTGTCCTAGGCCAGCATCCACCACAAACACACAGGCCCCTTCCCCACCTCTTCATCTTGCTATCCCTAGGCTGACTGCCCTCCCCCCATCTCCTAAGGGTTCATGATGGAGGGATCCAGAAAGGTTGGCAAACCAGTTTTCTGATCACCAGACCCTGCACTTGAAGTTTCTGTAAAAGAAACCTTTTAACTAGTTTGCTCAGCTTCTCGTTTGCACTTTTCTTTCAGCTAATTTACACACACCTGAGATTGGGTTTGAGTGAAGAGACGTACCTTTTTCCCTTGCTACAGTTGGGTTCTCTGGTTGGAGAAGTCAGAATTGTGGTCCTAATAAGTTGATGGGTGGTGTTGGAGCTGGGCGGGACTGGGAGGCTGTTGCCTAACGTGCGGGAGGATAACGATAACTTGTGTTTACTGAGCATTTATTATGTGCCAGGCATTGTGCCAAGGGCTTTGCACATGCTTTCTCCTTTGATTTCTACCTGGGGACTATAGTATCCTCATTTTACAGGTGGGGAAGTGGAGGGAAAGTGGGCTTGCCTGAGGTAGAGAGGTAATAAATGGTGAAGCCAGAACTGGCACTAGATTTGATACCTTATCCTTACCCTCCTCCCTGCCCCCATGTAGAAGGGAGAATAAAAATAAACGTTCAGTGAAAAGCAGAGTTGGGAGACTAGGTGGTCCTGGAAAGAGACACTGGCTGCCTTGCCTCCCGATCGCTTTGCTGCCCCTGTCATGTGGAAGGCCCAGCTGTTTACTGTCCATATATTCCTGGACACACTCAAGCCCTATCAGTCTCTTCCTCTTGTTGCTAAAGCTGTCTCCTGCTTATTGCCCTCCACCACTGACAAGCTGTGTGACCAGGACAAGTTGCTCTCCCTCTCTGAGCAAGGAGCCTATGCAGTGCAGGTGAGCATGAAGATAATACGAGATGATGGACAGATCATGGTGAGCAAGGTAATTGGCACATGGGTGCTTACGACGGCTGTGACCTCTGATTTCCCCACCTCTGAGCTGAGGATAGATTCTGATCGTCTAGGGGAACCTTGAGTGGCGGGCCAGTCTGATGAGCAGGAGTTCTTAACGTCCCTGCAGCTATCGAGTCCTGGTGCTGGAGATATGCCCCATTCTCCTGTTTGTTTCTTCCACAAGTTAATGATTTACCTCTAGTGTTTAATTTTGTTTAAACAGACATGACCCCGTTGGTGCCCAAGGCTCTGTCCCTGCCAAAGTGGCTCAGAGATCAAAGAAATCCAAAGACACCAGAGCCCTCCCACTGCCCTGTCCCGGAATTGTCCTTTAGCCTGCTGGCAGCTACTCTGCACCACTGCCCCTTGACCTTGCCTGCAGCTATGCTTTAGTCAGCCCTTCTCTTTGAGATTCCTCTGCAGCCCTTGGGGGAAAGCCATGTGCCTCCCACCCCCTTTTGCTCCTGGGGCCTCCTTGGACTCCCTCCTCCCTCTTTCCACCGTGGAGGAGGTATCTAGAGGTGTCTGAAGTAGATTCATTCATTCCATAGAGGACATAGGGAGCCAGAGATCCTTCTAGTTTGGCTCTGTTACTTACACCCCTTTCATGGCCACCGTTTAGCCTCCCAGAACTGGAAGTGACATGCTTGTCAGTAAGAGGACTGCTCTGCTGCATGCAGGCTGAGGGTTTGAACACAAGTCACCCCAGGACCCACCGGGTCTTCTCTAGTCCTACAGTCTGGGCTCCCTGTCCGTTGGCTTTCCTGGATTCCTACTCCAGTTTCCTGAATTCAGTAGTTTCTCAGGGCTGTGTTTATACCCGGTGGTTAAAACAGCTGGGCGCGATGGTGTACACCTGTAATGCCAGCAGCTTAGGAGGCTGAGGCAGGAGGATCACAAGTTCAAAGCCAGCCTCAACAACTTAGTGAGGCCCTAAGCAACTCAGTGAGACCCTATTTCTAAATAAAATATTAAAAAGGGCTGGGGATGTGGCTCAGTGCTTAAGCGCCCCTGGGTTCAATCCTCAACACCAAAATAAATAAATAAATAAAACAATAGAATTGTATGCTCTTACAGCCTGAAGGCTGGAGGATCTAAATCCTGGTGTCACCAGGGCCCTGTTCTCTCCAAAGAATAGGCAGGATCCTTCCTTGACTCTCCCAACCTCTGGGGGCTCTCCCTCTGGTGGCTACTCCATCGCTCCAATCTCTCCTTCCGTTTTCACATGGCTGTCTCTTTCTCTTTGTGTCTTCCCGCTTCCATCTCTTAGGAGAACACGTGATGTTGGATTTGGAGTCCACCCAAGTAATAATCCAGGACGAACTCACTTTGAGATCCTTAACCGAATTACATATGCAAAGATGCTTTTGCGAAAATGAGATCACTACAGATACTAGGTGGGCTTATCCTATAGACGTCCACCATTCAACCTAGCACTAGTGTTCACTGAAACCAGGGAACCGTGGAATGCCCAGAAGGGAAAATAAAACCAGCAAAGGCTAGAGGCAAGAGAGAGCTCAGCCCCAGAGGACAGGTGAGACGTGAGGTGGGGGCTTGGGCCAGTTCCTGCAATATTGAACAGACCAAAGCAGAGATGGGGGCTTCACCTTGTAGCCTGAGAGCCACAGGAGGGTTTTAAGTAGGGGAATGGCACTAACTAATTGTCATCAATTATTGAATATCTAAGAAAGTGACAACTTTTTATCCAAGTAGAAAAAAGCAGGGCGGGGGTGGTAGAGGAGATGGTCCTGCATCACAACATAGACACAAAATCAATTCCAAGAAGATTGAAGTCCTCAACTTGAAAGGCAAACTTCAAAGTGAGGAAGGAAATAGGAGCAAATATTGTTTTTTTAAATATTTACTTTTAGTTGCAGGTGGACAGAATATCTTTATTTTATTTTATTTATTTATTTTTTTTTAATATTTATTTTTTAGTTGTAGGTGGACACAATAGCTTTATTTTATTTTTATGTGGTGCTGAGGATCGAACCCAGTGCCTCCCGCGTGCTAGGCCAGCACGCTACCACTGCGCCATAGCCCCAGCCCCTCTTTATTTTATTTTTATGTGATGCTGAGGATCGAACCCAGTGCCTCACGCGTGCTAGGCGAGCACACTACCACTGCGCCATAACCCCAGCCCCGCAAATACTGTTTTGACTTTAGTGTTAAAGTAGTTTTTGGCTTTCAGGGTTGTGTGTGTGTGTCTGGGAATTGAACCCAGGGCCTCAAACATGTTAAGCACATGCGCTACACCCCCAGCCGTGATATATTTTTTTCTTTCTCTTTTTTTTAATCTTTAGATGCACATGGACACAATACCATTATTTTATTTATTTTTTACATGATGCTGAGGATCAAACCCAGTGCCTTACACATGCTAGGCAAGCGCTCTACCACCAAGCTACAAACCCAGCCCATCTTCCTCTTTTGTTTTATTTTTCATTTTTGTAATATTGGGAGGTGTTGAACAAGGGGCCCTGCAAATATTGGGAAACACTCCACCACTGAGCTATATATCTCTAGCCCTTTTTATTTTGTTTCAAGACAGTCTTTCTAAGTTTTCCAGGCTGGTCTCACAATTGCAATCCTCCTGCCTCAGCCTCCCCAGTAGCTGGAATTACACATATGCACCACCACGCCTGATTTTTTTTTTTTTTAGTTGTAGATGAACACAATGTCTTTATTTTATTGCTTTGTATGTGGTGCTGAGGATTGAACCCAGGGCCTCACGAATGCGAGGCAAGTGCTCTACCGCTGATCCATAATCCCAGCCCCTGATTTTTTTTTTTTTTTTTTTTTTTTTTGGTACCGGGGATTGAACTCAGGGGCGCTCGACCACTGAGCCACATCCCCAGCCCTATTTTGTGTTTTATGTAGAGACAGGGTCTCACTGAGTTGCTTAGCGCCTCGCCGTTGCTGAGGCTGGCTTTGAACTCGCGATTCTCCAGTCTCAGCCTCCCTAAGTGCTGGGATTACAGGCTTGAGCCACCGCGCCCGGCTTGATTTTTTATTTCTATTTTGAGACAGAGTCACACTAACTTTCCCAGACTGGCATTGAAGTTGTAGTCCTCCCACATCAGCCTCTTGAGTAGCTGGGATTACACATATGCCACCACACTGGGCTCCCTAAATATTTTTAAAAAATTTTTTTTTAGTTGTTGATGGACCTTTATTTTTTTCATTTATTATATGCGGTGCTGAGAATCGAACACAGTGCCTCATGCATGCTAGGCAAGGCTCTACCACTGAGCCACAACCCCAATCCCCTAAATATTTCTTAGTAAGCCGGGCGCTGTGGCGCAAGCCTGTAATCCTAGCACTTAAGGAGGCTGAGACAGGAGAATCGCAAGTTCAAGGCCAGCCTCAGCAACGGCGAGGCGCTAAGCAACTCAGTGAGACCCTGTCTCTACATAAAACACAAAATAGGGCTGGGGATGTGGCTCAGTGGTCGAGTGCCCCTGAGTTCAATCTCCAGTACAAAAAAAAAAGATTTCTTGGTGAAGTCATATCATGAAGGAAAAGAGAGAAATAAAATTTAAAATCTTTCAGTTAAACAAATGACATCATTAAAAAGGAGAAACAGGGCTGGGGCTGTAGCTCAGTGGTAGAGTGCTTGCCTAGCATGCGTGAGGTACTGGGTTCGATCTCCAGCACCACATACAAATAAATAAATAAAATAAAGGTATTGTGTCTATCTACAACTAAATTATTTTTTTAAAGGAGAAACATAAGCCACGGATGGGAAGATTTTTGCAACATGTCATCAACAAAAGATCAGTATTGGGAATACATAAAGAGCATGTATCAATATATAAGATAAACACAAGCATCCTAGTAGAAAAGTAGGCAAGGGCTGGGATTGTAGCTCAGCGGTAGAACGCTTGCCTCGCATGCGTGGGGCCCTGGGTTCGATCCTCAGCACCACATACAAAAGCAATAAAAAAAAATAAAGACATTAAAAAAAAAAAGAAAGAAAAGAAAAGTAGGCAAAACCACGAGGAGAAACCTGAATAGACAAGAAGAAACTCACTCAGAAACAAGGAAGAAACCTAGTATGGTGGCACATGCCGATAATTCCAGCAATTCAAGAGACAGAGGTGAAAGGACCAGACTAAAGCCATTTTGTGACTCTAGGCCTCTTCTCCAGAGCCCTAGGTCCCTCACCCAGTTACTGGAAGTTGCAACACAAAGGCACCCCTCCCTGGCGCCAAAAAGTGGTTCTGCAACTTGAGTCAGCTAATCAGAAGGCCAGGCAATGAGCTCACTGTAGCCAGACCTATCAATAACCTAAAGGTCAACTGGGCCCATTGTAGCCAGACCTATCAGTCTAAAGGTCCACTGACCACCCAGTGACTTCACCCATCCCCATCCAATACTACTGCTGTTCCCCCTGCGCGCGTTTTCCCTTACCCAATCATGTAACGCCAAGGCATGTACTCCCCTGCTTGCGATTGTAACCCATAAAAATCCCTGCTCCCCTAGACTCGGGGTCGCGCTTCTAATCCGCTGCGTCAGTGTGGGTTGGCGGACCCTACTCGAGTTTGAATTAAAGACCCTTTTGTGATTACATCGGAATCGGACTCCTGGTGGTCTCTGGTGGTCTCGAGTCTGGGCATTACAGAGGCAAGAGGATTGTGAGTTCAAGGCCAGTCTGAGCAAACTTAGTGAGACCCTAAGTGCCTTAGTGAGATCTTGTCTCAAAAGAAAAAGGACTGGAACTGTAACTCACTGGTAATATAAAATACCCTTGCCAGTACCAAAAAACATGAAAGAGCACATTAAAATCACAATAAGATCCAGTGCACAGCCATCAAGTTGGCAAACATTATTTTATAGCAAGTATTGATGATGATGTGGTCCATTGGAATTCTCATATCACTGAGAGTGTGTAAATTGGCACAATGGGGCCTGGGGTTGTGGCTTAGTGGTAGAATGTTTGCCTAGCATGTGTGAAGCACTGGGTTCAATACTCAGCACCACATAAAAATAAACGAATAAGCCGGGCGCGGTGGCTCAAGCCTGTAATCCCAGCACTTAGGGAGGCTGAGACAGGAGAATCGCGAGTTCAAAGCCAGCCTCAGCAATGGCGAGGCGCTAAGGAACTCAGTGAGACCTGTCTCTACATAAAACACAAAATAGGGCTGAGGATGTGGCTCAGTGGTCGAGTGCCCCTGAGTTCAATCCCCAGTACCAAAAAATAAAAAATAAAAAAAAATAAACGAATAAGGGCTGGGGTTGTGGCTCAGTGGTAAAGCGCTTGCCTAGCATGCGTGAGGCACTGGGTTCAATTCTCAGCATCACATATAAATAAATAAAATGAATAAAGACCCATCAACAACTAAAAAAATTTTTAAAAAATAAAAATAAAAATAAACGAATAAAATAAAGGCATTGTGTCCATCTACAACTAGAAATATTTTTTTAAAAATTGGCATAATATGGGCTGGGGTTATGGCGCAGTGGTAGCGTCTCGCCTAGCACCCGGGAGGCACTGGGTTCGATCCTCAGCACCACATAAAAATAAAATAAAGATATTCTGTCCGCCTAGAACTAAAAAATAAATATAAAAAAAAATTGGCATAATATGGGATGCTGAGACAGGAGAATCTAAGCCAGCCTCAGCAACGGCGAGGCGCTAAGCAACTCAGTGAGACCCTGTCTCTACATAAAACACAAAATAGGGCCGTGGATGTGGCTCAGTGGTTGAGTACGCCTGAGTTCAATCTCCAGTACCAAAAATAAAAAATAAAAAATAAATTGGCACGATGGGTTTGGAGAGCAATTTCATAGTACAGATTGAGCATCTTAATCTGAAAATCCAAAATGCTCCAGAATCATAACTTTTTTTTTCTTTTTTTCTTTTTTTTTTTATTAGTTTATTTAGTTGCATTTCAAGTCATAGTACATATATAGAGCTCAGTTTTTCCATTTCTCTGGTTGTAAACCAGATAGAGTCACACCATTTGTGTCTTCATACATGCACCAAGGGTAGTGATGACCATCTCAATCAACCATCTTTACTGTACCCATTCCCCTTTCCCTCCCCCCACCTCCCCCATGCCGCATCCAGAGTTCCTCCATTTCTCCTATGTTCCCCATTC
>CM053407.1:108415155-108432806 GCA_028644305.1 Xerus rutilus
GTACTGGGGATTGAACTCAGAGGCACTTGACCACTGAGCCATATCCCCAGCCCTATTTTGTGTTTTATGTAGAGACAGAGTCTCACTGAGTTGCTTAGCGCCTCGCCGTTGCTGAGGCTGGCTTTGAACTCGCGATTCTCCTGTCTCAGCCTCCCTAAGTGCTGGGATTACAAGCGTGAGCCACCACGCCCGGCTTCAGTATCAGTTTTTAAAAAAAAAAAATTTTAGTATTATAGTCCATCGTTACCATTTTCTCACGTCAGTTCAAGGTAAGATGTCTTTTCCTTTTTTAAAAGCTAGGATATTTAAAATATATATGAATTAAAGCTAAAGTCATCCTTTGCTGAAATCTGTATTTATAGTTAGAGGCATTGTATTATTTTTTTCCCCATTAGATAGCATTTCTTTTTTTTTTTTGGTGGTGCTGGGGATTGAACCCAGGGCTTTGTGCATGCTAGGCAAGCACTTTACCAACTGAGCTATATCCCCAGCCCATTAGATAGCATTTCTTAAATAGCTTTTGCTTATTTCATAATTATGGCCAGCCTTCTGTTTTTTTTTTTTGGTACCAGGGATTGAACTCAGGGGCACTCGACCACTGAGCCACATCCCCAGCCCTATTTTGTGTTTTATGTAGAGACAGAGTCTCACTGAGTTGCTTAGCGCCTTGCCATTGCTGAGGCTGGCTTTGAACTCGCGATTCTCCTGTCTCAGCCTCCCAAAGTGCTGGGATTACAAGCGTGAGCCACCACGCCCGGCTATGGCCAGCCTTCTAATACCTACTGTGAACAAATGCATAAATGTAGTTTTCTAGAATTTCAAGAAAACCAAATGTAGTAAAACTTGAGGTGGATTCTTTTTTTTTTTTTTTTTTTTGTGGTACTGGGAATTGAACTCAGGGGCACTCCACCACTGAGCCACATCCCCAGCCCTATTTTGTTTTATGTAGAGACAGGGTCTCACTGACTTGCTTAGCGCCTCGCCATTGCTGAGGCTGGCTCTGAACTCCCGATTCTCCTGTCTCAGCCTCCCTAAGTGCTGGGATTGATTACAAGTGTGAGCCACCGGCCTAGCTATTGAGGTGGATTCTTTTTTTTGTTTTTTGTTTTTTTTTGGTACTAGAGATTGAACTCAGGGGCACTCGACCACTGAGCCACATCCCCAGCCCTATTTTGTGTTTTATGTAAAGACAAGGTCTCACTGAGTTGCTTAGCGCCTCGCTGTTGCTGAAGCTGGCTTTGAACTCGTAATTCTCCTGTCTCAGCCTCCCTAAGTGCTGGGATTACAGGCTTGAGCCACAGCGCCCGGCAAGGTGGATTCTTTTTTTTTTTTTTTAAATATTTATTTTTTTAGTTGTAGGCAGACAGAATATCTTTATTTTATTTTTACGTGGTGCTGAGGATCGCACCCAGCGCCCCACGCATGCTAGGCGAGCACGCTACCACTGCGCCACAACCCCAGCCCCGCAAGGTGGATTCTTAAGTGAAAGAATTAGGTGTTTTAATAGCCTCTTACCTATTTTCTTACAGAACCAAAAACTTTTGCTAGAAAATCAGCTTTTACGAGAGAAAACTCATGGCCTTGTAATTGAGAACCAGGAGTTAAGACTGCGCTTGGGGATGGATGCCCTGGTTACTGAAGAGGAGGCAGAGGCCAAGGTAGATAGATCATTTTTAGTTGGTGTCACATGTGAGAACTGATTCCAAGTGAAATGACCTAAATTATATTTGCATTATGGGTTTCTGGTGAAAAGCATTCTTGAAATTTTCCTTTACTTTTATGACATGTCCATGTAGGCAGGATGTCTTTTCTTTATTGACATATATTCATTTCTCAGGTGGGTGGTGAATAGTAGTAAGTGCTAATAATTAAATTACATCATATGGTTCTCTCAGAATAAGTACTAACAAATGCAGTAGCCCACAACATGTACCATATAAGCAACAAGGAGAACCAGAGTATGAGAGCCAGTCAAGTCAGACTATAATTAGAGTAGCTTTCTGATGAATATGAGTAGAGAGAGGATGGTGGTGGATGGGTTTTAGTCTGGATAATAAATAGCAAATTCAGTGATGGTGCCTACGTGGTCCAAGATTGGCAACAGAAGATTCTAGGGTTAAATCACTACAGAATGTGTTATTGTTTAGGAACATTACTATTAAGACTATCAGTCCTGCCTGATTCTTTGCTTGGGAGGGAAAATATTTCACTGTATAAAAAAATCAGTCATGGGCTGGGATTGTGGCTTAGCGGTAGAACGCTTGCCTCGCATGCGTGAGGCCCTGGGTTCGATCCTCAGCACCACATACAAAGCAATAAAATAAAGACATCGTGTCCATCTACAACTAAAAAATATATTAAAAAATCAGTCATATCCTCATCTCTTGAGATGTGAAGCAAATGGAAATAACAATGGTAGGGAAAAGTTTCATCTCTAAAGAATAGTTTGAGAGCCTGGTGAGCATTTCCTTGGGGACTCTTGGCTGTTTATTCACCCTGGTCTTTCCTCCCAGGGGAATGGAGTGAGGCCGGTGGCCGGGTCTGCTGAGTCCGCAGCACTCAGACTACGTGCACCTCTGCAGCAGGTGCAGGCCCAGTTGTCATCCCCTCAGAACATCTCCCCGTGGATTCTGACAGCATTGACTCTTCAGACTCTGAGGTAGGGATTATTCTGTCTAAGTGCTGTGTAACTGGGTCATTCCATGTGCTTGATGTCTGACATACCTAACCAGAGGTGGGGGTGGAAGTTAGTTTTAGTGGGGTTAGAGATGAACATCAACTACCTCCTTAGTTCTCAGAGATTTAGGACACAGGTGAACAGGTTAATTGGGTCTTAAGGTGATTTTACAGCCTAAGGACTAGTTCACATTATGCAGCCCAGTACTAAAATGTTCTCAATGGATTCTCAGGTACAGTCTAATAGCTGTACTCTATTTTTTTTTTTTTTTTGCCTCTTGCAGTCTGATATCCTGTTGGGCATTCTGGACAACTTGGACCCAGTCATGTTCTTCAAATGTCCTTCCCCAGAGTCGGCCAGCTTGGAGGAGCTGCCAGAGGTGTATCCAGAAGGACCTAGTTCCTTACCAGCCTCCCTTTCTCTCTCAGTGGGGACGTCATCAGCCAAGCTGGAAGCCATTAATGAACTAATTCGCTTTGACCACGTATACACCAAGCCTCTAGTCTTAGAGATGCCCTCTGAGGCAGAAAGCCAAACTAATGTGGTAGTAAAAATTGAGGAAGCACCTCTCAGCCCCTCAGAGAATGATCACCCTGAATTCATTGTGTCGGTGAAGGAAGAACCTGTAGAAGATGACTTCATTCCAGAGCTGGGTATCTCAAATCTACTTTCATCCAGCCACTGTATGAAGCCACCTTCCTGCCTGCTGGATGCTTATAGTGACTGTGGATATGAGGGCTCCCCTTCCCCTTTCAGTGACATGTCCTCTCCACTTGGTGTGAACCATTCTTGGGAGGATACTTTTGCCAATGAACTCTTTCCCCAGCTGATTAGTGTCTAAGGACTGTGACCCTTTTCCTTGACTATTAACACTTCCTGGAGGAGGGCAGAGAAGCCAGCTGTGCTTTACTCAAAAAGCCAAAGTAGAGGGCAGACAGTCCTAGAGAATTCCTCTGAAGTATTTGTCTATTCAAACCTCATAGATGACTCTAAGTATTGTCTCTTCATATCCAGCAGTCCAAGGTATTCAGACATATTACATAACTTAGAGGTGCAACTTTTGTGATAGTACTTTTAAGGGCAGTAGTTTGCCCTAGACACTTACGTGAGGGTCATCTGATGTGTCTTAGAGTAGACAATGACATTCATTAATTTATCCTTTCTCGAGCAACACAGGCTTGCCTCCAATTTTAGGTCCTTTAGTTTGCTTCTGCAGGCAGAGAAAACACCTATCTGAGGGGGCTCCTTCTTCAAGTAAAGATCAAGAATCTTGTAAAAATTATAGAAATTTACTATGTAAATGCTTGATGGAATCTTCATGCTACTGTAGCTTCTGGAAGGTGCTTTCTTCATTTATTTAAAACTACCCTTGCAATTAAAAAGTGCAATGCAGTGTCTTTGTTGACTTCTTAGGATCATAAGTCACTTTTTCTCTATAGATGCCTGTTTACAGTTTGTCCAACTGAAGTGGGCATGTCACTTTCTAGAGTGGCTGAAGGCTTTTTTCTACCTTAATCAATGCCTGTTTTAATTCCTGGCTGCCATAATGCTAAAACATACAATTTGAGATAGTTTCTTCAGCCTAATTGACCAATATCATAGCTACTATGTGGCAGAGCTAGAACCCTATTGTTTTGCTATACCATTTTGGGAATGTTAAGATGATATAGCATGAAAACTCAAGATTCTCTTGCAGTTGTAAGGATTAACAGCATTTCCTACATTGAGCCCCTAGTTTCAACTCTGGCATTGGCCAGTGTGGTAACCTTGGAGGGATACCATCACTTATTTCCTCAATTATAAAGGATAATATTATCTTTCTGAAGAATACTCAAAGGATGATTAGGGCTGGGGTTGTAGCTCAGTGGTAGAGCATTTGCCCAGCACATGTGAGGCACCGGGTTCAATCCTCAGCACCACATAAAAATAAAGGGATTGTGTACATCTACAACTAAGTTTTTTTTTAGTTGTAGATGGACACACAATATCTTTGTTTCTATGTGGTGCTGAGGATCGAACCCAGTGCCTCACGCATGCGAGGCAAGCACTATACCACTGAGCCACAATCCCAGCCCCCAACTAAATATTTTTTAAAATGTGTTATAGCTGGGCGCGTTGGTGCAAGCCTGTAATCCCAGCACTTAGGGAGGCTGAGACAGGAGAATCGCGAGTTCAAAGCCAGCCTCAGCAATGGCGAGGCACTAAGCAACTCAGTGAGACCCTGTCTCTACATAAAACACAAAATAAGGCTGGGGATGTGGCTCAGTGGTCGAGTGCCCCTGAATTCAATCCCTGGTACCAAAAAAAGTTTCAGAAAACACTTCTATTCAAGAAAACAATATAGCCTCAAACTAGAGACTCTTACTAAGACCACCTCTGGGGAGGTCAAAGTGAATGAACCAAAAGGAAAGATTCAAAAAAAAACGGCTGGGGATATAGCTCAGTTGGTAGGGTGCTTGCATTGCATGCACAAGGCCCTGGGTTCTAATCCCCAGCACCACAAAAAAAAAAAAAAAAAAAAAGGAAGGATTCAAAATTCCAAGCAGCAAGGCAAAGCAGGTTATATAGTTTCAGACAAGTACAGAGGAATGTGCAGTTTGTGACTGGAAGTGGGACCACAAGTGCACCTGCAGGAAAGTCAGGCTTAGATCTGGTGGCCAGAGCTCAATCCCACTACTCAGCAATACAGGTTTACTTAGACTAAGTTTCCATACTGTAAACATAGGGATGGTCTCCAATTGAACCCATGATTGAAAACTATCTTGCCTAATTCACTCTGAAAACTTGAGGGCCAAAAATCTATTTTGGGATCACACAGGCCAGTGCAGTTGGAGATGCATTTTTGTCCTACCACAACAGCCCAAGCATCTGGAGGTTGAGGCTCAAGTCATTTACATTCAATGACATCATATGAAAGAGGCAGCTGTGCCAATAGGAAAGGCCATATGTAACCTGAGTAGTTTATCAGGATTTTCATTTCCTGCACAGATGGGCAAGAATTACTAAACACTGCTCAGCCTTGAGAAAACACCTGGTATTCAAGGACATTTTCATATTGAAACACCAAACTGAATGGTTATAACTAAAAATCAAGATCTTTCTGTAACACCAAAGCAAGATCTCTACTAAATGCAAAGGGGTGTCTTATGATTTTTTTAAGATTAAAGATGCAAGTGACAAGGTTCTTGCATGCCATTTCCTCCTTGTTTTTCTACTAGATGCGCTGCTGGAGCAGAGACAACTAGGCAGAAGTTAACACTGCCTACTCGACTAAATGGGTGTTGAAAACACCATTGTTTCACTGGAGCTGAAGTCTGAACATTTATTTGAACTGCACCTACTCCATCTCTAAAATGCCACTGGTAGTCTGAGGAACTAGGGAATGAACTGAGGTAGAATATTTGAATGAAACTTATACACACAAAACTGTATTGCCTCAAGAAATTTAATGCTACATTGCCTGAACCCAGGAGTTTTACTACTGAATTTCATCCCATCCTTTTTATTCATTTTATCTGAAGAAAAGGTTTCATTAAGTTGCCAAGGCTGGCCTCAAACTTGCACTCCTCCTGCCTCAGCCTTTTTTTAAAAAAAAATTTTTAAGTTGTTGATTGACCTTTATTCATTTATTTATATGTGGTGCTGAGGATCGAACCCAGTGCCTCCCATATGGGAGGCAAGTGCTCTACTACTGAGCCACGATCCCAGCCTGTGCCTCAGCCTCTTGAGTGGCTGAGTTTGCAGGTGCACCGCTGGGTCCAGCTGTTTCAGTGAGATCTAAATGATACCTTAGGTACTGCTACAAGAAGATTCTGTGAAACCAAATGATCAAGAAAGAACACTTATCCCGAGTTGGATTATAATACTAAATCATCACTATCTACTTTAGGCTTTAGTTTCCCAAACCCGTAAGTTACATAACTTTTAGCTATTATTTTTAATTTTGTTTAAAAACAAAACAGCATCTTTGCTTCCTGTAACTACAAGCCAAGGTAACTGTCCTTCTCCAAGTCAGAGATCCACATTTATCAAAGAATGACTACAAATATGCAAGCAACACTGCCACCCAGTGACCTGTCAACTTTTTTTGTAATTGTAGATGGACAGAATGCCTTTATTTTTATGTGGTGCTAAGGATGGAACCCAGAGCCTCACACATGCTAGGCAAGTGCTCTACCACTGAGCTACAGCCCCAGCCCAGTGACCTGTCAACTCAAAGCATGTAACTGAACATCATAGAATTTTCCTCTCAATCTTGAAGATCCCAAACCCTTCTCTGTGAACTCTAGACACCATCTTCAATTCCAGAGTTGAACATTTTTTTGGGGGGTTGAACTCAGGGGCACTCGACCACTGAGCCACATCCCCAGTCCTATTTTGTTTTATGTAGAGACAGGGTCTCACTGAGTTGCTTAGCACCTCGAAGTTGCTGAGGCTGGCTTTGAACTCACAGTTCTCCTATCTCAGTCTCCGTAAGTACTGGGATTACAGGTGTGTGCCACTGTGCCCAGCTCATGACTACCTTTTAATACTGATCATTTATAGCAGTGAGCTGCTCTCGGTGGGAAGCATCCTAAGGGTTTTAGAATGGCAAAACATACTCTGCCCTCCTGCTAGTCCCAGCTATGAAATTTATCTTTAATCCAACATACTCATCTTTTCCTGACAATTTAAGTTCCTCACTGATATGAATGCTGCTTCAATTACAATTTAGAAGAAAGCAAAGAGATTAGCTATTTCACTTACTTAAGTTCAGGAATACAAATGTCTCAAAAAGTCCAAAACACTTAAGAAGTTTTATTGAAAATGATAAAATACAGAAACACCAGATTCTCATTTTAAAGTAAAAATGACAACATCTTCCAGAACTTTCCTAGTACTGCACCAAAAACAAAACCAAGTTCCAGATCCAAAAGAACAAATGAACTCGCTGGTAAATTTTTTCTCATGGTTCCAAGCCCTACCTTCGTTATTTTTCTGAATTTTACATTGTACCTGGTTCAAGAATGAGTAGCATTTAAAAAAACTGATTAATATTTGTGAGAACTGGACTTTCTTCAAATTAAAAAAAAAAAAACAAAAAAAGCGCACACACATATATGCACACACACCCTATTCAAACTCAGAGGAAAATATACATTTGTTCATTAAAGCTCACCTGCTTATTCTTTTCACACATTAGCATCTTAAGCCAATGTTTGATCCATGCTGCAAAAACTGTACAAAATGAAAAGACCTATTAATTCCCAAGGGAAACCTTAAGGCAAAGCAAAAGCCTTAAGCTATAAAAGAAAAATAAAATGCATCGGGACAGTGGAGTCGGCTCAGATGAATAAGCACCACAAGAATGAAGAAAACTATTGTACGAACATATGCGAGAAGTCCAAAAATGAGCATTGAACATCCATTTTCCTGCAGAAATAATTACGTCAGATAACTTGACTCAGAAACAAACTGCTGGATTTTAATTAACAGAATCGCAACTGCCCCCCCGTTACCCACTGTATCAGGGCCTGGGTTTGGAGCTCTCCTTTCCTTCTCCGGGTGTAGACCCCTGGTCACAGGCCTACCCAGCAATTCCCACAGAGGATAACCTCGGTGTGTTTTGGATCTATCTTTGGAAAGCTGCCATCTGCCTTTCCACCCTAACACTGGGACTAACTCCAAACCTGAGGAAGTCCCTTCATGTTTTTAAGTTGTACTAAAACAAACTTTTTAGCACAGAGATTTCTTTAAGGCTACAAACTTCACAAGTTGGTCCCATTAAACAATGACCTCAAGGCAGGAGTTTTTCAAACTGCATGAATCAAACACTTGCACATTTCAACAGAATACAGTTTACATTCATCTCTAAGTTTGAGATTAAGAAACTATTAGCTGGTTTCCAACTGGTTTCAATACTGGTTTGATGTCTGAATAATTTTACTGTGTAGACATTAAATATTTTGTTTAAATATTAAACATTAAATCTTTTCCTGACTATCCAGACAGAAATAGAGAAAGCAGAAACAACAGGCAAGAGAAGAAACAGTCTTAACAGACTTGTGACTTCCACACCATCTGTAACAAGGGGAGGGATTTCAGCATGGGTTTCAAAAATGCCTGGAAGCTGGTTTCTATGAATTCACCTCTACTTGGCATAAACCAATTTTTTCTACAAAAGGTATTCCTAGAAATGGGGAAGAAACCCAGAAAATAAGAACTGGGGTGGTCTCCTGTTGGGTGATGAAAGGGCCAGTATTACACTCATTTAATAAATTATAGTCGATGTTCTATAGCCATAAAGGAATCGTTATTTTACCTTGTATGGAGTCCTTGCCACACAGAAGAGTTCTTCCTGAGAAATTAAAAACTTTAATCCTGGCTATTCCCAAAGGACATCTTGAGCCTGGTTTAGGTACTCAAGAAGATAAAGATTTCCTGCTAGCAGGAAACTATCCTTTATTAATTTACAGGCTTACTGCACAATAGTTTAAGCACCAGACAAATTGGCTATTTCAGTAAATCTCAATGTCACTTGCCCATATATTCTCAGTTAATCATTCACTGTTTTTGAAATTAACATTTAAAAACTCAACTTGCTAATACTATCTTGCCTTTTTTTAAAGTGTAGAGGTTATCAATGCTAGGTTCAGCTGACACTGCACTTCTTCAGGATTAATTAAAGGATGCTTCTCCATAGGCAATCTACAGAGGGGTTAACTCACAATCTTTTTAACTATCAAAGTTAATTGAGCTGTAAACACTGCTGAACAACCTGGTTTATCAATTACGCAAGGGAGACCAAGGAGCAACATTAGAAGGAAAAACCTTTTCTTTGTATTTTCATTGCATTTACCCTAGGCAGACAGGAGAGCCACAATGCTGGCTATATTATCAGTATGGCTCTGTTGAATTGACAACTACTACACACATTTCATAGCCTCTATTAAATTTCTTAGGAAGAGGCTTAAGCTAATGCTTTCTTTCCTCCTGCTCCTCAATCACATATAGTCACCACTGTTAACAGCTCAAATCCAGACTAAGCTATGACTCCCTCTTTCTCATCTTTTGCAACTCAAGAATGTTCTCCAAGTGGATGAATGGCTTACAAAGTGACAGATGACTTAAATCACCCTTACACATATATACAGCTTCTATACTTGCCTTTGAAGAGACTAATGTGACTAATGTTCCTTTAATAAGCCTGCTAGGACACTCTTTTCCCTTAAGACAAGCTTCCCTGGCAAAAAGCTGAAGTCAATAAATGGCTACCCAAAATGAGAGTCCCACCCCAAATTACAGGTGGAGATATTATTACACCCGTTTCATAAAACTTTCAAGTCCCTATACTATGCAAGTAGGCTCATTACTAAACATAGGAGCCTTCTAAAAATTTGACAATATGTAGTGTAGAAACTGATTTTTAGAGTTCCATCTCTTCTTCTGTGCTAGCAGCTGTTTCCAAACTATTGTAAAGAGGCATCCCTGTTTGCCGAGGTTCCAAGAACAGTTCAGTTCTCTGTGGGAAGGCAGTGCCAGCAGCTGCATGCTTAGTTTGGCTCTCTCCCGTGTAGTTCTTAGCATTAGATGATGGCTTTGGCTTATCAGAAAGGAGTTCAGGGAGAGGTTTCCAGAGCACAAGCTCCATGGAAGGACGGCTCCTAAAGATATAAAACACAGATTTGTATCAAAAAATTTAGGACATAGAAGTAAAAGCTGTATATTGCAAAGCTAATGTTTCCTACCTAATACCTTACAGTTAAGAAGTAATGGCATCTAAGCCGGGCGTGGTGGCTCAAGCCTGTAATCCCAGCACTTAGGGAGGCTGAGACAGGAGAATCGCTGAGTTCAAAGTCAGCCTCAGCAATGGCGAGGCGCTAAGCAACTCAGTGAGACCCTGTCTCTACATAAAACACAAAATAGGGCTGGGGATGTGGCTCAGTGGTCGAGTACCCCTGAGTTCAATCCTGGTAACTACCCCCCCCAAATGTAATGGCACCTAAACTGGAGATTTAGGGTAATACAAAAAAATCTTCAGAAAGGCAATAAAATACATAAAATCTCACAGTTCTGTAAGTTTTTTTAGTTTTTATTTTTTGGGGGTGGACTGTTTTGGGGATCAAGCAACCCAGGAGCTTACATGTACAAGTGCTCTACCACTGAGCTATATCCCCATTCCTGTTATGTATTTTCAACCAAACCAACTAGTTGTACTGATACTGTGATCAGAAATAATATAAACATCCAATGTAGAAAATAGAGGTTTTGATTTAATGATGTAATTTTTTTGGGGGGGAGGGGCACGAGTATTGAACCAGAGGCATGTTATCACCAAGCTACATCCTCAGTTCTTTATTTTGAGACAGGGTCTCACCAAGTTGCTGAGGTTCCTTGAACTTGTGCTCCTCCTAATTTAGCCTCCTGCATGGCTGGAATTACAGGCATTCACCACCATGCCTGGATAACGTTATAATATTTATGGTGGCAGATGTGAGTGACTATCCCCTACACCCCACCAGTGCCAAACCCAGGGCCTTAAGCATACATGGCAGGCATTCTACCACTGAGCCACACCCTTAGGCCTGTGGGTGAATTATAGCAAATCATCATAAATAAAAATGAAACAGTAGACCAACATATTAAAGTATCTCACATGTCTTTTGCTTAGTACTGTTATGAAGGATGATGCTCTGCAGTTAAGCCAAAATGATTTGTCATGCACATACGGTCATAGAGTCTCCCAAAGGCAAGTAAGGCAAAATAAAACACAATAAAGAACCACCCCCCAAGGCTAGCTTCTGGAAAACTGCCAAAAGCAGCAGGTGCTCTGTGTCAGGCTGGGAGGCAAGGTGACCTGCTTACTTTTGGCTAAACTATTTACTCTTTCTGAGGACTAGGTAGTTAATTATAAACTCAAGCCAGGACGCTAATGCAAACCTCTGTGATCTAACACCAAGCAGCAGATGGACTGCAGTGTCAGAAGGCAACAGTGCCTCACCTCTGGCATCAAGGAGACTAAAATCCTATGAGGCTTCTTTGGACACCTAAAACTTACCTTCATCTAGCACACCAAGTCTATCTATGGTCTTTTGTAGACAATAGTTAGATGGCACTTTAAAACTTGCCTACCACTTTATGCAATATATAATGACGACTTAAGATCTTCTAGGCTCAGGGACTATAGGATTATGGAGCTAATCCTTAGTTCTTATGTTACTGGATCCCAGGCCACTTTGCTTTTTAGGTTCCTGTGTTTGCTTTCCATTTTTCTTCCTTGTCTTCTGCTGTAGTCACTACTCCTCTACCAGGAGTGAGTTTGTTCTGTTCTCACTTGCTCTGTTTCTTCTCTGAAAATCTGGGCTCATTTAATTGTTTTACTTTTTTTTTTCCCCCCATGGTACTAGAGATTGAACCCAGGGCATTGAACCACTGAGTTATACCCCAAGCCTTTTTGGTTTTTATTTTGACATTAAATTGCCAAAGCTAGCCGGGCGCGGTGGCTCACGCTTGGAATCCCAGCACTTAGGGAGGCTGAGACAGGAGAATCGCGAGTTCAAAGCCAGCCTCAGCAACAGCGAGGCACTAAGCAACTCAGTGAGACCCTGTCTCTACATAAAACACAAAATAGGGCTGGGGATGTGGCTCAGTGGTCGAGTGCCCCTGAGTTCAATCTCCAGTACCAAAAAAAAAAAAAAAAAAAAAAAAATTGCCAAAGCTGACCTCAAACTTGTGATCCTCCTGCCTCAGCCTCCTGAGTCACTGGGATTACAGACATGTGGCCTGCTTTAAACTATGTTTTAAATTAAGAGCAAAAGAGCTAAAGCCCCTGAGTACTCTTAGCCAAGAATATGGGCTCTGGTTTGTGGCCTTTGTGATAACTATTTGGACTCCTGGGACACTTTATTTTCTTTCCTGCCTAGGTCTCTATGGTGTTTATGGAAAACAGAAACCAAATAAACCAGAGATTTTAAAATGGGGTTCCTATATCCTACCATGAGAATTTAAGAGAATGGACTCTCTTGTCAGTTTTCCCTTTCCCAAATATTAAACTGCAGTGTATTTCAAGGATTCAAAAAGAACCCAGGAGAAAGGCAGCAAAGTACCCTCTCCTGCATACTTCAAACTCCTGCTTGCACAACACTGTGCTCACCCACTATCAGCTAAGAAAAAGCCTGTCTCCAACGCGGACTAAATATAAATCCACTCTGCTTTCATTTGCCTGGTGATCAGAAGATGAAGAGCTGACTAGGACAGGATGAACTGTGTCTAGACTTGATACTGGATTTTTAAGATCATAATTAAATGGAAACCAGATATCAAAACTTACATAGATTCAATCATCTTCTTTGTAAAGACTTCATCAAATTCTCTCTTCAAACCTGTTTTCATGGTGTCAGAAAGGACAAGACTGGGGAGATGGTTAACATTTCTGTCGGCTTCAACTTCTTCATCTTCATCAATTATTCTAAATAAATTAAGGCAGGAGCAAAGAAAGAAAAAATATTTAGTCAAGCTATGTATACTCTTCTAGTAACTAGACATTTTAAACATTTCAAAGATAAAAAGATAAAAGTAACAGGTGCTAGAGCAAAAGATCAAATTAGGAGCTGGGCACGGTGGAGCACATCTGTAATCCCAGCACTTTGGGAGGCTGAGACAGAAGAATCACAAGTTCAGAGCCAGGCTCTGCAACGGCGAGGTGCTAAGCAACTCAGAGAGACCCTGTCTCTCTACATAAAACACAAAATAGGGCTGGGGATGTGGCTCAGTGGTCACGTACCTCTGAGTTCAATCCCTGGTACCAAAAAAACAAAAAGATCAAATTAGGCTCTACCTCAGTTTAAAAAAAAAAAAAAAAAATCTAGAGGCTGAGATGGCAGCTCAGTGGTACAGTGCTTACCTCGCATGTGTGAGGCACTGGGTTTGATCCTCAGCACCACATAAAAATAAATAGAAGAAAGATATTGTGTCCAACTAAAACTAAAAAAAAAATAAATCTAGCCGGGTCCAGTGGCGCATGCCTGTAATCCTAGCACTTTGGGATGCTGAGACAGGGGAATCGCGAGTTCAAAGCCAGCCTCAGCAAGGGCGAGGTGCTAAGCAACTCAGTGAGACCCTGTGTCTACATAAAACACAAAAATAGGCCGGGCGCGGTGGCTCAAGCCTGTAATCCCAGCACTTAGGGAGGCTGAGACAGGAGAATCGCGAGTTCAAAGCCAGCCTCAGCAATGGCGAGGCTCTAAGCAACTCAGTGAGACCCTGTCTCTACATAAAACACAAAATAGGGCTGGGGGTGTGGCTCAGTGGTCGAGTGCCCCTGAGTTCAATCCCCAGTACCAAAAAAAATTAAATAAATAAATAAAATAAAACAAAACACAAAATAGGGCTGGGGATGTGGCTCAGTGGTCCAGCGCCCCTGAGTTCAATCCCCCAGTACCAAAAAAAAAAAAAAAAAAAAAAAGAAAAAGAAAAAGAAAAAAAATCTGCCAAGGGCAGTAGCACATGCCTGTAATCCCAGTGGCTCAGGAGCCTAAAGCAGGATGATTACAAGTTCAAAGCCAGTCTCAGCAACTTAGCAAGGCCTAAGAAACTGAGCGAGACCATGTCTATAATAAAATAGAAAAAGGGCAGAGGATATGGCTCAGTGGTTGAGTGCCCCTGGGTTTAATCCACAGTACCAAACAAACAAACAAAAAACAACAATGAATGATGTCAGCAGAAAAAGTATATATGGAAGAGTTAATATTCCATTTTATAAAAAAGTTTTACAAACAATGGAGTAAAATCTGAAGAATGTGTCCCACAGAACTACCTCATAAACCAAAATAAATATTTGTAGGTAGTAAATAAAACTGCTTAGTACAGTTCTATGGCAACTCTCTTTAACATTTAAAGGGTAAACTTTGAATTCCCTGATTTTTTTTTTTTTTTTTTTGGTACCGGGGATTGAACTCAGGGGCACTCGACCCCTGAGCCACATCCCCAGCCCTATTTTGTGTTTTATGTAGAGACAGGGTCTCACTGAGTTGCTTAGTGCCTCGCCATTGCTGAGGCTGGCTTTGAACTTGCGATTCTCCTGTCTCAGCCTCCCTAAGTGCTGGGATTACAGGCTTGCGCCACTGCACCTGGCTTGATTTTTTTTTTAATATTTATTTTTTAGTTGTAGGTGAACAGATTATCTTTATTTTATTTATATGTGGTGCTGAGGATCGAACCCAGTGCCTCATGCATGCTAGGCGAGCACGCAACCACTGCACCATAACCTCAGCTCCTGAATTCCCTGATTTTTAGTCCTTCTGAGAGGCTGAGGATCACAGTATCATCAAATGATCATTTGGACTAGCTTAAAAGAGGACAGACATTACAAAGAACAGCAGCAAGTCAGCTACATGGGCTGTCCACCTACCTGTCCTCAATCTCCTGAAGCCTCCTTCGGGCAACTTCACACTGTGGTTCTCCAGATGTCTGATCCATTTCTTCAAAAACAGCATCCAACATTCCAGGTACAGAAAGGCCACTAGTGCATGGATTTACTCCATGATCCTCTACATCCTGATGTGTACAGAGAATCCAATTATTAGGACCAGCACAAAGTTCTGCTTCAGTAAGTCGTTTCTTTCTTACTGGACACCTGGGAAAAAGAAAGAAAATTCAATAAAAACCTCAGTTAATACAAGTGAAATTAGTATCTTTATCTGTAACCAAATTCTTTATTTGCTTAAATTGAATCTTTTATTGACATTGTGTTACCATAAGATGGGAACATTATACATTTCCCTGCCTGTGATTCTCAGCCTCCCCATTTTCTTCCACTGTTCTTTACCAACTAAGCACCTGCAAGATTTTACCTATTAAGATTACAAGCAAGCACTGAGGTTGTGGCTCAGTGGTAGAGCCTTGCCTAGCATGCGTGAGGCACTAGGTTCGATCCTCAACACCACATGTAAATAAATAAATAATGAATAAAATAAAGATCCATCAACAACTTAAAAAAATATTAAAACAAACAAACAAAAAATATTACAAGCAAGCCGGGCACGGTGGCACATGCCTGTAATCCCAGCACTTAGGGAGGCTGAGATAGGAGAATCACGAGTTCAAAGCCAGCTTCAGCAATGGCGAGGTGCTAAGCAACTCAGTGAGACCCTGTCTCTACATGAAACACAAAATAGGGGCTGGGATTGTAGCTCAGTGGTAGAGCGCTTGCCTTGCATGCATGAGGCACTGGGTTCGATCCTCAGCACCACATAAAAATAAATAAAGATATTGTGTCCATCTACAACTAAAAAAAAAAAAAAAAAACAAACACAAAATAGGGCTGGGGGTGTAGCTCAGTGGTCGAGTACCCCTGAGTTCAATCCCCAGCACCAAAAAAAAAAAGAGTGTTGGGGTTGTAGCTCAGTGGTAGAGCATTTGCCTAGCATGTGTGAGGCACTGTGTTTGACTCTCATCACCACATATAAATCAATAAAAATAAAGGTTCGTCCACAACTAAAAAAAAAAAGTTGTCTCTCGTTATTTGGGACTGGAAAGGTCAAGCAGAAAGCAAAGAAACCAAAAATGACAAAGCAGCTATTCAGAACTGGCCATATTTTAATTGCTGCTATTCCCTCAAACACATGGGGAAGTGTGGCACACAGCCTACACTTCCTTAGGGCAAAAATATATGCCTCACCTGGTAAGTTCCAACTATTACAAGTGCAGGTGATATCAGTGATTTCTTAGTTCCTCCAAAATGTCACAGGGTATCATTTGTCTCTGAGTCCCTGATCAATAATGGAGTCAGCTTTTCTCCTATCTTGTAACATACCACTTCCATTTTCTGGACAAATTTGTATTTCACAGAGACCTTACAATTTGACAAACCCAATCTTTCTTTTGTAGATTTGGAAGTTAGGTTGTAGAAAAACGTTAAACTAGCCCCTCCAAAGTATCACACTAAGGTAATGAATTGTGTCTTGGGGTCCAGATCCCAGTCCTCCTGAATCCTACCTCTACGCCATTTTCACTAAATCTACCTCCTTCAAGAAGTTCAACTGCAAGCCGGGCGCGGTGGCTCACGCTTGTAATCCCAGCACTTAGGGAGGCTGAGACAGGAGAATCGCGAGTTCAAAGCCAGCCTCAGCAACGGCGAGGCGCTAAGCAACTCAGTGAGACCCTGTCTCCACATAAAAACACAAAATAGGGCTGGGGATGTGGCTCAGTGGTCGAATGCCCCTGAGTTCAATCCTCAGTACCAAAAAAAAAAAAAAAAAAAAAGAAGTTCAACTGCTTGTTCAAGCTTGTACTGTGAACTTGTATTCTCAAGAGTTTATGGCATGGCCAGTGTTTAACTGAAAGCTATCTGAAGAAAGTAAAATAGACAAGTGGCCCTATTCTTTCTAAGTATTTAGACCAGAAGTACTTTATTCTCTGGGCATCAGCAAATGCAATCTTTTTTTTTTTTTGGTACCGGGGATTGAACTCAGGGGCACTCGACCCTTGAGCCACATCCCCAGCCCTATTTTGTGTTTTATGTAGAGACAGGGTCTCACTGAGTTGCTTAGCACCTCGCCATTGCTGAGGTTGGCTTTGAACTCGCGATTCTCCTGTCTCAGCCTCCCTAAATGCTGGGATTACAAGCATGAGCCACTGCGCCGGGCTAGCAAATGCAATCTTAAGACCAGAACACAGCTCTGTAACCAACAAAATTATGAATGGCTACCACAGCTTCTGATTTGCTAATCAAGGGTCAAAGGAAGTTGCACATATTTTATAAGGGAAAATTTCTATTCCTTATTAAGACTGAAAATCAGCCGGGCGCGGTGGCTCACGCTTGTAATCCCAGCACTTAGGGAGGCTGAGAGAGGAGAATCGCGAGTTCAAAGCCAGCCTCAGCAATGGCGAGGCACTAAGCAACTCAGTGAGACCCTGTCTCTACATAAAACACAAAATAGGGCTGGGGATGTGGCTCAGTGGTCGAGTGCCCCTGAGTTCAATCCCCAGTACCAAA
>CM053407.1:108433306-108446698 GCA_028644305.1 Xerus rutilus
GGTGGCTCACGCTTGTAATCCCAGCACTTAGGGAGGCTGAGAGAGGAGAATCGCGAGTTCAAAGCCAGCCTCAGCAATGGCGAGGCACTAAGCAACTCAGTGAGACCCTGTCTCTACATAAAACACAAAATAGGGCTGGGGATGTGGCTCAGTGGTCGAGTGCCCCTGAGTTCAATCCCCAGTACCAAAAAAAAAAAAAGACTGAAAATCAACATTAACGTCTCTGTCAATATAAAATTTGCCAAGTACTAGTGCTCTCTTGAGATGGATATGGTGATGCATACTGGTAATCTCAGTAGCTTGGGAAGTAGAGGGAGGAGGATCAGAAGTTCAAAATCAGACTCAGCAACTTAGTGAGACCCCGACTACATGTAAATCACAACATATTAAAAAAAAAAAAAAAAGGGATGAGGATATGGCTCAGTGGTTAAGGGCCCTTGGGTTCAATTCCTAATACCAAAAAAAAAGGCTTCTAGATACTACTAAGATATAAAAGTACCAGTTGGGTAGCACACATCTGGGATTAGACACCCAGATATTTAGCCCCACCTCCTCCAGAGGCCTCAATCTCTCTAGTCATAAAAAGTGATTAATTTTTGTCGGTTTTCTTCTGTTGGTGCTGGGGGTTGAACCCAGGGTCTTGCACATGCTAAGCAAGTGCTCTACCACTGAGCTACCCCAGGCCTTTTTATTTTGAGACAGTCTTGCCAAGTTTCCCAGGACGGTCTTGAACTCATGATTCTCCTATCTCACTCGCTTAAGTAGCTAGGATTACAGGTATATACCACCATGCCTGGCAGTGTCCACACTTTAAAATTTTTATTTTATTTAAGCACTGGAAGTGTTTATCCAGCATCTTATAGGGAGCCCCAAAAGATAAAGCAAAATCCAAAAGTGGGCTCAGGGATTGTGGCTGTAGCTCAGTGGCACAGCGCTTGTGTAGCATGTGTGAGGCACTGGGTTCAATCCTCAGCAACACATATATATAAACAAATAAAGGTATAAAACTACAGTAACATTAAAAAAAAGTGGGCTGGAGATATAGCTCAGTGGTAGAATGCTTGGTTCAATCCCCAGCACAACAAACAAACCAAAAAACTTTTTTGTTATTCACAGCAATTAAAATGAAGAACAAAGCCAGGCTTGGTGGTGCAAACCTGTAATCCCAGCACTTAGGGAGGCTGAGACAGGAGAATCGCGAGTTCAAAGCCAGCCTCAGCAATGGCGAGGCGCTAAGCAACTCAGTGAGACCCTGTCTCTACATAAAACACAAAATAGGGCTGGGGATGTGGCTCAGTGGTCGAGTGCTCCTGAGTTCAATCCCTAGTACCAAAAAAACCCCACAAAAAACAAAAAAAACCCCAAATATTATCTGGTGTAGTTATTTTTTTTAAAAAATATTTTCTTTTTAGCTGTAGATGGACATAAGGTCTTTATTTTATTGCTTTGTATGTGGTGCTGAGGATGGAACCCAGGGCCTCACGCATGCGAGGCAAGCGCTCTACCGCTGAGCTACAATCCCAGCCCTGGTGTAGTGATTTTTAAACTAAGGCAACTTTCAACTCTACTGTTTCGAAAACTATGTACCAATAAGTTGAGAAAATTCAAGGTGTCTGTTAAAAAAAAAACAATTCAAGCCGGGCGCGGTGGCTCACGCTTGTAATCCCAGCACTTAGGGAGGCTGAGACAGGAGAATCGCGAGTTCAAAGCCAGCCTCAGCAACGGCAAGGCACGAAGCAACTCAGTGAGACCCTGTCTCTACATAAAACACAAAATAGGGCTGGGGATGTGGCTCAGTGGTCGAGTGCCCCTGAGTTCAATCTCCAGTACCTCCCCCCAAAAGATCAAATTTGAGGCAAAACTTTTTTTGGTACTGGGAATTTAATCCAAGGGAGCTTTTTTTTAAAATTTTTTTAGTACTGGAGATTGAACTCAGGGGCACTCCACCACTGAGCCACATCCCCAGCCCTATTTTCTGTTTTATGTAGAGACAGGGTCTCACTGAGTTGCTTAGCGCCTCGTGGTTGCTGAGGCTGGCTTTGAACTCGCAATTCTCCTGTCTCAGCCTCCCTAAGTGCTGGGATTACAGGCTTGCGCCACTCCAGGGGAGCTTTAATACTGAGCTACATCCCCAGTCCTGTTTATTTTTTGAGATAAGGTCTTGCTAAATTGCTGAGAGCCTCAGTAAATTGCAGAGGCTGAACTCAAACGTGTGATCTTCCTGTTTCAGTCTCCTAAATTGCTGGGATTATAGGCATGCACCACTGTACACAGCTGAGGTAAACTTTTTTGTGTATGTGGGAGGGTATTGAACACAAGTGCACTTAACTGAGCCATATCCCCAGTCCTTTTCTTCTTTTTTGGTTCAGGGGATTGAACTCAGAACTCAGGAGGACTCAACCACTGAGCTGCTCAGCATCTCACTTTTTCTCAGGCTGGCTTTGAACTCGTGATCCTCCTGCCTCAACCTCCCGAGCCACTGGGATTACAGCTGTGCACCACTGAGCCGGCTGCCAGTCCTTCTTCTTGTGAGACAGGGTCTGCATAAATTGCTTAGGGCCTTGTTAAGTTCCTGAGTCTGGCTTTGAACTCTTTTTTTTTTTTTTTGGTACCAAAGATTGAACTCGGGAGTACTCACCCACTGAGCCACTTCCCCAGCCCTATTTTGTGTTTTATGTAGAGACAGGGTCTCACTGAGTTGCTTAGTGCCTCGCCATTGCTGAGGCTGGCTTTGAACTCGTGATTCTCCTGTCTCAGCCTCCCTAAGTGCTGGGATTACAGGCTTGCGTCACTGGGCCGGCTGGCTTTGAACTCTTTTTTTAAATTTTTTTAAATTTTTTTTGTAGATGGACACAATGTCTTTATTTTATTGCTTTGTATGTGGTGCTGAGGATCGAACCCAGGGCCTCCCGCATGCCAGGCAAGCGCTCTACCGCTGAGCTACAATCCCAGCCCCTGGCTTTGAACTCTTGATCCTCCTGTCTCAGGCTTCCAAATCACTTTATAGGCAATTTTGCGGGCGATGCCCAGCAATGAAGTCCACTTTTACAATAAATATCAAATTATGCATTTCTTTAACAGAGACATCTTGTAAATCCCAAGAAAAAAACCCCAATAAGGCAATAAAAAATCTGCAGAAACATGAACAATCTACACAAAATGAAACACAAATGGCTTAGTGAAGATGTTCAATACAAACTAAAACAAGTGATTCAATTTCTTTCACTTTTAATGATAAAATCCCACACAAATAAAGTATAACATAATTTAAGGCAGGCGCTGTCTGGCATAGGCCTCTAATCCCAGCACTTTGGGAGGCTAAGACAGGCGAATCCTTGAGTTCAAAGTCAGCCTCAGCAATGGTGAGGCACTAAGCAACTCAGTGAGACCCTGTCTCTACATAAAACACAAAATACGGCTGAGGATGTGGCTCAGTGGTGGAGTGCGCCTGAGTTCAATCTCCAGTACCAAAAAAATAATAACAATAAAATAAAATTCAAATGCACACACTTTAAGACCCAGTAATTTCATATTAAGGAATTCATTCTTCAGGCTGGGGATGTGGCTCAGTGGTAGAGAACTTGCCTAGCATGCACAAGACCCTGAGTTTGATCTGCAGCACAGCAAAACAACATCATCATCAACAACAAAACAACCATTCATCTACTTGCAAACACACACAGAACTTCAAAAGAATAGTCATGGGGGCCGGGATTGTGGCTCAGCGGTAGAGCGCTTGCCTCGCATGCGTGAGGCCCTGGGTTCGATCCTCAGCACCACATACAAAGCAATAAAATAAAGACATTGTGTCCATCTACAACTAAAAAATATTTAAAAAAAAAAAAAAAAAAGAATAGTCATGGTTGGGCTGGGATTGTAGCTTGGTGGTAGAGCGCATGCAAGCGTGAGGCACTGGGTTTGATCCTCAGCACCACATAAAAAAATAAAGATATTGTGTCCATCAACGACCAAAAAAGAAAAAATAAAGATATTGTGTCCATCAACGACCAAAAAAGAAAAAAAGAATAGTCATGGTAGACTTGTTCGTAAGAGCAAAATACACAAATAACTTAGAAACCCATTACTAGGAGACTGGTTATCTACACCTAGTCCTAGAAGAGAACTGTATGTAACCGCTGACAAAAAAAAAAAAAAAAAAGGTAGAACTTTATGTGCTGATAAGGAACAAGCTACAGCAAGTAAAATGAAAGACCACTGTGTTGTACACTGTGAACAGTATCTATGCAAAAAAAGAAAAAACAAAAAAGAAAAAGGTATATACAATTACAAACTTGTAAATTTTTAGATTATCTTTCAAAGAAGAAACGGGTAACAGGGTTGCCTCTGGGGGAGAACTGAGGTATGCGTAGGACTTTTCAACATGTATCCTTTGGTTCTTTTATTTGGATCTGTAATCCTAATAATATTAACATCGTTCAAATATTACAACTAGTTACAGAGTGAAGTTTTCCTCTGATATGCAGCCACCCCTTTTCTTTCCCTAAAAGGAAACCTACGTTACCAGTTTCTTCTGCCAGCTTCCAGAGGCACACCTGTTTTACCTTTTCACTTAAAACAGCTGAGGATAGACCTATTTTAAATTAACAGTGACTACAAAATGAATAAATGGCCCAGGAGACTTACTCATCATCCTCCGCCTCTCGCTTGTGTTTCTTTTTACAGTGAACGGAAACACTGTTGAAACAAACAAAAACCAGTCAATTGAGAAACCTGTGTGAGCTTGAGTTTTCAGCATACCCTCTCGATCCGATAATCCTGCTCACCCGCCACACACCCAGTGTCCCCTTCCTCGCTGAGTGGGATGGAGGCAGGTCACAAGGTCAGCCGGGTAGCGCTGGGTGGTCCCGACAGAACCAGACACACTGAAAAGGAACCTCATCGTTTTGTCAAGGTAATGGGAGATTAGGGAGGAGCACACCGGGGGCCGTCGGTGCAGGCTGTGCGCTCAGCACTCCTTCCACCGCCTCACTACAAGGACCCATTTCTGTCCCCGCACTGCCGACGAGGAATCGAGCGTCCGAGAGGCACTGAAAGTTGTCACCACCAGCGGCCGCGCTGCGGGCGGCAAGGGGAGAGCACGCCGAGGGGACACTCAGGCTCAGGTCGCCCGGGTTCCAATCGGAAAAGTGTCACTTCTGGGGGCGCAGCCGGCAGGGGCTCTGCCTGCACTCCCGGGCGGTGTGACCTCCCGCGATCTACAGTTAACGCCTCCGGGACCCGCTCCTCCTCGCTACGCGGGGCTGGGCAGCCTCCCGCCGAGGGCGCCGGGGAGGGTTAACGAGCCCGCCCGCCCCGCGCCCGCCGGGCTCCTCACCGTCCGCGCGCCGCGCTCCCGCCGGGGCAGCTCGGGGCGGCGCGGGATCCCGGCCGCGGGGCCAGCTCCGAGCCGTCGGCTCCCGGCGCGAAGGCCCGGCCGGGGAAGGCCGGCGGCGGCTGCAGGAAGTCCGAGCTGCCGCTCAAGGGGAGGCCGCTGAAGGGCCGGCCGAGCGCGGCCATGGCTGGAGAGACGAGAAAGCTGCGACCGCGGCCCCGGCCACCCGCGTCCCCAGGCCCGGCAGCTGCCGCCACTGCGACTGCCGAAAGGCGCCCGCCTCCAAGCCCGCTTCGACCCCACGTCACGCCTTCTAGAACCCTCCACCCCGGGCCGCCCAGGGGCACGCCGGGATTTGTTGTGTGTGGAGAGCCGCTGCCGCGAGGGATGCCGGGAGTTGTAGTCCTTGCAGACTACAAGCAAGATGGCTGCCCCAAGACTAGCTCGCTGGGGCTTGAGGGTAGTGATCCCTAGCCAGCCTCTAGCGTGACCTGTGTTCAGATCCTCGGTCCTAAGTAATGTCTGTACTTTAGTTTCTTCGGTAATGAAACGGACCCTATCTACATGGGGTCGATGTGAGGACTTAATGAATTAAAGCCTCTACGACTTGGCGGTGTAACTCGGTGAGGCGCATGCTCAGCATGCACAAGGCCCTGGTTCACTCCATATCACCTGAAAAATATAAAGAAAAGAAAATATCTACATCCTTTAGAACACTGCCCGGCCCACGTACACTCGATGTAACGGTCAATTCCTTCTGTGTTTTAATGTAAACGAACTTTGTGATACCTTAGAGGGAACAACACAGAAGATCAGTAAGAACCTCAGAGTGCTTGTGAAAGGTACTGGCAAAAAAGACTTTTAGCCTCTCCCTGGAACATGCAGAAATGATTGGCAATGCCTCTTGCTTAGGCTTGGCAGACAGGCTAATAGAGTTCGTCCACCCCCATCACTGACCATGCCTTTGGGGACAGGGATGCTGGATTGAAACCAGGGGTGCTTTACTACTAAGACATCCCAGTGTTTTTGTTACTGAGGGTCTCCCTAAGTTATTGAGGTTGACCTTGTACAGCCTCCTCAATTGCTGGGATTACAGGTGTGTACAACTATGCCAGGCAGTTGAAAGACCCGAGCTAAATAAACCCCATGACGGGTCTGGGATTATGGCTCAGTGGTGGAGCTCTTGCTTCTCATGTGTGAGGCACTGGGTTCCATCCTCAGCACCACATAAAAATAAATAAATAAAGGTATTGTATCCATTTACAACTGAAGAAAAGTTAAAAAATAAATAAACCCCACCACGGGCTTTGGACCCTCCAGAAAAACTAGTAGGCCTGAGTTTTGTTCCAGGAAAAGACACACATTGCTCAAGGCTGAAGCCACTCTGGGACCACCCTCAGATCAGCCAATCAAAGAGGTTAAAAACATACACCTGGCATTCCTGAGGTCTAAGTCAGGGTCTAGGAACTATAAATAGTTACTTTGCACAAACTAGCCAATCACTCCCTGCTTTCCCATACCCCACGTGGGTCCCTTAAACTCACCTTGTAATTGGTCATTTTCAAAAGATTTGCAGAAGTCATGATTGGGTCCCCACAAATGTAAGGAACAACCTCGCCCCCCCAGGTTCTGAATGGTCAATATTGTCACCATGGGTGCTATACGATTGTAATTGGTGCTTGTGTAATGATGCAGTGCATACGTCTCATCCACTGTCGCCACCCCTCCCCTTCCCCTATACAAACCCTGCTTAGCCATTGTTCTGGGCTCTCTGCATGGACCCACTGAGTCAGTGAAGTCTGAGAGACCGAGCTTAAGCCTGAATAAAGGCTCTTTGCTTTTACATGCGTGCCTCGGTCTCCCTGGTGGTCTTTGGGGACATCGTGATCTGGGCATTACAGCAGTCATGCCTTATTTTTAAACAGTGTCTTTAGTAGTGCCATTATCCAATCTGCCTTATTTTTTTTTAGTTGTAGATGGACACAATGACTTTATTTTTTTATTTGTTTATGTGGTGTTTAGAATCAAACCCAGTGCCTCACATATGCTAGGCAAGTACACTACCACTGAGCCACAACCCCAGCCCCATAATCTGCCTTACTTAGGAGAATCTCAGTGCCCTTCAGCCAAAACCCACAAAGAACACACCTGTAATTGAACAAAGATGGATTTAATAACTCAATACAGTGAGGAAGTGTCTTACCAAAAGAGTTTCTTACAGGATTTAGACTTGCTTTACGCTCTGGAATTGATACTATAGGGAAGGAGGGATAATTCTAGACTGGGCATCTTTATCTTTTCAAGAAGGTGGGAGGGACAATGAATGTGACTAAACCTGGATGTAATAGGTGTGGAAAAATGCCCATGCACTTGGTGACTTACACCTCCCCCCAAAATGTCTTCCTGATGCTAATTATGCTAACAGGTCCCACCTCCCCCAAGGACAATGTCCTTCTGATGCTAATCCAGGGAGGAAGGAGCAATTCACCATATTGAAATGGTAAATTGAGCATCCCACTGAATTGCTAAACAAGCTCCAAATTCCTGAATGCCCCAGAGAACTGGCACATTCCTCACTAGACCACCTGCCAAAATAGCCTATAAAACCCAGTCCCTTTCTTTGTTCCTGGGCTCACTTTCCACCAGGAAACTGGGTCCCGCATCACCCCCTGCCGGAGTCCCCTGGTTCTGTATGAAGCTCCATTCCTGAATAAAGCTACCAAATGACTTGCAAAGTTTGCTGTCCCCTGCCCTTACAGGATGTTTGGTCATTTTTGCAGTTTGGATGATGTTCAGGTTTTTTTGTTTCGTTTTGTTTTCTGGTGATTTTTGGTTTTTATACTGGTGATTGAACACAGGGGCACTTAACCACTGAGTTTCATCCCCAGCCCTTTCTATTTATTCTTCATTTTGAGACAGGTTCTCACTAAATTGCTTAGGGCCTCACTAAGTTGCAGAGGCTGGCTTTGAACTTGTGGTACTCCTGCCTCAGTCTCCCAAGTCACTGGGATTACAGGCAAGTGCCACCACGCCTGGCTTGGGAGGATATATATATATATATATATATATATATATATATATATATATATATATACACACACACATATATATGTGTATATATATGTATTTATTTATTTTTAATTTTACTTTTTGATGGACCTTTATTTTTCATTCATTTATGTATATGTGGTGCTGAGAATTGAACCCAGTGTCTCACACATGCTAGGCAAGTGCTCTACCACTAAGCCACAACCCCAGCCCTGGAAGAATTTTTTTTTTGGTACTGGAGATTGAACTCGGGGGTACTCAACCACTGAGCCACATCCCCAGTCCTATTTTGTGTTTTATGTAGAGACAGGGTCTTACTGAGTTGCTTAGCACCTCTCCGTTGCTGAGGCTGGCTTTGAACTTGTGATTCTCCTGTCTCAGCCTTCCAAAGTGCTGGGATTACAGGTATGCACCACCGCACCCGGCTGGAAGTATATATATATATATATATATTTTTTTTTTTGGGGAATGAGGATTGAACTCAGGGGCACTTGACTACTGAGCCAGATCCCCAGCCCTATTTTGTGTTTTATGTAGAGACAGGGTCTCACTGAGTTGCTTAGCGCCTCGCCATTGCTGAGGCTGGCTTTGAACTCGCGATTCTCCTGTCTCAGCCTCCCTAAGTGCTGGGATTACAAGCGTGAGCCACTGCGCCTGGCTTGGAAGGATATTTTTTAAAGTGAGGAATGAAAGAATCATTTGTAGAAATGACTCTGGATTTGGGTGTGATTTTTGGTCAGAAAGGCAAAAGCTGTTGTGATACTATTAGCCAGGCTTTGGTGCCCTCCTCTTTAACAACTTTATATAATATTAACATGAAAACAAAGCAGGGACCCAGGTTAGTCCAGTGGCAGATTGATTATGTGCCTAGTATGGACAAGGCCCTGTATTCCATATCCAGCACTGAAAAAAAATGAAGAAGGCAGTGAAAGTCCCACTATAATGTACCTTAGGGCTTTGGACCCCTGAAGGCAAATTATGGAGAATTATTATGCATTTTCTCCCACATTAGCCTGGGGAGAGTAGCCACAGAACTTGACAGTGGTCCTTTTTTTTTTTTTTTTTTTTTTTGGTACTGGAGATTGAACTCAGGGGCACTCGGCCACTGAGCCACAGTCCCAGCCCTATTTTGTGTTTTATGTAGAGACAGGGTCTCACTGAGTTGCTTAGTGCCTCGCAGTTGCTGAGCCTGGCTTTGAACTCGCGATTCTCCTGTCTCAGCCTCCCTAAGTGCTGGGATTACAGGCTTGCGCCACCGCGCCCGGCTCTTGACAGTGGTCCTTGAAAGCACTCCCTCTTCCTAGTGACAGTCCAGCCATGCTTCTTCCATCTCATAACACTGGTAGGTCAGACACATAGACACTTAGACAGTCCGTTCCTGATTCTTTTCTCTGGTAGCTAATTTTATTTGCCTCCCCCCGCCCCACCCCCGTATTGAGAATTGAACCCAGGGGCACTTTACAAGGGAAGTATATCCTCAGTCCTTTTATTTATTTATTTTTAGAATTGTTCTTTTAGTTGAGGATGGACACACTACACCTATTTATTTATTTATATGTGGTGCTGAGAATTGAACCCAGTGCCTCACATCTGCTAGGCAAGTGCTCTACCACTGAGCTACAACCCCAGGCTCCCTATTTATTTATTCATGACAAGGTCTCACTAAATTGCCCAGGCTGACCTTGAACTTCAGATCCTTATGCCTCAGCCTCCTGAGTCACTGGGATTGCAGATATGTGCCACCACAACCACAGATTTTCTGTTGAAATTCCTCAGTCTCCTCCCTGTCACCTTCAAATATCTGCATACATTTGTCCCCCTCCCTGGTTAACAACTGCCATCTCTTGCATCCAAACTGAGCTTTCCAGTATATTGAATATTGTGGTGCTTCTAGGGCTGGAAGGAGGGAGGTACTGAAGATTACATGCAAGGGTAAGTAGTCCACCATGGTGGTGCAGGCCTGTAATCTCAGTGACTTGGAGGCTGAAGCAGGAGGATCTTATGTTCAAGGCCATCCTCAATAATTTAGTGAGTTTCTAAACAACTTAGTGAGACTCTGGCTCAAAATAAAAGTAATGGGGGGCTGGGATTGTAGCTCAGCGGTAGAGCACTTGCCTCGCATGCATGAGGCCCTGAGTTCGATCCTCAGCACCACATACAAAGCAGTAAAATAAAGACATTGTGTCCATCTACAGCTAAAAAATATATATATTTAAAAAAAATTAAAAATAAAATAAAATAAAAGTAATGGCTAGGGGATGTGGCTCAGTGGTAAAACGCCTCTGAGTTCAATCCCCAGTACCCCCTTCCCCCCTCCAAAAGAGAGAGAGTAAGCAGTTCTACTTGAAACTCTTGGAATACTTTATGAAACTTACTTTTCTTCTCCTCCGCCTCCTTCTTCTCTCTCTCTTTTTCTCTCTCTCTTTCTTTCTACCAGGGATTGAACCCAGAGTTGTTTAACCATTTAGACACATCCTCAGTCCTTTTTATTTTTTGAGACAGGGTCTTGCTAAATTGCTGAAGGCCTCAAACCTGTGATCCTCTTGTCTCAGCTTTCCATGTTACTGGGATTGTAGGCGAGTGTCATCACACTTGGCTCTATGAAATGTATTCTGTCACATGGGTTTGAGGGACTAGGGGTGTATGTAGCTCAGTCATAATGCATGTGATCAGTATATACAAGGCTCTGAGTTCAATCTCCTGAAATCAAAAAAGAACAACAACAAAAATGGTAGCCTTGATACTATGGGTTAACTTAAAATATAATAATAATATTCTAAAGATGAGGTTTGTGGCCAGGTGTGGTGGTGCATACCTGCAGTCCCAACTACTTGGGAGGCTAAGGCAGGAGGACTGCTTGAGCCCAGGAGACTGAGGCCATCTTCAGCAACATAGAGAGACACTGTTTTAAAAAAATAGGAAGAGCCGGGCGCGGTGGCTCACGCTTGTAATCCCAGCACTTAGGGAGGCTGAGACAGGAGAATCGCGAGTTCAAAGCCAGCCTCAGCAACAGCGAGGCGCTAAGCAACTCAGTGAGACCCTGTCTCTACATAAAACACAAAATAGGGCTGGGGATGTGGCTCAGTAGTCGAGTACCCCTGAGTTCAATCCCAGGTACCAAAAAATAAAAAAAATAAAAAAAATAAAAAAATAAAAAAATAGGAAGGTTTGAAATAGGAAACTAGAAATTTTTAAACAGCCTGTTGTGATTAACATCAGTGAAAGTGATCACACTGTCCTTGGTTTCCTTGGTGCCCATGTCTGAGGTAGGAAAATGGACAAAGGGTCCGAGCAGTGAAGCATCCTCCTTGTCTCCACAGTGTCCCAAGGAAGAATGGAGGGGCTCCTGGATACATTCTTGGCTATTCATTAGCCTCCTTGCTCTCACATATTTTAAAAAGTCAAATTTATTAATTTTTTCCAATTTTTAAAAAAATTTTTATTTTTTGGTACTGGAGATTGAACTCGGGGCACTCAACCACTGAGCCACATCCCCAGCCCTATTTTGTGTTTTATGTAGAGACAGGGTCTCACTGAGTTGCTTAGCGCCTCGCCATTGCTGAGGCTGGCTTTGAACTCGCGATTCTCCTGTCTCAACCTCCTAAGTGCTGGGATGACAGGCTTGCGCCACCGTGCCCGTCTTCCAATTGGATTTATTAATAAGGTTTCACCCAGACAGTTTCCCTGCATGGCGCTTGAATATGGCCTACAATTTCCTTTATGTTGTTTCTGCATGGACAGGAGGACAGGAGGACAGAATGCAGGTGCTAGCACTGGTCCACTCAGTTCAAGGTATGCTCCTTCCTACTCAGTGCACATTCCTGTGGTGATGAGGAGATTAAATCAAAGGCACTCTCCAAAGGCAGCTCCTACAAGTGCCTTGGCTATCTTTCATTATTCTAAACTGTACAAGTTTTGCTCATTAACAGTGTTAGAATAGGGTTTGCATTAATAAAAACATGTTTAAAACATGTAGATTGAGCTGAGGGTATGGGTCAGTGGTAGAATGTTTGCCTAGGATGTGTGAGGCCCTGGATTTAATCCCCAGCACCATTAAAAAAAAGTGTGGATCCATTAGAATTATTTTACTGGTATTAATATGGTGTAAAGTCTGGTGAGCTATTTTTACCTTTCCACACTCAAGACGGCATCCTATGTTTAATTTTTTTTGATACTAGGGATTGAACCCAGGGATGCTTTACCACTGAGCCACACCTCTAGCCCTTTTTATTTTTTACTTTGAGACAAGGTTTCACTAAATTGCTTAGGGCCTTGTTATGTTGCTGAGGCTGGCCTTGAACTTGTGATCATCCTGCCTCACCCTCCTGAGTCACTGGGATTACAGGCGTGCACCATCTTGCCCAACTGAGGCTATATTCCTTTTTTTTGGTACTGGAGATTGAACTCAGGGGCACTCAACCACTGAGCAATACCTAGAGGGAAATTTTAGCTATAAACACTCATTTTAGAAAGAAGAAAGGTCTAGCTGGACACGGTGGCACAAGTCTGTAATCCCAGCACTTAGGGAGGCTGAGACAGGAGAATCACGAGTTCAAAGCTAGCCTCAGCAATGGTGAGGCGCTAAGCAACTCAGTGAGACCCTGTCTCTACATAAAACACAAAATAGGGCTGGGGATGTGGCTCAGTGGTCGAGTACCCCTGAGTTCAATCCCCAGTACCAAAAAATAAAAATAAAAATAAATAAATAAAATAAAGTATAAAGGTCGCTTTAGACAAACTGAAGTAATTAACCCTACAAAGAAAGACCATACCCATATAGGATCGTGAACTCTACCAGATAGTTAAGAAAAATCAAGAACAATCTTTCACAAACTCTTCCAGAAAACAGAATAGGAGGGAATCTTCCAACTTATACTATAAGACCAGTATTATTCCGCTACTGAAACCAGAAATAGTTGTCACAAGAAAACTACAGAACAACATAATTTCTGAATATAGCTACCAAGCCTCCTTTGGAACACTAAGACTCTGTAAAATATTCTTAGTGCAAT
>CM053407.1:108446798-108459920 GCA_028644305.1 Xerus rutilus
ACACAGAGAATTTCAAGAAAACCCGGTCAGGAAGGGGAGGGGTTGGGTACAGGAAGAGAAGGCCATAGTCCTTCCTGATGGGTCAGGAAAACTCGCTGATTGACAGGAGGCGTGTCCACTAGTGACGTCACATCTGGCTTGCAGCTCTGCTGACCAGCTTCCTTATTTGGGCATCCTGGACCCTGACCAAACCTGACACAATGAGTCTTTCTTTTTTTTTTGGTACTGGAGATTGAACTCAGCGGCACTCGACCACTGAGCCACATCCCCAGCCCTATTTTGTGTTTTATGTAGAGACAGGGTCTCACTGAGTTGCTTAGCGCCTCGCCATTGCTGAGGCTGGCTTTGAACTCGTGATTCTCCTGTCTCAGCCTCCCTAAGTGCTGGGATTACAGGCTTGAGCCACCGCGCCCGGCTAAATTCTAGCTTCTTTTAAAATGATCAAGAGATGGTTGACAGTGTCAGAACCTTGACACAGAAGCAGTTACCAGAGCTGGACAGTGTCTTTCACTGTTGTCTCCAATTTGGAGATGGTGAACGTGCTCTGTGGTTCCTCAAAGCCTGTGCCTTTCTCCTCTCAGGTCCACCTCCAGCACTGTCCCCAGTGTTTCCTGCCTGGCCCCTTTACCCCTTTGTATGTTCACCATTAATTTCTTTTTTTTTTTTAATATTTATTTTTTTAGTTGTAGGTGGATAGAATATCTTTATTTTATTTTTATGTGGTGCTGAGGATTGAACCCAGTGCTTCACATGTGCTAGGCAAGCACGCTACCACTGTACCATAACCCCAGCCCCCACCATTAATTTCTGAGTCTCCCTGGCTTCTCAGAAATGATTCCTGGAATGGAAAAGATGATGTCTTTATTTTTTCATAGCGACATCTGATATAACCAACATGTCCTCCAAAGTGGCAGAACCAAAGGAATTCTTTGTTTTAGCAAACTCAGGTCCATGTTGGGTATAGCCATTTGTTATTTCCCATTGAATGCCCTAGGTGGCTTGACTGCTTTGGTGACTCAGAAAGCATGCTTTTTTCTTTGCCAGGAGGGGGGAAAAATTGGACATGAGTAGGAATACGTATTTTGAGTCTTATGAATTCTGACAGGAAACCATTAAACCTCTGGGTGGTCTTGGGGGCACCTGATAGCTTCTCTTTGCTTGTCTGGATTCTTTTTTTTTTTTTTTTTTAAATATTTGTTTTTTAGTTGTAGGTGGACACAATATCTTTATTTTATTTTTATGTGGTGCTGAGGATCGAACCCAGTGCCTCCCGCGTGCTAGGCGAGCACGCTACCACTGCGCCATAACCCCAGCCCCTGCTTGTCTGGATTCTATTACTCTTCTTCCACGTCTGCACAGGCTTTGGAGATAGTACCTCAGATCAAAACCTGCCTCTGGTGTGGTGCAGGCCCTGGTAAATGGCACCTCTTGGCAGGAACTGTTTAACTCCTCAGCTGGTACTTAATCTTGGTTGTTTCAGTCTCCCTAAGATCACAGGCTTTGCAGACAGACCTCCATTTGAATCTTGACTTTCTTACCTTGTAGCAGTCTGTTTACCTCTAAAATGAGTTGAATTGGGTTTAATTTGAAGGAATCATGATGCAAAATACTGCAAATAGTGAGCATATTGGTATATAGTAATCCTACAGCAGGTATAAAATTTCATTGTTTTGGTTATTTGTCATCTCCCCAAACAGTTAGGAAGCATCTGACAACAGTTGAGTCTGCATATCTCTTCCAGGGCTGAACAGTCTCTCTCTTTTTTTTTGGTACTGGGGATTGAACTCAGGGGCACTCGACCACTGAGCCACATCCCCAGCCCTATTTTGTGTTTTATGTAGAGACAGGGTCTCACTGAGTTGCTTAGTGCCTCGCCGTTGCTGAGGCTGGCTTTGAACTCAGGATTCTCCTGTCTCAGCCTCCCTAAGTGCTGGGATTACAGGCTTGAGCCACCGCGCCCGGCTGCTGAACAGTCTCTTAACGTACAGACTTGGTACTCTGTTGGAAGGATATTTACTCTGCTATGAAAGGCTTGATTTTGTCATCAAAGTAGAAATAGTAAAGTAGGACTGGGGGTGTAGCTCAGTGTAGGTCACTTGCCTAGAATTGCAAGGTGTTTGGTTTGATCCCCAGCACAACATTTGTGTGCACATGCATGCACACATACACACACACACACACAAATTAGTAAGGTTGTGATTACAATTTAAAAAATCACATTTAAGGGGCTGGGGTTGTAGCTCAGTGGTAGAGCGCTTGCTTCGCGTGCGTGAGGCCCTGGGTTCGATCCTCAGCACCACATACAAAAAGCAATAAAATAAAGACATTGTGTCCATCTACAACTAAAAAAAAAAAAATTAAAAAAAAAAAAAAAAAATCACATTTAAGTGCTATGTGTCATGCACTATGCTAAGCAATTCACATAGATTACTTTATTTAATATTCACAATAATCTGTGTGTTAGGTACGAATATTATCACTGCTAGAGTTTGGATTTGAAATGTTCCTTAAAGGACCATGGGTTAAGGGCTTGGTCCCCAGGCTGTAGTGCTTTTGGGAGGTGATGGAAGCTTTAGGATGTGGGGCCTATTTGTAAGAAATTAAGTCAGCAGAAAGTTGTGCCTTAGAAGGGGATACTGAGACCCTGACCCCTTCTTATCTGCCTTCTGGTCTCCACAAAGTGAGCAATTGTTTCCTGCAGGGGCTTCCTACCATGATGTGCTGCTGCCTCACCACAGGAGCCACGCAGCATGGCCGATGGATCATGGACTAGACCTCCGAAACTGTGAGCTGGAATCAACCTTTCCCCTTTGTAAATTATCTCAGGTATTTTGTCACAGTGATGCAGACTAATATAATCACCCATTTTAATATATATATTTTTTTTTAATATTTTTTTAGTTGTAGATGGACACAATGTCTTTATTTTATTGCTTTGTATGTGGTGCTGAGGATCGAACCCAGGGCCTCACGCATGCGAGGCAAGCGCTCTACCGCTGAGCCACAATCCTAGCCCCCCATTTTAATATTTTAATGTATTTTTTGGTATTGGGGCATCTTGAATGTTAAGCATGCCCTCTACATACACAGAGCTATAACCCCAGCCCCTATGACTACTTTTTAATTTAACTTTAAATTAAAGTGGTGCTGAGGATTGAACCCAGGGCATGACACATGCTAGGCAAGTGCTCTACCACTGAGCCACACCCACACCTTATCAACCTTTCTCACCTGGATCACACTTTCAAAAATGAGGAAAGTAAGTAGAGGAGCTGGATTCAAACCCATGTGTATTAGCTTGTCTGGGCTGCCATTACCAAAATACTATAGACTAGATAGCTTAAATAGCAGAAGTTCATTTTCTTTCTTTCTTTTTTTTTTTTTTTTGGGTACTAGAGATTGAACTCAGGGGCACTCGACCACCGAGCCACATCCCCAGCCCTATTTTGTGTTTTATGTAGAGACAGGGTCTCACTGAGTTGCTTAGCGCCTCGCCGTTGCTGAGGCTGGCTTTGAACTCGCGATTCTCCTGTCTCAGCCTCCCTAAGTGCTGGGATTACAGGCTTGAGCCACCGCGCCCGGCTCAGAAGTTCATTTTCTTACAATCCCAAAGCCTGGAAGTCCAAGATCAAGGTGCCGACATGGTCATTTAGGTTGCAGAATCTAATTATTTTCTCAGAAGCCCCATCTCCATATATAGGCACCCTAGGTGTTAGGACTTTAAAATATGAATTTTGGGGAGGTGGACACAAGCATTCAGTTCGCAACACCAGCACTGTGTGACCCCAAAGCCTGGGAAGACACAGCTGCAAAGTAGTCAAAACCTGTTTTTTTTTGGATACTATTATTAGGACAGATGTGGGTAGTAGGGAGGGGGTGAATAATTTGCTTCACTTGTTAGTCAGAAACTAATCCAAGTGGGGCTGCCAAGTTTTTAGACATCTAGAAACATACCTCCCACAGGGCTTTGTTAAGGAACACTTGAAAGAGTTCCTGGATTTAGAGGTCCCACTAAACTTGGAATTTAGACAAAAAGGGAAGGGATTTGGAAGAAGAAAAAATAATCCTACTAACCTCAGAAACCATGTTGTTTTAAAGCTTATCCCCCAAATCAGAAATGGTTTGCTCTGGGGCCTAACAGCTTTTCCAGCTCATGGCAACAGGTGAAGGGAAAGTTTCTTTCAAGTTCCTCCAAAGATGTGTTTGAGGCAATTTCTTTTTGTGGTCAGATTGTTTTGGTCCTGATCACTGTTCTGAGGAAGGAATGAAAATTGTCTACAGAAGTATTTCAAACCTCTTTTGATTTCATTTCCTCCTCCTTTGCAAGAGCACTAAAGGTAACTGGGACATTTGCTTGCATTAAAATCATTTACTTAAAGGACTCCTGGTATGTTTTTGGACAAGTGAGCTATTCATGTAAATTTCAATGGAGGAGGGAGATGGAGATTGTACAGATAGTCCCAAGTACCTTTAGGTCCAACACCTGCTGTGACTAATTTGCCTTGTGAAGACCAGTAAACACTAAAATGTTTACTGAATATAATGGGATCAGTACTCACAAAATATAAATTTTTTTTTTTTTGGTACTGGGGATTGAACTCAGGGGCACTCAACCACTGAGCCACATCCCCAGCACTATTTTGTGTTTTATGTAGAGACAGGGTCTCACTGAGTTGCTTAGGGCCTCGCCATTGCTGAGGCTGGCTTTGAACTCGCGATTCTCCTGTCTCAGCCTCCCTAAGTGCTGGGATTACAGGCTTGAGCCACCACGCCCAGCTACAAAATATAAATTTTTAGACAATGACAAGGAACAGCAAAAGAGCTGCAGTTTTAAGCTTTTGGACAATTTGGTTTAGACCCCTGATTTTTTCAATCATCAATAAGTGATTCTTTCTAGAAGTGTTTGAATTTAAAAAAAAAAAATTTTTTTTTAGTTGGTACTGAAGATTGAACTCAGGGGCACTAGACCACTGAGTTAAGAGGGCATGCTTAGCCGGGTGCGGTGGCTCAAGCCTGTAATCCCAGCACTTAGGGAGGCTGAGACAGGAGAATCGCGAGTTCAAAGCCAGTCTCAGCAATGGTGAGGCGCTAAGCAACTCAGTGAGACCCTGTCTCTACATAAAACACAAAATAGTGCTGGGGATGTGGCTCAGTGGTCGAGTACCCCTGAGTTCAATCCCCAGTACCACAAAAAAAAAGAAAAAAAAAAAAAAAAAAAAAGAGGGCATGCTTAACATTCAAGATGCCCCAATACCAAAAAATATATTAAAATATTAAGAACATGGAAATAGTAACAAAAGAGTGTCAACTATCCAGAGAATAATTAAAGCTGTTCCACTGCACCCTGGAGGAGCAGAAATTGGGGCTAACCTTTAATATCACACTAGTTCTTGCTAGCATTATCTGCAGGCCAAAGAGACTCCTAGGGTGGCTTTGCTTGTTATCAAACAGAATATACCCAAGGCCACTGTAACAAAGGGGACTATATATCAAAGTGAAAGTCATGGATTAAAAAGAAGCTGTGGCTCTTGGGCAGAGGTCAGTAAACCCTGGCCAAATCTGGCTTATTGCCAGCTTTATAAATAAAGTCTTGTCTCTTTCTATTTTTTTTTTCTGGTAAATGAAGTTTGATTGAAACACTGGCCTCATCTATTTGTTTAAATATTATCTTGGCTGCTTTTGGGCTACAATGGAAGAGTTGAGAAGTTATAAGAGAGGTCATATGAGCCCATGAAGCCTAAAATATTCACTATCTGGCCAGGTGCAGTAAAAGGTAGGGCCTCAAGTTGTCCCCTTCCCCACCTCCTCATCCACTGGCCTAGGTGGGATGTTTCCTGTATGAGGAGTAACATGAAGTCAGCTGAGTGACCACTCAAGCTCTGACCTGGTTGTGTTTCCTCTGGCACAGTGAACTTTGCCATCCATTAAGGCTTGAGCCACAGACTGAAATAAAATGATATAAATGGTTAAAGCATTCCTATTTTCAATTAGCAGAAGTCAGAAAAGAAATACAGAAAATTTATTTTTAAAACTTTAAATTAGTAATTAATTAGAGGGAATCTTCTTTAACTTGATCTTTTCTTCTATGTTTGAAAAGTATTTCATCTTTGTTAAAATTTCCTTGGCTTTTTCAAAGTCATCTGAAATAAACAAGAGACATTGATGTGAGGCTTCATTTAAAGCAAGAATAAAATCAACTTGCTGGGGCTGGGGTCGTGGCTCACTGGTATAGTGCTTGCCTTCCATGCGTGAGGCATTGGGTTCGATCTTCAGCACCACATAAAAATAAATAAATAAATAAAATAAAGATATTGTGTTCATCTACAGCTAAAAAAAAAATTAAAAAACAAACAAACAAACTTGCTGGGTGCAGTGGCACACGCCTGTAATCCCAGTGACTGGGGAGGTTGAGGCAGGAGGATCATAAGTTGAAAGCCAGCCTCAGCAAAAGTGAGGTGCTAAGCAACTCAGTGAGACCCTGTCTCTAAATAAAATACAAAACAGGGCTGGGGATGTGGCTCAGTGGTCAAGTGTCCCTAAGTTCAATCCCTGGTACCCCAAAAACAAAACAAAACAAAACAAAAAAAAAAAGAAAACCAACTCTTGCAACTATAGCAGCCAGATCAAAGCTAAGCCTGGGCTCTGGAGGGCCCCTCAACTGTTCAGAAAATCAGCAAAGGGGAGTGAAGACATCTGAATTGTTATGAGGATAAAAAGATTAACCAAAAGGAGGTAAGAGCACATGTTTACAAGGTTTGGATAAATCAGAGAAAATGATGCTCTTCATGACAGTCCCAAATAATAAATGGACTGTGTTTTAATAGTTTTCCCCTAACACATATGGTGGTAACCCTGCAGAGGCCGTAGAAGCACCAGATGCTCCTTTTATGCCAGGTGCCAAGGCACAGAGCTGTCCTTGGGGGGCTTCTAGTCTCTGAGAATGATACCCTAAGCTGGTGGCTTTCAAGTGCCTCCAAGGGGACACTTGACAATGTCTAAGGCATTTTTAATTGCTATAACCAGGGAGGTGTTACTGGCATCTAGTGGGTACAAGCCAGGGATGCTAATAAATATTTTTTTTTTCTTTTTTGGTACTGGGGATTGAACTCAGGGATACTTGACCACTGAGCCACATCCCCAGCCCTATTTTGTGTTTTATGTAGAGACAGGGTCTCACTGAGTTGCTTAGTGCCTCACCATTGCTGAGGTTGGCTTTGAATTTGTGATTCTCCTGTTTCAGCCTCCTAAAGTGCTGGGATTACAGACGTGCACCACCGTGCCTGGTGCTGATAAGTATCTTTAAGTGCAAAGACAGCACTTTATGACAAAGAATTATCTGACTCAAAATGTCAGTAATGCTGAGGATGAGAAACTTGGACTTAGATAAAATCACATCACAAAATAATGTGATGAGTGCTAAAGTGAAGATATGTTACAACTACCCATATTGAAAATAAAATATGAAGCAGAAAAAAAATTACAAAAGAATACATAAAGAATGATGCTATTTATACAAAGATAAAAAATATGCAAAAGTAAGTGATTTACTAAGAAAAACAATGGAATAATTAATAGAAAATTTGGGAAAGTGGTTACTGTGAAAAGGAGATGTAATAGCAAAGGGCCTACTGGGAGCTTGTAAGACCATGTTCCATTTTTTTTTTTGGTACTGGGGATTTAACACAGGGACAGTTGTTTTAGCCACACCCCCAGCCCTATTTTGTATTTTATTTAGAGACAGGGTCTCACTAAGTTGCTTAGCACCTCACCTTTGCTGAGGATGGCTGTGAACTCGTGATCCTCCTTCCTCAGCCTCCTGAGCCACTGGGATGACAGGTATGCACCACCATGCTCCACTATCTTTTTTTTTTTGATTGACAAAATACCTGTATTCTGTTTATTTAGTTTTTTTATGTGGTGGTGGGGATTGAACCCAGTGCCTCATGCATACTAGGCAAGCGCTCTACTACTGAGCCACAACTGTAGCCCTTTAATTTTTTAATATTTATTTTATTGTATTTATGTATGTATGTAGGTATGTATATATTTATTTATATTGGTATTGGGGATTGAATCCAGATGCACTTTGTCACTGAGCCACATCTCTAGCCCTTTTATTTTTTATTTTCAGACAGGGTCTCACTAAGTTGCTAAGGCTGGTGAACTTGCAATCCTCTTGCCTCAGCATCCTGAGTTGTTGGGATTACAAATGTGTACCACTGCATCTGGCTAATTTTTTAATACTCAAATATCTGAAAATTAGGGTAAAATATAGTTTATCAGGTTAATTAAAAATTTTTTTTTAGTTGTTGATGGACCTTTATTTTTTTCATTTATTTATATGCGGTGCTGAGAGTCAAACCCAGTTCCTCATGCAGCTAGGCAAGTGCTCTACCACTGAGCCACAACCCCAGCCCTGATTTTTTTTGGTGGTGCAGGGGCTTGAACCCTGGGCCTCACACATGCTAGGCAAGTGCTCTACCACTGAGTCATACCCCTGACCCTTTACTCCTTTACTTCACTAACTTACATGTTATATGTCTTTATATTTATATAGTTGAGTATTAACCCCCCCCCCATCCTTGGTACTGGGGATCAAACTGAGCGCCTATTGTGGTTTGTCACTAAGCTGTATACTCCAGCCCAGCCGGGGCCTCTTTTATTTTTTTTTTCCTCCTTTTTTTGAGAGTCTTACTGTTGCCTACTGGCCTTGAACTCCTGGGCTCAAGTGATCCTTCAGCCTCAGCCTCCCAAGGAGCCGGCTTACAAATGTATAGCATTGAGTATGGCTGAAGGTCTTGTCCGTTACCCTAACCCCATTGTGGGGATTGCACCCAGAGAATATCTACTACTGAGCCACAGCCCTAGTCCCTTTTATTTTGAGACAAGGTCTCACTAAGTTCCCAGGCTAGCCTCAAACTTGTGATCCTCCTGCCTCCACTTCCCAACTAGCTGAGATTATAAGTGTTGTGCCACTGCACTTGGCTTCTATTACTGTTTTTTTTTTTTTTTTTTTTTTTGGTACTGGGGATTGAACTCAGGGGTACTCGACCACTGAGCCACATCCCCAGCACTATTTTGTGTTTTATGTAGAGACAGGGTCTCACTGAGTTGCTTAGCGCCTCGCCCTTGCTGAGGCTGGCTTTGAACTCGCGATTCTCCTGTCTCAGCCTCCCAAAGTGCTGGGATTACAAGCGTGAGCCACCACGCCCGGCACTCTTACTGTTTTGAACAAACTTGTTTGTTAGATCAATTGAGAATAAGGAAAATAAAAGTATTTATTTGACATTCATTTATTCCTTTTCTAATACTCTTCTTTCCTCTGGGTAGACCTAAGTTTCTGACTCATAGCATTTGCCTTCTATTTCTTTTTTTCTGTGGTTCTGGCAATCAAGTCCAAGGCCTCGTGCACGCTAGGCAAATGCTCTGTCACTGAGCTATACCTAGTCTTTTCCTTCTCTCTCAAGAACTCCTTTTCTTTTAAGACAGGTATGCTGGCACCAAATTCCTTCAGGTTTTTTTTTCTGAGCAAGTATTTTTCCTTCAGATTTGAAGGATGATACTATGATACAGAATTCTAGGATGACAGGTTATTTCTCTTAACACTTTGAATATTTCAATTTTTATACCTTACCTTACCTTCTTGCTAAAGTAGAATAGAAGTACTTTCCTCTCATTTAATATTTCATTGGCATATTAGTGTTTTTGGTTCACTGTTTCTACAGCAAGACTATAACTCCTTAAAGAGAGAAATATAGATTTCATACATATTTTATATTTCCAGGTACCTATCAGAGGATAAGTATATAAAAGCTACTTATTGAATGAACAGTTATGCCTCAATGCTTAAAATGTCTTTCTATCTAAAAAAGTCAAGAAATAGAATACCTTGTTCAAAAGCTCTGCTCACGTTGTCAGTACATTCTTTCTGTTTAGCTGAAAGACAAAACCATTAGCTTAGTTTTTCTCTTTAAATACTTATGATATGAAGATGCCACTTTGTAATCATCCAGCTTTCAACAGACAGGAAGCTTGGATTCAAGGTTACGGTTTTATAACCTGTGTCTCTGCATATACCTGGATGGCAGCTGCAGTTTCATGCAGTACTGGGCCAGGGGCAGTGGCACATGCCTGTAATCCCACCTACTCAGAGCTGCTGGCTGAATTGGGAGGATCACAAGTTCAAGGTCAGCCTCAGCAACTTAGTGAGACCCTGTCTGAAAATAAAAAATAAAAAAGGCTGTGGGTGTAGTTCAGTGGTAGAGTACCCCTGGGTTAAATCCACAGTACTGCTCCCAAAAATAAATAAATGAAAAGAAAAAATAAAAAGAAGCAACACTGGGTGACTCTAGTTATACTTTTTTTTTTTTTGCATTAGGGATTGAACCCAATGATGCTCAACCACTGAGCCACATCCCCAGCCCTAGCTCTTTTTATTTTTTCATTTTGAGACAGGACCTTGATAAGTTGCTCAGGCTGGCTTTGAACTTATGATCCTCCTGCCTCAGCTTCCTGAGCCACTGATTACCACTGCACCCAGTTACACTGTTGTTTTTTAGCTGATGGAGAGGCAATCGTTAAGCTTTATAAAATTGCTAGAGAATCAAATTAAAAAAAGGGGGTACGGGGAGTGCTATAGTTTGGCAAGTATCTCCCAAAGGTCCATGTATTAAAGGCTTGGTCACTAGCCTAGTGAAAAGTGGTAGAACCTTTAGGATGTGAGGCCTAGTAGAAGGAAGTTAGGTCATTGTGGGTCATGCCCAAGATGATGATTTTGGGGCCCTGGTCTTTCTTCTTTCACTCTTTTTGCTTCCTGGCTTCCCTGTGGTGAGTAGCTTCCTCCACTGTCTGCTCCTGCCATGATGTACTGCCCCACCATGGGCCCCAAAGCAACTGTGTCAACCAAACATGAATGTGGACTTATAGCTGGGCATGGTGATGCACGCCTGTACGTACGGTGACTTGGGAGCCAGGAAAATCAGAAAATTGAGTCCATCTTCAGCAACTTAGCAAGATCCTAAGCAATTTAGCAAGACCCTGTCTCAAAATAACAAATAAAAATAAAATGGGCTGGGGATGTGGCTCAGTGGTAAAGCACACTTGGGTTCAATTCTCAGCACTGCCCCCTAGAAGACTGATACCTCTAAAACTGTGAGCCAAAATAAACATTTATTTATTTATTTATTTTTATTTTTTTGGTACTGGAGATTGAACTCAGGGGTACAGGACCACTGAGCCCCATCCCCAGCCCTATTTTGTGTTTTATGTAGAGACAAGGTCTCACTGAATTGCTTAGTGCCCCAACATTGCTGAGGCTGGCTTTGAACTCCTGATCCTCCTATCTCAGCCTCCCTAAGTGCTGGGATTACAGTCTTGTGCCACTGCCCCTGGCTTCTTCTTTTTTTATTTGTAAGCAGGTGTTTTCACAGAGATGAAAAGCTGACTCACACAGGGGCAGAAGGATATGCCTTATCGTCTCCAATAAGCAGCCTTCAAGATTTCCGTGAGAAAATTAGCACCTGAGCATCACCTATCAGCAGGGCACACCAAGTGTTTTAAGCAACCACTTGCAAATTACAGAGCCACCTGGGAGAAACAACATTCACATCACAGGTATCTTAAGAGAGAGGATGCCATTTGCAGGTAAATGGATGGAACTGGAGAACATTATGCTAAGCGAAGTAAACCAATCCCAAAAAACCAAAGGCTGAATGTTCTCTCTAATAAGTGGATGCTGATCCATAATGTGGGAAGGGGCACGGGGAGAATGGAGAAACTTTGGTCAAAGGAGAGGGTAAGGTAGGGATGGGACCTAGGGGCAGGCAAGATGGTGGAATGTGATGGACAACAATGCCCTATATTCATGTATGACTGCACATATGGTGTAATTCTATATCGGTACACCCAGAGAAATGAAAAGTTGTGCTCCATTTGTGTTCAATAAATTGAAATGCATTCTGCTGTCATGTAAACCTAATTAGAATAAAAAATATATATTAGAAAAAAGAGAGGATGCCAAATGAAATAAACAAGGAGCTACCCATATTTCTTTTGTTTCTTCATCAGAAAATAAGGAATATTACAAAAACTGAGTTTTCCAGATATAAAGAGTATCAATCATTTATACAGTGCCTTCTTTTTAAAGCACTTTCAAATACATCTATAACCAAGGTAGGCAGTTAATGACAGGTAGTGAAGGAATTGTCCCATGACTGGGAACTGCAGGAGTTGGGAATAGAAACCCAGTCACCTTACTTCTAGTTTAGTGTTTGAATCTGGCCTCTCAGGTAGCAACTGGCATCAACAAAAGAGCACTGGACTGTAAGTCTGAAGGCTCTGAAGTCCTGATCCCAAAACTAACTGATTCTGTGACCTACTACATTTACTTAAGAAGGCCTGACAGGTACCTGTTGGGGAGGAAATTTAGAAATTAAATCTAAATTAAGATCAGTTCTGTGTGCTCAAAGTCAAGAGCTAGACTAAGTGTGTTACCTGTTTGATTTATCTTTTTTTTTTTTTTTTTAGTATTAGGGATTGAACTCAGTGGCACTCGACCACTGAGCTACATCCTCAGCCCTATTTTGTGTTTTATGTAGAGACAGGGTCTCACTGAGTTGCTTAGCCCTCGCCGTTGCTGAGGCTGGCTTTGAACTCACAATTCTCCCGTCTCAGCCTCCCTAAGTGCTGGGATTACAGGCTTGCGCCACCGCGCCCGGCTCTGTTTTATTTATCTTTACCTCGTTTCCTTATAACAAGCAGTACTAATATTCTCTGTTTTACGGATCAGGAAACTGAGGCCCAGATGGGTGACTTTTTAAGGTCACTCAAAAAGTCAGAAGCACTGCTGGTAGTGGACGCAAGTCTCCTTTCCCTCGGAGCTTCATGCCGCTCTGCTTTCTGAAGCAGCAAGCCAGGCTGACTGCGTGCTCTGGGTCTCTCTTTTCTGCATACCACCTAGTCCTAATGCTACTAAAACATCCCTAGTTGACAGTCTCCTTGCTATAACTTCTATTTTATAGCCTTTAATTTTTTTTTTTGGTACTGGGGATTGATCTCAGGGGCACTCGACCACTGAGCCACATCCCCAGCCCTATTTTGTGTTTTATGTAGAGACAGGGTCTC
>CM053407.1:108460420-108480198 GCA_028644305.1 Xerus rutilus
CCAGCACTTAGGGAGGCTGAGACAGGAGAATCGCGAGTTCAAAGCCAGCCTCAGCAACGGCGAGGCACTAAGCAACTCAGTGAGACCCTGTCTCTACATAAAAAACACAAAAAATAGGGCTGGGGATGTGGCTCAGTGGTCGAGTGCCCCTGAGTTCAATCCCTAGTACCAAAAAAAAAAAAAAAAAAAAAAAAAAAAAATTCTTTCTGGATGGGGCTGGGGCTGTAGCTCAGTGGTAGAGCGCTTGCCTAGCATGTGTGAGGCACTGGGTTCGATCCTCAGCACCATGTATAAATAATAAATGAATAAAATATCAACAACTAAAAAAAAAAAAAATAAAAAAAAAAAAATTCTTTCTGGAGCCAGGCGTGGTGGCGCACTTCTGTAATCCCTCCACTTTGGGAGGCTGAGACAGGAGAATCGCGAGTTCAAAGCCAGCCTCAGCAATGGGGAGGCACTAAGCAATTCAGTGAGACCCTGTCTCTACATAAAACACAAAATAGGGCTGGGGATGTGGCTCAGTGGTCGAGTGTCCCTGAGTTCAATCCCAGGTACCAAAAAAAAAAAAAAAAAATTCTTTTTGGTTTTAAACCTGAGGACGTTGGGAAGCAACCTAAAGCTTTTAAGCAAGGCCAAGGATGGTGATTAATTTGGGTTTCAAAAAAATTACACAACGACAGGAATATTTAAATTTGCCTTGAAGGTAGACAGACCAGTTAGGAGCTACTGCAGCTGTCCAGGTGAGAGGGAATGGTACTTGGAACAGGGTTGTAGCAGTGAAATGGTGATAGGTGGATGGATTTGAGACACATTTAGGTCACTCTTTAGGACTTGGGGATGGATTGACTATGAAGGCAAGGGAGAATTAACTTGTTGAAGATATCTCCTAAGGGTTTATAATTGTTCAACTATATGTTGTTGAACAATTAACAGATGGAACATGGGAAGAGGCACGGTGATTTGGTGGGAGGGCAAACAAGGGAGACATATAACTTTCAGTTTAGGCAGGCTGGGTTAGAGTATATAAACTTCATGAAGGCACAGACCATGTCTTTTTTGTTCCTTGCTGTATCCTATGTCATGTATAGTGCCTGATACATAGAAGGTGAACTGTAAATATTTCAGAAAGTACGTAAGTACATATATAATCTGTATGAGAACCTGGGAATCTTTTCTATGTGGAATGGTTAATTTTATGTGTCAACTTGGACAGGCTGTGGTGCTCTGTTTTTGACCAAATTCTGGTCTACACCAGGCATGACGGCACATACCTAAAACCCAGCTAATCAGGAGGATGAGGCAGGAGGATCGATCACAAGTTCAATGCCAGCCAGGGCAACTAAATGAGAACCTGTCTCAAAATAAAGAACAAAAAGGACTGGGGATGTAGCTCAGTGGTAAAGCACTCCTGAGTTTAATCCCCAGCACTGGGAAACAATAACAACAAAGGTCTAGGTGATGCTGTGAAGGTGTTTTTAGATGTGATTAATATTTACAATCAGTTGACCTTATTTTATTAATTTTCTGCAGTGCTGGAGATCAAACCTAGGGCTTTGCCCAAGCTCAGCAGGTGTCTAACTTAGAGCTACATCCTCAGCTCTCAGTTGACTTTAAGTAAAGATTATCCTGGATAATGTGAGAGGGCTTCCTTCAATCAAGTAAACACATTAAATATAAAAACAGAGAAAGAATACTGCTTCAAGACTTAGCATAGAAATCTGACCTGAGTTTCTAGCTTGCGGCTTGCTTTACAGATTTTGGATGTTCCAGACCTCAGAATCATATGAGCCAATTCCTTCAAGTAAACCTACCTGTATTATATTGGTTTCCTAGAAAATCCTGACAGATATACTATGGAATAAAGTAAAAACTAAAGCCATACAGGATCTGAAGGTCAGGATTTCAAGGTTTGTCCTACTGCATATCTGCTCTGTGACCTTGGGCATATATATGTGCTTTGTGACCTTGGACATTTCTGCCAACACTGAAGCCCACTTTCCTTGTTAGAGATAAAAATAGTATCTAAATCATATTGTGAGTAGAGCAGATCACTGCAATCTACAAAATACAATTATGTTCTTGTTTTAAGGCTGCTTTCTAGCTGGGTGTGAGGCCAGCTTGGACAACTTAGTGAGGCTCTGTCTCAAAATAAAAAGTAAGAAGCTGGGAGTGGTGGCACATGCCTGTAATCCCAGCAGCTTGGGAGGCTGAGATAGGAGGAGTGAGTGAGTTCAGAAGTAAGTTCAAAGCCAGCCTCAGCAACTTAGCAAGGCACTAAGCAACTCAGTAAGACTCTGTCTCTAAATAAAATACAACATAGGGATGAGGATGTGGCTGAATGGTTAAGTGCCCCCGAGTTCAATCCCCAGGCCCCCCACCCCCCAACAAAAAAGAAAAGAAGGTCTGAGGATGTAGCTCAATGGCACAGCATTCCTGGGTTCAATGCCCAGTACAAAAAAAAAAAAAAAGCTGCCTTTCATATAGTTAGGGGGTTAGAGATGTTGCAAACTTAACCTCTAGGCAAAACTGGTTCTAGTACCATCAAGGAAAAAAAATACTCTTTGATTCCTTATGATGATCAATGTGCTAGGCAAGCGCTCTACCCTTGAGCCATAACCACAACACCCAACATGTACTCTATGTCCATTTTTTCATTTAATCCCAGACATGTACTCATAACAATAATAAAATGTATTCAATGATACTTTCTTTTTTACCTTGTACAGTGGATTCAATCTCTTTCATGGCAGCCTCACTTTGAGCTTCTGCAAGTTTTTCATTGATTTCCATTATTTCCATGAGGAATTGACAGTCCATTTCATAATCTGTCCCTTCAGGAATCTCTATTCCATGCAGCTTTAGCTATTGGGTCATAGAGCAAGGAAAATAAGATTGGTTAGAGAAACTATGGCCAGAGTTGTACAAATCCTGCTTACTCATCATAATAAAATACCACTCATGGGGAACACTTGATGTGTCTCAGTAATGAAAGTGTGAGGTAGGCTGTCAAAAACCTCAACAGAGACAGGTATTCTGAAATAGCACCCCACCTTATGTTACCTGGAACTGTGTGGCCCTGGGGCAGCCAATCCTCCACTTGGATTTTAAAATAGATGTTTGTAAACTTTCTATTCAATTCTAAAATTTTCTAGATTGTAAGATGCTCTTGAAAAAAATTTAAAAAAACCAAAAAACCCAAAGTTACTCTTCCCTAAAAACTACATTATGAAACCCTTGAAATTTATAGAAAATGGTTAAAACAATGCAATTGAAGCAATTAAGATTTACAAAGAATACTTGGAAAACTACACTTGTGTAATCTTTTTTTTCCTTTGTGTAGAATCTTTGAGGATAAGTATCACTGGGTTCTTGGACTTGCTAAGGTCTTAAGCACACTTCTGCTAAATATAAGTTACACATAGAAGGTTTGAGAAATCACCTTACAAGGTATAGTCCCCTACTCAGGGGAGCCAGAAGGGTCTTATAGGCATCATTCACCAGGGTTGAATGCTTCTCTGAGAAGTCCTTTTCAGTCTGTTAGTAGAGAAGAAGACAGTCTTATTACCATTGAAATCAGTCTTCTTATGATCATAAACTTTTATAATAGGCTAATGTGGGCAGGCACCTAAGGAAGTGGCCAAAGTAGGACTGGTGTCTTTAATTTCAGCACATGAGTTCTATGTTGTCTGTGTAGTCAGACAAAAGCTCTCAGTGAATGACATTTCCAGGGCCTGTCTGGCTGGGGTCCCATTGCCACAGGGTGCCGCTGGTCATCTAACTTTGTCCCCGATAACCACATAAACACAGGCCATTGCCACCTACTCACTATATACGTGTATGGGGAATATGGGGGTGGTCAATAAGCTACCTGAGATCTCTGGCTGAAGAAATCTGGGTGGACAAGACGCTGTAGTTGCTGAAACCTGTGCTGGAGTTTTGTGGTGTCAACTCTGAAGGAACGGTTGCTGGAAGGAAATTGGGAGATGAAATTCATGTCACAGATGTTTATAGATTTATCCATTATGGGACTGGCTCTTATAGGAAAGATGCAATAAACATATAAAGAGATAATTCCAAAAGTGGTAGCTGCAGGGCGAGGTGGTACATTCCTGTAATCCCAGCAGCTTGGGAGCTGAAGCAGGAGGATAGGGAGTTCAAAACCAGCCTCAGCATCTTTGTGAGGAACTTAGCACCTCTGCAAGACCCTGTCTCTAAATAAAATATAAAAAAGGGCCGGGGATGTGGCTCAGTGGGTAAGGACCCCTGGATTTAATCCTCAGTACCAAAAAAAAAAAAAAAAAGTGGTACATGCTATGAAGGAAAGCTGAATAGGGTCAAAGGTGGAAACGTGTGGAGAAAGAAATGACATTTGAAGTCAGGCGCAGTGGCCTAAGCCTGTAATCCCAGCACTTAGGGAGGCTGAGACAGGAGAATCGCGAGTTCAAAGCCAGCCTCAGCAATGGCGAGGTGCTAAGCAACTCAGTGAGACCTTGGCTCTAAATAAAACACAAAATAGGGCTGGGGATGTGGCTCAGTGGTCGAGTGCCCCTGAGTTCAATCTCCAGTACCAAAAAAAAAAAAAAAAAAAAAAAAAAAAAGGAAATGACATTTGAGATAAAACATGAATGATACTGCTGAGTAATCAAAGATCAGAGGAAAGTGTCATCCAGCAGAGAGAATTCAAGTGTAAAGACCCTGAGATGGGAGGCAAGATTGGAAACTTAACAACTTAAAGGGCAGTGTTACTACAGCCCATCATAAGTGCTCAGTGACTGGTCGGAGCAGAGTAAGGGAAGGGGCAATCCTAAATCTAACCTATCTTCCCAACGTGCAAGTTTCTTCATCCTGTCTCCCACTTTAACCCAATCCCTTCTCTTTCAACTTCCAGAACCTGCCCTATTTGCTTACCGGTTCAGCTCTATCCATAGTACCCCACCTCTCCAGGCTACTCAATTTTCAGATTAAAGAAGGGGGAAAACCCCATTGGACTCTCTTCTCCCAATTCCCCTTTTGCCCTTAGATTTTTGCCAACATTTTTTGTCTTCAGTCCCATGAGTAGTTTCCCCCAGCCCTCGTGGTGCCGGGGATCGAACACCAGGGCGTCGGGCATGCTAGACAAGTGCTCTAATACCAAGCCATATCCCGGAACCTTACTCTCTAATCTTGGACTACACTGCAGCACTTCTTTTTTCAAAGTCTCAACCCAACTTCAACCTTGCTGGGCTTATCCTTTCTCTCAAGTTCGGCGTCTCGTCTTCCCTTCTCAGTCTCAAAGCTCTGGTCCCTCCAGTCTCCTCCCCAGTACCCCTGGAGTTCCTCGGTTCCCCGCCTCTCCACCTTGCTCCTCCTTCTCAAACACCCCTTCCCGCGGTCCCCGCCCCGCAATTTCCTCTCTCGCAGACCCCTCCCCGACCTTGCTCTCTAGGGCTCCGCCCACCTATCTTAGCAGCCCGGCCCTCCCCTCACGCAGGCCAGCCCCCGACGTCTCTCGCATCCCGAAACCCTCCTCCGTACCAAGCCATGAGGCTGAAGTAGTCTCGAGTCGGGTCGGGCGGCTGCAGTGCGCGGCACCGCTGGCAGAAGAACCCGTCCCCCCGCCCCGGACCCCCTGGGCCGCCGCAGTTCCAACACCTCGGCGAACTGCTTCCCTCTTCCGACGCTGCATGGCAGCTTAACAGTCTCCTTCCAGGAACCCCTGCGGGCCGCAACCCCCAGAGCCGAAACAACACTTGGGCCCTACTGCCCCACATTTGGCCAGATAGGCCGCGGTCACCTGTTGGGGAAGAAGCCAAGAGAGTGGCCGAACCCATGAGTACCGCTGATTGGTTGAAGAGCTGAGGGGGCGGGGCCTCCTGGGGAAACTTGGATCGCTGAGTCCCGCTTTGCGTTTTAAACTACAATTCCCAGCAAGCATTGAGGCCATGCACGGCGGTCACATCCGCTGCTCCTCATTGGTCGGGTTGCGTCCGAGGGCGTTTTGATTGGCTGAGGGTGGAGTTTGTATCTGCAGGTTTAGCGCCACTCTGCTGGCTGAGGCTGGGGAAAATTTGCGACTTCAGGTGGGCTCACGCGGTGAGTCATAGTGGAAAACTTATGTTGGGTGTTTGGGGGTTCGAATCCCGTTCTCAGGGTCTTAGCAAGTGGAATCTTCCCAGCTTCCGTATTTCTGGATTTTTTTGATCTGGAGGGGGGAGTGCGTGGGCGACACTTCCTTTGTAGTTAATCTTCGAGGTGAAATTAACTTTCCCTGTTACTACAAGTTGAAACAGGCCTGGATGTAGAGGATGAAAAAGAACTAGACTTATGCTCCTCAATACTAGAGCGAAGTTACTTTGTAAAGACTTGTGTAAACGTTAGTAATATTTGCCATTCTGTAGATTCAATCTCTAAAATACTTCTTGAGAACCCAATCTTAACTGTTAGGCGCTGCAGGAACTGGAAACGCAGTTAGTTCGTAGGATATTGAGTGCCCATAAGTTAAATGTGTGGCATGGGGTGCCAGAAATGGATAGGAGAGGACCAGTCCTCATTGGGACTCATTTTCTCTATTTGAAAGAAAGGTGGTGTGGCACTAGGAAGGCCTCTTGGTTTCTTTGGCATTGGAATTCTGTACACAGTGTTGAAGATTTGCCGCAGTCATTTTGTTTTTTCACTCACCGCTGGTCTCCCATTAAGAATAGCTCTCAATCCCAGCACTTAGGGAGGCTGAGACAGGAGGATCGCGAGTTCAAAGCCAGCCTCAGCAACAGCGAGGTGCTAAGTGACTCAGTGAGACCCTGTCTCTACATAAAAAACACAAAATAGGGCTGGGGATGTGGCTCAGTGGTCGAGTGCCCCTGAGTTCAGTCCCTGGTGCCAAAAAAAAAAAAAAAGAATAGCTCTCAATTAGCAAACATTATGAGAGGAGGAGCTTTACATCATGCATTACCTCAGTTAATCCTCATGATTTATCTTGCTTTTTTCAAATGAGGAAACAGGTTCAGAGAGGTGATTTATCCAAAGGTCACTACTTGTCGGGGTGGAGAAGTATTGCCCAACAAAGCTGCAGAGGGGCTGGGGATGTAGCTTAGCTTAGCATCCATGAGGTCCTGGGTTCTATTTCCAGCTTTTGGAGGAGCAGGTGGAAAGCTGCAGAGAGACCCAGCCTGGCTGAAGCAGTATTAGACCAGCAGGTCCTAGAGTAGCAGATACAACCATAGCATCACCTTCCTGGTATGTTTTAAGGAAAACTCTTCTAGACCTTTGTTCTTGAAAGCTATGTAAATGCAGTTAGTGTGAGTATACCCATTTACCAGCCCAGAGTGTGGGTAAGAAGAAATGTACCTTTTTATTTTGAAAGAGAAAGTCTGATTAGTTTGTTGAAATTTTCTCTGGCTTTACTGGTGATTCTGCTTTCACAGTCTGTCTATCAAATGAATTCAAGGGTCGTAGCCTTTTTTTTTAGCATCTCCTACCACCCAGACAATGGTTCCTTTAAGATTCCATCAAGGCTGGAAAGCCTTTGGATGCTGCAACACTGAACCCCAGAGTTACTTGGTATCAAAAAGGACTAGGTGGATTTGTCAAGAGCAGTCCTCTCCCAGCACTTAGGGAGGCTGAGACAGGAGAATCGCGAGTTCAAAGCCAGCCTCAGCAACGGCGAGGTGCTAAACAACTCAGTGAGGCCCTGTCTCTATATAAAACACAAAATAGGGCTGGGGACGTGGCTCAGTGGTCGAGTGCCCCTGAGTTCAATCTCCAGTACCAAAAAAAAAAGAGCAGTCCTCTTTGTGTTCTGCCTAATTAAGAGACCTGGCCCTTAGTTTGGTATCAAGGACTCTAGACTGAACAAATAGGACATGGTTCTTACTGTGTATAAGGGGAATTCTCTAGTGAAGAATCACTGACATTTTATGCAAATGATCCCCCTGAAGTGGTAAAGGGAGTTACTGTACAGTTTCTTTTTACCTGTCTTTATCCCATGTCACCAGATCCTTCCTCTTCTTTCCCTTTCAGAATATACATGGAATTTAAAGGCATTGTTGATTACATTAATACATTTGTTTCCTAATTTTCAAAAATTGGATGCATGGAAGCTTTTATGAGCCCCCAAATTCAATTTCATTGCTTTTTATTTATTTGAGGTCTTCAAATAATTTTTTTTTTTGTGTTTTCTCCTGTGCTTTATAGCTATTAGACAAAATGCTGATCCAGTGAAAGTGATCTTGTGAAAAGCTCAGCCCAGAAGAACCCGAGGTGGACTGTGAGGATTCTAATTTTTGCAGAGCACGCTCATCCTGGATTTTTTCTTTTCTTTCTGGTCGTTGTAATTTGCTAATTCTTTACCTTTGAACTTCAAGCCTTGTTCTGTGAAATTCACCTTATTGTTGGACACTTAACTTTTCGAGGTCGTGATGTCTCGAGAGACAGATGCAGAAAGTCAGCAATCTCACAGCAGCGCCTCCTCTCAGGCCCATGGCAGTGGTGCCTGTTCACAGTCCCAAGGTGGCTTCACTCAGTCCCAAGGCCTCTTCTCACAATCCCATGGGTCCTCACAGTCCCAAGGCACATCCAGCTCTTCCACCAGCACGGTGCCCACCTCCAGCCAGTCTTCCCACTCCAGCTCTGGGACGCTGAGCTCTTTAGAGACAGTGTCCACTCAGGAACTCTATTCTATTCCGGAGGACCAAGAACCCGAGGAGCCTGTCCCTGTCCCTTGGGCTCGATTATGGGCCCTTCAGGATGGATTCGCCAATCTTGGTAAGACCTTTTGTTGTATAGTATTTTGTACTATTTATAGAAAAACCATTACAGAAAGTTGTTGAAGCACAAAGCTTAGGACACTTCTGGCATGATTCTGGAGTTTGTTTTTGTTTTTTGGTACTGGAGATTGAACTCGGGCACTGGACCACTGAGCCACATCCCCAGCCCTATTTTCTGTTTTATGCAGAGACAGGGTCTCACTGAGTTGCTTAGCGCCTCGCTATTGCCCAGGCTGGCTTTGAACTCGCGATTCTCCTGTCTCAGCCTCCCTAAGTGCTGGGATTACAGGGTTGCGCCACCGCGCCCGGCTATGATTCTGGAGTTTGAAGGTGATAAAAAACAGTAGAGGCACTGGTGGGTAGTGCACTGGCTTTTGCTTGCTGTGGATTCCCTTCATTTATTCTTTCAACAAATATTAATGAGGCATTTGCAATATGCTGTCCATCTGAAAATCTGAAGAGAGCTGTAGACCCTCTAGAAAAATGCAGATTCACCCAGTTGTGGTGATGTGCACCTGTAATCCCGTGGCTCTGGAGGCTGAGATATGAGGATTGTGAGTTCAAAGCCAGCCTCAGCAGAAGCGAGGCACCAAGCAACTCAGTGAGACCCTGTCTCTAAATAAAATACAAAAGAGGGGGCTGGGGCTATAGCTCAGTGGTAGAGCGCTCGCCTCGCATGCGTGAGTCACTGGGTTCGATTCTCAGCACCACATAAAAAAATAAGTCAATAAAATAGAGGTATTAGTATCCATCTACAACTAAAAAAATATTTAAAAAAAAAAAAAAAAAATACAAAAGAGGGCTAGGGATGTGGTTCAGTGGTTGAGTACCCCTGAGTTCATCCCCAATACCAAAAAAATAAAATAAATAAATAAAGTAGATTCATGGAAAGTTGTAAAAATCATCATCTAATCATAGAATCTTTGCCAATTAACCCCTAAGGTGGTTTGATATAGCTTCACAGCTGTTCAGAATAGGGAGGCTCTTTTGTTGACGACCTGTTTGTTATTTATATTTGTTTTTGGTATTGGGGATTGAACCCAGGGATGTTTAACCACTGGATGTTTAACCAGCACTTTTTATTTTTTATTTTAAGACATGATCTCGCTAAATTGCTTAGGACCTTGCTGAGTTACTGAGGCTGGCTTTGAACTTCTGTTCCTCCTGCCTCAGCCTCCAGAGCCACTGAGATTACATGCGTGAACCACCATGCCAGGCTATTTTTTATTTTGAGCCAGGGTCTTACTAAGTTGCCCAGGTTGGCTTTGAATTTGTGATCCTTCTGGCCTCAGCCTCCCAAGTCACTGGGATTACATGCATGCAATCTCACAGCTGGTATAATACTAAATTTAGAAATAAATATTTGAAGCTATTTTTTTCCTTTTTTTAAGCCATATTTTAAAGATATGTTTGTGGACTTAGGTGAGTGAGTGAGAAACCGAAATGGTAGGAAAGTGAAGTAGGATGCATTAGTTTTAGTAGTCACAAAACATTCAAAGAGCCTAAGGGGTGCTGGGGATATAGCTCAGTTGTTAAGAGTGCTTGCTTTGCATGCAGAAGGCCCTGGGTTCAATCCCCAGAACCAAAAAAAAAGGGGCGGGGGCTAAGAGGGTGACCAGCTTAAAATAGCTATTCAATAAAAGCTTTTTATTCTCCCCAGTCCTAGGGATTGAGCTGAGGGCCTTGTGCATGCTAAGTAAGCATTCGACCACTGAGCTACATCCTCAAGCCCCGGTGGTAGAGCACCCTGGATTCAGTCCCCAGTACTGGCGGAAAAAAAATTGTCTGAGAGCATAAATGTGAAGTTTTATTTCTGGACTCTGAATTTTGTTCCATTGATTTATGTGTTTCCTTATGTCAGTACCAAACAATCTTGGTAACTGTGGCTTAGTAAATTTTGAAATCCAGAAACACGAGTCTCAATTTGTTTTTCCAAGAGTGGGCATTGTCATATGAATTTTAGGATAAGCTCGTCACTTCCTGCAAAGAATGCAGCTGAGGTTTTGGTAGTTGAGTCTGTAAATTGGGAGAGTGTGGACAACCTTCCACTATTGTCTTCCGTTCTGTGAACATCTTTCTATTTATTTCAGTCTTCTTTAATTTCTTTGAATAAAGCTTTGTAGTTCTCAATATACACGACTTGTATTTTAAAGACTTTATTCCTAAGTCTCTGCTTTAATGTTTAACTTTTAAAAAAATTTTTTTTCAGTTGTTAATGGATCTTTATTCATAGTGGTGCTGAGAATCAAACCCAGTGACTTACACATTCTAGGCAAGCGATCTACCACTGAGCTACAACCCTAACCTCTAATGTTTACTTTGTTTTTTTTTGGCACCAGGGATTGAACTCAGGGGCACTCAACCACTGAACCACATCCCAGCCCTATTTTGTGTTTTATGTAGAGACAGGGTCTCACTGAGTTGCTTAGTGCCTTGCCATTGCTGAGGCTGGCTTTGAACTCACGATTCTCCTATCTCAGCCTCCCACAGTGTTGGGATTACAGGTGTGTGCTATCGAGCCCAGCTAATGTTTACCTTTTTTTTTTTTTGGTACTGGAGATTGAACTCAGGGCACTTGACCACTGAGCCTCATCCCCAGCCCTATTTTGTTTTATGTAGAGACAGGGACTTACTGAGTTGCTTAGCGCCATTGCTGAGACTGGCTTTGAACTCGCGATTCTCCTATCTCAGCCTCCCACAGTGCTGGGATTACAAGTGTGTGCTACTGAGCCCAGCTAAGTTTACCTTTTGACTGTGATAAACTGAAACTTTATGTCCACTGAACAATTCCCAATTGCCCCTCCCCCCAGGCCCTGGTAACTCTAATCTACTTTGTGTCTCTGGGAATTTGCCTATTATAGATACTTCCTGGAAGTGGAATGATAAAGCAATTGTTCTTTTATTTCTGGCTGATGTCATACAGCATAATGTTTTCTTTTCTTTTTTTTAAAGATGTATTCTTTTTTTTAATATTTTTTTTGGTTGTCAGTGGACTTTATTTGTTTATATGCAGTGCTGAGAATCGAATCCAGTGCCTCACACATACTAGGCAAGCGCTCCACCACTGAGCCACAACCCCAGCCCTACAGCATAATGTTTCAAGGGTTCATTCATGCTGTATCATGTGTTAGAACTTCCTTCCTTTATTTCTTTCCTGGCCTTGACCTCAGGGCCTTGCCCATGTTAAGCACATACTACATCATGGAGCTATACCCCCAACCTTTTCTTTTTATGACTGAATAATATTCCATTGTATGTATATTACCACTGTTTATTTATCCTATCTTTTTTTTTTCTTCCTCTGTTGGGGATTGAACCCAGGGCCACACACATGCTAGGCAAGTGCTGTACCACTGAGCCAACCCAGCCCCCCAACTCTAGTCTTTTATTGATGGACACCTGAGTTTTGTTTCCAGCATAAAGGTACTGTGAATAATGTTGTTATGAATATTAGCATACAAATATCTGAGTCTCCATTTTCAGTTCTTTTGATATATATACCAAGGAGTGAAATTGCTGGATAATATGGTAATTCTTTGTTTAACATTTTGAGGAACTGCCGAACTATTTTCCACAGTCATATTTGGAGAAATGTTTATTCAGATCCTCTGCTTATTTCTCAATTACTTCTCTTTTCATTATTCTAAGTGTTCTTTTTTTTTTTTAATATTTATTTTTTGGTTGTAGGTGGACAGAATATCTTTATTTTATTTTTATGTGGTGCTGAGAATCGAACCCAGTGCCTCATGCGTGCTAGGCGAGCACGCTACCACTGCGCCACAACCCCAGTCCCCTAAGTGTTCTTTTATATATTCTAGATACATGTCCCTTACCAGACGTGTTTTGCAAATATATTCTTCCTGTCTCTACGTTGTCTTTTTCATTCTCTTGATGCTGTTCTTTGGAGCATACAAACATTTTAAATTCTGATGACTTCTAGTTAGTCTGTTTTTCTTTTGTTATTTGTGGTTTTGGCATCCTATGTAGGAAAAGGGTGCTCAGCAGGAGGTTACAAAGATTTATCACCTTTTTTTCCCCGTCTTGAAATTGTATAAATTTAATGCCCATAAGAAGTTTTTGATCCTGTTTTATGTGATTTTTATTTTTGGTGTGAGATGAGGTTCCAACTCCATTATTTTGCATGTAGACATACACTTTTCCCAGCACTATCTGTTGAAAACACTGGTTCCCCGCAGTTAATTGTATTGGGGCATTTGTGGAACACAAGTTGACTGTAAATGTAAGGGTTTCTTTCTTTTTTTTTTCTATTAATCTGTATGCCTATCCTTAGGCTAGTACTGCATTATCTTGACTATGGTAGCTTTATAGTAAGCTAAGTAAATTTAAAAAAAAAAATTTTTTTTGGTACTGGGGATTGAACCCAGGGGCGTTCTGTCAGTGAGGTACGTCCACAGCCTTTTTTATTTTTTATTTTGAGACAGGGTCTCACTGAATTGCTTAGTTTAAGGCTAGCCTCGCTAAGTTGCTGAGGCTAGCTTTGAACTTGGGATCCTCTGTCTTAGCCTTCTAAGTCAGTGGGACTACAGGGACACGCTACTGCGCCTGGCAGAATCTTTTAAATATGTCTTAAATTAGTCTTCAAAAATTTTTAATTTTCAGCTGGGCATGGTGGTGTGCGCATGTAATCCCAGCACTTTGGGAGGCTGAGACAGAAGAATCGCAAGTTCAAAGCCAGCCTCAGCAAAAGTGAGGCGCTCAGCAACTCTGTGAGACCCTGTCTCTACATAAAACACAAAATAGGGCTGGGGATGTGGCTCAGTGGTCGAGTACCCCTGAGTTCAATCCTAAGTACCAAAAAAATGTTTTTTAAAAAAATTTTCAATATTACTCTGAGTTCTAGGTCTTTGTATTTTGCTAAGAATTTTTCTATGACCTTGTTGATTTCTGAAAACAAAAATAGTTTTTTTTTGATAGAAATTGTGTTGAATTGTAGATGGGTTTGAAAGTATTGCCTTATAATATTAAGTTTTCCTTTTTTTTCTTTTTGGTGCTGAGATTGTATCCAGGGCCTCACATGCTAGGTAAGCACTCTTATCACTGAGCCAGATCTCCAGAGACACTAATTTTTCCATGAAAATTTATATAGGTCTTTAAATTATTTTCAGTGGTGTTTTGTAAAGTTTTCAGAGTGTAAGATTTGCACTTTTTTTTTTTTTTTGTGGTGTTGGGGATTGAACCCAGGGCCTTGTGCGTGCCAGGCAGGCACTCTACCAACTGAACCATATTCCCAGCCCAGATTTGCACTTCTTTTGTTAAATTTGTTTCCAAATGTTTTATTAGTTTTTTGCTATTTTAAATGGAATTATTTTCTGAATTTCATTTTAGGTTTGTTCATTGCTGATGTATAGAAATGCAAGTGATTTTTTTTTTTGGGGGGGGTACTGGAGATTGAACTCAGGGGACTTGACCACTGAGCCATATCTCCAGCCTTATTTCATGTTTTATGTAGAGACAGGGTCTCACTGAGTTGCTTAGTGCTTCACTGTTGCTGAGGCTGGCTTTGAACTCGCGATTCTCCTGTCTCAGCCTCCCTAAGTGCTGGGATTACAGGCTTGAGCCACCGCGCCCGGCTTGCAAGTGATTTTTTTTTTGGTACTGAGGATTGAACTCAGGGGCACTCGACCGCTGAGCCATATCCCCAGCCCTATTTTGTGTTTTATGTAGAGACAGGGTCTCACTGAGTTGCTTAGCGCCTCGCCATTGCTGAGGCTGGCTTTGAACTCGCGATTCTCCTGTCTCAGCCTCCCTAAGTGCTGGGATTACAGGCTTGAGCCACTGCGCCCAGCTTGCAAGTGATTTTTGATATTGATCTTTTTTAGTAGAATATTGAATCAAAGTAATGAGAACAAACATCCTTGTCTTGTTTCTGATGTTGGGGAGAAAGCTTTGTAGTCTTTTACCATGAAGTATGATGATATGTCTGGGTATTTAATGAATGCCCTTTCCTAGGTTGACAAAACTCCCTTTTTTTTTGGAGGGGGGGTACTGGGGATTGAACTGAGGGGCACTTGACCTCTGAGCCACATCCCCAGCCCTATTTTGTGTTTTATGTAGAGACAGGGCATCACTGAGTTGCTTAGCGCCTCGCCATTGCTGAGGCTGACTTTGAACTCGTGATTCTCCTGTCTCAGCCTTCCTAAGTGCTGGGATTACAGGCTTGTGCCACTGTGCCTGGCTGACAAAAATCCCTTTTATTCCTAGTTTTCTCTTGTCTTCCTTTCTTTCTTTTTTATTGTGAAGGGCTGTTGGACTTAATTAAAAATTTCTTTTGTGAGACGGAGGCCTGTACCGGTGTACGCCCATAATCCCAGCTGCTCAGGAGCCTGAGGCAGGAGGATCGAGAGTTCAAAGCCAGCTTCAGCAAAAGCGAGATGCTAAAGAACTCAGTGAGATCTTGTCTCTAAAATACAAAATAGGGCTAGGGATGTGGCTCAGTGGTTGAGTTCCCCTGAGTTCAATCCTCCATACCCCCACCCCCAATTTTTTTTCTTCTATCTATTGAGATGCCTTTGTGGTTTTAGTCTGGTGGTTTATTGTTACTGTGTATTTACATTAGTTGGTTTTCAGATGTTAAAGCAATCATGCTTTTCTGGGTTCTCAGTCATGTACAATCTTTTGTTTATCTGTTAGTTTGAAGGTGGGAGTTTCTGCTATTGTCCAGGCTGGTCTTGAGCTTATGAGCTCATTATCCTCTTGCCTGAGCCTCCCAAGTAGCTGGGACTACGGACATGTACCACCATGTCTACGTGGAGATGGATATAGATATGGATATGTATAAATACATATACACACACACATATGTGTATAAATTTAATATACTGTTAGGTTTAGTTGGCTACTATTTAATTGAGGATTTTTGCATCTATATTCATAAGAGATGTTAGTTTGTAGTATTATTGTGATGTCTTTGGTTTTTCAGCTGAATTGGTATTCTTTTTTTTTTTTTGGTACCAGGGATTGAACTCAGGGTACTCAACCACTGAGCCATATCCCCGGCCCTATTTTGTGTTTTATGTAGAGACATGGTCTCACTGAGTTGCTTAGAGCCTTGCCCTAGTTGAGACTGGCTTTGAACTCGCGATTCTCCTATCTCAGTCTCCCAATGTGCTGGGATTACAAGTGTGAGCCACCATGCCTGGCTGTGAATTGATATTCTTTTTTAAAATTTTTTAAATATTTAAAAAGAATTTTTGGTTGTTCATGAGCTTTTATTTTTATTTATTTATATGTGATGCTAAGGATCGAACTTAGTGCCTCACACATGCTAGGCAAGCACTCTACCACTGAGCCACAACCCCAACCAGAATTGATATTCTTTAAATGTTTAGGAGAATTTAAAGTGAAGCCATCTGGGGATGGACTTTTCTGTGCTGGAAGTGTTTTGATTACTAATTCCATTTCTTTATTTTTATGAGTCTGTTAATATTTTATTCTCAAGCCAGATTGGGTAGTTTTTAATCTCTTTAGACTTTTGTGTATTTCAGTGTCTGTTTCACCTAATTTTGTTGTGCAGTTGTTCAGAACATTACTCCTTTTTTAATCCTTTTAGTAAATTCGTAAATTTGAGTCTTATCTTTTTTTTTTCTTTTTAGTTGTAGATGGACACAATACCTTTATTTTTCTTATTTATTTTTATGCAGTGCTTTGGATCAAACCCAGTGGCTCACATGTGCTGGGAAAGCGCTCTACCACCGAGCCCCAGCCCCAGCCCTTGTCTTTTTTTTTTTTTTTAGTAATTTGAGTCTTGACTCATTTTTTCTTGGTCAGTCTATCTGGTCAAGCCATCTAAGATTTACTGGTTTGTGGATCTATTCAAAGAACCAACATTTGGATTAAATGTTTTTGTATGTTCTTATTTTATTTATTTCTGCTTTAATTTTTCTTTCCTTTACTTGCAGCAGGTTTTATTTGGTTCTCTCCAGTGTTATGGGAAAATTAAGTTAATTGACCTGAAAGTTTTCATTTTTTACAAGTTTGGCATTTGCAGGTACAGGTTTCCTTGTAAGCGATGCCCCCTCCCATCAGTTGAGGTTTCAATTTTGCTCCAGAAAGCAGAGCCGCTGTGAGCATCCTGGGGTTGTCTCCCTCATCAGCCGGCACAGGCCTTTCTAGAGTAGAGCTGGAGGCGAATTGCTGCGCATGGAACAGGCCTGGTGTTACTTATTGTCTAAGCTCTCCTTCATGTCTTGCTTCCTCCGTGAGGCCCTCTTGTCATCCCGGGCAGCGTTGCCAACGTCCTGCCTGCGCCTGTGCCTTCCCTGGACTGTCTTCCTGCTGCATCATTGTCCTCACTGGACTGGATGCTCCTTTGAAATGACTGATTTCATTTAATTTTTTGAATAGGTTGCATTTTGCATAATGTTTTAAAGATTCATACATGCGGTAACATGTGGAAGTATTTTAATCTTTCCTTTTGGGGGTGGGTACTGGGCATTGAACCCAGGGGTCCTTAACCATGGAGCTACACCTGCAACCCTTTTTATTTTTTACTTTGAGACAGGGTCTTACTGAGTCGCTGAGGGTCTTCCCAAATTGCTGAGGGTTTCAGTAAGTTTCCCAGGCTGGCCTCGAATTTGGAATCCTTCAAGTCTCTAGGATTACAGGTGTGCACCACCGTACCTAACTGGAGCTATACTCTTCAACAGGAGTCCCGTGGCTGCTCCCTAGACTTTATGCTCTATCAGGGGAAGGTGGGGGATACAATATACAAATAGTCAAGGTAACTTCCAGTTATGGCCTGTACATAGAGTGAAATAAAGCCGGTTATTATCATCCGAACAAGTGAGTAGGGAAGTGGGGGTCTGCTTATATAGAAAACTGAATGAGAGATGACATTTGAGGTCAGATACAAAAGGCAATAGGAAATGAGCCTTTCATGTTTTTGGGGAAAGGCCACAGAGCAAATTGCTCCTGGCTATTGGGGCTGGGTATAGCCAGCAAAGGAATAGGGGTCCAAGGTGAGACTGGAATGGAGGAGAGGCCAGACCCTGAGCATCAAGTGGGCCGTAAGGAAGAGTGTAGTTTTTATATTAAATATGATAGGAAGCCTAAGGATGGTAATGAGCAGAACATTATTTATTTATTACATGGTATTTCCCCAAGTCAATAAAATTTTTCAGAGAAGTTTTATTGACTTCATGTTGCTTCATGGTTATATATAAGCCATCCCTTATTAAATCATTGTAGAATTTTGTGTTCCCCACCCATGCAGTTTTTATTTATTTTATTTTTGGGAGGTGGAGGGTGCTGCTGGGTATTGAACCCATAGCCTTGAGTATGCTAAGCATGCCTTGTACCACTGAGCTATACCTTCTGGCTCCTCCCCTTGAATTTTTAATCTTAGAAAATAAAAAAAAAATTTTTTTAGTTGTCAATGGACCTTTATATTATTTATTTATATGTGGTGCTGAAAATCGAATTGCTAGGCAAGCGCTCTACCACTGAGCCACAACCCCAGCTCAATCTTATAAAATTTTGATAATCAAGTTTATAATTTTTTTAAAAATTTTTTTAGTTGTTGATGGATCTTTATTTTATTCATTTATTATTTATATGTGGTGCTGAGGATCGAACCCAGTGCCTCACGCATGCTAGGCAAGCGCTCTACCACTGAGCTACAGCCCCAGCCCAAGTTTATAATTTTGATCGCCACCTCAGGCTATTTTCCTACAAGTAGATTTTTTAAAATAATGTTATTGTATTTTTTATACCTTTATTTTATTTGCTTATATTTATGTGATGCTGAGGATCAAACCCAGTGCTTCAGGCATGCTAGGCAAGCGCTCTACCATTGAGCTACAGCCCCAGCCTCTACAAGTAGATTTTATAGGCAATTTTTAAAGGTGTTGATAGTTGAAATGTAACAGTTTCTAGTATGTGCTTTTGTATTGCAGAATGTGTTAATGACAGCTACTGGTTTGGGAGGGATAAAAGCTGTGACTATTGTTTTGATGAACCACTGCTGAAAACAACCAATAAATACCGGACTTACAGCAAGAAGCACTTCCGGATTTTCAGGGTAAGTGACAAATATCTGTATGCTTGGGAGAGAGCTGGTAATCTGGTCATTGTTCTTGGATGTCTTGCAACTATAAATCCCGGCTGCTAAACTTTGAAATAAAATGTTCGTTGTTTTAGGAAATAGGTCCTAAAAACTCTTACATCGCCTACATAGAGGATCACAGCGGGAATGGAACCTTTGTAAATACAGAGCTTGTAGGGAAAGGGAAACGCCGCCCCTTGAGTAACAACTCTGAAATTGCACTTTCACTGTGCAGAAATAAAGGTAATGTTATTATCTTCTGTTTACTGGATTTTCTTCCCCCTCCTGTGTAAAGGGAAAATTAACTTTGTGTCTTTATAGAGCACAGTTTAAGTGAGTACAATTTAATTAGCATGCAAGATTTCATTCTGTTGTCTAGTTGCCTTTTTAAACCATGAAGAAGTTCTGTGGGACAGATTTTCTTAGGTTTGATTGGTTTTATTTAAAGCCATGTGCTATTGATTGAATTATCTTATTGGTTAAAATAAATTACAATTCATAGATTGTTTATACCATATCTGTCTTAGATATCTGTGTTGTTGTTGGAGGCTATTAACTCATCCTCCTTCCCTCTCTCCTGCCTCCCTTCCTCTCCCTTGTTCTTTCCTTTCTTCCTTTCTTCCATTTTTCATTCATTTCTGCATGCATCCGTTGGTCTCCTTTTACATACCAGGCATTAGGCTGATTGTTTCTGTAAGAGTTTAATTTAGAGCGCTCGCTTTCTTTTCTTTTGTGGTTCTGGAGATCAAACCCAGGGCCCATGCAAATACTCTATCAGTGAACTACACCCCCAGCCCTCTACCTCCTTAAAGACCACGTAGTTGTTTTGGGCAACTGAAGCTGTTTATTGTCAGCAGGTAGCATTTTGTAAATTTTATAAAACATCTTAAAAACATCCACTTCTGAAACTTCATGAATATCATATCTAAAACAAACAGTTGTCATTTCGGGCAGAGTCTGGAAAGAATAATTCA
>CM053407.1:108480298-108490953 GCA_028644305.1 Xerus rutilus
TTGTCATTTCGGGCAGAGTCTGGAAAGAATAATTCATAAAAATGATCTACAGCCGGGCGCGGTGGCGCAAGCTTGTAATCCCAGCACTTAGGGAGGCTGAGACAGGAGAATCACGAGTTCAAAGCCAGCCTCAGCAATGGCGAGGCACTAAGCAACTCAGTGAGACCCTGTCTCTACATAAAACACAAAATAGGGCTGGAGATATGGCTCAGTGGTCGAGTGCCCCTGAGTTCAATCTCCAGTACCCCCCCAAAAAAAACAAAAAAAAAGATCTACAGAGTTAAAAGTAGCTCATAGAAGTCGGGCATGGTGTCGCACGCCTGTAATCTCAGCACTTTGGGTGGCTGAGACAGGAGTTCAAAGCCAGCCTCAGCAACGGCAAGGTGTTAAGCAACTCAGTGAGACCCTGTCTCTACATAAAACACAAAATAGGGCTGGGGACATGGCTCAGTGGTCGAGTACCTCTGAGTTAAATCTCTGGTACCAAAAAAAAAAAACCCATAGTGATTTTAAAATCTTGGAGCAAGAGCAAGACTCTTCTTTAATGAATAAACCACAGAGTTTTGCAGAAACCATCTAAGAGCAGAATGACTTAGAGTGTGTGTGTGTGTGAGAGAGAGAGAGAGAATGAGTTTAAATGTAGAGGTTCATATTAGCACTCTTAACAGATTCTGATCCAGTAGTTCTAGGGATTTAAAAAATCATAACAGAGGCTGGAGTTATAGCTCAGTGGTAGAGCACTTGCCTAGCACATGTGAGGCACTGGGTTCGATCCTCAGCACCACATAAAAATAAATAAATAAAATGAAGATGTTTTGTCCATTTATAACAAAAACTATTTTAAAAAAAATCATAATGCCTGGCATGGTTGTGCATGCCTGTAATCCTAGCAACTTGGAGAAGCTGAGGCAGGAAGTTCACAAGTTTGAGGCCTGTCTGGATAACTTAGTGAGACCCTGTCTGAAAATTTAAAAAAAGGGTTGGAGTTGTAGCTCTGTGGTAGAGCATCCCTGGGTTCGATCCCTAGTAACATGGGGGAAAATAAAAATCCTTAAAAAGGTGAATCTTGTGCAATCATCTTCAGACTGACATCTAGGAATTGTAGCTGTAGTAAGCATCATAAAGTATGTCTGTTTTTGGTGTGTGCAATTGATCCTGGACTTTGTGCTTGCAAAGCACACACTATAACTGAGCTACACCCCTGGTCCCCAAAAAGTGCATTTTTTTTTTCTTTTTTTTTGGTACCAGGGATTGATCTCAGGGGCACTCGACCCCTGAGCCACATCCCCAGCCCTATTTTGTGTTTTATGTAGAGACAGGGTCTCACTGAGTTGCTTAGCACCTTGCCATTGCTGAGGCTGGCTTTGAACTCGTGATTCTCCTGTCTCAGCCTCCCTAAGTGCTGGGATTACAGGCTTGAGCCACCGCGCCCAGCTAAAAAGTGCATTTTATGATTGACAGTTTTCCCTGTTTCTGACTACTTTGTGTTCAGTCTGATATATTGTAGTTAGGGCAACTGCAGGGGTTTTTGCTGTTTGTGGTCACCTTGCAGAAGGGACAGCTGGGCATTAACACTGGGTTTGTTCTGGACAGGCAGTATGCCACCTTTTGCCCAGTGGTCTGTCCAAGGGATACCTTTTAAAATTTTTTCCCTTTTTTAAAGAATTAGAAAAACTTAATTTTAATTGACATAAAACTGTATGTATTTGTCACATACAATATGATATTTGAGAATATGTATACAGCATGATGTCTATATGTATTGAAACATCATAGGGTATCCCAGAAATATGTATGATTTTTATGCATCAATTTAAAAAGCATGTGTACAGCTGGGTGTGGTGATGCACACCTGTAATCCCAGCAGCTTGGGAGGCCAAGGAAGGAGGATTTCAAGTTCAAAGCCAGCCTCAGCAAATTAGTGAGACTTTGTCTCAAAATAAGACATAGAAAGGCCTGGGGATGTGGCTCAGTGGTTGAGCACCCCTGTGTTCAATCCCTGGTTCTAAAAAAAAAAAAGGTACATGAACATACTTAGTTCAAGTTGACATACACAATTACCTCACATTGTTAACATATTTTTTTTTGGATCCATTAGTTTAATGATTTTAAAGAATACAGTATGTCATTATTAAGTATGGTGATTGAACAACAGATCTGTTGATTTTTTTCTAATTTGAACAAAGATGTCATACATGTCAAAGGTGGCCCTGATAATGTAGACCAAACAAGTGCTATGTGAACTTGGATTTGGTCTACAGACATTTTCTTTCTTTTTTTGTTTTTTTATTTTATTTCCAATTTTGTTTTATTATTATTTCTTGGCTTATAGACATTTTATTAGATGTTTGTCACTATTTATAACTTGAACTTAAAAATTCAGATTTCTTTTAAAAGTTGGATTGTCTGGCCATGGTTAGCCTATAAACCCACAACTTGGGGATCTGCAGGCACTGAGTAGAGGCTGCCTCCATTAGATGGGGGATTTGTTTTCCTGTTAAAATCCTCACTTCTCCATGTTATCTTAAACTCAACCCAGCTAAGCTTGAGTGCATTTACCTTCCTGATTTGCGTGGGAAATTGTAGTCTCTGAAGCAGACCTTGACATTTAGGAGAAAAACATTCTTAGAACCCCCTCAAATTCTCTTATTTTCAGATGCCACTGGAACATATAGGTTCATAAATAGCCAGAAGCATAAAGGGAGAGTTGTCCCTGGGTGGCCAGTGAGTCTGACTCACCAGGGCAGTGTGAGCCTCCAGTGCCTGCCTCAGCCTGGAATCACGTGCACTCAGGTGACTCAGGTTTGTGCCAGGTTAGTGTACAGAGGGCCAAACCTTTCACCTGAAATCTGAGGAACTCAAGGGTCTTAACCAATTGCACTCTTTCAAGATATTTTAGGCAGGTACGAATTTATCATTGGCTGCTTTGTAGCAATGAAATGTTTTATAACTAAATGCTCATTTGGCATTGATGGAATTGTCAAATTATTAAATGAGTAGTTTTATTTATTTTTAATGCAAATGTTTTGGTTGTTTTGTTTTTGTGGTGCTGGGGATTGAACCCAGGGCCTTGTGCATGCAAGGCAAACACTCTGCCAACTCAGCTATATCCCCAGCCCAATGCAAATGTTATATTCGGAAATTTAACATGTAGCTTTAAAATATATGATGAAAATACTATAAAGTATGGGTGGGACAAGTGGAAATGTAGTGTTATGTGTTTCTTATATTATATACAACTTAGTATAAATTATATATTAAGTCAAAGTAAAACGTGAGGCCCAGGGATTTAGCTCAGCGGGAGAGTGCTTGTCTAGTACACAAAGTCCTGGGTTTAATCCTAAGCACTGGCTGAGAAGCAGTACTCCCACGGCTTGAATCTGGAGCAACTAGGAATGTGTCCTCTAATCTGCCATCTTGAATCTCTGTACATGAGTGATTTTATTTTTTGAGATATAGTCTAAAAAATGGAGAACTAAAAGGGATTAGTTTAGACAATGCTATTTAATTTTACCAACAGGTTCAAGATGGTTTGTACCATAAAATACCAGATAGGTAAAGGTAGAAATGGTTGAGAGAGGATCATGTGGGTGTGGTTAGGACTGGCCTATTTTCAAATTAATTGCTTTTTGGTTCTGGGCCTGTGGTAATCTGCATGGGCATTTTATATTAGTGCAATTAATGTTCTGAGGTCAATGAATATTCCTGTACTCTTGTGAGCTTGATGCTGTGTATTTCCACCGAAGGATGACATTTGATTATCATTTCTTAAGGGTTTTATAATATGCCTTATCCTAGCTACATAATTCCTTCAGGGTTATGTGTTAAATATAATCAAAGACAATTGTCTTCTATTTCATATACAAAATTTTAGAATGAATTAATTTTGTAGTTGTTAATGAATTAATAAGCACATTTCTGCCCTTTTTATCCCCTTAGTTTTTGTATTTTTGGATCTGAGTGTAGATGATCAGTCAGTTTATCCTAAGGAATTAAGAGATGAATACATCATGTCAAAAACTCTTGGAAGGTAAACTTTTTTTCTTATATAAATTGAAGTTCACTTTTTTCCTATACATTTGTCATGGGTTAGTTTTTCATTCGTGATCTTATGACATTCATAATCTTTTCATAACATTGTTGTAGGGAAACTATTTGTAATTGGTGTATTATTGATTGATATGATGATGATCAATTGAAATTAACTCTTTCCTTAAAAATTTTATTGATGAGAACTTTTTTTTGTTTTATTCTGGGGATTGAACTTGGGTGCTTTCTCATCGAACTATATTCCCAACCCTTTTAAGTTTTTTATTTTGAGGTAGGGTCTCATTAAGTTACTTAGGTCCACACTAAGTTGCTGAGGCTGGCCTCAAAATTTGTGATCCTCCTGCCTCAGCCTCCGGAGTCGCTAGGATTATAGGCATGCACTACCACACCAGGCTTGATGATAACTTTTTTTTTTTGGTCCTGGGGATTGAACTCAGGGGTACTCAACCACTGAGCCACATCCCCAGCTCTGTTTTTTATTTTATTTAGAGACAGGGTCTCACTGAGTTGCTTAGAGCCTTGAGCTTTTGTAGAGGCTGGCTTTGAAGTCATGATCCTCCTGCCTCAGCCTCCTGAGCTGCTGGGATTATAGGCATGCACCACCACACCTGACTTGATGATTACTTTTTTTTTTTTTTTAATTAGTTGTTGATGGATATTTTTATTTTATTCACTTATTTATATGTGGTGCTGAGAATCGAACCCAGGGCCTCACACATGCAAGGCAAGTGCTCTGCCCTTGAGCCACAACCCCAGCCCTTTGATGATTACTTTTTTTTTAATATATGTTTTTAGTTGTAGATGGACACAATATCTTTATTTTTATTTATCTTATGTGGTGCTAAGGATCGAACCCAGTGCCTTATGCACGTGAGGCAAGCACTGTACCACTGAGCCACAATCCCAGCCCCTGATGATTACTTTTTAAAATAAGCTTTTAATGAGGTATAATTTATATACCATATAATTCGCCGTTCTGTTGGTATTTTTTTTTCCTTTGTAGTCCTGGGCTCCTTCATGCACCTTAGTCTAGCGCTCTACCTCTATCCCCAACCCTAATTCACCCTTTAAATTAGGTGCACAATTTAGCATGAGATTCTGGGTTCAGTGCTCTTCAAAATAAAGTGTGCAATTTTGTGATTTTTACTATAATCACAGAATTATGAAATTATCACCATAATTAGTTATCACCTTCCCAAAACACACAATTACTGTATTTCTGCATTGTTCAGAATTTGTACCATCTTGGAACATGAAGTAATATAATTGATGAAGGTGATCTTGGGCAAAGTTCTCAAAATTTTCAGTTTTGGACCCCAAAATTACTGAGGACAAGGGCTTAAAAATTACTTAGGGCAGCTGGGCGTGGTGGCGCATGCCTATAATCCCAGCACTTAGGGAGGCTGAGACAGGAGAATCGCAAGTTCAAAGCCAGCCTCAGCAACGGCGAGGCGCTAAGCAACTCAGTGAGACCCTGTTTCTACATAAAACACGAAACAGGGCTGGGGATGTGGCTCAGTGGTCGAGTGCCCCTGAGTTCAATCCCTGGCACCAAAAAAAAAATTACTTAGGACAAGGGCTGTGAATGCAGTTCAGAGGGATAACACTTAGCTAGCATGAGTGAGGCCTAGGGTTTTATTCCAGGCACTGGAAAACAATTAGAAAATAATAAATCATTAAGGACCACAAAGAGCTTTGGTTTGTGTGGCTTAAATCTACTGATATTTACTATGCTAGAAGTTGAAATTGAGATTAGGTATGGTGGTGCACGTCTGTCATCTCAGAGACTCGAGAAGCTAAGGAAAGAGGATCACAAGTTCAAGACTACTATGGGCAACTTAGTGAGACCCTATCTCAAAATAAAAAATAAAGAATAAAAGAACTGGGAATGTAGCTCAATGGTAGAGCACCCCCAGATTTCAGTCCTTAGTACCATTAAAGATAAACACCATGTTGAGATACCAGTTCACATCCATCACCTAGGATGGCCATAATAAGCAGTTAAAAATGTTTGTGCAGATGTGGGGAAATTGGAACTCCATACATTGCTGGTGAGAATGTAAGCTGCTAAAACCTTTGTGAAAAACAGTTTGGGCTCAAAAGTTAAATATAGAAGTAGCCATATGAAGCTGGGCACAGTGGTGCAAGCCTGTCATCCCAGTGGCTCAGGAGGTTGAGGCAGGAGGATCACGAGTTCAGAGCCAGCCTCAGCAACAGTGAGGCACTAAGCAGCTCAGTGAGACCCTGTCTCTAAATAAAACATAAAATAGGGCTGGGGATGTGGCTCAGTGGTTGAGTGCCCCAAGTTTAATCCCCGGTGACTGCCCCACCCCTCAAAAAAAGAGTTAACCGTATGACCCAGACATTCTCCTTCTATGTATATAGATGCCCCCAAATTAGAAACAGGTGTTCAAATAAAAACATGTACACAAATGTTCATAACAGCTCTATCATAATGATGAAGTCTCATTTTTCTATTTTTTATTGCTTGTGCTTATGGTTTAAGGAACTATTTACAAAGGGTGGAAACACTCAAATAAATGTCTATCAGAAGATGACTGGTTAAATGAGATGTGCTATTTCTACATAATGGTAGATCATTCAGTTATAAGAAGGAATGAAGATTACATGTAATCTCAGTGGCTTGGGAGGCTGAGGTAGGAGGATCTCAAGTTTGAAGCCAGCCTCAGCAACTTAGCGAGGCCCTTAAGCAACTCAGTGAGAACCTGTTTCTAAAGAAAAATGTAAAAAAGCGTTGAGGATGTGGCTCAGTGGTTAAAGCATCCCTGGGTTCAATCCCTAGTACCCCACCCCAAAAAAAAGAATGGAGTTGCTGGGTGCTGTGCTACACACTTGTACGTGTGTGGCCTGAGTGCGTGTCCCAGCTCCTTGGGAGGCTGAGGTGGGAGGATCACTTGAGTTATGGGTTATGAGAGCAAGCCTGGGTACCATAATGAGAACCATCCCCCTCCCCCCCCCCCGCAAAAAAAAAAGTGCTGATAGATGTTACAGCAGAGATGAACCTGAAAACATTATGGTAAGTGAAAGAACCCAGTGCAAAAGGCCACATAGGATATGATTTCATTGATGTGAGATATTCAGAACAGGCAAATCAGTAGAGAAAGCAGATTAGTGGTTGCTGGGGGGAGGGGAGAATAGAGAGTGACTGCCACATTGCGTAAGAGGTATGGGTTTCCATTTAGGCTGATGAGAAAGTTCTGGAACTAGGTGGTGGTGGTTGCAGAGCATTGTGAATGTACTTCATGTGACCAGATTGTACATATAAAATGACTAGTAAATTGTCATGTATATTTAATAAAACAAAATATCTTGGTAAACCCCTCTCCTCACTCCTTCAGTACCAAAGGTAGTTACAATAGACCAATAACCTACTTCAGGCAGATAATGGATGGTTGATACTTTGACAGCCATTACCTTGTGCTGACCCAGGCTTTGGGGAACAGATCCTACTTAGGATTCAGAGTGTGTTGCCTAACATCCTGGATTAGCATTCCTGCCTGATTAGTAGTATCCCAGTTAATTCTAAGTCTTTAAGAGAGCAAGCAGGTTAATTGTACAATAGTTTTGGATTTGATGTAGAAGGTAGTTCTTCCTGTATCAACTGTCTTTGTACTTTTTTGTGGGGGGGAGTACCCAGGGGTACTTTACCTTTGAGCTACATCCCAGTCCTTTTTTTATTCTGAGATCTCACTAAGTTGCTGAGGGTCTTACTGAGTGGTGAGGCTGGCCTCACACTGATCCTCCTGCCTCAGCCTTCCATTGCTGCAATTACAGGCATGTGCCTGCACTCATGCTCTACTGCATTTTCTTTTTTTTTTCTCCTGGTGCTGAGGATGGAACCGAGGGTCTTGCACATGTTAGGCAAGCGCTGTACCATTGAGCCACCTCCCTAGTCCCTCACTTCCCTTTTAAGACAGGACAGAGAAATGTACCAATGAAAGTAATTCATTTGCAGATTCTGTTTTCTTTTTCTTGTTTTGGGTATTCATTCCTTTTTGATCATGGATGATTCTTGCAGTGGATGTTTCTCTGACTTCTGAGATAAATTTCTCTCTCTCTCTCTTTTTTTAATTTATTAGTGTCTTTCTGATCATTTCACAATTTGGGGCTGTGATAAGATTTAAGTCTGTATCATCTCAGAAGTGGTATTTAGAGCTGACTCAGGGTTGTGGGCTAGCCCACATCCACTTATACCCTTGACATTTTGCAATTGGTGAGGTCTCACTGTGTCCTCTGTAAGCAGGGACAATAAAATTGTCCCTTGTTGTTTATATAGACCGTCTTAACTTCTAATGGTGGAGGAAGATTTAGGCACAGTGGGTCTCATGATTAAAAACATTCCCTAAATCACTATGTTTTTCCTTCTAGTGGTGCTTGTGGAGAGGTAAAGCTGGCTTTTGAGAGGAAAACATGTAAGAAAGTCGCCATAAAGATCATTAGCAAAAGGAAATTTGCTATTGGCTCTTCGAGAGAGGCAGTAAGTACCTGTTTCTGGCTATGTAGTTTTTTTTTTTTTTTTTTAAATATTTATTTGTTTTTTAGTTGTAGGTGGACAGAATATCTTTATTTTATTCTTATGTGGTGCTGAGGATCGAACCCAGTGCCTCATGCGAGCTAGGTGAGCGCGCTACCACTGCGCCACAATCCCAGCCCCTGTAGTTTTTTTTTTTTCTGAGTACTGGAGGTTGAACTCAGGGGTGATTAAACACTGAGCCACATCCCCAACCCGTTTTATTTTTTATATTGACACAAGGTCTGGCTAAATTGCTGAAGCTGGCTTTGAACTTGTGATCCTCCTGCCTCAGCCTCCCAGGCTGCTGGGATGACAGGCGTGCACCACTGTGCCCAGCTGCAGCTCTTTATAGCTTCTTCATAACATCCCCCAAATCATTGTGAAGCGATGGTATTTTGGATCTCAGGAACAATTGACTGCTCAGACATAGTAATTTGTGACTATCAAAGAATACTGAAAATTTTAAGTGTCTTTGATAAATCTAGAAATTGTTACTTATAGATAATTTGGTTCCAATAATTTTTGATTGTTTTTTTGCAGTTCAAAGTTGTCACAAGATCATTTTTTTTTTTTAAAGATTTTTTTTTATTTGTAGATGGACACAATGTCTTTATTTTACTGCTTTGTATGTGGTGCTGAGGATCGAACCCAGGGCCTCACGCATGCGAGGCAAGCGCTCTACCGCTGAGCTACAATCCCAGCCCCACAAGATCATTTTTATAATAATTAAAATTAGAGAGTGAGAGGGGAAAATTTAGTCATAAACCCACTGATGGTCCTACAGCTGTTTTCAGTTTTCTTTTCTCTTCTTTCTTGGTTCATATGAATTTGTGTTTTTTTGATGATTTCAATTGTATTGTACAAACAGCTTGGTATTCTGCTTTTCCATGAATGCGGGGTAGCATAGACTTTTTCTTTAGCACAACCAACCCTTTTTGATGATTGACTCTTCATTTTATCAAGTTTTGTCCTGATTTTTACTTCTGGCATGGAGTATTTTCAGAGTTAATTAAGCAACTCTTATGTTGTCATAGCACAAATGAAACCTGTTAAGGGTTATAGGGTTCTAATGAGAAATAAAAATAAAAAATCTCCCCAGACCTCAGTTTGAGCCTATCATGAGCGCTGTCCTCTATTCTGAACATTGATTTTGACAACAGATGTCAAAAATGTAAAACCCCGGGCTGGGGTTGTAGCTCAGTGGTAGAGTGCTTGCCTAGCGTGTGTGAGGCACTGGGTTCAATTCTCAGCACCCCATATAAATAAATAAAATAAAGTCCATTGACAACTAAAAAAAATTAAAAAAAAAATTAAAACCTCCAGCACCCTCAAAGTAACATATCATTTTGGCTCATTCTACAAATTGATGATCTTCTTTATAACTCCAAGTTGTTTTTTTTTTTTTTTTAAATTTTTTTAGTTGTAGATGGACACAATATCTTTATTTTATTGCTTTTTGTATGTGGTGCTGAGGATCGAACCCAGGGCCTCACGCATGTGAGGCAAGCGCTCTACCGCTGAGCTACAATCCCAGCCCCAACTCCAAGTTTTGAAGTATGAAAAACCATGAGGGCAAAGAGCAGTAACAATGCACGTGTTTTCCCAAGTCTCACCCAAGCCTCTCACACCTCCCATGACCTGGAAGGTACTGGCGATGGTCAGGAGAGTCAGCAGAAAGAGTAGTGTTGGCTGTATTTTGCCTCCTTTGAACATTTAAGTTGGGAGGTTGGGAGGAGAACTCTACAGACGTTCTGGATGATCCTGGGGATGGATTTGTAGACATTGTCAAAGTCATCCACAAAGAAGGAGCTGTCCCAACCTTATAATAATTTACTCAGGCATTTCTCTGGTTGATCATTTAAATAATTTCTAGTTGTTTGCCTTTTTGGGTGATATGGCAATGAGTATCTTGGTATTTACGGGTTATTATAAATTTATTTTTCTTTGTCTTGGTATTGGGGATGGAACTCAGAGCCTTGTACATGCTAGGCAAGTGCTTTACCTCTGAGCTATATCCCAGCCCTTAGTTACAGATTTTTAAATTTTAAAGTATTGAAATTATTTCTCTATA
>CM053407.1:108491053-108621976 GCA_028644305.1 Xerus rutilus
CTTTTTCTGCCCCCCCCCCCCCCCCACAATGCCATTCTTGCGTGGCGAGAGGAATTTCCTCTCTGTGTGCACTTTGTTATGGATCTGTTCCCTTGTGATTCTAGATTTGCTTCCCATTTTGGGGAGAAGGAAATATCTATCAGATTGTTTAAAACTGAGAGTAGAATTTTACTTCTTAGTTTCATTCTTTGAGTCAAAATGGACTCTTCATGACCTCTTTATTTTCAGAGTATGCACACCCTGGTATGGGAATGAGTGCAAGGGGTCACAGGAAGAGACAGGCTTTAAAAATTAAACATCTGGGGTTTCTTAGCGGAAGTCCATTGTACATAAACATGTCACTCTATATCCTCTTTGCTTGTGGAGGGTGTAACTTATCTCAACTTGCTCTCTTTTTGGGAGGACGGTGTGGGGGCAATGTCTTGCCATGTTGCTCAGTTTGGCCTTGAATTCCTGGGCTCGAGTAGTCCTGCTTTAGGTTCCTGAGTAGCTGGGACTACAGGTGCTTGTCATGCTGTCTGGCTTCTCTCCGATAAACATGTCAGCCTGCAGTTGAAGTTGGAACTTTTGCCTGCTCCGTTATTAGAAATTTGACCTGACATTTTCTTCATACAGTCTCATTAAACACCTTATTCGTAGTCTTCATTTCTTTCTTTCTTTCTTTTTTTTTTGTATCAGGGATTGAACACAGGGGCACTTAACCACTGAGTCACATCCCCAGTCCCATTTTTTATTTATCATTTTGAGACAAGGTCTCACTAAGTTGCTGAGGCTGGCTTTGGTCCTCTTGCTTCAGCCTCCCAACCTGCTGGGAATACAAGTGTGTGCCACCATACCGGGCTTTTTCGTATTTTTATAAATGTAAATAACTCCGTAGTTAATAAGACAAGAAGAAATTAGTAGTTAGACTCAAACAATGTAAACACACTTGCTCTGGCAATGGAATGGGGGTAGTGTCTTCCCTTTTCTGAACCTCAGTTGCTCCATCTGTAAAATGGGTATGGAATCCACCTCAGTTGGGGATTATGAGGCTTATGTGAGATAGTTCTTGTGAATAAAGAGCTTAGCACAGGATCTGGACATTTATTGAATGCTTATAATTTGCCAATCCCTTTTGCAAAATGATTTTAAGTGAGTTATTTAATTCATTGTCTTTTGGGTCTGGATGTCTTCGTATAATACAGCCTGGTTTGGAACTCAGGCATCCTTTAGTCAACTAAGTTTAATTATACTGTAACATTTCTAAAATATTGGCCATTATTTTTATTTTTAATAAACTTTAATGTTTTTCTGTTTATTAAAGGACCAGGCTCTCAATGTTGAAACTGAAATAGAAATTTTGAAAAAACTAAATCATGTAAGTATTGCTGTGAAATATGGCTAATATTTAAGATCGTTTATCTCAAAATATGGGAAGAATGTAAAGTATTTCAATATGATAGTTAGTGTTAATCTTTAATTTCTACTTGTGTGTATGTGCCCGTGGGCATGTGTGCTCCTAGCTCTCATTTAGCTTGGAAGAGTTTAACTCCAAAATTTTGAGAGGGCATTGCTGCATGAAGGTTTCATGATTAAATAATTACCTGATGACATTTCTGCTGAGTTGTTGTTCTCCTCTTCCTCTTTCTTCTTTTCCTCCTCCTCCTCCTTCTTCTCCTCCTCCTCCTCCTCTTTTTAAGATGGGATCTTGCTATGTTGCCTACACTGGTCTCTTCAACTGTCTGCCTGCTTCAGCCTCCTGAGTGCTGGAACTATAGGTGTGCACCACCATGACCAGCCTGAGTAAATCTTTTTTTTTTTTTTTTTTTTAATATGTTTTATTTGTTTTAGTTGTTGATAGGCTTTTATTTTTATTTATTTATATGTGGTGTTGTTAAGGATTGAACCCAGTGCCTCACACATGCTAGTCTAGCACTGAGCCACAACCCAGCCCCAAAGCCTAAGTAATTCTTGACCAAAATTATTCTTATACAGACTTGATGGACTGTTTTTATAAAAACGATGCCAATTTTAGTAAATTTGATAATATCTGAATTTAAAATGTTTTTACTTTTATTATTTATTTGTTTGTTTTTGTAGTTATAGATGGACAGAATGCCTTTATTTTGTTTGTTCATTCTTTTTTTTTTTTTTTTTTGGTACTGGGGATTGAACTCAGCGGCACTCGACCACTGAGCCACATCCCCAGCCCTATTTTGTGTTTGATGTAGAGACAGGATCTCACTGAGTTGCTTAGTGCCTCGCCGTTGCTGAGGCTGGCTTTGAACTCGAGATTCTCCTGTCTCAGCCTCCCTAAGAGCTGGATTACAGGCTTGAGCCACCGAACCCGGCTGTTCATTCTTTTTTTTTTTAATATTTTTTAGTTATACATGGACACAGTGTCTTTATTTTGTTTTTGTTTATTTTTATGTGGTACTGAGGATCGAACCCAGTGCTTCACACATGGGAGGCAAGCACTCTGCCACTGAACCACAACCCCAGTCCACTGGCTGTTCATTCTTATATGGTGCTAAAGATCAAACCCAGTGCCTCATACATGCCAGGCAAGTGTTCTGCCACTGAGGTATACAGCTCCAGCCCAGAATTCTTAAATTTTTATTTATTTATTTATTTGTATTTTGGATGGTACTGAGGGACTGAACCCAGGGTTTCACACATGCTTGTCAAGAACTGTATCATTGAGCTACATCCACAGGCCTTTTTATTTTTTATTTTGAGACAAGGTCTGTTTAAGTTTCTCAGGCTGGACTTAAAATTGTTTTCCTCCTTCCTCAGCCTCCTGAGTAGCTGGGATTACAGGTGTGTGCCACGGTGCCCAGTTATACCTTAAGTTTTAACACCTTAAAATATGTTTTATTTGGAGTGACCTAGATAAATCAAATAAGTATCAGATACAACATCCTATCCTTGTATCTGGTGAAAGTGGTGTCAGTGGACTCTTTGGATATAAATAGTTCTCTCTCTTGTACAATGATGACTTTGTCTCAATGATGACTTTGACTCAGTCTCAGTGGAAGGTGTGTGTCACTTGAAAAAGGTGAGAAGAAAAGATTAGAAATGTGGGTCTGATCCTGTCTTTTTATTGGTTCTTTTTGTTTCTTCATTTATGAGCATCTGTGTCATAAGCTCAGTAGGCCCTGGACTTAAACTTGAAACAAATCCGATAGTCTGTCTACTATTTGACTGTGATTATCTTACTCTTTTTTTTTTTTTTTTTTAAATATTTTTAGTTGTAGGTGGATAAAATACCTTTATTATTTTATTTATTTTTATGTAGTGCTAAGGATCAAACTCAGCGCCTCACATAAGCAAGGCAAGTGTTCTACTACTGGACCCCAGCCCCAGCTCCTTTATTCTGGTTTTTAATCTCCAAACAACAAGAAAATTTCTTCTCCCTTCTTATACCTCCTCAAATTCCTCAAACAACAGGTAGAAACCAAGAACAAGAACACAATCATTACCTTTGACAAAATACTTGATCAGGCTCCTTTAGAAGCCTGTGTGTGAGCAGGGCGCGGTGGCTCAAGCCTGTAATCCCAGCACTTAGGGAGGCTGAGACAGGAGAATCGCGGGTTCAAAGCCAGCCTCAGCAATGGTGAGGGGCTAAGCAACTCAGGGAGACCCTATCTCTACATAAAACACAAAATATTGCTGGGGATGTGGCTCAGTGGTCGAGTACCCCTGAGTTCAATCCCCAGTACCAAAAAAAAAAGTATGTGCCTATATGAGTTCGAGGTCATCAGCCCGGTAGATCAGTATACTATTATTGCTATCCAAGGACTTTGGAGCTGTGTGTGGAGCTGGTAACCCATGGGAATCTGAGTGACTGGTCTTCCTGCTTGGCTTTCTTTTAATAATTCCTTTTTTTTTAAAAAACATTTTTTGATTTCTTTCTTTTTTTTTTTTGGTACAGGAGATTGAACTCAGGGACAGTCGACCACTGAGCCATATCTCCAGCCCTATTTTGTGTTTTATGTAGAGACAGGGTCTCACTGAGTTGCTTAGAGCCTTGCCATTGCTGAGGCTGGCTTTGAACTCATGATTCTCCTGTCTCAGCCTCCCTAAGTGCTGGGATTACAAGCTTGCGCCACCACACCCAGCTGATTTTTTTTTTTGTTTTTTGTTATAGGTGAACATGATACCTTTATTTTATTTATTTTTTTTGTGGTGCTGAGGATAGAACCCAGTGCCTCACACATACCAGGCAGATGCTCTACTATTGAGCTACAATCTCATCCCCAGCACTGCCCATTTTATTTTATTTTATTTTTATTTTTATTTTTTTAATTTTTTTTTAGTTGTAGATGGACGCAATGTCTTTATTTTATTGCTTTGTATGTGGTGCTGAGGATCGAACCCAGGGCCTTACGCATGCGAGGCAAGCGCTCTACCACTGAGCTACAATCCCAGCCCCACTGCCCATTTTAAAGCCAGGAGGAAGCAAGCAGTTACCATTTTCCCCTCTAATCTAGTTATCTTCACCATTAATGTGTTTTTTTTCTGCTTCTCCTTTAAAAGATAATTTGGCCAAGACATCAGAAGTTCATAATCTAAAGAGTCAAATAGTATTAATAATTTTGCACAAACCAGCAACTCCTCATTCATCCTAATCCTCCTCTGTATAAACATTTAGGAACTCTTTTTTCTTGGCTTTTTGCTAGAATTTGCCTTCATGTTTCTATGTAATATGCATAAACCATTTTCCTTGGTTTATCCATTTAAATAGCCTGTTGTCTTCCTGTTATGGGATGTGAAGATTTAGCTCTTTCTCTTCTGTTCCATTTACTATAACATGATAAGTAGTCAGTGTTTTCACTGTTGTGACAATAGCAATTGCTCATGTAGAGTCAAGTAGCATACAGTGATCACAGGCAAGGACCTGGGAACTGGTTTGTTCTCAGCTCAGCCCTCTTCGCCTCATGTTCCAGGGCTGCAAGCTGGCTGCAGTCTGACCTCTGTGGGTGGCGTACCTGTTTTTGAGGTTGGTGTGAATCTTGGTAGCATCTGAGTATCTTTTGTGTGCCAGCCACTGTGCTGGATGTTGGGCCTAGAAAGATCAGTCAGACTTGGCTTTGCCCATGTTGTGTGTGGTGAGTGGAGACTGTGGTGGACAATAGTTTCCATTCTCTGTCCTCCTAGAGCTCACAGCCCAGTGGGAAGATAGTTATGGGAGATACAGTGTGAGACAACAGAGATTAGGACCTCTGTCTCCCCATTAGCTGGGATTACCTGAAGTTGACTGTCTATTGTGAAATAATAGCTGTGCCAAGTATAAAGGCATAATATTAAATATGTTAAATATAATATAAAATATTTATGTTTTATTATGTTTAATATAATATAAAATATTTAATAATAATATTAAATATATATATATTTTTGGTACTGGGGATTGAACTCAGGGGCACTGGACCACTGAGCCACATCCCCAGCCCTGTTTTGTGTTTTATGTAGAGACAGGGTCTCCCTGAGTTGCTTAGCCCCTCGCCGTTGCTGAGGCTGGCTTTGAACTCGCGATTCTCCTGTCTCAGCCTCCCAAAGTGCTGGGATTACAGGCTTGAGCCACCGTGCCCGGCTTATGTTTTTTTTTTTTTTTTTGGTACTGGAGATTGAACTCAGGGACACAACCACTGAGCCACATCCCCAGCCCTATTTTGTGTTTTATGTAGAGACAGGGTCTCCCTGAGTTGCTTAGCCCCTCACCGTTGCTGAGGCTGCCTTTGAACTCGAGATTCTCCTATCTCAGCCTCCCTAAGTGCTGGGATTACAGGCTTGCGCCACCACACCCGGCTTTAAATATGTATTTTAAAACTGTACAGTGCTCCTCCCTTACCCTCAATGTTCTGTGCTCTCTGCCTTGGTCAGAGGTCAAAACTCTCATCTACAGTTATGTGTCTCTGTCTGCCACCTCCAAGTGTGCTTAAAAGTTCTTAGGAAATTACGGGGCTGTGGTTGAGGTTCAATGGTGGAGCTCTTGCCTAGCACGTGTGAGGCACTGGGTTCAATCCTCAGCACCACATAAAAATAAATAAATAAAATAAACATATTTAGTCCATCTACAACTAAAAAGTAATAATAAAAAAAACCATTTAACTTAAAAGTTGTTATGAAATTAGAATTTTCCTCTTTCCTTGGCAAAATGGGAGGATCTTGTCACATGGGGTCCCATTCCCCTGTGGTTCCAGAACTGGAGCTGGATAGCCTTTCTGTCTAGCAGCATGGCCTGGCTTTGCACCTGGCCTGCTTTTTCATTCATACTGCTTGTCAGACTGAAACCTGGTTCCTTGAGTGCCTGTTTTAGGGCCAGGAGGAGGAAGGCTGGGAAGAGATAGGCCTTCGTTCCTCAGTGGGACATCCTCACATGGAATATGAAGTCATTCCTCACTGACATGGCAGGGTGGACCGTTTCTTACGTTTTCTCATGGAGGAGTCAGCTAGATTCCGTTCTGCCTTACTCCCCACTTGAACTTCAAAGCATCATCCAGAGACAGCAGGCCAAAGTCTGGTCCTGGTCTTCCTGACTCCCTGGGCAGATGTCTCAAATTCTGTAGCTTTTGTGGTTTCCTTCTTGGGAGTTTCTCACTTGTTTTCATTCTTTCCTCTCTTTTTTTAGCCTTGCATCATCAAGATTAAAAACTTTTTCGATGCAGAAGATTATTACATTGTTCTGGAATTGTAAGTAGTACATGTTTTAAACGTAACATTGTCATTTAAATATTTATAAGCCTATGTAGAATTGAATGTAGACTTGCCTTTCTCATGCTGGGGACCCTCCATGTAGATATGTGGTAGTGGGATTCACATAGTGTGTATGCATGTCAAGGTAGTGTTACTTCTAGAAGCTATCCAGCATTTCCAAAGGCAGGTAGCATGGGATTCTAGTCCCAGCATCTGAGTCCTGGGTTAAAAATCTACTCTGTTGGTGACTAGTTGACCACTTATGGATGAATTTCTTCCACCCCTCTGAGTCTCATTTTCTTAGTGTTAAATGCAGATAATAATGTACAGAGTCCTGCAGAGGTTTACATGCAATGAGGGATGGAAAACCCCTGCAGAGTACCTTGTGGGCATTTGACATGGGTTAATGTTTTTTGATACTGGGGCTTGAACCCAGAGTACTGAGCCACATCCCCAGCCCTATTTTGTATTTTATGTAGAGACAGGGTCTCACTGAGTTGCTTAGCACCTTGCTGTTGCTGAGGCTGGCGTTGAACTCGTGATCTTCCTGTCTCCGCCTCTGGAACTGCTGGCATGACAGGCGTGCGCCACTGTACCTGGCCGCAGCCCTTTTATTTTTTGTTTTGAGGCAGGTTCTCACTGAGGGCCTTGACAAGTTGCTGAGGCTGGCCTCAAACTTACGATTCTCCTGCCTCAGCCTCCTGAGATGCTGGTATTACAGATGTGTGCCCAGCTTTGATATAGGTCGATGTTATTACTTTAAAAATATCTGCTTTGGGCGCCCTTTCTACTTAAGATGATGGGACCTGGTGGCATGGTGGTGCCCGAGTATCCCTCAGTGTCTTGAAGCTTTACTTCGTGGTCAGAATGTCCTATCTTCTTTGGTTTAACCACAATAATTTCCTGTGTCATTCCCGGAAGAGGCCTGTCTTATGTCTATTTCTGTGTGAATTTACAGTGTTTCTGGAAGCAGCTGTTGTGACAGGCATGGAATGCTTTGTTCTTGGCTGAAAAATGGTGGTTATGCAGATTGAATAGCAAAAGCAACTTAGCGAGACACTGTCTCAAAATAAAAAAGTGAAACAGACTGGAGATGTAGCTTTGTGGTAGAGTGCTCTTGGGTTCAGTGCCCATTACTGTCAAAAAAAAAAAAAAAAGACGTAGTAAACAGCAGTCCTGATCGTAGCCCTGGGAGAGATGGATGGCCCTGGGGTGCTTCAGGGAATATCTGCTGCTACCAAATAGGAGATGGTTACCTGACTGGATCCAGTTGACACAGTGTAATAATGGTGATAATAGTGTAATAATAGTAGCTGATACTTAATAAGCCCTTAACTATGAGCTAAGTAAGCACTTTCTGTGGACTGACTCGTTGGTCCTTCATAATAATCTTTTTTTTTTTTTTTTTTACAATACATGTCTTTTTTTTTTTTTTAATATCTTTATTTTATTTTTATGTGGTGCTGAGGATCGAACCCAGTGCTTCCTGCGTGCTAGGCGAGCACGCTACCACTGCGCCATAACCCCAGCCCCCCCTTCATAATAATCTTACCGGTTACTTACATGTCACAGGTGGGTTTCTGTTTTTAGATGCACTTTAAAGTAAAGGAAACCGAATCAGAGCATTTGAGCCCTGTGCCAGGTACCTTACCTATGCCAATCATTTCTTGCATTTTATACCAACCATCACAGTGGATGGTGTTACTCCCAATTTTTAAGCTCAGAGAGATTATATAGCCCAAAGTCCCATAATTAGGAAGTGATGGAATAGGGGTTCAGACCCCAACTTGACTTGATTGCAAGCTCTGGCTTGCTCTTCTTGCACATCATCTCCAAATCACTCAGGGTACATGGTAAGAGGGCAGGCAGGCTCCTGGGCTTGCCTCCAGTGTGGTGAGTCAGATCCTGAAGGTTTCCACGTATTACCAGTTCCCACTGCACATTCCTTCTCCCTTGTTCCTTACTTCCGGTGGGGACATCTGAGTATGGATGAGCCTTATTAGCTAATTAGCTTTAATAATGTGAGTCAAGGGGTCTGGGGCTGTAGCTCAGTGGTAGAGCGCTTGCCTAGCATGCGTGAGGCACTGGGTTTGATCCTCAGCACCACATATAAATAATAAATGAATAAAATAAAGATCCATCAACAACTAAAAAAAATTAAAAAAAAAAATAATGTGAGTCAAGGGTGAATAGAAATGGCAGCTCTCTGCTGGTCTGAATGAGTTTGCTTTGTGTTTTGTATCATCCAAGTGAGTGAGTTTTTCTCCGGGAATGAATGTCCAGCTTTGTCTGTGTTTCAGGATGGAAGGAGGAGAGCTCTTTGACAGGGTGGTGGGGAATAAACGACTGAAAGAAGCTACCTGCAAACTCTACTTTTACCAGATGCTCTTGGCTGTACAGGTGAGAAGCCCTCGATTATTGTGACAGCCCTACTTTCTGTGAGGTAGAATCACTACCTGGGTTAAGGAGAAACTGAGGGACTGGGAGTTAAAACTCTGAAGAGATTCTGTGTTTGTTCTATTCTTGGCAAAAACGTCCTCCCCCTTTGACTCCCGTGACAAAACTCTTGCTGTGAAGTTGAGAGACAGTAAGAAAGGGAACCAAAGAAACAAATACCAGCCCATGTCTTGATTTCTTTTTATCACTGTGATCAAAAGACCTGACGAGAACAATTTTAGAGATTGAAAAGTTTATATGGGGCTCACAATTTCAGAGGTCTAAGTCCACAGACTGCCGGCTCCATTTCTCTGGGCCTGAGGTGAGGCAGAACATCATGGCGGGGGGGTGTGGAGGAGGAAGGCAGCTCAAGATGTGGCCACCAGGAAGCAGAGAGAGCTCTGCTCACCAGTGACAAAATATAGATCCCAAGGCATGCCTGCAATGGCTTATCTCCTCCAGCCACACCCTACCTGTGTGTGTTCATCCCTAACAGTGGATTGATGCAGTGATTGTTAGGGTTAAGGCTCTCATAACCCAATCACTTCACCTTTGAACTTTTTTCATTGTCTCACACATAACACTTCATATCTAAACCATAAAGCCAAGGCTGCCTCATCTTTGTAGACCCTCACCCACCCTCTCCCACCTCCCGTAAACGCAAATTGGGAACTGGGCAGATTTGAGGGCAAGGTGGGCAAGTTGGGGTGAGTGGGGGACAGGGTGTGCTCGTCCATGGCTCAGTACTCAGTTCCCTTCAGATGCAGCATCTTGGTCATGGGGGTGGGCAGGTGGGTGAGGCAGGTGTGTGGCCTTCTCTGTTTAGTGGAAGTGTTGATGGGGGAGCTGTTGGTGGCACTTTGCTTTGAGGAATATTCACCATTTTCCAACCAAATTTGGTTATGGCGATTCTCCACCAAGATTTCTTTTCTTGAAAACCCACTCTGTGCAGTCAATGCAGTGGAGGGAGCAGATTTTTTTAGGGGGGTGGAGATTTAACCCAGGGAATGGATTGCCATTGGCATGTTCCTGCCATCTGATTCCTAGAATGTGTTATTGATGACCTGATTTTTCTTTTTCTTTTTTTTGGTACTGGGGATTTAAACCAGGTGTACTTTACTGAACCACATCCCCAGCCCTTTTTATGTTTTATTTAGAGGCAGGGTCTCATTGAGTTGCTCAGGGCTGAGGCTGGCTTTGAACTTGAGATCCTCCTGCCTCAGCCTCCTGAGCTGCTGGGATTATAGGTGTGTGCCATTGTGCCTGGCTAGGAGCTTTTCTTGTGTTGGGTCAAGATTGAGGGCCATTTTTCTGGGCTAGGTCCACCTGGGTTTAGCCTTGAAGGTTTTATCAGATTAATTTTCCACTGAAAGTGTTAGAGTTAGAATTTTCCTTGTAGCACAGAGGGACATCGGGAGGAAGCCGAAGTCCATGATCATAAAAGCCCCCACACCTTTTGTTTTGTTTTTCTGTGCTGGGGTGGAACTCAAGGTTTCTTGCATGGTAGCAAAGTGCTCTATCCCTGAGTTATACCTCAGTACTCAAATCCTTTTTTTTTTTTTTTAAATTTTTTTTAGTTGTAGATGAACACACTGTCTTTATTTTATTGCTTTGTATGTGGTGCTGAGGATCGAACCCAGGGCCTCACACATGCGAGGCAAGCGCTTTACCGCTGAGCTACAATCCCAGCCCTCAAATCCTTTTTAATGATGGCTGTTACCTACCGAGTACTTATCTCCCTTATTCCTTTTCTTACATTTGTTGATCAAGAATATTACAATGAGGGGCTGGGATTGTAGCTCAGTGGTAGAGCGCTTGCCTCGCATGCGTGAGGCCCTGGGTTCGATCCTCAGCACCACATACAAAGCAATAAAATAAAGACATTGTGTCCATCTATAACTAAAAAAATATTTAAAAAAAAAAAAAAAAAGAATATTACAATGAATTGAGCCGAGTGCGGTGACACACGCCTATAAACCCAGCACTTAGGGAGGCTGAGACAAGAGAATTGGGAGTTCAAAGCCAGCCTCAACAACAACGAGGCACTAATCAACTCAGTGAGACCCTGTCTCTAAATAAAACAGAAAATAGGGCTGGGGATGTGGCTCAGTGGTCGAGTGCCCCTGAGTTCAATCCCCAGTGCAAAAAAAAGAAGAATATTACAATGAATTGAGCATACAGATCAGTGGACATGAGACATTTCTGAATGCAGGTGTGTGCCTGTAATCCCAACGACTTGGGAAGATTAGACAGAAGGATGGCAAGTTCTTCAAGGCCAGCCTCAGCAACTTAGCAAGACCCTGTCTCAAAAAATAAAATATGCTGGGAGCCGGGCGCGGTGGCTCAAGCCTGTAATCCCAGCACTTAGGGAGGCTGAGACAGGAGAATCGCGAGTTCAAAGCCAGCCTCAGCAATGGCGAGGCGCTAAGCAACTCAGTGAGACCCTGTCTCTACATAAAAACACAAAATAGGGCTGGGGATGTGGCTCAGTGGTCGAGTGCCCCCGAGTTCAATCCCCGATACCAAAAAAAAAAAAAAAGAAAAAAAAAATATGCTGGGGATATGGCTCAGTGGTAAAGTGTCTGTCCCTGGGTTAGATTTCCAGTACAAAAAAAAAAAAAAAAAAAGGAAATATGACAGTATGTTGATGTTTCTGTTCTTTTTCATGCTATTTCTGACTATAGTTTTCAAAGACTGAAGTCAGTCTGCATGTTGGAATAGGCTAACTTTGGGTACTTAGATAATTTGCAAATATGTGTGTGCGTGCGTGTGTGTATGTGTATATATTCATATATATATATATGTATATATACACATACACACCTTTATTTTTTATGGTGCTGAGGATTGAACCCAGTGCCTCATATGTGCTAGGCAAGCACTTTCCCACTGAGCTATACCCCCAGCCCTACAAATCTATATTTTATAGAATTATTTGAAAAATATTCTTAGATCTGGGATATGTAAAATGTCATTTTGGTGGAATTTTTATGTTTATTTTGGTATGTTCCCCAAATATTGGTATCATTTATTTAAATTTTATTGAATTAGACAACTTATATTTCTGCCAATATGAATGGATATTTGTTTTCTTGAATTGGTGAAATGCAAGTTTTATTGTCCTCAGTTGCTGTTTTCTAAAGAGTTTTGAAAGTTTACTGAAGGCTGTAATTGACTTCCTAATATTCTCCCCTCACCATAAAAAATAGCAGTATAGCTTTTGCAGTTAACCTGAAGTCAAAGATAAAATCTGATTTCTTGAGGGAAATATCATTCCTTCTGTCACTGATTCTTTTAGGGTAGGCTATTACCCATTTCATAGGAGAGGAAAATTATAGAGTTTTTTGGGAAAATTGTTTTGTCCCTTGAAGAGAGATGGGATACCATTCTTTCTCTTCTTCCTAAATGAGATAGAAAAGTGTTCTTTACTTTTGCTGGTAGTCATCTTTCATAGTTAAGAACCATTCTTAAGACAAATCTACACATACACACACGCACCAGTGTAGTAGAGAAGAGAGAAAAGGAACCAGATCCTTGGCTAAATTGTGACTAGTGCTGAGCCCACTGTGCTTTTGAATTTCCAGTTATAAGTCAATGAAGTCCATCTTGTTTTTAAGTCAGTGTGGGCAGGTTTTAAATTACAGACAAAATGATTGTAAGAAAAGGACTTCCTGGAAAATATAAGTCTAAGGGTTATGCCTCCCTCTCTGTGTAGTACCTTCACGAAAATGGCATTATACATCGGGACTTAAAGCCAGAGAATGTTTTACTGTCATCTCAGGAAGAGGACTGTCTCATAAAGGTAAAAGTTATGTTCTGTATGTGAGCATTCCAGTAGAAGCTGTCTTTTAATTCCTTATGTGAAAAATGGAAGTTAAAAAAATAATAAAAGACTTGAGAATCTGATCTTCGCACTCTTAGCATTTGTTGTAGAGATCAGGTGATAATCATGTCTCTCTGTAGTCTGTTAAGCATTTATTGAGCTCCAATGTATATAAGCCACCTTTGTGCTCAGAGGGGTCTAAATGGATGAACCTCCTTTTCAAGCCTAGCTTCCTTTTAGAATCTCTTGTTAGAGTTAAAAAATAAGGGGGCTGGCGATATAGCTCAGTTGGTAGAGTGCTTGCCTCTTATGCACAAGGCTCTGGGTTCAATCCCCAGCACCAGAAAAAAAGAAGAAAAAAAAGGAATTAATAAATAAGAAAATAAATAAATAACTCTATGTCTATATCTGTATCTCAAAGCACTCTGGCTGCCTCTCTGAATCTGAGGGTGGCACTCAGGTGCAAGAATTTTTCCTCAACCTCCCCGGATATTCCATGGTTGTAGTCAAGTTTGAGAGCCTACGATCTAGGAAAAATCATGTAACTAACTAGAATCCTAGGATGCTTGTCATAGGGATTACAAACTTTCTATAAGGTCACAGAGAACATAGGTAAGCTGGAAAGCCTGATTCTTGAAGTTTGTAGGTTCAGGGATTTTAAACAAAATTAAGTACCAAACCTTGCAAAGACATGAGTTTGTAGACTTCAGAGTAACCATAGGTGTGAACTGCACAATAAAAGCTAATGTAGCTTACATGGGACCAGCAATCTATGATACTCTTTTTATTTTAGGACATTGTTAAAAATTATTCCTTTTGTCCTTAATTTTTAGATTACTGATTTTGGGCAGTCCAAGATTTTGGGGGAGACCTCTCTCATGAGAACTTTATGTGGTACCCCCACTTACTTGGCTCCCGAGGTTCTTCTTTCCATTGGAACTGCCGGGTATAACCGTGCTGTGGACTGCTGGAGTTTAGGAGTTATTCTTTTTATCTGGTAAGAAAAGTTTTCATTGCTACACAATCTGGTTGGAGGTAATTAGGTGAGAGCATAACCATATTCAGGAAGCAAGCTTGTGTTTAATTTAGGTCACTTTTCGACCATCGGTTTAAAGAAAAACCTGATTTTTCATGATGCTGAAACCAAGAAATCTGTGTATCTGAATGCCTCTAAGAATGCCATTTGATTTCTTTCCCTTTTTCTTTCTACCAATATTAAGCCTTAGTGGGTATCCACCTTTCTCTGAGCATAAGACTCAAGTGTCACTGAAGGATCAGATCACCAGTGGAAAATACAACTTCATTCCCGAAGTCTGGGCAGATGTCTCAGAGAAGGGTATGGATACAAAAAGGGTTAAGAATATGTGGTTTACTACTATGTGGGTGTGCTCTTGGTGGGAGTGTTTTTTCAAACTCTGTGGTGTTTTCTCCTGTCAATCTGCTCTTAGTTTTTATTAGTCTTACAGAATTATCAGATTATTCATTCAGCAAATTGAGCTCAAGTTCCTGGTCTGCTGTTTCCTAGCTATATGACCTTAGGCAAGTTATTTAACTTATCTGAGTTTCTATTCTATCTTCTTTTCTTTCTTTCTTTTTTTCTTGGGGTGTTTAACTTGGGAGCATTTGACCGCTGAGCCACATCCCCAGCCCTATTTTGTATTTTATTTAGGGACGGGGTCTCACTGAGTTGCTAGTGCCTTGCCTTTGATGAGGCTGGCTTTGAACTTGTGATCCTCCTGCTTCAGCCTCCCGAGCTTCTGGGATTATAGGCGCGCATATCCCCCCTATAGTTTTTACCTTAAATGGTTTTTCTGAGCCTTGAGTGTAATGTACACAAGTGCCTGGTACCTATTTTAGTGTGGAAAAGAATAAGTAACTTTTTAGTTACAGACTTTCCTTTGAGTAAGCTGCATATGAAAAGCTCAATGTCATTTACTTTGTATTTTATGATTTAAAAAATGCAATCTTATAACTTCCAGAAGAAAAAGTGGAAACATAACTAAATGTCCAGTAATGTAACATAGAAGATTGTGTTAAGTGTAGGCATGTTTTAAGGAATAATAATACTGCAGTATACAAGCCGGCCTGCGTTGCTTGCTGGAGTAGTCAGGCTTTATTTCTGACCATCCAGATTTTCATGGAGCTCCTCTTTGGTTGAGGGACTCTTACTACTAGTCCCTGAGGTGTCAGGGAGAGTTGGCTGTTGCATTTTGAATATCTCAGAACTGGGTAGAAGTTCAGCTTTAATTAGTTTGAGTCCAGCAACAAGAGAGGGAAGAGGGAGCTAAGACGTTGCAGTGTCCCAGCAGGGGGATGGGGAGCATCATTATCATCCCTGGTTATTCACAGCCCTCTGCACACCGTGAGGAGGACTGGAGGCCTGCCCACTGTCTGCTGACTCCATGATGATCTCTTTCTGGATGGTGTCCTGTAATTCTGGTATACTTTAATATTGCTGATTGACTGTATTTATCCTTTTCACTATAGTTTGCCCAATTCTCTTGTTACCTTAGCTCTGGATCTCGTCAAGAAGTTGTTGGTCGTGGATCCAAAGGCACGGTTTACGACAGAAGAAGCCTTAAGTCACCCATGGCTTCAGGTGGGTGTGGGGCAGTATCCACTCCTATAAAATGCACAGGGAGCCCTGAGCAAGGTGAGGAAGAGGATGGACACAACCTTTGCAATGTTGGGTCTGTTTTAGGTTGAACTGTAGGTTTATGGGACGTGTGTGTGTGCATGCGCGCATGTACATGTTTGGGGTATTCAACCTTTTCCACATTCCTCGTGGCCTTTGGATGGACAAGCTCACTTTGTGGCCTGTTCTGGTTCCACTTGGCTGCCCCAGATCTGCAACTTGGCTGTGCTCCTTTGAGAAGTTGTTCTGGCTCCACCCCTAGCTGTGCACCCTTCCCTCAGTCCCCCTCCAACAGGTGAGCTGGGCTGGGCTCATTCCAGCCATCTTCTACCTTAAATCAGGGGAGCTGGCGGAGTTGGAGGATGGCAGCCTCCTTGGGAAGAATCCAGCCATTTCTCAGTTCCATGTGATTGAGTGGGAAGGGTCTTCTTACTGAGTAGGCATGCTGTTAGTGCAGGCTGTCTCCTGCGCCTTTCGAGTCTGTATTACCTCAGTGTGCTTGGTGGGGATTGTGACTGCCATTGGATTATGCGTTGCACTCATTCAGAGCTGCCAGGTTGGGAAGTCTTTGGTGGATGTATCAGGTTCATGTTTGGTGCTGGAATTAGCTACAGCCCCAGGCAGGGTTTTTTTTTTTGTACTGGGGATTGAACTCAGGGACACTTGACCACTGAGCCACATCCCCAGCCCTATTTTGTGTCTTACGTAGAGACAGGGTCTCACTGAGTTGCTTAGTGCCTCGCCGTTGCTGAGGCTGGCTTTGAACTCACGATTCTCCTGTCTCAGCCTCCCTAAGTGCTGGGATTGCAGGCTTGCACCACTGTGCCTGGCTATCCGGCAGGTTTTTGATGGACATCTGATCTTCCATTTCCTGCATCTTCATTGAGCACAGCCATGCCCCTTTTTGTTAACTTTATTTTCATCTGTTTTCTGTGGGGATGAGGCTCTTAACTAACCAGGTAGTTCGAACTAAGACTGTTACTCTTGGGGATTACTGATTCACAAACTCCTTGGGCAGTCTGGCCTCAGCTCTATATTTCTGGGACTCAGGGAGGGCTGTTCCTCGTTCTTTTTTCCAATCCTCTACACCTAACAGTTTTGCTCAGGCCAGTTCAGGTTGAGAACAACAAATCCTTAAAGAAAAAAAATAAAAGAATGCCCCGATATATGTGTTTGGGAGGTTGCCATGGAAACTGCAATCTCCCCAGAAGAAATCTGTCAGATGATTTAGCATTTAATAGACCACACAGATTTGAAACAGCAGGACCTTGGAGAAAAAGAGTTTGGAAACAAAGGGTGCCTTTGGATGTAGGGATTTAATTTTGATGAAAAAGAGAAACACAGCTCTTGGCTCTTTTCATGTATCCTAATAGGGAAACTCTTGGGGTCCCCATGTTGAGAGGTTGGAAGAGCTGTGTTGGGTTTGAAAAAATAGAGCAGGCCAGCAAGGCCTAGGGACAGGGTTTGCATCTGCCTGAAATTTATGAGGCAGTATAGCCTATTTTTCTTGTACTTTTTGTCTTAAAATAAAAGTTACAACTAAGAAGGTGAAGTTCAACTCTGCCATAAGGTTCTCCTCTGAATATTCTTTTGTCCACATCTTGTTCTGCTGCCAAAGGTGGAGGGAACACTGAATGAGGACAGGCCACAGATAGGTTTCTAAAACATCTGTTAGTGATGGTTAGGTTTTTATTTTGGGAAAATTCAGTGTTTTTCAGAAGCCAAATGGTTTTGTGGGTTTGGCACTGGGCTGAGCACTGGGAATTGAGAATTGTGGTCTCTGTTTTGTCGTTAACAGTGTCTGGTTTTGGGAACATCCCATATATCTTCTTTCTGCCTTATGTTTAGTACCTGAAATAGAGGATTCCTTCCTGTTTGTCTTCAAGGGACAATTTAATACTTTTGAACATCTCAAAGGAAGGACATTTACAGATAAACTCTGCCACCAGGGGCTGAGGATGTGGCTTGGAGGTAGAGCACTTGCCTAGTGTAAGTGAAGCATTAGTTTCAATCCCCAGCATTGCAAAAAACAAAATAAACAGAATAAAATAATAATCAAAAAAACTTTACAACCTGTGCTAACAATGAGTTTCTTTTTCATATAATTACTAACTGATGACCTGTAAATATATTAAATAGACTTGGGTCAGTGAAGGCCTAAAGAAGGGCATTTGTGTTAGCTTTCTGTTACTATAACATATACCTGAGATATATCGACTTAAAAAGAGGAAAAGTCCATTTTGGTTCACAGTTTTGGAGGTTTTAGTCCATGACCGAAGGGGCCCCTTTGCCTTTGACCTGGGCGAGGCAGCACATCATAGCAGGAGTGTGTGGTGGAGACCTGTTTGTCTTATGGCCAGTGTGAAAAAAATAAGAGAGGAAGAGGAAGAAACTGGAGTTCCACAGTCTTCTTTGAGGAACGCTCCCAATGATCTAACTTCCTCCCACTAGGCCCCACCTCTCCAAGACCTCTCCACCTCACAATAGTGCTGTGGTCTGGAGACCATGTTGTTAACACCCGAGCCTTTGGGGGACACTTATCAAAATCCTACCATCATTCCATTGTAAATTCACTGGTTCATGCATTTATTCCTTCAGAATAGTTCATGAGCTCATGTGTCCAGTACCATTAGGCAACATGATGTAAAGAGGAATAAGATAAGTCCTTGCCTTAGGGAGCTGACATATGCATCAGAGGTGGTGCTCACTGCAGTCATAGAGAGTGGTGTGACCTATGTGTTCCTGGTGTAGGCGCAGAGTGTAGTCCTAACCAGGAGGAGGCACGGCTGATGCCCACAGGGCTCTGGGCACCCACATTTTCACATAGCGTGCACAGGTCTGAAGCCTGCATTGCCTGACAACAATGTTGGGGGGGTCATAAGTCAGCTTTTTAAATATTTACTGAGTCCCTCTGCTAGGGAGGACCCTGTGTCTGTTAGAGTGACTGGTGTCAGGAAGAATTTGTTCAGTGAGTGAATGAGGAAGGTGGGCGAGGCAGGTGGCATTTCTGGGGGAGCCGTGGTGTGAACAGGTATGGGGGAAAGAAGGGATGGACTTTGGCAAGTGACACTATGTGAGAAGTGAGGCGCTACAGCCACGGGAGAGAGTGGAGGGGAATCCAGATGAGCATGGCGCTACCAAGATAGGCTGAGTGACTCAGGCAGAGTGAGGGAAGCAGGTGGCGGTTCCAGCTTCTGGACAGAGGAGAGACGACGTGGTTATTAGTCCTCTGGTACCATACAATTGCTAGATGTTGGAGACTCCTTCCTGTGTCCTTTCTCTGGTGTGCTTGGTTTAGGGGGAGGCACAAGGAGAGGGTGGGTTGGTTGCTAAAGTATGTGGGCCTTGTAATCAAACTGCTTGGGGTCTGTGTGCTGCACACTTCACTGGTGCGTGGCTGAGGGGGGCTTCTGGGTGGACCCTAAGCCCACATTCCTTAGTTAGAGATGTTTTACATTTTTTTTTTAAATTTTTTTTTAGTTGTAGATGGACACAATACCTTTATTTATTTTTATGTGGTGCTGAGGATCGAACCCAGTGCCTCACGCATGCAAGGCAAGCGCTCTACCACTGAGCTACAGCCCCAGCCCTTTTACATTTTTGAAGATGGGGAGAACTGTACCAGGCCACCTCTCACGGCTCCCAAATGCAAATCCTTGAACCCTGTAGAACTGAGCATCGCCAGAGGTAGAGCTACCCTCACACAACTGGGCAAGAGTTCTCTTGGCCCTCTCCACCCCGCCCTACCTTTTCCTCCAGCAGCATGAAACACCTGTCACGCTATGTCACGTTCATCGTTGTCCTTTCTCATTGGGGCTGATCTTGGGTTACTGTGGGCTTCAAGGCCTTGTGGCAGTTTGTACAGCACCTGCTGGATAATTTTCTTGGGGTGCTGAGTCCATCGTTAGGTCGGTAGCCTGGGTAAATGGCCTTGCAGGGCAAGGGGGTGTTGAGGAAGGATTTGGGGAGCTACATGGAGTCAGCCCCAGCCCTTGGCTCCATTAGGATCTGGAATACTGGTTACCTAGAGTCTGTGGTTCTCTTACCCACTGAGCTCTTAGGCATGTAGGTTTGATCCAATCAGTGTTGACTGGGCTCTGACTGCTCATGAGATTACTCAGAAGGCAAAGGTGAGCAACCGTGGTTCCTTCACTTGGGGAACTTCAGCAAGGGGGTGCTTCTTGGAGACAGCTGTCATTGTTGCAGGAGCGCCTCGCCCTGTCCTTCCAAAGGAGCTTTCTTTTCCTCAGACAGCCTACTTATGTCTGTCATTTTTTCACAGGATGAGGACATGAAGAGAAAGTTTCAGGAGCTATTGGCCGAGGAAAATAAATCAATCGCTCTATCCCAGGTCCCAACTCAGGTATCCCTACTAATGATCAATAAATGTAGACTTGGTTTAAAGAGTTGAGGAGTGATTCTGAAGGTTCTCGGGAGTGGCATTTGCATAACATTCTTAAAGACGAATGTAGTAAGTGTTACATTTCAACTTGGTCTGCTCCAGCACCCTTGTAAGATTGTCTAATGCATTAGTGAAGCAAGTTAGAGGCTGTCGCTTAAGTTCTCCTGCAGTGCAAGATAAAACAATGTTAGAGGCTCAGTTTTAAATTTGTTGGAGGGGGGCTGGGACTGTAGCTCAGCAGTAGAGCGCTTGCCTCACATGCGTGAGGCCCTGGGTTCGATCCTCAGCACCACATACAAAACAATAAAATAAAGACATTGTGTCCATCAACAACTAAAAAAAAAAATAATAAATTAAAAAAAAATAAATAAATTTGTTGGAGGGGCTGGGATTGTGGCTCAGTGGTAGAGCGCTTGACTTGCATGCATGAGGCACTGGGTTCGATCCTTAGCACCACGTAAAAATAAATAAATAAAATAAAGATATTGTGTCCATCTACAATTAAAAAAAATTAAAAAAAATTTGTTGGAAAACTTAAAATTTGGACAAATGATGATTTCTTGTTTATAATTTTATTCTTCTAAAATTCTTTGTAAGTATAAATAAATATCTCTTCATTCCTGTCTTTCTTTTGGTTAATGATAGTTCTGCCTTTTTTTTTTTTTTGGTATCAAGGATTGAACTCAGGGGCACTTGACCCTGACAGGGTCTCACTGCGTTGCTTAGGGCCTCACTTTTGCTGAGGCTGGCTATAAACTCATGATCCTCCTGCCTCAGCCTCTCGAGCTACTGGGATTATAGACGTGTGCCACTGTACCTGGTGATAGTTCTGCTTTTTTCCCTCCCAGTTTTAAAAACGGGGAAACAAGTAAGGCACAAAAGATTGCCTGTCCCATAAAGGAGTAAAAGTTGGGGCTCTAAGTGACAGGTATTTTTTTTTTTTTTTTGGTACCGGGGATTGAACTCAGGGGCACTCGACCCCTGAGCCACATTCCCAGCCCTATTTTGTGTTTTATGTAGAGACAGGGTCTCACTGAGTTGCTTAGTGCCTCACCATTGCTGAGGCTGGCTTTGAACTCGCGATTCTCCTGTCTCAGCCTCCCTAAGTGCTGGGATTACAGGCTTGAGCCACCGCGCCCGGCTAGTGACAGGTATTAGTCTCTCTCTCTTTTTGATATCGACGATTGAACCCAGGGCCTCACACATGCTAGGCAACTGCTCTACCACTGATCTACACCCCTAGCCCTTTTTATTTTATTTTGAGACAGAGTCTTACTAAGTTGTCCTGACTAGCCTCAAACTTGCCATCTTCCTGCTTCAGCCTCCCAAGGAGCTGGGATTACAGGCGTACACTACTGTGCCAGTTTCTCTCTCTCTCTCTTTTGGTGCTAGGTACTGAATGCAGGGCCTCAGCGCATACTAAGTGCACACTTTACCACTAAGTTATAACACTCGTCCCTGTTTTCTAATGATAGGATTACATCCCAATAACCCCATCTTAAATTGAAAACAGCTTAAATTGTAAACTGAAAATGCATTTAGTACCCCAGATCTACTGAACTTGGCAACATCATAGCTTGGTAACAGTTACACACTAATGTACGGGCTTTCCCCTTGTGATCTTGCTGATCAGGAGCTGCAGGTGCCTCATATCAGGAGAAAATATTGCTAGCCTACAAAAAGGTATGCAGATTTTGGGGCTGTGGTTGTGGTGGCTCAGTGGTAGAGTGCTTGCCTAGCATGTATGAGGCACTGAGTTCGATCCTTAGCACCACCTAAAAATAAATAAAACAAAGGTATTGTGTCCACCTACAACTAAAAAAAAGGATTAAACCTGACCACGCTGTTTAAAAAAAAAAAAGATATCCAGATTCAAAGTTTACTTTCTACTGTCTGCATGTTGCTTGTGCACCATTGTGAGGTCTAAAAATTGTAGTTGAAAAAGAAAGTTGTAATTGAGCTGGTGCATACCTGTAATCCTGGCAGTTCAGGAGGCTGAGGCAGGAGGATTGAGAGTTCAAAGCCAGCCTCAGCAATTTAGTGAGGCACTAAGTAACTTAGCAAAACCCTGTCTCTAAATAAAATACAAAAAGGGCTGGGGATGTGGTGCAGTGGTTAAGTGCCTCTGAGTTCAACCCCCAGTACCAAAAAAAAAAAAAAAAAAAGGCTGGGGTGAGGTGGGGTTGTGGCTCAGTGGCAGAGCGCTCGCCTAGCATATGTGAGGCACTGGGCTCGATCCTTAGCACCACATAAGAATAAATAAATAAAAGTCTAAAAAAATACAATAACATTAAACAAAAAATTTTCTTTTTCTTTTATTTTCTTTTTCTTTTTTTGGTACCAGAGATTGAACCCAGGGGTGCTCAACCACTGAGCCACATCCCCAGCGCCATCCCCCCTCCCTTTTAAAATTTTATGTAGAGACAGGGTCTCTCTGAGTTGCCGAGGCTGGCTTTGAACTATCGATCCTCCTGCCTCAGCCTTCTGGGATTACAGGTGTGCGCCACCACGCCTGGCAAGAGTTTTTATAAAAACAAAATTGTAGTTGAACTGCCTGTACATCATTAAGTGGTTGGAAGCCACAAGGAGAGAAATGTCAGATAAGTGTATTGGAGTTCAGTGGGGATTCAGTTGCAGTGACCGCCAGTTATTCTTGGTACTGTGCTTCACATGGAGTGACCCTGGTTTACTGGAAGCATATTGGGGAACTTTAATAGAAGCCAATGATTTTCTTCTGAACATTTCTCCCTTTTCCTTTATTTGCAGCCTTCTACTAGCCGAAAGCGGCCCCGGGAAGGCGAAGCAGAAGACACAGAGACCACAAAGCGCCGGGGGGTGTATACCGCTGCGTTGTGAACACTGGTCTGAACATGAAAGAAATGTACTTCTTTCACTCTGCTGTCATCTTTCTTTTCTTTAAATCTGATTTTTTTTCATCATTTGTATTTTAATTATGGGAATAATTGCTTTTCCACAATCACTGATAATTCGATTGAAAACCTGATGGAATGTGGGCTTTGTACTTAGGCTTGATGAATAGCTTTTTGGTTGAATGTCTTTTATTTAAAAAAAACACTTTTTTTTTTTTCTTTTTTAAAAAAATGTTAGGGGCTGGGGATATGGCTCAGTAGCTGGACACTTGCATAGCAAATGCAAGGTCCTGGGTTTGATTCCCAACACCAAAATAAATAAAGAAATAAAAAAGGAAAAGTAAAGAAAAAACTAGTTATTGTGTGCTTTTCATCTAGAGCCCTACTTGTGCTGTTGTTACCAGGCTGGTTTCTTAGGATGTCACCCTGATTTTGGCTAGTGACAGATGAATGCAAATTCCAAAGGCCCCTTAGAAAGTTACAGGGAAAGGGGCATTGGGAGGTGGGGTGGCATTTGTAGTGCCTGACTGCCAGAGATTCCAAGGGATGGCAGGTACATTGGTGTATGTGTAGTATGCCAGTGTTAAGTTCTCATCCTTTCTCTGATAAAGGTACATATCTATAGTCTAAAACCTGGGGACCAGGTAAGTTGTGAAATTCAAAATTTTTCCAAGTTTAGGAAGCTGACCCACTTCTACTGTATATTATATGTAATACCCCAGGCGGTCCCAGAACCGTACTCACTGATATTTCTGCAGTAAATATTCACAGCAAGAGGGCTAGAAAAAGACAGAGGAAGTTGGTCTTATGTTAATTCATGTCAATCTTTTCTCCCAAATGAATTATGGATGATTTGTTTTTCAGAGCTGTTTGTGTTTTAGAAGTGGAATTAAGGCCTGTGAGCATGTTACGTTGACCCAGTGATGATTAGGGAGGCCCTATGCAAAAAGCCCTATTTTGGCCAATCTTGTCCTCACAGTGATCTTATAAGCTCAGTCACCCAACCACCCTCATCTTATAGGTGAAGACTCCAGGCTTAGAGAAGTAAGGTAATTTTTCCAACATTAACAGCCTATAAGTGGCAGAGCTGGGACCCAACCCAGGTTTTTCTGACTCAAACACTGTCTGTCTTCCTAGTTTCATGTTCAGACTCATGGATGGTGACTCACTGACAAAACTCACAAGCAACTGATGTCTGAACCTAAATGTCAGCATGTTGAGTGAACCACCCAAAGGAGCATATACCCTTGTTTGCCATCAAATGCATTCAGTCCCTCCAGGCTGGCTTCAGGGACAGCCTATGATCTGTGGAAGTTGGAACATCTTTGGTAGAAAACAAATCCACTCACATTATTTCATGGAAGAGGGGATGTGTATCCAGGTTACAGATGACTGGGCCTGGAGCCATCAGGAGTGCAGGCATTTCTAATGGCTGGTTCCTTTCTTTGATTCTGCTGCTTTTTCAGCTTTGCTTGGTTGACACTATATCGCATGGTAATTCATTGGCCATACCATGGTTCAGATGCCACTTACCAGCTAGGACGGTGACAAGGGCACACAGCTGTTGCTCCTGGCACTGGGGATGGGAGTGGGGTTGGCAATTTACTTTAGAAGGGTATGCAAGCATTCTGAGGTTTGGCTAGCCTGGTGCAGGGGGCTGATGGGGATTTAGGTGGTTTGAATGTTGAAAGGAATGAGGTTGAGATTGCCAAGTTAGATGGGTTTTAGCTCATTTGAATAATGCGGAGGCTGAGGTTTCTTAGGGCATTTTCCCTTTTGGGCCGAGTTAGCCAGCCCTTCTCTGTTTCCAAAGCACATTGTGTTAGCTCACTCTTATAATACCTGCCTTGGTAGGCTGAATGATGACCCTCAACAGGTGTTCTCATTCTAATCCCCAGATCCTGTGAATGTTACTTTACTTGCAAAAAGGACATGATTAAGGATCTTGAGATGGGAAGATTATCCTGCCTTATACTATGGGTCCAATGTCATCATCAAAGGATCCTTTTAAGAGGGACCCAAGAGAAGCCAGAATCAGATAAGATGTGACAACTGAACATAGATTGGAGTGATGTGCTTTGAAAATGAAAGGAGGGGGTCCAAAGAATATAGACAACCCCTGGAAACTGAAAAAGGAAGCCAATGGATTCTTCCTTCAGTGCTACCTGAAGGAACCAGTCCTTTAAAACTCGACTTGAACCAGTTGAAACTGACTTAATGCTTCTGACCTATAGAAGTATAAGTAATTTTGTATCGTTTTGAGCTGCACAGTTTGTGGTAATGTTATAGCAGCCACAGGAGACTAATACATTTGCTAATGGGGAGACATTGACTATTGATTAGGGCCATTTGACACTAACTTTCTCTTCCTAGCCTCACTGTAACTTCCTTTCAGGAGAATTCTTTCCCCTATTACCTGAAGTCATGGCATGGGGCTGGGGGTCAACAGAAAAGCTGAGTGTCTGCTCCCTGACTCTGGAAGCTGAAGAAGTCTATAGAAGTTCTTTCTGCTATGGAACTCCTCCCACTGGCCATCTGGCTGGAGGTGGGTATAGGACTTTGAATTATGAGCAAAAGGAGCTGGGATGGCAACATTCATGATGGGCACAATATTGGGCTTAGCCAACATTGGCTTTTTAGTAAGTTACTTGCTGGAGTTTTGGTTAAGTTTCGTTTCTTTTCTTTTTTCTTTTTGGTACTGGGGATTGAACTTAGGGGTACTTGACCACTGAGCCACATCCCCAGCCCTATTTTGTGTTTTATTTAGAGACGGGGTGGGGTCTCACTGAGTTGCTTAGTGCCTTGCCATTGCTGAGGCTGGCTTTGAAATCGTGATTCTCCTGTCTCAGCCTCTCAAAGTGCTAGGATTATAGGCGAGTGCTACTGCGCTCGGCTTAGTTAAGTTTCTTGATGAGCTTTTGTTTCCTTATCTATAAAAATGAATTCGGTGAGAATAACAAGCTCTGATGCTGTTTGTGAGGATTCAGTGAATAAGGTCCATAAAGTGCCTGGCATGTGGTAAGGGACTCATCAAGGTCATCTTCCATCATAAAGGTGGGAGAGCCACATAAGTAGCCAGAGGGAGTCAGTTCCTGAACAGGAAAATAGCATCATCATCTTTTCAGTTCTTGCTTGGGCACTTGTGTGGTCACTGGGATGCCTTTGACTAAGCAAACTTGGGAAATGCCTGGTGGTGGGAGTAGAGTTGGAGGGTCATTTCTTATTGGTGGAAGGAACTGCCACTCCCTTTTGTAGAACAGGCAGTTGGCTCTGTGGTGGACCTACTGCATGTCTATGTGATGGTGCCCTGGGTAGCTCTTGTTTGTGCCTGCCCTGTGCCCAATGCCTCTTGGTAATTCCTATTTTTCAGGTGGAAGCATCCTCTTTCCCACTTCCCCTTCCTCTCCATGTCCTTCTGGAAGGTCTGACTTCAACCCCTTCTCCTATGTCCAGGTCTAGCCAATATGGATTGGCTCAGACAGGGGCATGTGGCCCAAATGGATCCAGTGATAAATCAACCCTGGGGTTCTGCTGGAACTACAGGTTTAAGAATTCCTGATCTGAAAATTCAAAATGCTCCAAAATCCACAACTTTTTGAGCACTGACATGATGCTATGTGAAAATTCCATACATGAAACTTGGTTTCATGCACAAAATTACTAAAAATATAGTGTATATATATATATATATATATGTATATATATATATATATATACATATATATATATATATATATATATTTGGTACTGGAGATAGAACTCAGGGGCATTCAACCACTGAGCCACATCCCCAGCCCTATTTTGTGTTTTATGTAGAGACAGGGTCTCACTGAGTTGCTTAGCGCTGTTGCTGAGGCTGGCTTTGAACTCGCGATTCTCCTGTCTTAGCCTCCCTAAGTGCTGGGATTACAGGCTTGCACCACTGCGCCCAGCTAATACAGTATAATGTTAACTTCAGTCTCTGTTTAACGTATGTATGAATCATAAGTGAATTTCATGTTTAGATTTGGGTCCCATCCCCAACATATCTCGTTATATGTATGCAAATATTCCAAAATCCAGTATCTGAGACACCTCTGAGCATTTAGAATCAGGGATACTTGACCCGTACTGGGGAAACAGCCCCTGCTTTCTTGGTAGATGTAGCTAGGAGCTGCCTGGGCCACTTATGTGGAAGAAACTGCACCAAAATGAAGTTATCAGGGAGGAAAGCGAGAATTGACACAGATCAGAGAGGCTGAGTTTGGTTTGAACTACTGGATTCAGCTATGCCAGAAATGAGGCTCCAGCCAGAATTTTCCAATTATGTGTGCAGGTATATTTTTCTCTTTTTTCCTCGAGGTTGTTTGTGTCACTTGGGTCTGAAAAATGCCAAGAGAAATAAGCGCAACCATTTACAAATTCCAAGAGATTCTTGAAAACTTCTTTTTCTAGTAGGGAAAATGTTCTTTGCTATTGTTTTTGTGCCAGCTTTAGGGTTTTCAGAGAGGTTTTGGGGTAGAGAATGGAAAGTGAAGACGAGGGAAGAGCCCCTTGCAGCCCCAAGGTTGGATGAACTCCTCCCAGCTAATTACACCGCAGAGTTTGGGAAAGAACCCTTTTCATTAAACTTTTAGGAGGCTTGGATGGATAGGGCAACACAGCCTTGGAGGGCTGCTTTTGTGCCAGGCTGATGGGTGTGGATGCGTTATCTCCCAAAAGCCCAGGTCAACCCTGGGAAATGCGCTGCACACGTAGAAATTGAGACCCTCTGGGTTGGTCAAGCGACCTGCCCAGTCTCCCAGTTTAGGAGATGGAGGTGGCACTTGAACCCTTTGTAGAGAGCCCACCTCGTAAACTGGGTTATGACCCTAACGTCCAAGTGTTAGTGGAGATGCGGGACTTGAACTCAGGTTTCCAGCGAGTCTGGCTCTCTGCAGGATACTGGCGCTCACTGTGCCACCTATATTCGCGCACGTGCCTGCACACCTCCAGGAGTGGGATCTCAACCACTGACGGGCATCCTTCTGGCGCTTCTTGGGCGGACCCTCGCCTCAGGTTCCGAGATGTGGAAGGAGCACTAAGGGTAGTGCAGAAAATGGGCTTGGCCCGGGTGGTCCGCAGTGCGGCAGGCGGCGGCGCAGAGCTGGGAACGGCGCGCTCTCCCTCCTGGGCCGGACAGGCGCGGCGGGGGTAAAACGCGACGTCGGGAACAGCGACCGGCTCCAGAGGGCTCCAGGCGGGGCGCGCGTGCGCGGTGTGTGCGTGGAAGCCGCGGGGGCGCGCGTGCGCGGTCCGGGGGGGCGTTGTGGGTTGCCTCGGCGGCGCGCGGCACGGCGGGAACATGGCGCGCGGGAGCGGTGCGCGCGCCTAGCTGGCGGGACCGTTAGCTCGAGGCAGACGCGGCCCGGGCCCCGTGGTGATGGAGCAGCCGCTGCCGCCAGCGCCCGAACCGACCCCAGGGTCGACCCCGGCACGGAGCCGCAGGCGGCGGGAGCCCGAGTCTCCGCCGGCGCCAGCGCCGGTGAGTGCGTGAGGGGCGCGGGCCGGGAGACTTTCTTTGTGAAACTCCGTCGGTGCAAGCCGGGCCGGGCCTCCGCGGCTGACGAGTGCCCGCGAGGCGGAAGCCACCTCGTCGTCGGGGTTCTAGCCCCTGCGCGAGCCGCTGTGCAGCGGGACTCGGTCCGCCGCCTGCCTGCCTGCCTCAGTTTCCGCGGGAGTGTGAGTGCGTGCGTGCGCCGAAGCGCGCGCGGGGGGGGGGAGCGTATGCAGTCGGCGCCTAATCCCCGCGCACCTTCTCCTCGACCCCTCCCCTGGGGGCGGAACCTTGGGACCAGGGCCTAAGCGGGGGACTGCGTCCGCCCTGAGACAGGTGTCTGCCGCTGGTGAGGCTCAGGTGCTGCCAGCCTCAGGTGAAGTTGAGAGGGAGTGAGCTCTCCGTCCCGGGAAGGCAACAAGCTGCTGGTGACTCCTCAGAGTGATACCAGAAAGCTTTCCGTCCACCTCGGCCTCGAGGTGTGCCTGTCAAGGTGAAGGCTGCTGAGCAGACTCTGAAGGTGGGGCTTCTGCAGGATGGTTGGGATGGTCCAGTAGAGGAATAATTGGGAGCACTTTGTAAAAATACAGCGTGCGTGCTCCACCGCAGGCCCACGAACTCTGGCTCTCCAACATAGGGGAGCAGACTTTGAATTTTTAACAGGCTCTTGAAGTTGTAATCAGAAGGTTTTGGCAAGCTGTAGAGAGTAAGCTTCCTGCAACCAGGGACCTGCCCTGTTTATACCTTACTGTGTGGCATCCTGGTACCCTACATGATGCCTGGCAAATGATAGATGTTCAGTAAATATTTATAGGAAGACTAAATGACTAAGGAGTTTGCAACATTGGAACTCCTGAGACATTTTCCAGGAGCTTCTTGAGAGTAGTTATTTTGATTGTGTATGTGATTGTTCGCAGCTCCCAACTGTTTATAATGCTGTATTTTCGGTATGTTCCAGTCAAGAGCAGGGTATTTGTTGGTTAGTATAAAAGATCAACTCTGTATACCCTAGCTAGGTTAAAATTAATTCCAAAACAAAACTCTCAATTAAAAAAATGCATATATCTGTCTCTTCATTTGGGAACACTAGGCTTACAGGATTTTGTTCCTTTGAGGCAGGTAAACATTTACATTTGCATCAAAGCAAATCTGAATTACTGTTTATCTATTCTGAGAAGTTGGCAGTTTGCTTAAACCTCTGAATATTTCTAGTTTTTATGTGATACTTCAAAATTCAGATTTCTGTTTAATTCAGAGTCAATGCTAAAATAAAATTGTTTGATATTTCAGAAGCGTTCTTTTATCAAGTTGAATTTCAGTTAGTTGGTTTCACTTCAGTAAGGTTTTTGTTGGTGTTCACTGAACAAAATACAAATACAGGAAGACTTGACTTTCAGATTTGAGATTGCATCTGAAGAAGAAAGACTGAAAAATTATTGAGATATAATTTACCTCCTATAAAATTAACCCTTGTACTGTGTAATTTTGTGGTTCTAATATTTCTATAGTTGTGTAACCATCACCATTGTCTACTTTTTTTTTTGGTACCGGGGATTGAACTCAGGGACACTCGACCACTAAGCCACATCCCCAGCCCTATTTTGTGTTTTATGTAGAGACAGGGTCTCACTGAGTTGCTTAGCGCCTCGCGGTTGCTGAGGCTGGCTTTGAACTCACGATCCTTCTGTCTCAGCCTCCCAAAGTGCTGGGATCACAGGCGTGTGCCACCACGCCTGGCTGACCATTATCTACTTTTTTAAAAAAAATAGTTTTTTAGGGGCTGGGGTTGTGGCTCAGTGGTAGAGCACTTGCCTCGCACAGGTGAGGCACTGGGTTCTATATTTAGCACCACATAATAATAAATAAAATGAAGATATTGTGTCCATATTTAAAAAAATTTTTTTTTTAAAAATATATTTTTTAGTTGTAGGCAGACACAACTCCTTTATTTTTATTTTTATGTGGTGTTAGGGATTGAACCCAATGCTTCACCTGCGTTAGGCAAGTGCTCTACCGCTGAGCCACAACCCCAGGCCCCGCCATTATCTACTTTTAAGATATTTCTGTCACCCCACAAAAAATTCTTTACCCATGAGCAGTCCTTTACTTATTTCCCATTCCACCAGACCTTGCCAATAACTAGCCTTTCTGTCTCTGAAATTAGCTATTCTGGACATTTTATATAGTCTTCTGTGATTGACTTCTTTCACGTAGCACAGAGTGAGGTTCAACCATGATGTAGCATATATAGAACTTTATTCCTTTTTATTACTGAATAATATTCTTTTGAATGTTTATACCAGATATAATTTGTACATTTATTTGTTGATACATGTTTTCCCCCTATTTTGGGCTATTATGAGTAACGCTCTAATAAACATTTGTGTGCAAGTTTTAGTGTGGACATATGTTGTAATTTCCCTTGGGTGTATCTCTAGGAGTAGAATTGCTAGGTCACATAACTCTGTTAAGCCTTTTGAGGAACTGTGAAACTTTTCTGAGGCTCTACTGCATATTATATCCCGTCACTAGTAATGTATGAGGGTTACCATTTCTGTACCTCCTGACCAGTTCCTGTTAGTGTCTGTATTTTTAACTTTAGCCATCCTTGTAGGTATGAAGTGGTATTTTATTGTGGTATCAGTTTTTTTTTTTTTGTACTGTGGATTGAACCTAAGGGTGCTTTACCACTGAACCACATCTCCAGCCCTATTTTTTTTTTTTTTTTGGTACTGAAGATTGAACTTAGGCGCACCCGACCACTGAGCCACATCCCTGGCCTATTTTGTGTTTTATGTAGAGACAGGGTCTCACTGAGTTGCTTAGCGCCTCGCTGTTGCTGAGGCTGGCTTTAAGCTTGTGATTCTCCTGTCTCAACCTCCCTAAGTGCTGAGATTACAGACTTGCGCCACCGTGCCTGGCTCCAGCCCTTTTTATTTTTTATTTTGAGATAGGGTCTCCCTAAGTTGCTGAGATTGGCTTTGAACTTGAGATCCTCCTGCCTTGGCCTCCTGAGTCATATGGCTCAATTTTTTGATAATATTCTTTTGATAATGTATTTAATATCAACAAGTTCCAGTTTTTCTTTTGTTGTTCATGCTTTTGGTGTCATATCTGAATCCATTGTCAAATGCAAGGTCATGAAGATATACTTCTATGTTTTCTTCTAAGAGTTTATGCCTTTAACCTATATTTACGTTGTTGATCCATTTTGAGTTAATTTTGGTGTATAGTATGAGTTAGTAGTCAAAATTCATTCTTTTGCATATGGATATTCAGTTTTCCCAGCATCATAGATTGAAAAGACTGTTCTTTTCCTCATTTAATGGTCTTTATACCCCTTGTTGAAAATCAGTTGACCATATGTGAGGTTTTATTTCTGAACTCTGAATTCTATTCTGTTGATCTATATATCTGTCATTATGCCAGCACTACAGTATTTGATTACTGTAGCTTTGTAATAGATTTTGAAATTAAGTGTAACTCTTTCAACATTGTTCTTTTTCAAGATTGTTAAGCTATTCTATGTCCTTTATAGTTTTATATGGGTTTTGGGTTCAGTTTATCAATGTATGCAAAAAAGACAGCTTGTATTTTTGTAGTGATGTGTTAATATGTCCTTTCAATGATACTTTGTAGTTATCAGTGTGCAAGTCTTGCATTTAACAATATTTAAAAAATATTTCATTCTAAGCCGGGCGCGGTGGCTCAAGCCTGTAATCTCAGCACTTAGGGAAGCTGAGACAGGAGAATCGCGAGTTCAAAGCCAGCCTCAGCAATGGCGAGGCGCTAAGCAACTCAGTGAGATCCTGTCTCTACATAAAACACAAAATAGGGCTGGGGATGTGGCTCAGTGGTCCAGTGCCCCTGAGTTCAATCCTTGGTACCAAAAAAAAAATTTCATTCTATTTGATGTGGATTGTACATGGAACTTTTTTGGAGAGTGAGGAGGTCCTGGGAATGGAACCTAGGACCTTATACATACTAGGCAAGCACTCTACAACCAAGTTAAATCTCTAACCCCCATGGAACTATTTTTAAAATTTCATATTGCACATTGCTAGAAATACAGTTGGCTTTGGATATACTTTTTTTTTCTTTAGATGTAGATGGACACAACATCTCTCTTTTGTTTATTTTTATGTGGTGCTGAGGACCAAACCCAGTGCCTTACACATGCTAGGCAAGTGATGTACCACTGAGCCACAACCCTACGCCTGGATATACCTTTTAACTTCATCAGTTGTTTATTCCAGTTTTCTTTTTAAATCGTCCCCCTAATATTATCAAAGAAGAATGGTCTTTGACAGTAAAAGTATGAACTTGGATACAGATCTAGATTTATATGTCTGTTTTGGCTATGTTCCTAACTAGTTGTATGAGTGTTGATAAGTCTAAACAGTTGTGCATCTCAGTGTTCTCATACATACAGTGAGACAGTGATATCCATCCCAGAGAATTGTTGAATAAAAGAATGTAGGTAGATGTTTAGAACAATGCCTTGAGTGTGGCAGGGATCTGATGTTTGTTGTTTCTCTTCTGCTAATCAACTCCAGTTAAAGATAAGCCCCCCACACAAAAAAGATAAAAACAAAGCTGAAAATAACCCAAACAAACAAATACAAAACTCAGAAAACCTCCCAAACCACAGGGCCTCTCCCTCTACACAAAACCCAGAGAGAAAAAACCACAAACAAAACCCACAAACCTCTTCCTGTCCCCATCACTTTTCTGTAACCCAAGAAATCCTGGTGAGTGCTTGAGGAACACAGATTGATAGAAGACAAAGTCTCACACCCCACAGTTGTATTATAAAAGCCTGGTAAATCCAGGATGATGTATAGGATATTTGACAATGTATTCCAAATATTACTGAAAATAATAAAAGTGTGATTCAAAGCTATTCAGTTTTACTCCACAATTCTCATTTAGTGTGCTTTTTTTCACCACTTTTAAGAGCTGAAGTAGCATTTTTTTTTAAAATTAGATTTGATGGTTACAATTCTTGCTTCATTTTATTTTTTACTAAATTTTATTTTATTTATTTAATTTTGAAATGAAGTCTAGCTATGTTAACAGCCCAGGCTGATGTTGAATTCATGGACTCGAGTATTTTCTTCCCTTGGCCTCTGGAGTAGCTGAGACTACAGGCTTGTGCCATTATACTTATTGATAATACTTATTGATAATACTTAAAAATGCTGATGTTTGAAGTTAAATTTAGAAGTAAATTTATTTTGGGTTGAGTATAGTGGCACAGGCTTGTAATCCCAGCTGCTGGGGAGGCTGAGGCAGGAGGATCATAAGTTCAAGGCCAGCCTGGACAACTTAAGGAGATTCTGACTCAAAAAGAGCTGGGGTATGACTGGTTGGTAGAGCATGGGGAGGGAGGGCAAATAATTTTAATTTGGTATCTGTTTAGTAGCTGAGGTAGATTGTTAACTTTTAAGGGAAGAAACTAGAGACATAATGTGATACAAATATACTTGGAACAAATTGTGTTCATTGAATGTATATTCACTGTGACCAAAGAAAACAATATTTACTCCACACATATGATGATTTTTGGAGGTAAATTTATTGCTAAGATAATATTTACTCTTGCTAAAATATCTACTCTGGAACTATTATTTTAGCAATAAAAACTTACCTCCAAAATTACTACTGTAAGTAAATTGATAACCCATAAATCTACAAATCCATGGATGTTAATATAAGAAAATTTCCTTATTTTAAAAATCAAAGCTGATACTTATTTTTTAAAAAAATCTTTTAGAATTATAAGAACTATACCTGGGCATCCTGTAAAACTATAAAATGTAAGAAGCAAAATGCTTCCATAAAACCTCATAAAGTACCAGTACCCAGTGATTACTGCCATCTGTACCTTAATACGTATCCTGCTGGAACTTTTTCTGTGTATCTTTCTATTAATATTTTTATACATACAAGAGCATATTTGGCATTTTAGGGGCTGGGGACATAGCTCAGTTGGTAGCGTGCTTGCTTTGCATGCACAAGGCCCTGGGTTCAATCCCCAGCACCACACACACACACACACACACACAAAATTATATTGGCATTTTAAATAAAATAAGAAAACTACAAAATAGCTTCAATTTTATTTAAAATCAGCTGTATTTAGGTATAGTTTATGTGCAACAGAAGTTACCAATTTAAAGTATGTGGTTCTACAAATTCAGACACATACACAGTTGTATAATCACTACCACAGTCAGTAGAAATGATGTCATTCATTTTATTGCTCAGTATCACTTCATTATATGTGTATCCTATAATTCATGAGCCATCCATCCACTAATTGATGGACATTTGGGTTGTTTTCCATTTTTTGGCAACTGTGACTAGAGGTGCTATGAACATTCACTTACCAGTCTTTGTTTCATGTTTCTTTTTTTTTTTAGTTGTAGATGGACACAATACCTTTATTTTGTTTACTGATTTTTATGTGGTGCTGAGGATCGAACCCCCCAGTGACTCACACATGCTGGGCAAGCGCTTTACCACTGAGCGACAACTCCAGCCCCTGTTTCATGTTTCTTTTCTGGAGGAAGGAGTGAAAAAAAAAAGTGGCATTGCTGGTTTGTATCACATATAGATACTCTTTTGAAACTGAGATTTTTATTTAAAACATTTTATTTTAAAATTTATGTTTTTATTTAAAACATTTATGTAAACAATTTAAAAAATTTATTTAAAAAATTTATTTAAAAATTTATGTTTTTCTTTAAAACATTTTATTTTAAAATATTTGTTTTTAGATATACATGGTAGTAGGGTGTATTTTTTTAAATTTTTTTTTAGTTGTTGATGGATCTTTATTTTATTCATTTATTATTTATATGCGGTGCTGAGGATCGAACCCAGTGCCTCATGCATGCTAAGCAAGTGCTCTAGTAGGGTGTATTTTGACATATTATACATACATGAGGTGCAGCCCATTACAGTTTTGATCCCATTCTTGTGATGTGGAGATACGCTGGTTGTGTATTCATATACGAGCATAGGAAAGTGATGTCCGATTCACTCTACTGTCTTTCCTCGTTCCATCCCCGCTTCCGTCCCTTCATTCCCTTTTGCCTTCATTCCCCATTTGTTATGAATATGTAACAACTAATCCCACCATTATGTATAATTATAATATACCAATAAAAATAGAGAAAAAAACTTGTCCCCCCCGCCTTTTTTTTTCCAAGTAGTGATCTGTTCTACTTACCGTTTAGGTGAATTTTCATCTTATTAAGTGTGTAGACAATATTCAGAATTTCTAGTCAACTCCAAAATGTTCTTGAAAGCTGTTGGGTCTATCTAAATCATAGATCATGCCTTAATTAATGTCCAAGTCTCTTAATCTGGCATGGTCCCTTTTTTCATAACACATTGCATGAGACTCAGTGGAAAGACCAAAACAGTTGTCCTGCAGAATGTCTTACCTCCTGGACTTTTCTAGTAACTGCACTGTGGTGTCATTTATCATGTTCTTCTGTTGCCTATGAACTAAAAGCTATATAAAGAGTTGATGGGGCCTGTGATGGTGCATGCCTATAATCTCAGCTACTTGGGAGACTGAGGCAGAAGGATCACAAGTGTGAGGTCAGCCTGGGCACTTAGTGAGAACCTGTCTCAAAATAAAAATTAAAAGGCTTGAGAGTGTAGGTTGGTGGTAGATCGCTCCTGGGTTCAACCCCCAGTATTGAGAAAAGGAAAAAAGACTAGATGGATTCAAGATAAATGTTTTTGGCTAGATTATGTTATTGGTAATGTCTACTAAATGGTTCAATATAAGGTTTTATTACTTTATTACTTAAAGCCTTATCAATACAAAATAAACTTTTTAATGAAAAAGATAGAAATAAAGCCTTTATCACTAAGAACTTTTTTATCATTGAAAATCATTAGTATTTTCTTATTTTTGAGAAAGTATTCATTTATTCTTTGACTACTGACCAAAGACCAGTCCGTGTTACTAGAGTAAAAGTAGTAATGGGAGGATTGAACAGGTAGTAATAGTAACTAGAAGGTGGGACAGAAAAAGTAGGGAAGTAGGTGTCATAGCATGGTTTTAATTGGTTTCAGTGTGACCTCTGCCAAAATCCCTCTTTTTTGTCTCATAGCTACACTGCTTCTAGGAACAAGCATCTCAGTCTGAAAAACATGGTATTTTAAATAATTAATAGGGTGAAGTTAATGTGTAATAATCTACATTGTGACTTTCTGAGATTCCGTTTGACTAATAGTTGGTAATTTATTATTAGATATTCTATTTTGTGGATAAAGATTTAGGATTGCTTAGAAATAGCAGTCTAGCCGTGCGCCACCCCAGCACTTAGGGAGGCTGAGACAGGAGAATCGCAAGTTCAAAGCCAGTCTCAGCAACTGCGAGGCGCTAAGCAACTCAGTGAGAGCCTGTCTCTAAATTAAAAAAACACAAAATAGGGCTGGGGATACCCTTGAGTTCAACCTCCAGTACCAAAAAAAAAAAGCAGTCTAAAACTGGTCTAAATTACACAACACTTTTCAGGAGTAAAAAGAATAAAAACGTGAGCTCTGATGTCACTAAGGGAAGGCACCATTATTATACACATTATGTACTTGCAATTTCCATACTCTCACACCAGCTAAGTTTGACATAGCGAAGTTCAGAAATTGCTGTGGTATTATTTCAGCTTACTATGGACATAGTTCAGAAATTTGTTGTTTGCTTGTCTATTTTCTTTGAGAAATGTCTATTCAAATTCATGTGCATTTTAACTGAGTTGCTCATCTTTTTTTTAAAATATTTTTTTAGTTGTCAGTGGACCTTTATTTTATTTATATGTGGTGCTGAGAATTGAACCCAGTGCCTCACACATGCTAGGCAAGTGCTCTACCACTGAGCCACAACCCCAGCCCCTGAGTTGTTCATCTTTTCATCATTGAGTTATAAGAATTTTCTATATATTCTTGCAAATATTTTTTTCCATTCAATATCAGTATTCTTCCACATTTGATATCAATATTCTTTGCAGTTACAGAATTACATGAATAATAGTACCTTAATAAAGATGAAAATTACTAAGATTAATGTTGTCAATCTACATAAAAGGAAAATAGAATTAGCATTACTTACATTTTGCCAAATTGTGCATATGGAAAACAGATTAGTGTTTATTTTTAGAAGATTATAGACTAGAAGAAAATAGTTTTGAAGATGAGAAGGGGGGAAAAATGATATAGTAAGTGAAAAGAAAAAGATGTTTGGAAAGTAACCAAATAAGTAGAAAGCAGAAGCAAATGGAGATGGGAGACGAGGATGCTAATTAGATTTATATATTCAATTTTATTAGTTATTTTTGTTATTTTTGTGGTGCTGGGGATTGAACCCAGGTCATGGCACATGCTAGTCAAATACTTTATAATTGAGCCACATTCTGTGCCCCCTTTTTGTTTTTAAAGAAATGAGATCTCTTTGTGTTGCTTAGGTGAATTCCAAACTCCTAGTCTCAAGCAATCCTTCTGCCTCAGCCTCCTGAGTAGCTGGGACTACAGGCATGCACCACTGCACCTGGCTTGATTATATTAAAAGGAGAGATTCTAACAAAATATTGGAATCCCTTTTTAATTAGGCTACTCTTTCATGATTGAACTCTGCAGCATCAAATAAAGCTGGGGTGGATTCTTTAGGGTTGAGGGTATTTTGTTTGATTATTTTGTTTTTAGCAGTTGAGCTGATTGGGTCGTTAAGGAATGTAGTGTTTTTTGTTTTTGTTTTTTTGTCTTTGTCTTTGCTTTTTTTTTGTAATGGTGGGTATTGAACCCAGGGTGTTTAACATGCTAGGCAAGTGCTTTATCATATATATATATATATATATATATATATATATATATATATACACACACACAGCCTACGAATTTAGTTTTAAAATAAAAATATGTTTTATTCAACAGCTCATGGTCATGGTCAAGAAGAATTAATATTAAGATGAAATGATTTACAGATTAAATACAATCCCTATCAAACTCACATCTGCCTTTTTTTGGGGTGGGCAGAAACTGACAAGCTGATTGTAATATTCATGTGGAAATTCGGGTCCCCAGAATAGCCAAGCTAATCCTGAAAAAGAAGAACAAAGTTAGAGGACATACACTTTCCAATATAACAATCTACTGCAAATCTTCATTAATGAAGACAGTGTGCTACTGACATAAGGATAATGCATAAATAATAGAACTGAGAATCCAAAAATAAACTCTCACAGTTATGGTCGATTGACACTCCCCCTCCCCCCTCCCCAGTACTGGGAATTGAACCCAGGGGCATTCTACCACTGAGTACATCCCCAGTCCTTTTTTTTTTTAGTTGTAGATGGACACAATGCCTTTATTTTATTTATTTATCTTTTTATATGGTGCTGAAGATCGAATCCAGGGTCTCACACATACTAGGCAAGCGCTCTATCACTGGGCTACAGCCCCAGTCCTTTTTATTTTATTTTTAAATTTTGAGATAGAGTCTTGCGGAGCTGCCCAGGTTGGTCTCAAAACTTGCAATTCTCCTGCCTCAGCCTTCTGAGTAGCTGAGATTACAAGTGTGTGCTAACATACCTGGCTGGATTTTGGAATCTTTGCACATACCATAATGAGGTATCTTAGGGATAGAACACAAATCTAAATAAACATGAAATTCATGTTTCATATCCAGCTTATACACACCTTGACAGAAGAAAATTGTGTACAGTACTTTTGGTGTGCCTGCATTGTGCTGTGAGTTCAGGTGCCAGATTTTCCACTTGTGTTGTCATGATTGTACTGAGAAAGTCTTAGGTTTTAGAGTAGGTCAGATTTCAGATTAGGCATGTTCATCTTGTAGTGCAGAAACTACTCAGTTGGGGAAAGAAAGATGCTGCACAGCTTGATCTCCACATGCAAAGAATGGATTTGGATCCCTCCTTCATACCAGGCACAAGAATTAACTCAAGCCAGTCACAGTGGTACATGTCTGTAATCAGCTACTCAGGAGGCTGAGGCAGGAGGGTCACAAGGTTGGAGGTCAGCCTGGCAATTTAGCAAGACCTGCCTGAAGATCTAGAAAGGGGTGGGGGTGTACTTGGTGGTAGAATGCTTGCTTAGTATGCTTGGGGCCCTGGTTCATTCCCAGTACCACCCCCTTCCCTCCCCCCAAATTAATTCAAAAGAAAAAACAGAGCAAAAGCAATACAACTCCTAGAAGGAAATACTGAAATAATTAAAAATTTTTTTGTGGAATAAATTTTGAGTTAGGCATTTATTTCCTAGGTATACCAAAAGTATAGACAAAGAAAAAAGTGGATAATTTGGAGTTAATTAAAATTAAAGGGGCTGGGGTTATGGCGCAGTGGTAGCGTGCTCGCCTAGCATGCGTGAGGCACTGGGTTCGATCCTCAGCACCACATAAAAATAAAATAAAGATATTCTGTCCACCTACAACTAAAAAATAAATATAAAAAAAAAAATTAAAAAGACAAGGCTGAGACTGTAGCTCAGTGGTAGAGCGCTTATCTAGCATGAGTGAGGCACTGGGTTCAGTCCTTAGCACCACATAAAAACAAATAAAGGTTAAATTCTTAAAAAGACACAATCAAGAAAATAAAAGGGAAAGAAAATGGAAGAAGATATTTGCAAGGATATATAAAAGGCACAACTCAGTGATAGGAAGATGAACAATTCAGTTAATATGGACAAAGAATTTGAAGTCATTTCTTTCAAAGAAGATATATTAGTGACCAAAAAGCAAATAAAATGGTGTGCAACATCGTTAGTCATCAGGGAAATTAAAAAGTGAAATAATAGGATACTATTTCACCTCTACTAGGATGGTTTAAATGAAAAAGACAGTGTTGGTGAGGATGTGGAGAAATTGGAGCCCCTTATACATTGCTGGAATGAGAAGTGATGCAGCTACTTGGGAAAACAGTTTGACAGTTGCTCAAATTGTTAAGCACAGTCCCATGTGACCCGTAATTCTAGTTTAGGTATGTATCTGAGGGTAATGAAGATATTTGTTCACACAAACTCTTGTACATGAATGTTCATTGCCTCGTTATATAGTAGCCCCCAAATGGAAGCAGCCCATAAGCGTATCAGCTGTTCAGTGAATAAGCAAAACGTAGCATACCTATATAATGGAATATTATTTTTGCCATAAAAGGAAGAAGTGCTGATCGAGACATGACACATCTTAGGTGAACCTTGAAAACATCGAGTCAAAGAAACCAGTCACAAAAGGTCACATATTCTATTCGTGTGAGATAATTCAGCATGGGCAAATCCATACAGAGAGTGGGTTAGTGTTTGCCTTACGCTGCCCAGGAGTACACACGCCAACCAGCATGGGGCTTCTTTTTGAGATGATAAACGTGTCCTAAAACTAGATTGTGACGCTGGCTGCAAACCAACACTGAACTGAGCATGTTAAATGGGTTGAGTTTTATGGTATGTGAAATACACCGTAGTGGTACACAAAGAATTAGAGAATGAAAAGAGTAAGTCTTAGTCTTAAAACATCCTGAAAGATATTTTCATAAAATCTTTATTTGCCTTCCTCTCTCAGTTTTATTTTCACTAATAAGTGATAAAATGAACAATATTGTGATCTTGTTATCTATGGCTGTATTATGAAGTGATAAACTAAATCCAACAGTGATATTTAAAATAGAGTATATACCAATAAAAAATCTCAAGCTTGTGGAAAAGTAGAGTAAATCCAATAATAAACCTTTATATTTTCTCATCACTTCAGTTTGATAAAATTATTAACATTTTTGCCAAAAAATGGGCACAGTGTATTTAAGGAATAGTGGAATGAAGATTTGTAGAATTTATATCTAAAAAAAAAAATCCAGGGGCTGGGATTGTAGCTCAGTGGTAGAGCGCTTGCCTCGCATGCGTGAGGCCCTGGGTTCGATTCTCAGCACCACATACAAAGCAATAAAATAAAGACATTATGTCCATCTACAGCTAAAAAAAAAATATTTAAAAAAAAAAAAAAGAGAAAAGGTTTATTTAAAAAAAAAAAAAAAAAAAAATCCACCGAGTATTTATGTAGAAAATGCCTGATATTAAAATGGATATGTTTTCTGTGAATTTGAAAAAAATGTCATGTGAACATATTAGGATATCTCAACTTACCTTGAAACAGGTCATAAGTTAACATTTTTAGTACAAGCATGTTAACTCTTGTGTTTATGAGATTATTGTACATACTCGTAAAACAGGAAACTCAATTTCACAAAGCTTTCCCTGTGACTTGTCCTCTATAGAAGCTGAATTTTCTGTTAGTGTAGTGTGACATTAGAAAATGCATATTTAATAAAACCAAGCACTTAGGTGGGATTGTGCCTTATATTTTGGAATTAACTGGTCAAACATCTAGGTATACTTTTCTTCCCCTTTAGGAATTTGCATGTTAGCAGTGTGATTTGGGAATTCAGGCACTTTTGTTAGACATTCGATCTTGTGTGTAGTTTCTTTTTTTTTTGGTACTGGGGATTGAACTCAGGGGTACTCGACCACTGAGCCACATCTCCAGCCCTATTTTGTGTTTTATGTAGAGACAGGGTCTCACTGAGTTGTTAGTGCCTCATCCTTGCTGAGGCTGGCTTTGAACTCGCGATTCTCCTGTCTCAGCCTCCCTAAGTGCAGGGATTACAGGCGTGCGCTACTGCGCCCGGCTTGTGTGTAGTTTCTTATCTTTAGAAAAAGTATGTTGCAGAAGGTTGAACCGTTTGCTGAGAAGGCATTAAAAACACAGCCATAGTTACTTCCATTCCGTATGTGTTTTTGTGTTGACTTTTGTCTTAGATCCATGTGGTTTTAACTTATGTAGAAATCGAATTTATGAATGTTGCTCCACTGCCAAATAATGTTCTTGTTAAATTTTTTTCCAGTTTCCACAAAAATTTATGAAAATCATTTAAAAATTGTTCCAGAGCCAAGCATGGTGGCACAAATCTGAAATCTCAGCAGCTCAGGAGGCTGAGACAGGAGGATTGCAAGTTCAAGACCAGCCTTAGTAACTTAGTGAGGCCCTAAGCAACTTAGTGAGACACTGTCTCAAAATAAAAAATAAAAAGGGCTGGGGATGTGGCATGGTGGTAAATTTCCCATTGGTTAAATTCCCAGAACCAAACACAACAACAAAAATTTTTCCATATATTAACCACAAATTCTAAATATATTTTATGAAGAATGAAATTTTCATTAGACATATTTGGAAGAATACATAAATTATAGAGGATTATGTAGAACAACTTACTTTCATGAAAATAAACGTTTCAGATTTTTATAGCTAACATACTCTGTCAGGCTCTGTTGGTACTTTATGTATTATCTCACAGCAACCTTATGAACTAAATACTATTATTATTCCCTTTTTACACACAGGAAACTGAGATATAGAAAGGTTAAGTTCACTTGCTGAAGGTCACTCAGCCAAGAAGATGTGCTGCCCTGGATTCTGATTTAGCAGTCTGGCTCTGGAGTCTGTGCTCTTAACCACTGCACTAGACATTCTTTGATTTGTATGATCACTAAGCACATAGTGATCAATTATAAATGCCTAGTGCTGGAAAATGACATAGCCAGTTCCCCTGAAGATCTCGTAAAAAATCTAGTTTTTGTGAGGTTAAGGTTATGTTGGCACAGTATTCTAAAATTTGAATCTATGATGATTAAAAGAATGAGTATTTGAAACAAATTAAAAAATGAAATTAAAAAAAAGAATGAGTATTGATACTGTCTCTTATTGTTGTTTTTGCAGTGATGATGATTAAACCCAGAGCCTTATACATACTAAGCAAGCATTCTACCATTGAGGCATATCCCCAGCCCTTATGGACTATTAAAAAATTATTTTTTCCAGTACTGAGTATTGAACCCAGAACCTCTTGCAGGTGCTCTACCACTATATCCTCAGTTCCCCTCACCTGTAGTTCTGGGTATTGAATTCAGGGCCTCATGTATGCTGGGCAATAAATGGCCTGCAGACATTTATTTTTATGTTTGAGACAGGGTCTTGCTAAATTGCCAGGGCTGGCTTGGAGCTTGCAATCCTTGTGCCTCAGCCTCCTGAGTAACTGGTATTATAGGCTTGTGCCACCACACCTGGTTTATATATTTATTTAAAAATTATTTTTAAAGTTTTAAAAAATCTTTTTGGGGCTGGAATTGTAGCTTGGTGGTAGAGTGCTTGCCTAGCACGGATGAGGCACTGTGTTCAATTCTCAGCACTGCATATAAATAAATAAATAAAATAAAGGTCCATTGACAACTAAAAAAAAATATTAAAAGAAAATATTTTTGAGGGCTGGGATTATAGCTCAGTGGTAGAGCGCTTGCCTTGCATGCGTGAGGCACTGGGTTCGATCCTCAGCACCACATAAAAATAAATAAAGACATTGTGTCCATCTACAACTAAAATAAATAAATAAATAAATAAATAAAAAAAGAAAATATTTTTGGGTACTGGGATTGAACCCAGGGATGCTTTACAACTGAACTACATCTCCAACTGCGTTGTTGAGGGTCTTGCTAAATTGCTTAGGGTCTTGCTAAGTTGCTGAGGCTGGCCTTGAACTTGCGATCCTCCTGCCTCAGCCTCCTGGGTTGCTGGGATTATAGGTGCATGCCACCACGCCCGGTTTATTTTTTTTTAAGACATAGGGTGTCACTATTTTGCTCAGACTGGCCCCAAACTTCTGGGCTTCAGTGATTCTCCTGTGCAGCTTCCTCAGTAGCTGGGACTATAGGCATGTACCACCATACCTCGCTGCTGCTGCTGCTGATTTTTTTTCCCTTGCCCGGCTATTGTTAGTTTTATATTCTCAACCCCAGCATATTTTTGAGCTTCAATCAATAGAAATAATAGTTTTTCAAAATAAATTGCATACATCTACCATGAATAGATTTACTTCTGATTTCTGAGTGGGACACTAGTGAAGGTAGTATTTTCATTTTGCAAGTGGAAGATTATTTCATTGCCTTTATTCTGTCCATTTTCTCCTTTATTGTTTCGAGTATGAGAAGTGTATTGCCAGGTTGGATATTCTTTGCAGACAGCCTTGAAAAATCCATCTATGTGTGACAGTATGATTTTCTGTAGGGCTACAAATACAGATGTAACCTTGTTTTTTTTTTCCATACTGAACAGTGAAGTCAGTGTTTCTGTACCACTCAGTCACACCCCCAGCACTTTCTTAAAATTAAAAAAACCTTTTTTTGAGATAGATTCTTGCGAAGTTGCTGAGGCTGTACTCAAACTTGCAATCCTACTGTCTCAGCCTCCCAAATTGCTGGAATTACAGGCAGGGTCACTGCACCTAGCCAGATACGAACTTTTAAAAACATGTAAGAAAATTTTGTTTAACAGGAGTTGCATTTCTAAAGTGTCTTTAGGTTTGGAGAGAATTGCCTGTCTTGGCAATTTAACACATCTGATCACAAGCGTGGGCACTGGAGTGTGACTGCCTGGGTTTAGTGTAAGACCTTCCACAACTTTGCGAAATTAGATAAGGTATTTAACTTTTCTTCACCTTATTGCTGTCTATAAAGTGAAAATATTGCCATGGCCTACTTCACAGGGTTGCTGTGAGGATTAGATGAATTCATACATGTATACTATTTTAAACAGTTTCAGGCATGAAGTAAATACTAAATAAGTGTTAGACGTGGTGGTGGTTTTACTCTTCAGGGTAGCAGGAGATTAAATGTTAGATACGGATTGGTATTGTTGGTTTTGGTCCTTTACACAGTGTTAGATTATTAAACAGTTTGTGTGACTTTAGAACAGAAAATGTTTGGTTAGTTATTTTTCTTTCAGCTCCAAATTTATTCTGCCTTGTGATCCTAAGGCTGAGACTCTGCAAGCCACATTTCTCCTTTGCCAGCAGCTCCCTATTGCAAACAAGGGCACTGAAGATCTGGAAGACGAGGGAGGGACTCGCCTTTTCTACTCTGCTTGCTGTTCCTGTGAGTGCTGCCCCAACAACACTTCTTCATCCCTGCCCCCGCAGTACCTTCCTGCAGCAGTTGCTAGATCCAGTTTGCAATTTTTCCAAACCAGTTTCGGCAAGCTTTCCTCAGCGACTACTAGCACCAGCCAGCACCCCTCTTTAGAGTTCTGGGTCCCAGGCACATTGGTCCTCTACTTGGACATCTGAGACATCAGCACCAGTTAAGCAGTGTCTTCCCAGAAGTCTGAGTTTGAGTTCCCCCAGCTCCTCCTTAAGCATTTGTTAGCCCTGCGCTGGGGGTGGTAGTTGCTTCCTGCAGTTGCCAAGACTATGATTGATAAGAGTTCTTTTTTTTTCCCCTTTAGCCATGTACTGAAAAACTTGAAATTCATTTAACAAAACCTTATATTAAATTCTCTTTGTTCAAATAACTAGTGTGCTTTCTGTTCTCTGACTGAATTCTGGCTGAGAGAGGTGGTAACAAGTAGGAGTCCATGTGGGTTCACTTAAAAACTTGTCATTACTTTTTTTTGATTTTAAAGAGTAGTAATTTTAAGATGACAGCATATTTTTATTTTTCTAAATAATTTGATATAGTATCTCATGATAATCTTATGGAAGTATAAATCTTTTGGATTTAATGATAGTAAAGTTGAATTAGATAATTATAAAGGTGATAGAAACTTGTAGGAAGTCTGTACCGAGACACAAGACTCTATTTTTAAAAAATCTAATGTTATGCACTAGTATACTGTTTCCTGGATGAAGGCATGTTTATTGGATTTATAGTTTTCACAAATATGAGATAGATATCACACTGAAGAATTAGGATTCAAAGTGGTACTGACATACTAAGGTGATATGATGACGCCACCAAGATATTCTGTGATCTGGAAGACAGGGACACCATGTCTGTTTTCTTTTCTTTTTTTTGTTACCAGAGGTCTCTGAACCTAGGTGCTTCACCACTGAGCTACATCCCCAACCCTTTTTATTTTTTGTTTTGAGACAAAGTCTCTCTAAGTTGCTGAGGCTGGCTTTGAACTTGAGATCCTCTTGTCTCAGCCTCCCAAGCTTCTGGGGTTACAGGTGTGTACCACCATGCTCAGCTTATGTCCAGTGTCTAGTAAATGCCTGGCACAGAAGTATGTACTCCGTAGTTGAATATACAGACAAATCAAGACAAAATTCATCAGTCATAAATAAGGTTTTGCATTTGGGTTCTAATATTTGTGAACAAGTTTAGTTATCAGTAATTTGTGGGAAAAGATTTTGAGGTTGTAACTGTAACAAGAACTAACTATATTCAACCACTAATGAATACAGTCCTAGTATTCATTAATGATTATAGAGTATTATAGAAAACTGTTGCTTCTCAATTCTGAGTTTGAGTCTAGTTTCAGAAATCATATTTTGAGAGGAACATATTAGTTAACTAGAGAGCATCTTAAATCATGACTAGATCAAGGGATGAACATTTGAGGGAATTTGGAGTATTTAAATAGCTTAGTGAGAGGAAACATTTCCCACTTCTTACCTAAGGATTTGCTGTCACTGCAGATGGCTGAAGTGACAAATTTGTGATAACTTCTTGTTTTTTAAGGATATACTAAGAATGCCTATAATCCCAGCTATTCAGGAGGCTAAGGTTGGAGGATCACTTGAACGTAGGAGTTAGAGAAAACAAAACAAAACAAAAAAACAAAACTCCTAAAGGATATCCTAAGAAAACACTTGACAGTGAAGGGAGAATGGCTGATGTATATGTGTAGATCTCTATGTCTGTCCATCTATCCACTTATCTATCAGTAGATCCATTTTCTTTTTACTAAGTGAATAGGAAACATTACAAGGATAGAAGTTCAGCATACAACAGTTCTAAACCACAGAAGCCATAGAGGCAAACAAAAGCTGTGAAAGTGGTGAACAATATCTCAAGGTGGAAGAATTAATATGTTTCTTTAGTGGATGTAGGAGAGGAAAAACTTCTACCCTCTTAGTTAAATGATGGGGGTCTGCAAATTAAACTGACAAGCCATTAATAGAGAAAAAAGGTTTATAGTATGCACATGGGAGCTGGCAGAAGTAGTAACTGGCTTATTAATGCATAAAGTTAAAGGCTTGTATCCCTAACTAGTAGGAGAAAAAGAATAGGGAGGAACAACTGTGAGTAGAAACAGGTTTCTTTAGAAAAGACAAATGAGTTTTTAGAATTGAAGAGAAATAAGAAAGTTTGTGGAAATCTTTTGTCTACACAGATATCAGTGATCTTTCCATCTCATTGAGGGCTGTGAAATAAAAGGGTATTTATGGAAAGATTATTCTTATTTTTCTTCCTGGGAGTAGACCTGTCCCCAAAAGGGAATTTATGGCAGCTTCATTTCCCAGAAGTTACTGCTTTTAGTGTGCTTAGGGAAGCTCCTATGTAACTGATGGCAATGCAAGTGATTCTTTTTGAACATTATTTTATTTTAAACAGAATGCATTTCAATTCACAGTACACATATGGAGCACAATTTTTCATTTTTCTGGTTGTACACAAGGTAGAGTCACACCATTCGTGTCTTCATACATGTACCTAGGGTAATGATGACCATCTTATTTCACCATCTTTCCTACTCCCCGCCCCCACTCTTCCCCTCCCTCCCCTTTGCCCTATCCCAAGTTCCTTCATTTCTCCCATGCTGCCCCCCACCCCCATTATGGGTCAGCATCCACTAATCAGAGAAAACATTCGGCCTTTGTTTTTTTAGGATTGGCTTCTTTTACTTAGCGTGATATTCTTCAACCTGATGCATTTATTTGCAAATGCCACGATTGTATTCTCTTTTATTGCTGAGTTATATTCCACTGTGTATATATACCACAGTTTCTGTATCCATTAATCTATTGAAGGGCATCTAGGTTGGTTCCACAGTTTAGCAATTGTGAATTGAGCTGCTTTAAACATTGAAGTGGGTGCATTACTGTAGTAGGCTGTTTTGAAAGGCTTTAGGGTATAGACCGTGGAGTGAGATAGCTGGGTCAAATGGTGGTTCCATTCTAAGTTTTCTGAGGAATCTCCATACTACTTTCCAGAGTTGTTGCACCAGTTTACGGTCCTACCAGCAGTGTATGAGTGTGCCCTCCCTTTTCCCCACATCCTCGCCAGCAAGTGATTCTTGTCCACGAATATGCAAATAATTCTTTTTTTTTTTTGGTACCAGGGATTGAACTCAGGGGCATTTGACCACTGAGCCACATCCCCAGCCCTATTTTGTGTTTTATGTAGAGACAGGGTCTCACTGAGTTGCTTAGCACCTTGCCGTTGCTGAGGCTGGCTTTGAACTCGCAATTCTCCTGTCTCAGCCTCCTTAAGTGCTGGGATTATAGGCTTGAGCCACTGCGCCCAGCTTGCAAATGATTCTTTCCATATGGAGGGGCAATTGATTTTATTTTCCTCCTCTCCTGAAAAGGCCAGTTTTGCATATATGTGAAAATTAATTTCAGCATTCCTGATTGCCTGTACATGTGTTGTCCTTTGAGTTCTCTGAACTGGCTGTAATAGTTTACTGGGTCACTCATTAATGAGTGAAAGCCTTGGGTGAGTTAAAGTCTTTGATGTGAGGTCATTTGATATTTGTATGATAGTTATGATCTTATCATTACAAAGCTAGGAACAGGGTTCTTTAGTAGGTTTTTTTTTTTTTTTTGGTACCAAGGATTGAACTCAGCGGCACTTGACCACTGAGCCACATCCCCAGCCCTATTTTGTGTTTTATGTAGAGACAGGGTCTCACTGAGTTGCTTAGCACCTCGCCATTGCTGAGGCTGGCTTTGAACTCACGATTCTCCTGTGTCAGCCTCCCAAAGTGCTGGGATTACAAGCGTGAGCCACCACGCCTAGCTAAGTTTTTTAAAAAAAATTTTTTGTAGTTGTAGATGAGAATGTCTTTATTTTTATGTGGTGCTAAGGATCAAACCCAGTGCCTCGCACATACTAGGCAAGCGCTCTACCACTGAGCTATAGCCCTAGCCCCCTTTCGTAGGTTTTATTTATTGGTTCCCCTCTCAAAGCCTATAAGCAAAGGGGGGTGGAAGGAAGTACCACATTCAGAAATCAGTAATACCCTCATGGATTTTTATTTTTCATAATTGCTGAAGATAATGCTTTTAAAATCTAACAGCATGTAATATAAATTATTCATACCTATGTGTTACATCTTTAAATTGCATCTATTTGTAATGGTTGAATTTAAAATTTTAATAATTAATTTTGACCTTCTGTATTTGGATATTTGTTGTTACGAGTAAATAAGGCAAACTGTTTTCTGCATTAGACTTAAGGAGGCTGGCTATTTAACCAGATAAAACAGTAATGATTTATTTATAACCATCTCAAGTTAAGTCAACAGTGCAGAGATACAGAGGTTATGAATATCAGAATTTTATTGTAATAAATCTCCAAATCAGTTTAGGCTGTGAGTATATGTTTGTGGCTTAGGTTCTAGTATTGACAGGCTGTGGGAATTAACAAGTAAATGTAATTTTAGGGTTACAAAAACTATAAACTTAGAATTTTTTTTTTTGTACTGGGGATTGAACCAGAGGTGTTTTACCATTGAGCCACATCTTCAGTTCAATCCACAATACCCCCCCCCCAAAATTGTACATAAATGGTAGAATTTATTACATATTTGTACATGCACACAATATAACAATATAATTTGGCTAATATCACTCTCCAGTATTTTCCATTTCCCTCTCTTTTTTTTTGGTACCGGGGATTGAACTCAGGGGCACTCGACCACTGAGCCACGTACCCAGCCCTATTTTGTGTTTTATGTAGAGACAGGGTCTCACTGAGTTGCTTAGCATCTTGCTGTTGGTGAGGCTGGCTTTGAACTCTTGATTCTCCTGTCTCAGCCTCCCTAAGTGCTGGGATTACAGGCTTGAGCCACCGCGCCCGGCTCCATTTCCCTCTCTTTCTTCCTCCCCTGGTTCCTTTCCTCTGTTCTCAAGGATGCCTGTTAAGATCATTTCAGGGAGTTTGAGAAGTACTCACCTAATTGGGGCCTGGGAGTTTATTAAATGATAATTGACAGTACTCCTTTAGGGTTTGGCCTTGTAAGAGCTGATGACCTCTGGTCTAAGCTGATGACTTAGCTTCTCTAAGTTTCTTTTTGACAGCCTACAAAGCTCTAAACCAGCTCTGTCCAATAGAACTTTCTGTGAAGATGGAAATTTTCTGTATCTGCCCTGTAGTCTGTCAGTCACTAGCTGCCAAGTGTGGCTATTGTGCACTTGATGTGTGAGTAGTGCATCTGTAGAACTGATTCTTTTTTTGTTTTTGGTACTGGAGATTGAACTCAGGGGCACTCGACCACTGAGCCACATCCCCAGCCCTATTTTGTGTCTTACGTAGAGACAGGGTCTCACTGAGTTGCTTAGTGCCTCGCCGTTGCTGAGGCTGGCTTTGAACTCGCGATTCTCCTGTCTCAGCCTCCCTAAGTGCTGGGATTACAGGCTCGTGCCACCGTGCCCGGCTTGTGGAACTGATTCTTTATTTAAGTAAAGTAAAAATTTAAAGAGCCACATATACCTGGTGGCTACCATATTGGTAAATAATTTGGACCCCATTTACTTCTCTTACCTTACATACTTTTACTTTCTATTCTGCACTTAAACTGACCTCTGCTGTTTCTCCAGCATGTCTAGTCCTTATTGCCTTACCCCTGCCCCTTTGGACACCTAATTTCATTTCTGTCTGCATGGCCAACTTCTTTACTTCCTTCTGATTAGTTACTCTTTCATCTGGTCTTTGATCACTGGTCTAATTAGTTGAAGCCTGGGTAGGAGGACTTTTTCCCTTGTTGAATCTCAGGGTTTTGCAAGACAAAAAGAACTGCCTAAGCCTAATTTTCACAGATGGAGTCAGTGATCTATTTATTTATTTATTTATTTTTAACAAGTAGCTTATTTTGTTATTCTGAGGATTTTTTTTATCTATAGTGCCTAGGAGCTTGCCTGGCATATAAATAATCTTACTGTATCCTAGCTTGGAGTCTTTGCCTAATCTAATGCCACAAGTTTTAGCTCTTAACATTTTTGACCCATTCTCTACCTCCTCCTATCTTATTACCTTTATTCCACTGTTGGCCAGGTTGTACTGCAGGGCAAACTACTTTTTGAAAATGTTTCTTTTTTCTACGTTTTAGCTTTCTTTTAGATGAATTAAATTTTAAAATGATTTTATGATTTTTCTGTTAACTTGTTTGTTATGTTTTTAGTCTTCATAATTTCTTGACTTGATTATATTACAGTGCTAATCCTTAGCTGGGCGCAGTGGCGCACGCCTGTAATCCCAGCACTTAGGGAGGCTGAGACGGGAAAATTGTGAGTTCAAAGCCAGCGTCAGCAACGGCAAGGCGCTAAGCAACTCAGTGAGACCCTGTCTCTACATAAAACACAAAATAGGGCTGGGGATGTGGCTCAGTGGTCCAGTGCCCTGAGTTTAATACCCAGTACCATAAACAAAAACAAACAATGCTAATTCTTTATTTCATATAGTCTAATAATAGTTAATAGTTTCACTCTTCACATGGGTCTGGTACAACCTTGGAACCTTGATAAAGTGTGGCCTAGAGTCTAGCGACATCCACATCATCAGGGCTTTATAAATGCAGAATCTCGGGCCCTACTGTGAATACATTGAATCTGAATCTGCTTTTTAACACAATCCTCAAGTGATTTACCTTTACATTAAGGCTTGAGAAACCATTATAGAACTTCACCTCTATTTCCTACCTCTTTATTGTGCTACAAATATTTTAAGTTTCACATTACAGTTATTTTGTGTACCGGATATTCATTTATATTTAGTCTTTCTAGTATTAGTCATTCTCTCTTGCATTTCCATGTTTCTCTCTGGGATAGTTTTCTTTCATTGTTTCCTTTAACATTTCTTTTAATGTAGGCCTGCTGTTAATTCCTCATTTTTGATTGATCAACTCTTATTTTACTTTTATTTTTTAAATTGAGATATATTTCACGTATCGCAAAATGCACCATGTTCAAAGTGTACACTCATTGGTTTTTAGTGCAGTCACGGTGCTATACAACACTCACCACTGTCTAATTCCAGAACATTGGATTACTCTCAAAAGAAATTCTATGCCGTTGGGAGTCATTCCCCATTCTTCCCCTACCTTTTTAAAAAATATTTTATTTTAGTTGTAGATGGACACAATACCTTTATTTTATTTATTTTATTTTTTTATGTGGTGCTGAGGATCGAACCCAGTGCCTCACATGTGCTAGGCAACACCACTGAACTACAACCCCAGTGCCCCCCATTTTCCCCTTTTGCTAATCCCTGATAACTACTACTATGCCTTTTGTCTCTATGGATTTGGTTTTTATGAATATTTAACACAAATAGAATCATATAATATGTGCAGTCCTGCATACTGTGTGTCTAGAGCTTCTTCCACTTCACATGGCATTTATAGGGTTACATGTTGTAATATATATTATTATTTCATTTTTTGTGGTTGAATAATATTACATTGTATGGTTTTGTCACATTTTGTTTATTTATCAATTGATGGACATTTGGATGTTTTCACTTTTTGGCTATTATATTATAAGTAATGGCTCTCTCAGCATATGTGTACTAGTTTTTTTTTTTTTTTGGTACTAGGGATTGAACCCAGGGCTGTTTAATCACTGAGCCACATCTCCAGCCCTTTTAAAATATTTATTTATTTATTTATTTATTTTTATACCTTTATTTCATTTATTTAATTGTTTTTTTTTAATGTGGTACTGGGGATCAAACCCAATGCCTCATGTGTGGTAGGCAAGTGCTCTACCGCTGAACCACAACCCTAGCCCTTAAGATTTTATTTAGAGACAGGGTCTTGCTGAGTTGCTAAGTACCTCACTAAATTGCTAAGGCTGTCTTTGAATTTGCAGTCCTCCTGCCTCAGTCTCCCAAGCTGCTGGGATTATAGGCGTGCACCACCATGTCCAGCTACTAGTTTTTTATGTAGTTGATATTTTCAGTTCATTTTGGTAAATGTCCATTATTATATAATGGATCATTAGATAACCTTTTTTTTTTTTGGTACCGGAGATTAAACTCAGGGGCACTCGACCACTGAGCCATATCCCCAGCCCTATTTTGTATTTTTTTTAGAGACAGGGTCTCACTGAGTTGCTTAGCGCCTTGTTTTTGCTAAGTCTGGCTTTGAACTTGTGATCCTCCTGCCTCAGCCTCCTGAGCCACTGGGATTATAGGCGTGCATGGCTGCGTGTGGCCTTAACTTTATCTTTCTGAGGACTTGCCAAACTGTTTCCACAGCAGTTGCACCATTGTGTCCTATCAACAATGTGTAAGTGTCCCTATTTCATCTTCATTTTTGAAGAATATTTTCTCTGGGTACAGAATTTTAGGTTAGGTACTATTTCAAATTCCATCATTTCTGTTGAGTACACAGCTTATAGCTCATTTGAAGGAAATGCATCTCCCCCAGCTTTAACATTTTCTCTTTATTTTTGTGTTTTAGCATTTTGACTATGATGTATGCAGTTGTGATTTTCTTTGTGATATCTTGAGATTGGATGAAATTCTTTTTTTTTTTTTTATAAAAATTTTTTTTTAGTTAATGGAGTTTTATTTTATTCATTTATTATTTATATGTGGTGCTGAGGCTCGAACCCAGTGCCTCAAGCATGCTAGGCAAGCGCTCTACCACTGAGCTACAGCCCCAGCCCGGATGAAATTCTTAAAGCAGTGGGTTCAGTATTCTATGGGTTGTTGTCTTTCATCAGTCTTAGAAAAATTTTAGTCATAAATTATTCAAATTTTATGCATGTATTATGTCAAAATAAACTCCATTATGTATAACTATAATGCAATAATAAAAACATTTAAAAAGATAAACAATGTTCTACTCCCTTGTCTCTCCTCTCTTTCGAGAATTCCAGTCATCTGAGTATTATATCTCTCTTGGGCATGTTACTTATATGTTTTATATGCTCATCTTATCCACTTTCTTTTTATTTTCTGTGGTTCAGTTTGGGTATTTTCTATGGATTTGTCTTCTAGTTTATTAATCCTGTTGTGTAGAATCTTGCTAAATCTAAATCCATCCATATAGTTTTAAATTTCTGATATTATATATATTTTAGTTTAGTAAGGTACATTGAATTATTTATTACTTGGTTAATTCTCTTGTGAAATTTGTTCATATCATATCTCTCTCTCTCTCTCTTTTATCCTGTGGGTGCTTTATCACTGAGCTACATTCCCAGCCTTTTTTATTTTTTATTTTGAGGGTCTTGTCAAGCTCTCCAGGCCGGCCTTGAATTTGTAATTCTCCTGTTTTAACCTTACAAGTCAATGGGATTACAGGTGTGTGCCACTGCACCTGGCTTTAAAGAATATTTTTAGATAGGATCTTGCTATGTTGCCTAGGCTGGCCTCAAACTCTTGGGCTCAAGCAATCCTACTGCCCCTGCCTTGGCCTCTTGAGTAACTGAGACTACCACTGCACCTGGCCTGTTTTGTTTTAATAGTAGATAACTAACATACGACCTTTATTGACCCATCTAGTGCTTTTATGTGAATTTGAAAATGGCCAAAATGGCCTAAATGGCCTGTTGCCTAAGCAAGACTAGCTTGTAAGTGGAGTGACTTTAGGTGATCTACAAAATGATAGCCCTTCCTCTAGTCTTATTCAGCTCTGGGCCAAAATCCAAAGGCTAGTTTCTCAGCCAGATATTCTTTTTGTTTTTTTTCTTTCTTTTTTAGTTGTAGATAGACACCATATCTTTATTTTATTTATTTTTTTATGTAGTGCTGAGGATCAAACCCAGTGCCCCATGCATGTGAGGCAAGCGCTCTACCACTGGCCCACAGTTTCAGCCCTCAGCCAGATATTCTTTTTTTTTTTTTTTTTTGGTACTAGGGATTGAACTCTGGGGCACTGAACCACTGAGCCACATCCCCAGCCCTATTTTGTGTTTTATGTAGAGACAGGGTCATACTACCAAAACTGTTATACAGATTTAATGCAATTACTATAAAAATCCCAATGACATTCTTCATAGAACTAGAAAAAGCAATCATGAAATTCATTTGGAAAAAATAAGAGACCCAGAATAACCAAAGCAGTTCTTAGCAAGAAGAGTAAAGCAGGAGGCATCACAATAAAAGACCTTAAACTATATTACAGAGCAATAGTAACAAAAACAGCATGGTATTGGTACCAAAATAGACATGGACCAATAGCACAAAATAGAAGACACAGAGACAAACTCACATAAATATTGTTATCTCATACTAGACAAAGGCACCAAAAGCATACATTGGAGAAAAGACAGCTTATTTAACAAATGGTGCTGGGAAAACTGGAAATCTATATGTAGCAGAACAAAATTAAACCTCTATATCTCACCCTGCACAAAAATCAACTCAAAGTGGATCAAAGACTTAGACACTAGAACAGAGACCCTGCACCTAATAGAAGAAAAAGTAGGCCCAAATCTTCATCATGTTGGCTTAGGCCCTGACTTCCTGAACAAGACTCCTAAGTGCAAGAAGTAAAATCAAGAATCAATAAATGGGATGGATTCAAACTAAAAAGCTTCTTAGCAAAGGAAACAATCAGTAACATAATGAGAACCTACTGAATGGGAAAAAATCTTTACCACATGTACTTCAGACAGAGCACTAATCTCTAGGATATACAAAGAACTCAAAAAACTTAACATCAAAACCCCCAAATAACCCAATTAATAAATGGGCTAAGGAACTGAACAGACACTTTACGGGAGAAGAAATATAATCAGTCAACAAACATATGAAAAAGTGTTCATTGTCTCTAGCAATTAGAGAAGTGCAAATCAAAACTACGCTAAGATTTCATCTCACTCCAGTCAGAATGGCATTTATCAGGAATACGAGCAATAGTAAGTGCTGGCAAGGATGTGGGGAAAAAGGTACACTCATATATTGTTGGTGGGACTGAAAATTGGAAAGACAACAACCCACTATGGAAAGCAATATGGAGATACCTCAGAAAACTTGGAATAGATCTACCATTTGACCCAGCTATCCCACTTCTCAGTTTATACCCAAAGGACTTAAAAATCTATGTACTACAGTGATGCAGCCACATCAGTGTTTGCAGCAGCTCAGTTCACAATAGCTAAACTATAGAACCAACCTAGGTGCCCTTCAACAGATGAATGGATAAAGAAAAAGTGGTACATTTACACCATGGAATATTACTCAACCTTAAAGAAGAATGAAATTATGGCATTTGCAGGTAAATGGATGGACCTAGAGAATATTGTGCTAAGTGAAATAAGCCAGTTCCAAAAAACCAAAAGCTGAATGTTTTCTCTGATAAGCGGATGCTGATCCATAGTGGGACAGGGGGAGAGGGAAGAATGAAGGAATTTTGGTTTGTGTAGAGGAGAGGGAGGGGAGGGTTGGGGTTGTGGGAGTGGGAAGGATGGTAGAAAGAGACATTATTACCCTGTATACATGTATGCTTACACTACTGGAGTAACTCTGAACCATGTATAGGCAGAGGAATGAGAAATTATACTCCATTTGTATACTGTATGTCAAAATGCATTATATTGTAAAATAAATAAATTAAAAAAATAAAAAAGAAATTATGTTTATTTACACTTCCACCAACAGTTATGTGAATATAACTTTTTCTTTACCCCTTAGCAATAAAGTGTATTGTTAATTTTTTTCATTAGTAGGAGGGGTAAAATATGCTATCTCGTTGAGATTTAATGTCTTTTTAAAATTGAGATTATACGTTTTAAAAAAATGTGTTTAAAAGCCTTATGGATTTCTTTCTTCCTTTTTTTCTTTTCTTTTTTCTTTTAAATTTTATTTATTTTTTTAGTTGTAGGTGGACAGAATATCTTTATTTTATTCTTATGTGGAGCTGAGGTCGAACCCAGTGCCTCACACGTGCCAGACGAGCACGCTACCACTGCGCCACAATCTCAGCCCCGTTTTTTCTTTTTTGATCTGTCTATTCATGTTCTTTGTCCATTTGTCTCATTGGATTGTCTTTTTTCTTGTTTATTTGTAGGGGCCTTTTCTATATAAAAGAAAATTAGCCCTTTATCATGTGTTACCTTTTTTTTTTTTTTTTTAATATGGGGAATTGAACCCAGGGGCACTTAAACAGTGAACAACATCTCCAGCCCTTTTTATTTTCTATTTTGAGACAGAGTCTTGCTAAGTTATGTAGAGCTTTGTTAAATTGCTGAGGCTGTCTTCAAACTTGCAATCCTGCCTTAGTCTCTTAAGTCAGTGGGATTGCAGGCTTGTGCCACCTAAGCCTGGCTTCATGTGTTGCTTTTCTTGTAAAAGTTGATTTGTTGGGTTTGGGGATACAGCTCAGCTGGCCAATGTTTTCCTAGCAAGTACAAGGCCGTGGGTTCAATCCCCAGTGTCACCAAAAAAACCAAGTTGATTTGTTACTCATCTTTTTGGTCTTTTTTTAAAACCTATTTTTTCATGCAGATGGTTAACTGTTTTATATTATTATATTTATTGGTCTTTTATGTTTTTTCATTTTTTGTTTTTTTGTGTTGTACTTAGACCTTCCTCAGTTCTATGTAATAAAAATTTCTTCCATATTTCCTGTTGGAACTCTTCAAAACATTTTTTTTTTAAATATTTTTTTAGTTGTAGATGGACACAATGTCTTTATTTTATTGTTTTGTATGTGGTGCTGAGGATCGAACCCAGGGCCTCAACACATGAGAGGCAAGCACTCTACCACTGAGCTACATTCCCAGCCCCAACATTTTTTAATTTAAAAATTTTTTTCCTTTGAACCTTTCATAATTTTATTTTAAACTTTAATTATTTGATTCACTTATATTTTTTGATATAAAAGTGATGTTTTTTCTATATCATTTGAATCAACATTTTTAATAGGAGAATGTGTACTCTGCTGTTCTTGGATGGAATATTTTATATATATCTGTTAGGTCATTTGGTCTAAGGTATATAGTTCAAATCTAATGTTTTCCTTATTGATTTCTGTCAAGATGATCTGTCCATTATTGAAATTAAGATATTAAAATCCAGCCGGGCACGGTGGCTCACGCTTGTAATCCCAGCACTTAGGGAGGCTGAGACAGGAGAATCGCGAGTTCAAAGCCAGCCTCAGCAATGGCGAGGCACGAAGCAACTCAGTGAGACCCTGTCTCTACATAAAACACAAAATAGAGCTGGGGATGTGGCTCAGTGGTCGAGTGCCCCTGAGTTCAATCCCCAGTACCAAAAAAAAAAAAAAAAAAAAAAAAAAAAGATATTAAAATCCCCTACTATTTCTTCATTGCTGTTTATTTCCTCTTTAAATGTTTATATTTGCTTTATATGTTTAGGGGCCCTAATGTTGGGTGCATATGTATTTACAGTTATTATACACTCATGGTGAGTTGACCCTTTTATCATTACATAATAACCTTGTGGTTTAGTCAGGTTTTCACTGCTGTGACTAAAAGACTCGACCAGAACACTTGTAAAGGAGGCAAAGTTTATTTGAGGGCTCACGATTTCAGAGGTCTCAGTCCATAGACAGCCAGCTCCATTCCTCAGGGATTGAGATAAGGCAAGACACCATGGCAGAAGAGAGTGCAGAGGGAAGCAGCCCACATGGTGATCAAGAAACAGAAGCCGTGAGTGGTGGCGAAAGCCTGTAATCCCAGCATTTAGGGAGGCTGAGACAGGAGAATTGCGAGCTCAAAGCCAGCCTCAGCAGTGGCGAGGCGCTAAGCAACTCAGTGAGACCCTGTTTCTACATAAAACACAAAATAGGGCTGGGGGTGTGGCTTAGTGGTCGAGTGCCCCTGAATTCAATCTCCAGTACCAAAAAAAAAAAAAAAAAAAAGGAGAGAGAGATCTCTCTTTGCCAAATACAAATATATACCCCAAAGCCATGCTCCCAGTGACCCATATTCTCCAGCCACACCCCACCTGCTCCAGTTACCACTCAGTTAATCCCATCAGCGACTAATTCACTGATTGGGTTAAGGCTCTCACAACTCAATCATTTCCCCTCTGAACCCTCTTGCATTGTCTCACACATGAGCTTTTGGGGGACACCTCACTTCCAAACCATAACGCCTTGTCTCCAGTTAGTTTTTTTTTTTTTTTTTGGTGGGGGCAGGAGTACTAGGTATTGAACCCAGAGGCTTTACTACTGAACCAAATTCCAGCTCTTTCTATTTTTTATTCTGAGGCAGGGTCTTGCGAAGTTGCTAAGGGTTTCACTGAGTTACTGAGGCTGTCCTCAAACTTTTGATCTCCCTGCCTCAGCCTTCCAAGTCATTGGGATCACCAGTGTGTGCCTGGCTTCCAGTTACAGTTTTTGACTTAGTCTGTTTGCTGCTATCTGTATAGCAGTATTCTTTTTGGATTTTCATTTGTATGGAATATCTTTTTCTATCCCTTTACTTTTCAGTCTGTATTTGTCTTTAAAGCTGAAGTGAGTCTCTTGTGGGCAGCATACAGTTGGATTTTGTCGTTTTATTCACTCAACAACTCTGTGTCTTGATTGGAAAATTTAATACATTGACATCAGAAGTAATTATTGTTAGGTAAGGACTTGGTATTGTTAGTTGTTTTCTTGCCATTTTGTAGATCTTTTGTTCCTTCTTCCTCTCACTATCTGCCTTTGTGATTTGATGATTTTCTTTAGTATGCTTTGGTTGCTTTATCTTTTGTATATCTACTATAGGTTTTTGCTTTGTGATTACCATGAAGCTCATATAAACCATAGTTATAACAATCTATTTTAAGTTCATATACAATGGGGAAAGGATGGTCTCTAATATATGGTGCTAGTAAACTGGATATCCACAGGCATAAAAAAAAAGATAAAAGAAAAAAGAAAAAAAAGAAATCAAATCCTTATCTTACAACATGCACAAAAATCAGTTCAAGCTGGGTATGGGGATGTGCCTATGTTCCAAGTGACTTGGAAGGCTGAGGCAGAAGGATGGCAAGGTCAAGGTCAGCCTCAGCAACTTGGTGTACCCTCAGCAACTTAGCAAGACCCTGCCTCAAAAATAAAATGAAAAGGACTGGGGATGTAGCTCAGTGGTAAGCAGCCCTGGGGTCAATTTCTATTATCAAAAACAAAACAAATACAAAACCAAAAATCAACTCAAATAATTTGATGATTTAAACTAAGATCTTCAACCCTAAAACTCGTAGAAGAAAATGTAGAGGAAAATTTTCATGACATCTTGAGTTATTTTTTAGACACCCAAATCACAGGCAACAAAAGCAAATGGGATTTCATCAAACTAAAATGCTTCTGTACAGCAAGGGAAACCAAATGAGAAGGCAGTTATAGAGTGGTAGAAAATATTAATAAACCACATACCCAACAAGGGGTTAATATCCAAAATGTAGAAGGAACTCATAATTTAATGGCAAGGAAACAACAACTACAATAAAACCAAGTCCAACAGCTAAAACAAAACAGAACAAAATTCTTGAGTAGACATTTTTTCAAACAAGATAGCCAACAGGTATATGAAAAAGTGCTGAACATCACTAATCATTAGGAAAGGGCAAACCCAAATCCTGATGAGATGTTACTACAACCCTGTACACACACACACACAGAGTAATGTTATTCAACTGTAACAATATGGATAAACCTGGAGGATATCATGCTAAGTGAAATAAGCCAGGCATGGAAAAAATACTGCATGATCTCACTTACATGTGGAATTTTAAAAGGTTGAACTCAGAGGATAGAAGGGCGATTATCAGAGTTCAGGGAATGGAGGGAAGAGGAAGATACTGTTTACAGGTACAAAGGTACAGAGGGGACAAGTGAAGAGTTAAAAGTTCTGGAGACCTAATGTACAGTGTAGTGACTGTAGTTAATGTATTAGGGACCAGGAGTGTAGCTTCATGAGTTCCTGGGTTAGTTCCCCCTTTAAAAAATTACTATATATTTGAAATTGCTGAGAGTAGATCTTAAGTGTGTGTGTGTGTGTATGTGTGGATATCCACACATACACACACACACACATTCCCCCTGACCCCAGTGTATGAGGATTAAACCTAGGACCTTACACACGATAGGCAAATGTTCTACCATGAGCTACACCCCTAGCCCTAGATCTTAAGTATTTTACCACATACACATATAAATGGTAATTATGTGAGGTGATGGATATGTTAATTAGTTTGACCATGGTAATCATTTCACAATGTATATCGAAACATCATATTATTTGCCTTACATGTATACATTTAAAAATATGCTTTTTTTTCAGTCAGACACACCTTAATAAAGGTAGAAGAAATTTATAACAGGGCTGGAACTGTGTAGTAATTATATGAGGCTGAAATTCTGAGCCCATTCTGTTCACACATTATTGACATTGCCTCTACCTGTCTCCCACTTTTTCCTTTTTGCAGTGCTAAAGATTGAATTCAGGGCCACATGCATGTGGCCATTTTAAGATGAGTTTGTCAGAGGGCCAGAGGAAAATATTACAGTATTCACATATATCAATATTCACATGCTGTACTTGTATGAAATATAGTCACAATATTTTTCTCTTGGAACTTATCATGGATGAAAATAGTTAAATCTCTAAATAAATATTTGAAATTTTTATTTTTCTTTATTTCCTTAAGAAGTAATGTTTATTCTGTTTAGTTCATAGTCTATGAATTTAATATGGCCATTATTCTAAGTAATTATATATTTATGTAAATATGTATATGTACACACATATCTCTCTCTGAGACATGCAGGGGTCTTTTTTCTTTTGTGTCATGCCAGGTTTATTAATTACAGAGAAGATAGAGAACTAGAGGATTTATAGTCATTCTTTTAACGATATACAAAAATAATTATTTCATAGTCATGTAAGGACCACACTGTATCTGGCTAAGTAGAAACAAGATGTATTTTAACAAAATAGAAGCTTCTGTGGAATAGTTACTATAGTGCATTTTCTCTTAAATTTGTGGATATTTGGTGGTGGTGGTGGCTGTAGAATTCTCCTTTAGTAGTATAATCTTTCTGCACTAGTACTAACTCATCTGTGATGTTTTTCTTTGATCTTTGAGGCCCTATTAATACTTTACATCATCATTTCAAGCAACTTCTAGTCTTGCTAGAATCTCCACCAAAAAGGCCCTTTGATCTCATAATTCACAGTGTGCAAATGAAATCTCGGAAGGGTTTTACTAAAGAAGAAATTTATGGTCTGGGGTTGTAGCATAGTGGTAGAGTGCTTGCCTAGCATGTGTGGGGCACTAGGTTCAGTCCTCAGCAACACATAAAAATAAATGAAATAAAGGTCCATCAACAACTAAAAAAATTTAAAAAAAGAAAAAAAAAGAAATTTATTTAATTTTATTCATTTCAGTATCATGAGGACCTAAGGTTTCCTTGGACCATATTTTGGAAATGTTACTTTTATATTGCTATACGTGGAGGTAATAAAATAGACCTATATTATTAATAATAGGCCTCTATTAATTTAATTGATTCTTGTCTATTTCGGCATTGAACCAAAAGTATTACTCTGTCATTCTTGCTGACAAGTAGGGAATACTAAGTAGTGGGATCATGCCTTTTTCAGTTTTAGGCTACGTATGAACTAATAATTCATTTTCCTTTTAAAATCTATCATTGCTCTTTTTATGTCATTCCCCTGAAGTTTTAGAAATAGAATTTATTTCTACAACTTGTGGCTAGTACTGGTCTTAAGCAGAGTTATGATGATAGTATTTCCCAAGTGAAATCAGTCTCACATATATTTAGTGTCTTATACATTGATTTGATGATGGGATAAAATAATAAAAAATCAAAACTATTTAGGAACTGAATGTTTAGTGAATGTTACATAGTTCATTCACTTTCAATCAATATGTTTCATCATCATTATTTTAAAAAACCTTTAACACATTATTGATTAGCCACTTCCAGTGTGAGGAAGTTGAAGGACATAACTTAAACACAGATATTTGAAACTTCTAGAATATTTTAGTATTCTGAATTATCTTGAAAGTCTAGGACATAATAGCCCTATGAAGAGAAGAACAATGGTCACAAATGTGACCATTAGCTCTGCCTTTGTGGAATTTGTTCTTTTTAGTATGAACATCTTGGTGAGGAGTCTGTTACATTTTGTATATTGGCATACTGCATCAAATCAGATTCATCCTCTTTTTAAATATATACACATATGTGTGTATACATATATATACATATATATGTTGTAGATGGACACAATACCTTTATTTTATTTATTTATTGTATGGTACTGAGAATTGAGCCCAGTGCCTCATGCATGCCAGGCAGATGTTCTACCACTGAGCTACAACCCCAGGCCCAGAATGATCCTCTTTTGAAGGACAGTATTGGACTTGGTCTTAAAGGAAGACATGGGGTAGAAAATCATACTTTAAAAAAAAATTTTTTTTGTTTAGATCAGGCCTGCTTAGAATCATGAAATATCTTTCCTGATATTATTGTGTTAAATTTCTTCTCTTTGAACTGTAGTGCAGTTTTAAAAATGAGTAACACTTGACTCATTCACTCCCTTTAGTTTTAAGATGACTGTTATAAAATCACAGAAAATTTAATGATTTTTGAAAAACAGGTCTTAGTTTGCAGGATATATTTTACAGCTGAATTTTTTGTCTATGGTCTCCCCAAACTGATGTTGAGATTTCATGGTAGTAACCAAATTCAGTTACCAAATTTGCCAGTCCAAAAAGATTCAGTGGTACATTAAGATACTTTAATTTTTTTATTTTAAAAATTATATATACTCATCATTTACATTTGGGTAGGAAAGAAAAGTTTAAGAAAGTAAAAAGTACTCTATAATGTTACATCGAGTAACAGCTTAGCATAGTTAGTATTTTTTTTTTTTTTTTTTAAATATTTGTTTTTTAGTTGTAGGTGGACACAATATCTTTATTTTATTTTTATGTGGTGCTGAGGAACGAACTCAGTGCCTCCCACGTGCTAGGCGAGCACGTTACCACTGCGCCATAACCCCAGCCCCGCATAGTTAGTATTTTGATCTTATACTTTCATTAGTTTTTTTTTTAATATCTTTATTTATTTTTATGTGGTGCTTAGGATCGAACCCTTTGCCCCACAAGTGCGAGGTAAGCACTACCACTGAGCTACAGCCGCAGCCCTGCTTTCATTAGTTTTTGAAGCAAAACAATCTTAACATGTTGAGGTCATATTGTCTATGTAGGTTTATATTTTGGTTTTTCTCTTGTGCAACTTTAAATCGCTAAGGAAAGCCTCAGCGTTCTTTGGCATTCATTCATTCATTCATTTGTTCATTCACCCATTCATCCATCTATTCTGTCAGTCAATAAATTTGTACACATATTCATACAAATATGAGTGTATATAACTATTACACAAATACGCATGTATTCAAGGCACTGTGTTGGCTGCTTCATGGAAGATTTAATATATTTCAGGGGACAAAAGTCAAGTATGATGTAAAGCACATGGGGATGAATGTCCATGTTTTATTGAGGTTCAAACAAGGAACCTGCCTGGATTATCTGAACTGTGTTTGACAATTTCTTTGTAGATTTCTCTTTTTGGTGCTAAGACTATTGGCCAGAGAAGTCCTGATGAACCAGTACTGAGCAAAGCTGAATTTGTGGAGAAAGTTCGTCAGAGTAACCAGGCCTGTCACGATGGAGATTTCCACACAGCTATTGTCCTGTACAATGAAGCCCTGGCTGTTGACCCTCAGAACTGCATCTTATACAGCAACAGATCTGCAGCCTACATGAAAATCCAGCAGTATGACAGGGCACTGGATGACGCAATCAAAGCCCGGCTTCTCAATCCCAAATGGCCGAAGGTAGAAAGTTCATTGAATTTCACAGAATCTTTGGTGCTGATTTCTTATTTGAATGTAACATTTGTTGATTCAGTATAGTATTAGTAAAATAATCTGTACTTTAGCAAAATGTAGAATGACTTGATTGAGCTTGTATGCTGGTGACTGGATTCCTTTCTAATGCTTTAGGAATGTGCTTTCTTTGTCCAAGTTTAATTCTTTTTCTGTATGTTTGAAATTTTATTTTTTCTCTTGACCTCTTGATAGTATTCCTTTTAATTACTTATATTTTTGGACATCTTTTTTTGGGCAGATGTTTTGGATGGGATACAGTCAGTGGTCATGTTCCTTTCCTTAAATTTAAAATGACCTCACTTTATTCTATTAGTACCTACTTGTTTTCAGAATGTTGTTTAATCAGAGAAATTTCATATTTTTCTAATAAATCATTGTAATTATCTATGTTTTATTGAATACTGAAAGGCTTGAGTTGTTACTTTTTTTTTTTCTTTTTTTCCTCATTATGTTGCCCTGGTTGTTCTCCAACTCCTGGGCTCAAATGATCTGCCTCAGATCCCAAGTAGCTGGGACTATGGGTACACAATACCACGCCTGGTTTGTTATCTTTGTTTTGTACTTATAGATGCTTCTGGACTTACACTAGGGTTATGTCACAGTGAACCCATCCTAACTTGAAAACAGCATAAGTCAAAAATGCATTTAATACACCTAACCTACCAAACAGCATAGCTTAGCCTAGCCTCCCTTAAATGTGCTCATAACACTTAAACATTGGTCTACAGTGGGACAAAATTATTTAACGCAAAGCCTGTTGCACGTATAATAAAGTGTTGACTGTCTAATGTAATTTGTTGAATTTCTATATCAAAAAAACACTAGCCAAGCTGGGTGCGATGGCTCAAGCCTGTAATCCCAGCACTCAGGAAGGATAAGACAGGAGAATCGTGAGTTCAAAGCCAGCCTCAGCAATGGCGAGGCGCTAAGCAACTCAGTGAGACCCTGTCTCTACATAAAACACAAAATAGGGCTGGGGATGTGGCTCAGTGGTTGAGTGCCCCTGAGTTCAATCCCCAGTACCAAAAAAAAAAAAAAACACTAGCCAAACAGTATGCTGCAAGGCACAGCACACTGCAGGGGGTTATATACACTTGTGGTTGTGTGGCTGATGGGGACTGTGGTGTACTGGCCCTGCTCAGCTTTGTCAGATGGTATCCTACTACATATCCTGCTAGCCTGAGACAAGATCAAAATTCAGAATTCCAAGTTTGTTTTTTACCAAATTTATATCACTTCTGTACCATTAGAAAGTTGAAAAATCATAAGTTAAACATGGTAAGTAAGTTGAGGACTATCCATACCATTTGACCATATAGGCTGTTACTGAATTTTCTGTTTCAGTCCATTACCTGTGTATTTATTCTTATGCCCTAACCATAGTGCTTAGTTATTGCAGATTTAACGTCTAACGTCAGATATTGTAAGTTCTCTAACCTTGTTCTTTTTTTTTCTAAGTTGCATTTGCTATTCTATGTTTTCACATTTCTATGTAAGTTGTAGATTTGATTTCTTCACAAAGAAGTTAACATGATAGGATTGAAATTTTAGAAAAATTTGCAGAGAACTGCCATCTTAACGTTTTTGAGTCTGCTAATTTGTGAGCATTTTATTATGCCTTCTTTTATTTCTCTTTGCAGTTTTCTGCAGTTTTCATTGTTTAGGCCTGTATACATTTTGTTTTGTTTATTTCTAAGATTTTTTTTCTTTTTTCACAATTTTTTTTGGTGTATTGTAGATAATCATAGGATTTGTTGTTACAGTTTTATATAACAATATAAATCTGTTTGGCCAATAGATTTTTTTTGTTTTGTTTTGAGTTAGTCTTGCTGTGTTGCCCAGGCTGGCCTTGAACTCCTGGGCTCAAGTGATTCACCTACCTCAGTCTCCCTGGGATACAAGTAGGTTTGTTTTTTTTTTTTTGGTACTGGGGATTGAACTCAGGGGCACTCGACCCTAAGCCACACTCCCAGCCCTATTTTGTGTTTTATTTAGAGATAGAGTCTCACTGAGTTTCTTTGCACCTCACCGTTGCTGAGGCTGGCTTTGAACTCGCAATTGCCCTGTCTCAGCCTCCCAAAGTGCTGGGATTATAGGCATGTACCACCATGCCTGGCAAGTACTTTGTTTTTTGATGCTACTATAAATGGAATAATTTCTAAAAATGTTCTAATATTTCATTGTGAATCTGTAGAAATAAAATATAGTTTTGTACTTTGTCATGATACCTTGTTAAATTCACTTTTGAATTTCTTTACAGATTCTTATATATGATCATGTTGCCTGCAAGTAACCACAATTAACTTCTTCCCTTCTTTTTAAAAAAAATTTTTTTTAGTTGTCAATAGACCTTTTAATTAATTAATTAATTAATTTATATGTGGTGCTAGGAATCGAATCCAGTGCCTCACGCATGCTAGGCAAGTGCTCTACCACTGAGCCACACTCAGGCCCAACTTCTTCCCTTCTTTTGTGTATCTTTTCTTTCTTTTTCATGCTCCATTGCACTGGTTAGCATATCTAGTACAATGTGGAATAGAGGTAGTGAGAGTGAGTTTCCTTTATTCCTTCCTCATGTTATTGGAAAGCACTGAGCTTTTCATTGTTGAGGATGATGCCCTTAATCAGTGGAAGGTGTTCCCTTCAATTCCTATTATGAATTTTGTTAAGATTTTATTTCATCTATTGAAATGGTAGTATGTTTTTTTCTTAGCTAGTTCATGGTTAAGTTAAATTGATTTATTCAGGGATTTTAATCAATCTTGGGGTTAATGGGATTAATTCCTGTTAGTTACTACACACTAATCATTTTATATATTGTTGAATAAGATTTGCCAAAATTTTGTTAAGGATTTTTGCATCTATGTTTATGAGGGATATTGATTTATAGCTCTTTTTTCCTCATGATGTCTTTCTTTGGTTTTGGTATCACAGAGATTTTGTCCTCATGCAGTGAATTGTTAAATGCTCTTTCTTCCCATATCTTCTGAAAGAGTTTGTGTAGGACTGGCATTGTTTCTTTTTTGTATTGCTAGGTATTAAATTCCTAGGTTGTTCTATCCCTGAGATACATCCCTGGCACTTTTTAAAATTTTTGAGACATTGTCTTACTGAGTTGCTGAGGCTGACCTTGAACTTGTGATCCTTTTCCTGAGTCTCCACACCTGGCCTTATTTCTTCCTGAAATGATAGAACTCATCAGTGAAGCTATCTTTACCTGGACTTTTCTTTGTGGAAAATTTTAAATTTTAAAATCAAATTCTTAAATTGCCATGTCTATTCAAATTTTCTAATTATTCTTGGAAGAGTTTTGGTAATTGTTCATTTCAATTTTTCATTTAATCTAGGTTATGAAATATATTGGCATAAAGTTAATATTTTTATTATCATTTTAGTATCTGTAGAATCAATAGTGATGTCCTTTTTTTCATTCCTAACATTGTTCATTTGTGTTTTCTTTTTCTCATCAGTCTATGTAGAGGTCCATCAGTTCTATTTATCTTTCTAGGCAATCAGCTCTTAGTTTAGTTGATTTCCTATATTGTTACATATTCGCTTTCACTGACTCTGCTCTTTATTAATTTCTTCTTTCTATTTAGTTTGCATTTAATTTTCCCTCTTTTTCATTTTTTTAAGATGGGAAAACAGGCCATTTACTTTAGATCTTTCTGATTTTTAATACGTGAGGATTTAAAATTACACAAATTACACATTTATCTCCAAGTATTGCTTTTACTGAATCCCACAATTTTTTTTTTTTTTTTTTTTGTGGTGCTGGGGATTGAACCCAGGGCCTTGTGCATGTGAAGCAAGCACTCTACCAACTGAGCTATATATACCCAGCCCATCCCACAAATTTTAACATAATATTTTCATTATAATTCAGTTAAGAATATTTTCTAATTTTCATTCTGAGAACCTCTTTGATCCATGGATTATTTAGAAATTTGTTGTTTAGCTGGACATGGTGGTGCACATCTATAATCCCAGCAGCTCGGGAGGCTGAGGCAAGAGAATTGAAGTTCAGGGTGAGTCCCAGCAATTTAATGAGGCCCTAAGCAACTTAGTGAGACCCTGTCTCAAAATAAAAAATAAAAAATAAAAAAGGACTGGGGATGTGGCTTAGTGGTTAAGCACCTCTGGGTTCAATCCTCAGTACTTCAAAAAAATTGGTGTTCAATCTCCAAATATTGGTATTTTCTTAGTTATCTTGTTATTGTTGATTTCTAATTTGATTTCATTATAGTTAAACAACATACTCTTTATGAAATATCAAAATTTCCTTATGAACTATCATAAAGAGTGCTTTTATCTTTACTGAGGTTTGTTTTATTGCCCAGCATATAGTTTATCATAGAGAATCTACCAGAGCACTTGAAAAGAATATGAATTTTAGCCGGGCGTGGTGGTGCAAGCCTGTAATCCCAGCACTTTGGAAGGCTGAGACAGGAGAATCGTGAGTTCAAAGCCAGCCTCAGCAACGGCAAGGTCCTAAGCAACTCAGTGAGACCCTGTCTCTACATAAAATACAGAATAGGGCTGGGGATGTGGTTCAGTGGTCAAGTACCCCTGAATTCAATTCCTGGTACCAAAAAAAAAAAGAATATGAATTTTGTGGTTGTCAGGTATAGTCCTATAGATATCAGTTAAGTCAAGATGGTTGCTAATGTTCATATCTTCTATGCCTTTGCTGACTTATTTGTCTAGTTATTCTATCAATTGCTGGAATAAAGAAGTTAAAGTCTCCAACTAAGATTTTGAAATTTGCTACTTAACCTCTAAATATTGTTAATTTGACTTTTTTTCTGGTACTTGGCACCCTACCACTGAGCTACATCCCCAGCCCTTTTTATTTATTTATTTGTTTGTTTTATTTTTTTAAATTTATTTTTATTTTTATTTTATTTTTTATTTTGAGATAGAGTCTCATCAAGTTGCCCAGTCTGGCCTTGAACTTGTGATCCTCCTGCTTCAGCCTTTCAAGTCACTGGGATTCCAAGTGTATGCCAACCATGTGCAGTAATACTGTCAATTTGTGCTTAATATATTTTCTTTTTTTTAAAAAAATAGGTTTTTAAATTTACATTCAATTAATTAGTTAATTAATTAATTTATTTATTCATTTACTTACTTATTTTTTTGTACCAGGGATTGAACCCAGGGACACTTAACTACTGAGCCACATCCTCAGTCCTTTATATTTTTTATTTTGAGATAGAGTGTTGCTAAGTTGCTTAGGATCTCACTAAGTTACTGAGGCTGACTTTGAACTTCTGATCCTCCTGCCTCAGCCTGCTGAGTTACTGGGATACACCACCATGCTCTGCTTGCTTCCTATATTTTCAAGGTCAATATTATTAACATATATATATATAACATTTTGTCATGTCTTCTTGATAAATTGATCATTTTATCATCATGAAATATGATGATAAAGAATCTCTCTCTGGTAGTAATATTTGTCTTAAAATCTATTTGTCTTATATTAAGTACTCCAGCTTTTTTCTACTTACTCTTTGTCTTTTACTCTATAGATCGTTCTTTATTCCCTCTGTGACCTTATATTCAAAATTCATCTCTTTTGGATAGCATATAGTTATGTCTTGCTTCTTAAAATAATTTTGTCAATTTCTGCCATTTAACTGCAATTTTTGTTCATTAGCACTGACTGTAATTATTGGTGGTGATGATTTTGCATATATTGTTCTATTATTTCTTTTTTCTTTTTTGCCTTCCCTTTTCTTTGCTCCTCTGTTCCTGCCATTTGTTGGCTTATTTGAATACTTCTTAGAGTTGGTTTTTTTTTCTCTTGAGGAAGTTTTCTATAGTTTTTGATTGTGGTTGATTTGTTTGGCAGGTGATTATCTTAGAATAGAACTGCAAACTCTGTTTCTTAGTGGCATCTCAGTCTCAGTTCAGATATTTTGTTTATTAAAGTGCTTTGGATTTGTCCCATGCGTATGTGACTTGGGTTTTTTGAGGATGTGGGTGGAACAAAATTTGAGTGTCTTTTTTTCTGGCTCTTTTCTTTCTGGGATCCCATTCTCCCTTTACCATCTCCTTGGTCAGTCTGTAGTTTCCTGGACTTCACTGCTCTGGTTTCCTAGGCCAGAAAGACTCTTTTGTTCTCCTTCCAGTATTCTTGTCATTCTGCTACTCCTCTGACTGTATGTGACCCTTGAACAAAAATGGGAACTCACTTCACAGCTTCCTTCTGTGAATGTGCCTTCCAGAATGTGCCTTCTCCTCTCTGTTCATTGCTTTCAGGGAGCTTTTTAAAAAAATCATGTCTAGATTTTATGGTTGTTTTCTGGGTGAGAGTGAGTCCAGTAGGATCTTGCATGGTCATTATTGGAAGCAGAATGGACATCATCATCTTTTCAGTGAGCTAAGATTCTTCATGGTCAGTGAATTCCCAACAAACTCATCTTGTTTCCTGGGACCAAGTCACTTTCTTTCTTCTTCTTCTTTTTTTTTTTTTTGGTACCAAGGATTGAATCCAGGGGTGCTTAACCAATGAGCCACATCCCAGCCCTTTCAATGTTTGGTTTTTTTTTTTTTTTGGTACCAGGGATTGAACTCAGGGGCACTCAACCACTGAGCCACATCCCCAGCCCTATTTTGTGTTTTATGTAGAGACAGGGTCTCACTGAGTTGCTTAGCGCCTCGCCGTTGCTGAGGCTGGCTTCGAACTCACGATTCTCCTGTCTCAGCCTCCCAAAGTGCTGGGATTTTTTTTATTTTGAGACAGGGTCTTGTTAAGTTGCTCCGGGCCTTGCCAAGTTGCTAAGGCTGGCTTTGAACTCAAGATCCTCCTGCCTCAGGCTCCTAAGTCCCTGGAATTATAGGCGTGTGCCACTGCGCCCAGCCCAGGTCACCTTCTTGATATTTTGAGTTCTTCACTAGGGTCCTTGTACCTATTTAGGTAGTTTCATTCATTAGGATATGCATCTCTTCTTTTCTTTTTCATAGAGGCTCAGGAAGACCTACTGGTGATCACAAACCCTTGATCACAAACAGCTGCTGCTGTTCCCTTGGCCAATGGCACACTAACTACCAGAAATGTGAATGAGATGGTTTGAGATTATAGAACCAGACAGCTAGTTGACCTCAAGCCCAGATCAATAAAGACATTCCACTGCCCTATAGGTCTTGGTCAAAATAAATGGCTGTTGTTTTAAGCCACTAGGTTTGAGTGATTTGTCGCAGAGGAAAAGCTAGAGGTTACAAGACCAGACTAATAATACATTCTTCTTTTTTTCAAATCACGGAGAAGAGGTAGAATACCAAAACAATGAAAAAAGGTCAATATGCCAAATTAACAAAAAGAAAAAAAAAAGGAAAGAAAAATCAATTAAGTACTGTTGCCATAGAAGACAATAGCCTAACTGTGCTTGCCTATGCTAAATGTCTAGTATTTATCGAATCGAAATGAATAAAATAACAAATATATATGCATATATATAAAGCAATAGAATTTGATAAGTTATGCAAGAGAGCACATGTCCTATATATGTGTTGAAATATAAGTCTGCCCCTTTCCCTCTGCAGTGGATACATCTTAAATATTTTATCCATTTGGAATCACTGCAGATTTTTAAAAAAGCTGATCAGCAGCAGGATGTGGACATACATGAATATACCACAGTGAATCTCATCTTCATGCACATCCATAAGAAACTAATTAAAAAACACTATAACAGAAAAATGAAGCCGGGTGCAGTGGTGCAAGCCTGTCATCCCAGCACTTAGGGAGGCTGAGACAGGAGAATCGCGAGTTCAAAGCCAGCCTCAGCAACAGTGAGGCACTAAACAACTCAGTGAGACCCTGTCTCTACATAAAACACAAAATAGGGCTGGGATGTGGCTCAGTGGTCAAGTGCCCCTGAGTTCAATCCCCAGTACTAAAAAACAAAAAACAAAAAACAAAAAAACAGAAAAATGAGTAAAGGAAGGGGAATAGGGTGAGGGAGGAAGAGAGGAAAAGAGGAAGTACTAGGGACTGAATTAGAGTGAACCATATTTCATGCTTGTATAATGATATTGAGATAAACCCTAATATTATGTATAACTAAAAGAAACTAATAAAAAATGTTAAAAAAGATTATTATGGGGCTGAGTGAGGTCTTGGGTTCAATTCTCAGTACCACATAAAAACAAAATAAATAAGATAAAGGTTAAATTCTTTAAAAAAAAGATTATTATGAGGAAAAGAAAATTACTCTTTGTATGGCAGTTGTGGGATTCCAAGAGGCTGCAAAGAGTGCAAACACAAATACACAGTACTTTTTTTTGGTACTGGGGATTCAACTCAGGGGTACTCAACCACTGAGCCCCATCCCCAGCCCTGTTTTGTATTTTATTTAGAGACACAGTGTCACTGAGTTACTTTGGCCCTTGCGAAGTTGCTGAGGCTGACTTTGAACTTGTGATCCTCCTGCCTCAGCCTCCCGAGCTGCTGGGATTACAGGCGTGCGCCACTGCACCCAGCTCTGTCATCAGGGTTTTTTTTTTTTTTTTTTTTTTTTAATTTATTTTTAGATGTTGATGGGCCTTATTTTATTCATTGATTTATTTGTGGTGCTGAGAATCGGACTCAGTTATACATGTTAGACAGGTGCTCTACCACTGAGCCCCAGTCCCAGCCCCTATCGTCAGGTTCAATACCTGGGTATGAGTATTAAATATACTATTTGCCAGTTATTATATCTGATGAGTTATATGTAAGAAAAAAATATTTAAACACATTTTGACTTCATGTTTCCCTTTGGTTTATCTAATATAATAGGAATAAGTTATAATAGCTTTTTTGAAGGCTTATTTGCCACATAAATATCTAATCCTTTTACTTGTGATATCAATTTTATGTTTATAACAATCTTATGGTATAGGTATTATTATCATCTCAACTTCACAAAAGAGAACATTTATACTTAATGAGAGCTGAGTGTGATGGTGAATGCCTGAAATCCTAGTAACTTGGGAGGCTGTCCAGCCTAGGCAACTTAGCGAGACCTGTCTTAAAAAAAAAAGTATAAAGCTGAGATGTAGCTCTGTGTAGTGCACCCCAGGGTTCAATCCCAGTACCTCAGAAAAATTTAAAAAGTATTTAATGAGAGATTAACTAACTTATCCAGGACATCCATCTAGTAATTGTGGAAGAGTTGGACTTTAACCCAGGTCCGTGTGATTTTAAGTGTGATTCTGAAGAATTTATCTTTAATTACTATACTGTAGTACTTCCTTTGACAAAGGAGTCCATCAGTCAAGAACTTAAAAAATCAGAATTCTCTTTCAAGATCTAACAAGCCCTGATATGTGCATGCGACATTAAGGAGAATATTAAATTTTAATTTCCTACAAGGTAAAGCAGAATATGAATCTGCAATTATTTCTCTTTAACCTGTAAGGACAAGTAAGCAAAGTGTTTAAAATAGCTTGGAGCTTAATAACAGAAATGCATAAAATGGTTTTAGAGTGCATTTTTATAGATTTTTTATAATAGTGTACACTCAACACACACTTTTTGGTTTGCTTTTTATAATTTCAATTTATTTCTTCACCAAATATTTGAACTTTTTTTTCCTATGTGCTAAGCACTGTTCTTAGCCATAGTTATTTAGCTAAGAACAAGGTAGAATAAGGTCTCAACTTACATTCAATTAGGGAGAAGCAGAAAATAAATAAATGCACATGAAAATGTTCTAAAGACAGTTTAAAGCAGACTAAAGGGAAGGAGAGTATTGATGATAGAAAATGACAGGATTGTGGGAGAATTGTATGGGAGGAAAGGATTCAAATGAGCCTTGAAAACCAAATGTGGAGATAATGGGCACAGTGCATATTAGGCAGAGTAAACAACTTGTCTGAACCTGGCTAAGTGAACAAAACAGCACATAAGTGAGTGATGGAAAAGGAAATAGTAGGAGATAAGGATGTTGAATTGATTGGGATCCAGGTTATGTAGGACCTTTTTTGCCATTGTAAAGTGGGATCTTTTTATTGAAAGACTGACAGAAAGTCATCAGAAAGTTCTAACCAGAAGGATGGTGTATTCCACTTATGGTAAGCCTGTTTCAAGCTTGTGAGTGTGTTGCTGAATTCCACATATTTGTGACTTTCTGAATTTTCCTTCTGTTATCTATTTCAAATTTTATTCCATTGTGGTTGGAGAAACATACTTCTTGTGATACCTTTCACATTTATCGAGGTTTGTTTTATTGCCTAACATATGGTCTCTTCTCTGTGATGTCTCTTGTGCACTTGAGAAGAAACGTGTTTGCTGTCATTGGGTGGGGAATTCTATATATGTTTATTGGGTTGGCTAGTTTACAGTTTTAAGTCCTCTTTTTGTTCATATTATAGATAGTTCTATCATTAGAAGTGAAGTTCTAAAGTATCCAGATATTATTGTTGAATTTTCTATTTCCCTCTTCAATTCTGTCAGTTTTTGCTTCATGTATTTTTTAAAAAAATTTTTAAATTGTTGATTTTTTTAAATATCTTTGTTTTATTTAGTTATTTTTATGTGGTGCTGAGGATCGAACCCAGTGCCTCATGCATGCGAGGTAACCGCTCTACCGCTGAGCCACAATCCCAGCCCAAATTGTTGATTATTTTTTACCTTTATTTAATTTATTTATTTTTATGTGGTGCTGAGGATTGAACCCAGTGCTTCACACGTGCTAGGCAAGCGCTCTACCACTGACCCTCAGCCCCAGCTGCTTAATGTATTTTTGGTGAGTTGTGGGATACATAGATTTTTAAAGTGTATATTTCCCTAAACGATTGATTCTTTCATCATTACAAAATATTCTTTTTCTCTAGTAAGAATTCTTGTCTTAATCTATTTTGTCTGATATTAATATAGCTACTCCAACTCTCTTTTGGTTACTACTTTGCATGGTATGTCTTTTCCATATTTTTCTTTTCAATTCATTTGTGTTTTTGAAACTAAAATGATTATCTTATAGACAGCATATAGTTGCATCATGTTTTTTTAAACAATTTCTGCTAATCTCGTCCTTTTGATCGTAGTGCTTATTAATCCATTTATATTTAACATAACTGTTGATGAGATGGATTTATGCCTGCAGTTTTTCTATTTGTTTTCTGTATGTCTTATGGCTTCTCTGGCTCTCTGTTCTTCTTTTTCCTTCCTTCTTTTGTATTAAATAGATGTTTTCTAGTATATCATTTCAGTTGTTTCTTTTATTCTGTGGTGTGTGTGTGTGTGTGTGTGTGTTTGTGTATTTTTCAGTAGCAGATATTGAACCCAGAACCTTTCATATGCTAGGGAAGTCCTTTACCACTGAGCTACACCCCCAGCCCTTTTTATTTTTCATTTTGCATTAGGGTCTCACCAAGTTGCTTAGACTAGCCTTGAATTTGTGATCCTCCTGCTTCAGTCTCCCAAGTAGCACCATAGGTATGTGCCACCATGCCCAACAACTGTATATATTTTAAGTTTTCTTGGTGGTTGCCTAGGGATTATAACTAACATTTCACTTTAAAACAATGTGTTATGAATTTATATAATTTTTAAATGGCACACAAAACCCTCCCATATAGCTTTATTCTCTTTTTCCTTCCTTTACATAATTTTAATTTAAATAGCATACAAAATGCTTACTCTAATATCACTATTTCCTTCTCTCTTCCTTTGCCCTATTATTGTCATAAAAATTACATTGTATACATTATAAGCCCATCAACTTAGTTTTATAGTATGCTATTGTCTTTTAAATCAGATAAGAGAAAAACTTTCAACTAGACATATTTATATTGTTTTTTATGTTTATGCAGTTACCTTTACAGGTCCCCTTATTTCTTTTAAATTTTTTTTGATTGTTGATAGACATTTATTTATTTATTTATTTATTTATTTATTTATTTATTTATTTAGCTGAGAATTGAATCTATTGCTTCACACTGGCCTAGGCAGGTGCTCTACCACTGAACTACAACCTCAGCCCCCTTTTATTTCTTTTTTAAAATATTTTTTTAGTTGTAGATGGACACAGTATCTTTATTCATTTATTTTTATGTGGTTCTGAGGATTGAACCCAGTGCCTCACTCATGCCAGGCAAGTGCTCTACCACTGAGCTAAAATCCCAGCCCCCCCTTTATTTCTTCATGTGACTTTAAGTCACTCTCTAGTATTCGTTCAGTGTAGCCTGACAGACTTCCTTTAACATTATTTTAGAACAGCCCTACTAGCAACAAATTGTTTGTTTTTATTACCTAGGATTATCTCAATTTCTTCATCATTCTTTTTTAAAAAATATTTTGAGTTGTAGATGAACACAATACCTTTATTTTTTATTTATTTTTATGTGTTGCTGAGGATCAAACCTCTCTACACAAAATAGGGCTGGGGATGTGGCTCAGTGGTCGAGTGCCGCTGAGTTCAATCCCTGGCACCAGGAAAAAAAAAAAATTGAGTAATTTTTGGTTGCTTTTTCTTCAGATATTCTGCCCTTTTCTTACTCTCCTGTTCTTGGCAGAGCCCTATGATGCATAGGTTGGTATGCTTGATGGTGTCACACTGTTCTCTTAATGTCTGGGTTTTTTTTTTTTTTTGACATTCTATTTTTTTTCTGTTTCTCAGAAGTTAACCTCTTTAAAGTTTGTTCAATGTTCCATCTATTGAAATCTGTTCTTTTTTTGTTTGGTACTGGGGATTGAACTCAGGGGTACTCAACCGCTGAGCCACATCCACAGCCCTATTTTGTGTTTTATGTAGAGACAGGGTCTCACTGAGTTGCTTAGCGTCTCTCTGTTGGTGAGGCTGGCTTTGAGCTCGCAATTCTCCTGTCTCAGCCTCCCAAAGTGCTAGGATTATAGGCGTGAGCCACTGTGCCCGGCTTATTGAAATCTGTTTTTGATCCCTTCTAGTAAATTTTTATTTTCGTTACTATATTTTTTAAATATCAGAATTCTTGTTTTGTTTCTTATAAAATATATACACTTTCTATCTCTTTATTGATATTTTCTATTTGGTGAGACATCATACTTATAGTTTTCTTTAGTTCTTTAGATTTTTTTTTAGTTCTTTGAACATATACATTATAGATGATTTGATCATTTTCTTTCTCTTTGTTCTCCTTCTCCCACTGCCCTCCTTGACCTAACTCAGAGCCTCATATGTGCTTGGCAGCTCTGTGTCACTGAGTTACATCCCTGACTCCTGATTTAATTTGTCCAGTAAGTCTAACATGTTGGTTTCTTCAGTTTTTTTTTTTTAACTTTTTTTTTTTTAGTTGTAGATGAACACAATACCTTTATTTTATTTTATGTGGTGCTGAGGATCGAACCCAGTGCCTCACACATGTGAGGCAAGCGCTCAACCGCTGAGCCACAAACTCAGCTCCTATTTCTTCAGTTTTTATTGACTGTTTTTTCTCCAGTGTATGGGTCATTTTTACCTGTTATATTTGTATGCTCTTTTTTTTCCCCATGAAAATGGACATTTTAAATTATATTAAGTGGCAACTTTGGAAACCAGATTCCTCTCTTTCCCAGGTTTGTTATTGTTGCTATTATTGGCTTTTGTGTGTTAGTGAATTTCCTAGACTAGTTTTATTTTATTTTATTATTTTTTTTGTGGTGCTGGGATTGAACCCAGAGCCTTGTGCTTGCAAGGCAAGCACTCTACCAACTGAGCTATGTCCCCAGCCCTAGACTAATTCTTTAAAGTAGGTACTTTGTCATGTTTAGACTCTGTTCATTTAGCTTAGTGGTCAGCGAATGATTTGACTGAGATTCTTAAAGACCTTGAATCAGTCAGTCTCTCAGCCTTTGCCAAAGAGCTTTCTCTGTGTGTTGGGGCACACCTTCAGCGCTCTGGCAGTTTGTAATTCTATTTTAGCCTTTACTTCCTGATAGTGTAGAACCTCAAGGTCAGCCAGAAGTAAGCGATTAGGACCTTCTCAGATCTTTCTTGGGCATGCACATTGCCCTGCACTTTCCTAGATTCTCAGGAATATTTTGGAGTATTCAAAGACCCCTATGAGTATTTCATTCTCCAGGCTTTTCTTTAAGGTTTTTCATTAGACTGTTGGTTATCTAACTTATGTTGCTGCCTCAGGCACCTGTTATTTTAAGCAATTGCCACTGATTGTATTTGGCACACACTTTTTGCAGAAGGCTGTTGATGTGGAACTATCTTTGAGGTAGATCAACTAAAGTCTTGTGAATGGAACTTTCCAGGGAGCTCCCGAAATATTCATCTAATGGTAATTTTCTGGGGTTGGGGTGTTTTGGGAGCTCTAAACCATTCTGAACCCTGAATTTGATCCCAGACTTCTGGTTTTTGTGGTGATTATAGTTGGAAGACCACCAGTTTTCAAGTCTATTGCATATCTGGGGACAATGGAATAGAAATAGTGGAAGTTAACACAAAACTTGCTGTTCTGAGATTCAGCTGTTTCTCTTGAATTGTTGCAAGTTAGTTAATTTTGAGTTCTGAAAATGTTGATTTTGAAAAATTTTGCTAGTGTTTAGTTTTATAGGTAAGGTGAGGTTTGGGGAGATTTATGTGGTTTTCCTAGAATTACAGAATAAGAATAAGAAAAGAAAACAGGAATAGAACTTCTATTTATCTGATTCCAGATTTCTTAACATATGTGCATATGGCTTCATGACATACAAAATTAAAAGTATAAGTCAAATATTAAATTCAGAATAAATACTTACAGTAAGAATAACTGCTTTCCATGTATAGTCTGTTTACATAGTCTTTTTACATAGTTCTGTCTTGTTTTAAGGATGTAAAAATTTAGTTATTCAGAAGCTTTTTGTAGACCTTTGGAATGATCATCAAGAAAGGGGATTTTTCAGGGGCTAGGGATATACCTCAGTTGGTAGAGTGCTTGCCTAGCATGCACAAGGCCCTGGGTTCAATCCCCAGCACCACCAAAAAAAAAAGGGGATTTTTCATATGTCAGAATATGACAGATCTACTTAAATTGAAGTTGAACTTTATATTCTATTGTAGGAGAGGAAAAATATATTTCCTGTTACCCAAGTTCTCTGTAGGGTCCCCATAACAAAAGATGATTAACAAGGGAAAAGTGTACACATTTATTTAACATAAGTTTTATATGATATTAGAGCCTTCATAAAGTAAAGAAATGGTTAAACCTGAGTGTTTTTATGCTGGGTTTGATAAGGTGTAGGAAATCATAGAAAGATGTGATAGTATAGAGGGTATTTGAGCTATGGATAATAAATTGGGAGGAATTTAGCCAAGGTCTGTTTGTTAGAATTTTTCTCACTGTTCCTCTGTCTTTGGAGATAAGGGTAATTCCTTTCCTCACAGTATAGGCAGAGGCACTTGCATTTGAAGGTTTTATGATTTGGTTCAGAGGATTGTCAGAGAAGTCTTCCTATGCCTGCGATTTTTCAGATTCCTTCATCGTAAAATATTTAATTTGCCAAGGTGCCATATTTAGGGGTAGCATGTCCTGAACCCCGTCACTATCATAAGCTAAATCCCATCATAGCCAGACCTTACTTCTAGAAGTTATGAATTTCTTCACCAAAATAATTTTTATTACCAGTTTGTCTTTGAAAATAAATGACTTGTTTTTATTAATATGGGCCATTATTTCATATGCCTAAATAAATGATTTTGTGATAAACTTAAGATTTAAATGTATTTGAAGCCATGTTCAGGTCTTTTGAGCTCATCTATAAATTAAATACATTTTTCAAGTCACAAAACTAATTCAAAGTTACTTTTGAAATATTTTCAAAAAAAAGTATATTCCTCTTTTTTTTTACTACTTGTTATTTTCCTCATTTTAGTTCTTAGAGTTAATGGTCTTTAACCTGTTTCGGTATTGTTTTTAGTCAGTTTTTGCATCTCTGTGACTAAGATACCCTACAAGAACAACTTAGAGGAGGAAAAATGTATTTGGGGCTCACGTTGGAGAGGTCTCAGTCTGAATGGCCAACTCCATTGCTCTGGGCAAGTAGCATATCAATGGAGGAAAGGTGGGGAAGGTGCCAGAGGGAAACTGCCTTCCGGTGACCCACCTCTCCAGTGACCCACCTCTCCAGCCACCCCCCATGTGCCTGTAGCTATCACCCAGTCAGTGCATTCAAGCTAGGATGGACTCTCATAATCCCAATCACTTCACCTCTGAACATTGCTGCATTAACAGGAGCCTTTGGGGGCCACCTCATATCCAAACAATGACAGGCATTTTTTAAGACCTTTTGTAATACATCTTTACGCATACATGTACACTTACATATATGCACCTACATACATTTTTAAGAAAGAGAAACTTTTAAAATGTTGGATTTGCAGTTTATCTCTGTCAGTTTTTTTGGTACTGGGGATTGAACTCAGGGACACTCGACCACTGAGCCACATCCCAGGCCCTATTTTGTGTTTCATGTAGAGACAGGGTCTCACTGAGTTGCTTAGCACCTCGCCGTTGCTGAGGCTGGCTTTGAACTCGCGATTCTCCTGTCTCAGCCTCCCGAAGTGCTGGGATTACAGGTGTGTGCCATTGCGCCCGGCTTACCTCTGTCAGTTTACATACCTAATTATTTTTAATAGTTATAAACTATTTCATGTCATAAATATACCAGTTTAATATATATATATTTTTTGATTGAAAAAGAAGAGAGAAATTTAGAGATGAGAGCTTACTTGGAGGGTCTGGCAGGGGAATGCCGTGACTTTTGCACCCTTGGCTGGAGAAGGGTCCTCCCATTTGGAGAAGGCTGTTCTCTTCTACTGAGTCCCATAACAAGCCATGAGGTAGAAGGTGGTTGAAAGGTTTCTTGGGCATATGTAAGAAGACACAAAGTAGTCTTTGTTTCTTTGTTATTCAAACAAAAGTATATTTTTTAGTTGCCACCATTAGATTGGGAGCTTTTCTATTTGTTGTTGAAGTGATTCTCTCTTAAGCCTGCTCCTCATTATTTATTTACTTATACATTTATTTTACTATTGTTGATCTAAGAGGAGAGTCACAGTATTTTACCAGCAGGGATTTTTCTTATAAATGTCAGCTTGAAGTAATGTGAGAGTCCACTGTATCTCCTTGGAAACCAGGCTTTTGTGGGATAGAAACAACTGCTTTAAGATGGATGCTGTGTCCTAGGAAATGATTCAGGAAATCTGGCAAGAAGGGAAGTCTTGCCATTAAGGAAATTCGGGAAATAGCAGCTCAATTATTTAAATGCCTACGTTTGTCATGATTCATTTTAAGAATGGTCTGTCCTAGTGATCATATTATAAACATACGATAAGTAGCAATTTTCATTTCTGGCTCCCACATGGTAGGAATTTATCACTAAAGAGTTTGGATGTATTGTTTAAAATGAAGCAAAAGTTTGCTTGTTTTTTGTCATTTGTGCTTGCCAGTGGCATTGATTGAAATGCAGATATGTGCTTTGTGAGTGACATTTAACATTCATTAGGTCATATAACTTAAAGGTTTCCATTGGTGTTTTCTCCTGTAATAAAAGTTTGGTAGCACTTTTTATTTCAATAAACAGAGAAAACTATCTTAGAGATTTCCAGTTATTTAATAAAAACGTTTTCCAGTGGTCTCAAAAAAGCATTTCAGATTAGAAGGTACAAAAGCAACGCCAGAAATGCTGGCAAAAAAATAGTTTTTCCAAAAAATATTTTGAGGTGATAAGATTGGTAGGTAATCAGTATACTTAAATAAAATTGATATTTTTTTGGAAATTGAAGTATTACTAATACCAAAACAGAAACATTCTTTTTATTTGTGTTATAGCAACACTGGAAGCCATTGAAAAAATTTAGTAAGGTTAAATTTAGTGATTCTTTTGTTACACAAATTGGCTTATATTTCAGAAGCACTAATTACACTGTTTCAGTTTTGAGGAGGGATCTTAAATCATTGTTTTTACATCATTATATTTTCCCTTTTTTTAAATTTGGTACTGGGGATTGAACTCAGGGGCACTCGACCACTGAGCCACATCCCCAGCCCTATTTTGTGTTTTATGTAGAGACAGGGTCTCACTGAGTTGCTTTAGCGCCTCGCCGTTGCTGAGGCTGGCTTTGAACTCGCGATCCTCCTGTCTCAGCCCCACCAGCCACTGGGATTATAGGCATGTGCCACCACGCCCGGCCTTTATATTTTAAAGGTTATTTGTAGATAACTTTGTAGGATGTTTACATTATTATCTTCATTTTAATTCTCTGGAAAGAGTATCTTCTAATTTAATTTAAGAAAGGTATTTCTCTTGCTAATTAAAGTCAAGCGAGGCTTTGAAGAACTGAAGTTAGAATGCATCATGTGTTTATTAGACATTTTTTGAAATGTATTACACTGAATTATGAAAGTATTACATCTATTTTAGTTTTTAACTTATTTTGAAATAATTTCTTGAATTTATTAATTTAGATATTTCTTTTAAAACATACTATACTTCATTGTCAAAGTATTTAAGATTTTATTTAAATATTTTTTATTTTTAAAATTTGAAAATAGCCTGGTGTGGTGGTGCACGCCTGTAATCCCAGCAGCTTGGGAGACTGAGGCAAGAAGATGGAGAGTTCAAAGCCAGCCTCAGCAACTTAGCAAAGCCCTGAGCAACTCAGTGAGACTGTCTCTAAACAAAATACAAAAAAAGGGCTGGGGATGTGACTCAGTGGTTAAATGCCCCTGGGTTCAGTCCCTGGTAGGACTTCTATATAGCTTTCCCCTAGATTCTGCAGTTGTTAACATTTTACCATATATGTTCTATAATTCTCTCTCTGCTTGTATTATTATTGTTATTTTTTGAAACATTTGAGATTAAATTGCTGATATTATTTCACTCAAAATCCTTCAGTATGTACTGAGAGCACTGATATATAGCCACAGTACAACTGTTTAAACCAGGCACTAACACTGGTATAATACTGCTGTCCAATCCACAGATCCTATTCAGATTTCAGTGATTGCTCCAGTACTGTTCTTCATGAACACTTTCCTTTCTGATCCAGGATCCATTACCTGACAAGAAGTATATTAGGAATCTTTAGATAGTCAGATTGTGGTACCAGATCTGTACCACCTGACCACATTTTAAGTAACTTACTTTATTATCTTGGTTTTGAGCACTTCTTGGCTCCTAATGGTTATTTCTTTGGTTGATGCCTTTGCCTTTGATTATTCTAATGTTATAGTCCTAATTCTTTGTTTTTGAGTGTAAGTCTTTGCTCATACTACCTGTTTTAGTTAACTTTTTCATTACTGTGCCCAAAGCACCTGACAAGAACAACTTAGAGGAAGTTTATTTGGAGTTCAGTGTTTCAGAGATCTCAGTCCTCAGACTCCATTGCTTTGGGCCCAAGTTGAGTCAGTACATCATGGGGAAGGAAAGATGCTCAGCTCTTGGTGGGGTCAGGAAGCAGAGCAAGAGTGGGAAGAGGAAGGGGCCACAGGAAAGATGCAGCCTTCCAGGACATGCTCCCAGTGATCACTTTCTCCAGCCATACCCCATCTACAAACTGGGATGGACTGATGAGGTCACAGGTGTCATAATCCAATTATTTTGCCTCTGAATGTTACTGCATTAGCAGGAGGTTTTGGGAGACACCTCATATCCAAACCATAACACTACCTAACCTGTAGCTCCTTGCTGCTGGTTGGGATTCTTTCTGAATTTCTTGACCTAGCGGCCAGTCCATCTCTCTCTTTTGTTTTCTTAGCTTGATAATATGAAGGGATAAGTAATGTTTTTGTACATGTGTCTGTCTGGAGTCCTCGTGCCAGGTACCTCTTCTCTGCAGGGGTTAGGCAGAATGTGACAGAACTGGAGTGGGCATTCAGAATAATTTTACATGTCCAGCCAGCGTTAGGGCTATGTAAAACTGAAGAGAGGTACACATCTGGAACTTATGTGTACTGGTGTATGTGTGAGAGTGTGTGTGTACACATACTCATGCATAGTATACTTTTCTGAATCTTGGGTTAAGTAGATTGTACTTCTGAATTATTTTGGATTATACTTTTGTGAATAGACTTTATAATCCTAGTATATAATTTTAGGTAGTGGCTTATATTTTATGAGGGAGTAAACTAATAAAATTGTTGTCTACCATTTGAGATCAGTTGGCAATAGATAGAATAGTCACTGCTCAAGAATTAAATGGCTGATATTATTATTATATACATTTACTTACATTTCTAAAAGTTAGAAATCTATTCTCTACAAGACATTTATTATGTTTATAGATATTCAATAGTTAAGCTCTGACATTCCAAAATAAATATTTTAAGAGTTGGCTAATTTCTGTATAGATATTTCAAGAAGTTAGACTAAAAGTGCTATAAACTTCTGATTCAAAGTAACATACTTATGTATGTGCATATGTATGTATATATATATCTGTATAAAGTTACATATATGTATGCAAATATATGTGTATGTATATATAAACAAAGATACATATATATATATACACACAATTAAGTACACATATGCATACTTTTTTTGTTCTCAAATTCCTGTGCTCAAGTGATCATCCTATCTCAGCCTACTAAGTGTCTAGGACTACAAGGCTGTGCTACTATGTCCAGCTTCTCTTAATTAATGTTAAAATATAAGTTTAAAGTCAATTTAGATGAGGAATTGGGTTTTCAGAGAAGCAATGATTTGATTTCTGGAAAGCATATTGAGAAAAAGAAACATTTTTAGTACACTATGTGTCAAGTACATGCAGGAAGAATCCTTTATCAATCCATGTGACCATACATTAAGAGCTATAAATTATTGAGTCTTTGGCTTTGTGAGGAATTTCCAGTCTCATACGCCCTCTTGTGTTCAGCTGTGGTTAGAGCTATTTATGTTACGTGGCTTTTGGTAGTCTTGTCTAGATTGATAGGTTGGATCGTTACAATGTTTTCTTTGAAGAGATTATACATTTTGAGCTATTAATGATAAATATTCAATACACATTAACCAATCTTTTATATCATCTTTGTAGAATTGTACAATTGGAAAAAATAAGTGTTTCCCTGGTTATGTGTTTCTTATATTTACTTTTGCATATTCTGTATTAGTATTTATTATATTTAATTAATGTATTCATTGAGATATATGTCCTTGAACATATATTATTCCTAGAGAGGCTGAACAACAAGGTTTATACTATTATTTTTATATGAAGTTTCTAAGTCAGTTGTAAACTGTGTAGGGTGATTAAGGTATTAGGTGCCTGGCATGTTACAAGTCTTCAATAACTATATATATATATATATATATTTTCAATAAATATTTGTTGAAAGGAAAAATGGAAGAATCATAGCTGATAACCTAATATTTTAATTGATTTGAAGAGCTGAAATTAATTGGTTGTGAAATTAATTGGTTTTTTGCTCTTGTTCCAAAGAACTCGGGGAACAAATAACTTTTTTTTTTTTGGTGGAATTCTTTTTTTTTTTTTGTCTTTTTTGGATGAACTCAGGGCTTGCGAATGCAAGGCAGACGCTTTGCCACGGAGCTACATCCCAGCCCAACAAATAACTTTTAATTTGTGAGTATTAGAACCTTTTATGCCTCATCAAACTTAAAACCATATTCAATCTAAATCTGTTGCCTAATAATTGACGTGGAACTATGGCCTCATTTTATTGAATCCCTCTTGGGCTGTTATTTTGATTTTCGTGGATCTCATCAGAATCAGAGCAACTTTTGTGTGAGTTTATGAACCACTATGCCAACTATTTTAGAATTTTAGCAAATGGGGTCTAAACAAAGTATTCTTTTCAAATGAGGGAGGAATTAAAAAGGTGATTCTAAAGGCTTACTTACCAAAAGTTCAGCATTTGCTAATTACTTTCCTGCTTACTAGATAATTAAAAAACTCTCTTATATTTGGTTTATATAGGCAAAGCAGAGGCTAAATCACACAGTTTAGAAAATATTTGTCATTTACCTGTCCTTATACAGCATTTAAAAAAAAATATACTAGTAGGAAAGGGTATGGCTTTCTCGATTATATTCCCAAATTTAATAAAATCTGCCCTTTAAAGAAGGAGATATGAGATTTTTTTGCATGTAAAGTCCATTTTTTTTTTTGAAATGGGATCTTGCTGTGTTGCCCAGGCTGGCCTCTAACTCTTAGTCTCAAGCAATCCTCCTGCTTTAGCCTCTGAAGTAGTTGGGACTATAGGCTACTTTCCTGTACTGTATGTGTCACTGTGCATGGCTCCCTCTAGTTTTGTGGCTACATAGTATCGCAGAGATATAGTTTTTTAAAAATATATTTTTAGTTATAGATGGACACAATACCGTTTATTTATTGCTAAGGATCAAAGCCAGTGCCTCATGCATGCTAGGCAAGCGCTCTACCACTGAGCCACAACCCCATCCCTGAGATATAGTTTTTTTTTTTTTTTTTTTTTTTTAATGTCTTTATTTTATTGCCTTGTATGTGGTGCTGAGGATCGAACCCAGGGCCTCACGCATGCGAGGCACGCGCTCTACCACTGAGCTACAATCCCAGCCCCCTGAGATATAGTTTTGTTCTGAGTTTAGTGTTAATTTGTTTTGTAAGAATCTTCCCTGTGCTTGTGGTCTTGCAATTTTCAATGAAGAAGCAGTTCACTGATAGTTTTTCAATCTACTAAATTTGTAACTCAAAACAGTAACTTTTAGAAAAAGTTACTTACATATATTGTATCTCTTTAAGGATTTGCAGCTATGTATCATGAATAACCACACCTATAATTCTGTCCCTTTAATGTGATGAGAATAAAGCATGCCACTCTTTTGTTCTCATTATATATAGTACATAGATCTATATTTTGATCACCTTTTTCTTTGAGGGAGCCACTCAGGAGCACTCAACCACTGAGCCACATCCCCAGCCCTATTTTATATTTTATTTAGGGACAGAGTCTCACTGAGTTGCTAAGGGCCTCACTAAATTGCTGAGGCTGGCTTTGCACTCAAGATCCTCCTGCCTCAGCCTCTCGAGCTGCTGGGTTTACAGGTGTGTGCCACTGTGTCCATCTTGATCACCTTTTAACTTTGGCCTTGCCATTAGCAGACTTTTTTTTTTTTTTTAATATTTTGTTTTAGTTGTAGATGGACACAATACCTTTATTTTATTTATTTATTTTTATGTGGTTCTGAGGATCAAACCCAGTGACTCATATATGCAAGGTGAACACTCTACCACTGAGCCCCAGCCCAGCCCCAAGTTGTTTTTTTTAAAGCCCTGAATAGAGGAAATTCTGCTGCTTCTTTATATCTAGAATATGCTATAAGTTATTTGACAAATAGTAAAGAATTGCATGCATAGCATTATGTCAGCTATTCTTTGGTTATTAGTAATAAATTTAAAATTTAGTTTTAGAAATTTATGTGTGGGGCTGGGGAGATAGCTTTACAGCACTTGCCTAGCATGCATGAGGTCCTGGGTTTAATCCCCATCACCACATAAAAAAATAAGTAAATAAACAATAGCAATAAAAAGATTATATATTAAAAATAATTAAAAAAGAAATTTATGTGTGTAGTAATGTTTTATAGTGTTCAAATTGCATTTACACTTATTATGTCACTTTTCCTCCTTGGTTCAACTCTCTGAGGTCAGCATGGTGAGTATTTTTATCCCTGTTTTACATATAAAGAAATCTGAGATCTGGAGAAATTGTGATTTGACTAAATGTATTTGTACAAGTGGAAGTTCTTTGTAAAATATAGAAAGGCTAAAAACATGAGGATTTTACTATTGTCTGTTAGGCTATTGTGAAAACTTAGGTCTTTCAAGTGCGATATCCATTCTCCTTCTCCATGATGTACTTTTTCCATATAAATAAATCATGCCATTTTGTCTAGTTGCCGTACTGCCATTTAGCAAGAGGCTTCTTGTCTGTAAACATTTTGGTGGTATTCATGGCTGGTTGGAAATAGTGCCGTGTGTATTACGGTTTGTATCTCAAGTCCCTTCTTTTGTGTTTCTTACTACATGTTGAAGGTTATTCTTAGCCCCTCCCACGATCCACATTTTGGTTTAGGAAATGGTGGAATGGCATTTAAGCAAAACAAACAAAAATACCAACATGTATGTTTGTATACGTAGTTTTTTTTGCAGGAGTTTGGTATTTTTATAATGTAGTGCTGTAAGTTCAAAACCCGGGAGTGACAGGAAGCAGAAGGACGGTCGTGAGGTGTGGGGACGGTGCCAGCAGAACGTTGTCTGGTGGTGTAGAGCTTCATTTTTATAAGATGAGAAAGTTCTAAAGATGTGTTGCACAACAATGGGAATATACTTAACACTGCTGAACTCAGTACTTTAAAGTGGCTAAGATGGTACATTTTGTGAAGTCTTTTTTGTAACAATTAAAAACCATTGAAAAGGTAGAAAATACAGTTTAACAAACATTTGGGAATCTACCACCTAGAATGAGCAAATGATAATATTTTTCTCCACAGTGAGTATTTATGAGACTAACTCTAACTGAGTCTTGGAGTTATGGCTTGGTATTATCCTTGAGGCTTCTACAGCAGCTATATCATCTCAGGTGAAATACGAATCTGACCCTAATTTTTAGGCTATTGCTGTATTTTGTTCAGTTAATGTGGCAAGTGTGTTCTTATGTGTTACTTTTTCATTCTGGTTTCTCTGGTAAGAGGAAAAGATTTATTGTGCTTAATGATTTTTTCCATACTTTCACTCAGGAGCCTCCTCTCCAGATGTCTTTCTGGTACTCATTGTGAGATATTTGGAGATATCCTAGGCTTTGCAAAATTAATAAGTGATTAGCATAAGATCCTAGTATAGTCATCTATAATGTACAGTGTTTTATGCAGAAGCTCTTCAATTTCTTCCAATAATGACTGTCAAAATCTCATTATTCTATCTTCTGTTAAAATGTTAGTAGACACTGCTGTTTTATCCTTTAGTCTGAAGATTTAATTATAAAATAGCTTTTCACTAAAAAGTAATTTATTAAAACAGAAAAGCTCCCTAACCAATAGCATGGCAATTTTCTTTTCTAAGTATTAATTTTCCTTTTAGTGCTACCTACTAGGCAAACACAGCAATTCAAATCAGCAAATATGTATTATGAAGCTCTAAATAATTTTCTATCTCAGAATAAAATCCTTATAATGGCCCAAGAAAGCCTTAGTCTGGCCTCTCTGATTTCATCTTTTATTGCTCACCCTTTTGTCACCATGTTCTAACCACAGTCTCCTCCTACCCTTCCCCTTTCTTCCCCACTTTGGGCCTTCTGTACATGCCACCTGGAGCTGTCTTCCTTATACCCAGGCACAGCTTTGACCTCATGGCCTGATCTAATGTAGCTACTCAGCTGTCTCTAGTCACATTGCTGTATTTTGATTTTCTCTGTGGCTGTACTTTTTTTGAAATATGAGATTATATTTTATTTCTAATGAGTAGAATAAAAGACATATTTCAGGGGCTGGGATTGTAGCTCAGTGGTAGAGCGCTTGCCTCGCATGTGTGAGGCCCTGGTTCGATCCTCAGCACCACATACTAAGCAATAAAATAAAGACAACGTGTCCATCTACAACTAAAACAAAAAAATTTTAAAAAAAAGACATATTTCATGTGACTAACAGAATATCACTAAATAAGAATAAATTCACTTCAAAACTATTTATGGTCCTATTTTGTGTTATCCTAACACCAATTTTCTCTTTCTATTAAGCAACTAGAGGTTTATTGCAACACTAGTTTATTTCATTTTACTCTCTGATAAATATTCCATAAAATCTATGATATTTTTTGAAACAATGCCAGTTTTTCCTAAGTTGGGTTAATTAATTAGATATAAATAATTATCACATTTTTTTTTGCAATTGATGGCATTAGTTAATAAAATTACACCCAATGACAAAGATTATGTATTCAAAGATAAATCTATTCTTACGTTTTCAAAACTAATTTTGCTCTTTTTTTTCTATTCCCAACCTCCTGCCCTTCCCTTCATTTCTTCTTGTCTAGTCCACTGAACATCTATTCTTCCTCTTCCCCCCTTGTTGTGTGTTAGCATCCATATATCAAAGAGAACACTTGACCTTTGGTTTTTTGGGATTGGCTTATTTTACTTATCATGATCATCTCCAGATCCATCCATTTACCAGCAAAGCTCATAAAGTCATTCTTTTTTATGGCTGAGTAATATTCCATTGTGTATGTATACCACATTTTCCTTATCCACTGATCTGTTGAAGGGCACCTAGGTTAGTCCATAGCTTAGCTATTGTAAATTGAGCTGCTATTTTTTTTTAGTTGTAGGTGATAGAATATCTTTATTTTATTTTTATGTGGTACTGAGGATCGAACCCAGTGCCTTATGCGTGCTAGGCGAGCACGCTACCACTGCGCCACAATCCCAGCCCCTTGAGCTGCTATTACTACCTGGTTAGTTTTCATTTTAGGTCATCTGCCTTTCTCTCCTAGAATATATGCTCTATCAGAGTAGGGAACTTGGCTATCTTTTTCACCACTATATCCCTTTTGTGTAGAACAGTGAGTGACACATAGTATGTGGTAGTAGATTCTGAATAGTTTGTTGAACAAATGACTGCATGATTTATTATTGTGTCCTGGTATGTGGTAGATGCTGTGCAATGCCCTGTGGAGGAACAGAGTTTAGTCAGGGGGATGAACAAACCAAGAACAGTAATATGAAAATGTTAATTCCTACAATAGAGGAATCTATAAAATGCTATGGGACCACAGATGAGAGAATAATTAATTTCTCCTAGAGATAGGTCAGAGGGTATTAGAGATGAATTAATGTATTACTACTTTATATTTTACATTAAATCATTCTCCTGAGGCACTTTGCTGATTAGTTACTGACTAATTCTTGAATTTCTAATACCTCACTTAACCTTGCTATTTTCTTTTCTGTAAAAAGATGTTGGTGATATTGACCTGAGGAATGTTGTAAAGATTAATCATTTGATGTTGGCTAAGTGCTTTGAAAGTACAAAAATGCTGTATAGACCTTGATGTTCTTAATCATATTAGCAACCACTTTCTATAATTAAGTTTTATTATGTACTTAGTTCCCGACTGTTCATATGGTAAACGTGACACTGTTTTTCTTAAAAAATACATTATTTTGGAAAGGACTATTTGTTATTAAAAGAGCCTCACAGACCTTTTACATTGTATTGTTAAGTAGAAAATAATGTCTGTATTTTCTGTTTATTTTCTTAGAAGAGTAGTAACATACTTTAACCCCCAGGAGGCAGTAGTATGCCAAGAAGACTGTGTGCTCATCGTGCTAAACAGGACTGCAAGTCTGTTAGTGATTTAACATGAAGAGACTTCCCTTCTTACTCATCACACGAAGATTTCAAGAGATATTTTAACTCTCTTTTCCTGTAGCATTATATTATCTTGTTTAAGACTTACCTTTCTTAAAGAGAGGGTCTTTTCTATTTTAATACTTGGAGTGTCATGATATCTAGGGATTGTTATGTACAAAGTACCTTGCTTTATAATGCATTATATTATGCTGTAGGTTTTTCTAAAAGTTATGAGTAGGTTATACTTTTAATAAAGTGAATCTTACTGTAAACTTACTATGGCAATGGGTCTCACCTTTTGTTTCTGCCCCAAGGTGTATAAAATCCTACAGTGACTTGCTGCTTCCTTCAGTGACTCTCAGCTTATGGCAGTTTTCCCGCCAGACCTCAGAGGTTCCCTGTTACTAATTGAGGACTAACTGCTGACTAACTGAAGAGTCCTTCCTTAGAGAGTTATGGAATTAGGGCTAGTGGCCATCAAAAGAATGTTACTCTTACTAGTTAACTTCTGCGTATCACTTATTTCTAGGAGTTTTTTTTTTTTCAACAATATTAGCATATTAGCAACAGTATTGTTCCAAAAGTGTGGAAATGAAGTGGTTAACAGTAAAGCAGTGGGCTCAGCGGTTCTCCCTGTGGCCCCTCTGTTCTCCTCTAATGCCCTCCTCATCCCTGCCCTACGTACTGATTTATCACACTGGACTATAATCGAGTTTTCTCTGTCCCTAGACTGTGAGCTTCTTTAGGTAGGGGACTTTGTCTTGTTTACGTATGGGTTCCAGACCCAGTGTTTTGGCAAATAGTAAGTGCTCAACAATATATTGTAAATGGATTTGTGTAGACTTGAAAAATTTTAAAGACATATTTGATGCAGAAAAAGATAACATTTGCACAGGTTTTCTGCTCAGATAGTGGGAGTTCTTTTACACATTGCATTGTATCTGTGAAATTTGAGGCAATTTTGATTGGGAATACTGGTTTCGGAGCTTCTTGAAGCACCATGGATACTTAAAACTGGTTTTATTCTTCTGAAACAAAGATGGAGAGTCTGTTTAGATATTATTTTTAGAAGGTGATTTGGCACATTGTTCAGTTGATTACTAATTCTTAGAAATTACATGGAATAGAGGAGAAGTGGTATTTTGGTAAATTTCAAAATAGGTGTAGATGCTTGGTACTTTTCGTATTGGTCCCCCCTCCTTTAAAAAGAAAAACACCAGATTATGTAAGGCATTCTACTTTCTTTTATAAAATTTTTTATTTTTTAAAACAGCAGAATGCATTTCAATTCATAGTACACATATGGAGCACAACTTTTCATTTCTCTGGTAGCACACAAAGTAGAGGCACACCATTCGTGTCTTCATACATGTACCTAGGGTAGTGATGTCCACCTCATTCCACCATCTTTGCATTTTGCATTATTGATGGTGCTTTTCCTCTTTTGCTGTTCTGTCCTTAAGCCTGTAACTATACTTTCCTAAGAGTGATCTTAGAGTCAGTATACATAGTTTAGTCCATGCCATAAACCAGGTAGTTTAGATAGATTTGCATCGTAAAGCTGTTCTGCTGTTCAGCTCTAGAGACTGGTCTTGGGCTAGAGCTCACACTCCTGTCTCTGCACTTTCATCCGTGGATAGCTGTGATGATTACACCCTCATTACTATCATCTGCACTAAAAACTGCAGCTTTATGTTACATAGGATAGTTTTCTTTTTTGTTTTATGTCATCAGGAACATGAGGAAATGCTTTTAAAAATACTTGAAATTACAGTGTGAGACTTCTCACTATGATTGTTAATTTAGTTGTTGGGGGCTCGTTGACAGATGCAAGGAAGACTTTTTTCCTTCATTTTAATTAACAAGGATTGAAAGAGAACTTAAAAAAAATTCTTTTTTTAAAAGTTGATTTAAAAATTTATTTAAAAATATTTTTAGTTGTAGATGGACACAATACCTTTGTTTTATTTATTTATATATGCTGCTGAGGATTGAGCCCAGTGTCTCATATATGTGTGCTAGGCAAGCGCTCTGTCACTGAGCTACAACCCTCTTCCCCTCATTTTTTTTTTTTTTTTGAATTGTAGAAAAAACTTTGAATTCTTTGGGAGAAAGATACTACCAGTTGGTAATAATGGCTTTGGCACTGAAAGTTAGGAAAATATTTCCTTGCTTTATTTTACCAGGTTCCTCAGAATATGCATTTTATATTAAAAGGTCTAACGAACTGTGGTAATTTATATTGTATCTGATTTAATTCCCAAATCATCCTCTGGACTAGTCACTTTCAAGGAAATAAGTGTTGAAATTATCAGTCTCATAATAAAATTTTTAAAAAGCTATAGCTTTCTTAGAAGATGAGATGAGAGATAAGATTAGCTTATTAGCAATAAAAAAATATGGTAGAGACTAAATAATCTCTAAAATTCATTTTATCTCTAAAGTTCTAGGCCCAGCATCAGTGTCTCTCATCATAGCACTTTATTTCTTGATTATAGCGGTGGGGACATTTTTTGTCTTTATATCTTCCATGAGTAGTTGTTAAATATACCAATTAATTAATGAGAAAATTTCTTTTTCCAAACTCAAGAAGGCCTGGCTATAGCTTTATAGTTGGTCTTTTCTCTATGAGTGCAAAAACCTCATTCCTGACATCCATGTTCTCCTCCTTACTCTTTTACTACTTACAGCCCAGAGGTCTGAGAGACAGTAAAACCTATAAATGATCATATAGAAAAACCCTGTGTCTGTGTAGCCATTAGAGGAATTAAAAAAAATACGTGAGTATATACTTTTAAATAATGGCTTTATATTTGACTAGATGATGTTTGCTTAAACTATGATTCAAGAAGGTACAAAAGAGTATATACAGTAAAAAAAATTTTCTTTCTGTTCCTGTTCTCTAGCTGCCCAGTTTCCCTTCTCCAAAGGCAACTGCTAGTACTAGATTGATTTGTTTCTTTCCCCAGGTATTTGATGAATATGCCGATCAAACTGTCTGAAATCTGTCTGTCTTATCTGTCTGCCAGGTCAGTAGTCCAGGACTGATAAAGGAAAAGAGAGGCATTTAAAATATTTTGGGTACAAGAGTTTTAGCCGGGCACAGGGGTGCACACCTGTAATCCCAGTACTTAGGGAGGCTGAGACAGGAGAATCGCGAGTTCAAAGCCAGCCTTAGCAATGGCAAGGCGCTAAGCAACTCAGTGAGACCCTGTCTCTACATAAAACACAAAATAGGGCTGGGGATGTGGCTCAGTGGTTGAGTGCCCTGAGTTTAATCCCTGGTACCAAAAAAAAAAGGTTTAAATCTGTGAATTTGAGCCTACAAAGAACCAAGGAAATAAATGAATGTCATGCAAGTGACCTTAGAAAGTAAGGGAAGTTAGGCTGGGTGCGGTGGCGCATGCCTGTAATCTCAGCACTTTGGGAGGCTGAGACTGGAGAATTGCAAGTTCAAAGCCAGCCTCAGCAATGGCGAGGCACTGTCTCTAAATAAAACACAAAATAGGGCTGGGGATGTGGCTCATTGGTTGAGTACCCCTGAGTTCAATTCCTGCTACCAAAAGAAAAAACAAAAGGAAAGTAAGGCAAGTTAGGATGTAAAGGTCAGGGAAACAGACACAGAAGACCTCCGGTCTCTCAAGCTCATTAGAAACTGCTGCAGTTATTAAGCACCTTTGAGAAAGTTTCTTTCTTGTGTCTTGGGCTACGGCAACAAAGCATGTGATTCTCAAGCCCTCTCTTAAAAGCTACTGTGACTTTTAACATCTGCTTCTCTTCCTCCAGTGACCTCCAAATAATAAGGTTTCTTCTCTTTCCACACGAGTTCTTTTTTAAAAAAATTTGTTCTTTTTAGATATACACAACAGTAGAGTCTATTTTGACATATTATACATGCATGGACTATAACTTATTATAATTAGGATCCCGTTCTTGTGGTTGTATATGATGCGGAATTTCACTGGTTGTGTATTCATATATGAACATAGGAAAGTTATGTCCAATTCATTCTGCTGTATTTCCTATTCCTGTCCTCTCCCCTTCTCTTCATTCCCCTTTGTTTAATCCAATAAACTTCTATTCTTCCCTTTCCTCCTTATTGAGTGTTAGCATCTACATATCAGAGAGAGCATTCAGCCTTTGTTTTTTTTGGATTGTGTTATTTCATTAACATGATAGTCTCTAGTTCCATCCATTTACTGGCCAATGCCACAATTTCATTCTTCCTCATGGCTGAGTAGTATTCCATTTTGTATATATACTACATTTTCTCAATCAGTTCATCTGTTGAAGGGCGTCTAAGTTGATTCCATAGCTTAGTTTTTTTTTTTAATATTTTGTTTAGTTGTAGATGAACACAATATCTTTATTTATTTTATGTGGTGCTGAGGATCGAACCCAGTGCCTCACGTATGCAAGGCAAGCGCTCAACCGCTGAGCCATAGCCCCAGCCCCCATAGCTTAGTTTTTGTGAATTGAGCTGCTGTAAACATTTATGGGCTGTATCACTTATGGGCTGATTTTAAGTCCTTTGGGTATAAACAGACACCTAAAGCACAAGAAGTAAAATCAAGAATCAGATGGGATGGAATCAAACTAAAAAACTTCTTCACAGCAAAGGAAACAATTAGGAATATGAAGAAAAACCTTACAGAGTGGGAGAAAATCTTTGCCACCTCAGAGCATTAATCTTTAGGATGTACAAAGAACTCAAAAAACTCAACATCAAAAAACACAAATAACCCAAGCAGTAAATAAGCAAAGGAACTGAACATGCACTGCATCGAAGAAGAGATTCAGATGGCAGCAAGTATATGAAAAAACGTCCAATGTCTCTAGCAGTTAGAGGAGTACAGATCAAAACTACACTGAGATTCCATCTCACTCCAGTCAGAATGGCAATCATCAAAAATACAAGTAACAATATAAATGTTGCTGAGGATGTGAGTAAAAGGCACACTCATGCACTGCTGGTGGGTGTGCAAATTGGTGCAACCACTCTGGAAAGCAGTATGGAGATTCCTCAGAAAACTTGGCACGGAACCACCATTTGACCCAGCCATCCCACTCAGTGTGAACTCATGGTTTTGAAATTGTGCTATACTTACATAAGATGTAACTATTGTAGTGTACTAGCTGAAGGGTACATAGGTCTTTTGGAGTGTTTTTGTAACTTCCTATGAATCTGTAATTATTTCAAAATTTTAAAAAAGTACATGGATCTGGATTTGAAACTATCTCTACTTACTAGCTGAGTCACCTTGGGAAATTCATCTGATTTCTTTTAGTATCAGTTATACATCTACAAAATAAGGTTGAAAGTAGTATATTTCCTAGGATTCATGTAAGGATTAAATAAGAGTTTTTAAGAAAACAGTTTATAGATAACAGAGGTCATTGTGAGTCTTATTTAAAATTGTATACTTACTATAATCAAGATTTCTTTCTTTCTTTCTTTCTTTTTTTTGGTACCGGGGATTGAACTCAAGGGCACTCAACCACTGAACCACATCCCCAGCCCTATTTTGTGTTTTATTTAGACAGGTTCTCACTGAGTTGCTTAGTGCCTTGCTGTTACTGAGGCTGGCTTTGAACTCTTGATCCTCATGCCTCAGCCTGAGCTGCTGGGATTATAGATGTGTGCCACTGTGCCTGGCTATCATCTTGTTTTTAACATACTTTTTTCACAGATTCATTTAAATCACTTTAAACTTGCGTTCTGCTTTCTAGAGCTGATTCTTCTAAATTTGTTGTTACCTGTAAATAGTGTATTCTCCACACCGTGTAGACCAAAAGTTTATAGTTAAGTATGGTCTCCTTTGGATTAAAGCCATATTTTTATTGTCTTAGGAACAACATTTGAAGTGATTATTTTCAAGATTTGTTATCTTTTGCGGGGCTAGTAGGTTTTATAATTCGTTAGGCTAGATTGAACAAAAAAGAATCGGGGCTCCTGACTCAGCCCTGTTGTGGTACTTAGGCATTGACAGCCCACTGGCATGAGGTTCATTTCTTTAATTCAACAAATACTAATTGAGTGTCTGTTAGGTACTAGATCCTATTGTAGGCACTTGGGATACATCTGTGAACCAAAAGCAAAAGTTATCAACTGAGTTGGAGCTTTCTAGTGGACAAGACAATAAACAATATTCAAAGTGAATGTATGGTACATTAGAAAGTGGTAGATGCTGTGGAAAAAAAATAAGGTAGTGCTAGTGGGGTCGGTGGGAGTAGGATAGGTTTTGTGAAAGAGGTAATGTTTGAACAGAGAGGTAACTTTTGAACCTAGGAAGTTAACCATGAAAGAGTCTGTTGAAGAATACTCGGGAAGAGGGAAAAGCTAAAGTAAAGGCTCTGAGGCAAGAGAGTGCCTGGTATGTTTGAGGAAGGAGTTGCCTGTAGTTGGAGCTGAGTGTGTGAAGGGAAAATAATAGGGCATTAGTTCAAAGAGGCAGTGGTGTCTAGATCATGTAGGTTGCTGTAAGCCATTATGAGAACTCTGGACTTTCCTGGGGAAATACAGAGCTGCAAGAAGGTTTTGAGCAGAAGTGGCATGAACACACTTGCCTTCTAAGAGAATTACTCTGGCTGCTGTGTTGGGATTGGATTGTGGCATTCAAGGATAAGGGACAGAGAAAACTGTTAGGAGGCCATTGAAGTAATGCATATGAAAAGTTATGGTACTAGTGTGGAGGTAGTAAGAAGTTGATTCTGGCTACATTTCTAAATAGTGGTGACAGTATTTTTAGATAGTTTGAAGGAAGTCAAAGATATTTCCTAGGTATTTTGCCTAAACATAACCTAGGTTTGCCATCATCTCAGATGTAGAAGGTTGGATTGAGACTGGATTTGGATTGGGAAGAAGATCAAGAATTCAATTGTGACTGGGCGTGGTAGTGCACGCTTGTAATCCCAGCATTTTGGGAGGCTGAGTTAGGAGGATCACAAGGTTAAGGCCAGCCTCAGCAACTTAGTGAAGCCCTAAGCAACTTAGCAGGACCATGTCTAAAAACAAACAAACAAACAAACAAACCATGAAAAAAGGGCTGGAGATGTGGTTCAGTAGTTAAGCATCCCTGAGTTCAATCTCTGGCATTCACACAAAAAAAGACTTCCGTTTTGGGCATGTTGAGTTTGAGGTCCCTAAAGAATGTTGAGTGGGCAGTTGAATATGTATGTTTGGAGTTTGGGAAAGGTCTGAGTTCTAATACAAAATAAAATTGTAGGGACTGGAGTTGTAGCTCAGTGGTAGAGCACCTGCCTAGCATGTGTGAGGCGCTGGGTTTGACTCTTAGCACCACATGTAAATAAATAAAATAAAAGTCTATTAACAACTAAAAAAATAAAATTGTATGTAAAACTATGATACTGGATGGAATTACTGAGGGGATACTAGAAAAGAGTAGAGGTCTAAGGCCTGAATATGGAGGTGCTCTACCATTCAAATGTCAGGGAGAAGATGAATAGTCAAGAAGACTGAGGAGGCATGCAGGAATAAACAGGACAGTGTGTGGCATCCTAGAAGCCATGTGCCATTGGATCAGTTAGGCCTGGATGTGATCAAGATGCTGAAAATGTTTATAGTATCAGAAGATGTTTTGTGACTCTCACTTCCAAAAGTAGTGGGTTTAATTTAAAAGCATATGGAAGTTGGGCTGGGATTGCAGCTCAGGGGTAGAGCGCTTGCTTAGCATGTGAGGCATTGGGTTCTAAGCCTCAGCACCACATAAAAATAAATAAAATAAAAGTGTTGTGTCCATCTACAACTAAAAAAAATTTTAAAAAGGATATGGAAGTTGCTGATAAGTTAATAACTTAACTTTCTATAATGTTCTTTAATTGAAATTTTAAATAAACCACAATTTCTGTGATTGATTTGCAAATGGTCATTGATCCTGCTAATTTATTGCATAAGCAAGTATCTTGCATCATTGTTGGAAAGTCTGGAACCTCTTAGGGATTTGTTCTAAGTTACTTTCCCTTATAAGGGTTAAAGGAGAGGGGACTTCCTTATCATGCCTGCTGAAAGTGGCCTATTTGGGAAATCAGCAATTGTCTTTCTCCTGGTTTGTTGAAAGGTCAAATAAACAATTTAGTTTCAGTTTTGTGACATGGGACTTTAGCATGAGTGACTCTAATTTGTTTTGTTCTGTTGGGGCCCAGTGTAGGAGCTCAGCACAAATTAAATGTAAATTTTATTTAACAAGGTCACTCAGATTGTCCAGTGAGATTATTTGGATAATCAAGAGACTGGAAGATAGAGGACCGCTAACTTTATCTTTTAGAATTTAGGAATGCTTTCAGTAAGAATTTGAGGGTCTTATTTAATAATTTTTGGTGCTATTTTATTTTCCTTAAGTAATAAAAGAGAAATGAAGGCTAAGAAAGCTTCAGCGTGGCATTCATAAGTTAAGGGTGATGCTCCATGAAAGGTACATGAATGATATCTCAAGTTATTTTTGAAATATTACTGTAAAAATCCTCTAAAGATTCTATTATCTGGAAGAAAATAATTAGCCAAAAGCAAGATTTCATTGTATGGGTACTTATAAAATTAATTCTACATATATGTAGTAAACTTTTAACATTTGGTTTTTCATGACATTATTACCATTATGTACTTATCAACCTCTTGGTAGATAATCCTTGTGAAGGATAGGGGTAGGTATTTTGCTTTTTTGTTTTTTAGATTCATATAGTTATTTTTATTTGACAAAGAGTTTATGGTATAACCATAGTACTTTAATTTTAGTGACAATATTTTATACTACAATTTGAGTATTCCTTATCCAAGATACTTAGAATCAGATTTTTTTGATTGTGGAACATTTGCATATACATAATGAGTATGGGGATGAAACCTGAGTCTAAACATGAAATTTATTTATGTTTCGTGTACACCTTATACATATAGCCTGAATGTAATTTTGTACAATACTTTTAGTGTACCTGTGTTTTGATTACAACCTGTCACTTGAGGTCAGGTGTGGAATTTTCAACTTGTGGCATTTTGTCAGCATGCAAAAGTTTTTGGATTTTGGAGTATTTTAGATTTTTGGACCAGGGATACTCAACCTGTATTTATAACTGTTCTTTTGGGAACTCTTCCCTTGGCTTTCATAACACTCTTGTTCTTCCATTTTCCTGGTGTAGTTCTTATACTATTTAAAAAGAATCCTACATATGTAGAAATTCCTTCCAGGAGGCCTCACGCTGGCAGTTTCTGGGAATGTCATGCTACTACCCTTGGCTTTAATGATTTGTTAAAAATATTAGTTAGCCAGGCGTGGTGGCTCAAGCCTGTAATCCCAGCACTTAGGGAGGCTGAGACAGGAGAATTGCGAGTTCAAAGCCAGCCTCAGCAATGGCGAGGTGCTAAGCAACTCAGTGAGACCCTGTCTCTACATAAAACACAAAATAGGGCTGGGGATGTGGCTCAGTGGTCGAGTGCCCCTGACTTCAATCCCCAGTACCAAAAAAAAAAAAAATAGTTGAAAAAAATTTTTTTCCTACCAAATGTGTAGCACCTGGAGTCTGTTCCAGGTAAGCAAGAGCTCACCTCTTTTTTTCTCCTTGGAGGCTCTGGTCTCCTTAAAACCTCAACTCTCTTATGGTTTCTAGAAAAGTTATATTTGTTTAGATTAGCTACCTTTTTTATGGTGTTAATAGGGTAGTAACCTTATTTCCAGCATTCTACATGCTAAATGGAAGCCAGAAATTATTTATGATACTTAAAAATTTTAAACTTTGTTCTAGTAACCAAACTTGAATGACATTTAAAGTTAAATTAGTTATATTTACAAATGATAGAAATTATATGTGCTCCATTACTGAAGTTTATAGCTCTATTATGCATTTAAAATTACACTTTACTCTTAGTAACATCATGTTTTTGTAAATGTATATGATTTTCTACTTTAGGAAAAATCAGTAATATTTTAGATATTTTAAAAAATATTTGACTTGAATTTTTTTAAATTCAAAATTTAAATTAAAAGGATTCTTTTAGAGTTCAGAATTTAAGGTAATAGATCTGAGAGGTCTTATAAAATTCAAATTATGACACAAAGGCATGGTTTTAGTATAATTAATTATAAATTGTATTTAGTTTCTCCCAATTTGTAATAAATTCAATGAAAGATGAAATTTCATAGCTTGGTATTATTTGTGAAAAAATACAGGTGAAAATTGCATAAATGCAAAAGAATTTTGATCTCATGTAGGAAGACATTGGTTTAAGCACTTTCTATGTCTGTTTTAAATGTGTCAGTTACTCAGCATGGTAAGCTGGACCCTTACTTCCCACAGTGGCTAGTTGTGTCAAACCATCATCTTTTTTTTTTTTTTTTTTTTTTAAATATTTTTTTAGTTGTAGATGCACACAATGTCTTTATTTTATTGCTTTGTATGTGGTGCTGAGGATCGAACTCAGGGCCTCACGCATGCGAGGCAAGCGCTCTACCGCTGAGCTACAACCCCAGCCCCTCAAACCATCATCTTTATACTTTCCTTTTTGCTTTCATCTACTCACACAAGGTCTTGCCTTCTGCTTTACAGTAAAAATACAGATCCTCAGGTTTTAATTTCATCTATTTCCTGTCATCCTAAACCCCTTGTACTATAGATATATGTATGTTCACGCCCACTTGCTTTCTATCCATCCATCTCAGAGGAAGCGATTTTCCTCTTCCTCTCCAAGGTTAATATCTCTTGCCTGAACTCTGAATTCCATTTCTACTTATCTTTTCTGGAGCCTTGCCCCATCAGTTATTCTCACTCTCATAGTATCTTTAATCTTTCCATAGATGGTTTACTGCTTCAATCTGATTTTCGTTCCCTAGTTCTAAGCTGACCTTCACAAGAACGAATTTTGGCATGAAAAAGGTCCTAGTTTTTGTTTTATTTTTTACTCACAGGGATGGAGCCCAGGGCCTCACTCATGCTAGAAGGCGCTCGCTTTATAATCCTAGTGCCATCAGGGTATCCACTGAGCCCCTCTGAAGCCTAAGTTCTGTAAAGTGACGATAAGATTTGCTCTAAGTTTGTTCTGAGGATTATGTCAAGTTAAATAGCATAATCAACATTAAGGTCCTTTATTTCAAATTTTAGCCCTGATCACTTCTCCATGTTTGTCCCTTATTTATTTATTTATTTATTTCTCAATTTCTTGATTTCTTTCTTTCTTGATTCCTTTCTTTCTTTCTGGATTTCTTTAAAGAATGGTCTGATTTGTAATCACTGCTTGCAGTCTAGGTTTCTTTCCTTACTACTCAATTGAAACGTCTCAGTTTGAGTCACCGGAAATTGTTTAATCATCACATCAGTGAGCACTTTTCAGATCTTCAGAAGCTGCTTCCACTTCCCTACTCCTAAAGTCATTCTGTCACAGAGCATCCAAGGAAAATTTTCTGAATGTGAACCCAGCTTTTTAGTAACTCTCCATCATCTGCATGGTCAATCAAGTAAACCATTTCTGGTAGGAATAAAAGCTCTCTTGATCTAGCTCCGCCCTGTCCAATATGGTACGTACTGGTCACATGTGGCTATTTAAATTTAAAATCAAGTTAATTACGATGAAATAAAGTATAAAAAATAGTTCCTCAGTCACACTAGTTACATTTCAAACATTCAATAGCCACATGTGACAAATGGATGCCATATTGGTCAGCTCAGATACAGAAGAGTCCCATTATCACATAAAGTTCTCTTGGACAATGCTTATCTAACTTCAATATATTAAAAATGAGAGCTTGGAATTACACCAGACTTTAGCTGATTTGGACAAGGGGAGCAGAAGGGATGATGCTGGAGTATTCATATCATCACCCTAGGGAGTGGAGCATTCCTGGGAGAAGCTGGGGCTGTCTTGAAAGGAGGAGTACTTTGCAAGAACAGCATCAGTGATGGTGGAGTCAGGACGGGCAGGGGAGCTGCCTCTGTCCTTACGCTGTACTATGGATGAGGAAGAAAAGAGCCACAGTGAAAGAAATAGATGGAATACTGCTGGAAAGTTTCCTTCTTGCATTAAGCTGAATATTTAGAAGAAAAAATAAAATATGTGTTATTTACTTTTATTGTTAAGAGAAAAAAAAATAAGTAGCTGAAAAACAATTTCTTGGGATTTTAACCTTTTGGTAAATGACACCTTAACGCTGATATTAACCCATCTGCTTTTTTGGTTTCAAGGAATTTGGCAGGTATACATGTTTTTGCCAGTTGAAAGAGAATTTATTCTCTGTAAATAATCATCTCCAGTCTTTAAATTTATTTTCTGTTCAGCTTACAGTCAAGACTGTGGTGTCTGTTTTATTCACATCTGTGTAAGTTATTAATATTGTGATTTTTTTAAGCTCCTGCGTATTAATGTTTTAAGTTCCTGAACTTCTGCAAGACGGGTCCGTACTGAAGGAAGCAGCTGTGAAATGCAGATGCTGACAAGCAGAAAAACAAAGGGATTTCACAAGGAATTGTGGGTATTTAATGTAACTCTTCAGTTCACAGTTCAGTAAAACCTTGTTGTTCCTAGAGTATTATGCTCTGTGTTCACCGCCTGTTGTATTGCACAGCTAATTTTAAGGAAGAAAGATGTACTAAATTTGTCATCTGTTTTTTATCCTGCATTTTAACTTTCACTTCTTAAGACAGCAAGAATTCTACTATCCCAGCACAGTTTGGTCTATTTTGAAAAGTAGTAGTATGCACACTTGTAACTTTTACTTACTTACTGATTAGAAAACTCGTTTGTCTTTTATCCTGCTTGCAAAAGTAAAAATGAATCACAAATTATAAGTGAAACTGATCTTTTATTTACACTTTGTTTTTTTTCCCCATGATTCCCTTTTAAAAAAATGATTCTGTAAAATGAGAAGAATACTGAAATGCTGTACAGGGAGAAAGGGAGGAGAGGTGGCTGGCTGCATTACGTGGGTGGATAAAGGGGCGGGCAGCGAGACACTAGGCAGCAGCCTGTGAGAAATGTAGCATTTCTCATTTGTGTCGTCATGCAGCTCTGGAAGAACCACTGTGGAGCCTAACCTGGTATTTCTTTTTAATCAAGTCCAGCTGTTGGTCATGTGAACATGCTCCTTCCTTTGAGTAGGAAGGGTGTGTGTCCTTCTTTCCTGTGGTATCGTAAATGGCTACTTACATATCACCTGGAATGTACTCATGTGCTCCAGGAGCCCCTGTTACAGGGATCATTTTTCATTATTAATCACAAGTAAAATGCTCACCCCAAGTTGCATATAAAAACTTTAGAACAGAGAATGAGACTTGACCACATAAGTTTTTTTTATATGAATAGAGCTCTTGTTTTTAATTTGATGAGCAGGGAACTTTCCAACTGTAACCCTCTCTTTACAATCTGTCTTTAATTTGTGACAAAAATACATTCCAATTTTTCAGACATAATACTCTTTAATGGATTGTTTTGGATTTGCTGGTTCTCTAGTCATGTTGGGTTATCCTGAAATTCAATGTGTATCATTTCATGGATTTCAAGCTCCTTTTCTTTTTCTTTTTCTTTAATAACTTTATTTTTATTTATTAATTTGTATGTGGTGCTGAAGATCTAACCCAGTGCCTCACCCGTGCTAGGTGAGCACTCTACCGCTGATCCACAACCCCAGCCCTCAAGCTCCTTTTCTTATTTGCACATTTACGTTTACTGCTTTGATATGAAAAATAATTAGGTGGCATCTATCCTTAGACCTCCTTAAATAACACACAGTTGCAGCTATTAGTCTGTTTTTATAGAGTGCTGTTCCCAACTAGGTCTTCCTAAAAGAATGAACAAATTTTGACATCTGGGATCATTTAGTTCATTTTACTTATCCTCTGTGTGATAAAATCTGTATGTACTTTTAAGACTGTTCTATCTTAAATATGGAACTTTTCTATCTTCTCAGTAGTACTAAGAAACAAATATTTTTACTTCTGTTTTCTGGCATCTTTCTCTCTTAATACTGAAGCCATGTTTATGGCATTCTGCTTCTGACATTGGACAATGCTTGAGCAATTAATCATCCTAATACATTCAGATAAGATAAATCTGAAAACTTGTATAGTAATCACCTGTCATGAATTGATTGAATGGCTAGTAATTATAGGTATGAATTTTTGCTTTGTAGCCCACAAAATTATTATAATACTGTGGTTTTGTTTTATTTTTTAAAAAGGAAACTCCTTACTATTAAGATAGAAACATTATGCTCATCAAAGTGTTCTAAATAACTCTTTCAAAAGTTTCTAAAACACTGGAACTCTACTTCAGATCTTGTATCACATACTTGAGATGCCACATGTATTAGTGTATTGTTTATAAGTGTACAGATACATGATCTATTAGTGAAATTATAATACCTGGCATAGATACATATGAAAATAAATCATGTAACAAAAGGAAGAAATGTTCTAGTGATATCTGTAGATAAAATTATTGGATTCTGTTTGTTAGTGGTATTGTGTTCCTATTGAAATTTCAAATTATATGTGTTTGATAATTCCTCATGATTATTTTCTTCCTTAAATACTTGCCTTAATTATTTATATTTTTCTCTACTAAATTGTAGCATGCTATTTGTTTTTTTTAAAAAAGATAATTGTAGTACTAACCTTTTCTTAAAAATTCTTTTTAGTTGTTGATGGATTTTTATTTTATTCATTTATTATTTATATGTGGTGCTGAGGTTCGAACCCAGTGCCTCACGCATGCTAGGCAAGCGCTCTACCACTGAGCTACAACCCCAGCTCCATGCTATTTGTTTTACTTTGAAATCTCCTGATATTAGTAAATTGACCACCAAATCCCTATTTTGTGATATTAAAGGGTATTTTAGGGAAATATAAAATTATTAAAATAAAATTAATTTTATTTTGTATAAGAATATTTTCTTAGCTATTTCCTTTTTCCCATACTTTTATTGGTGCATTATAATTATACATAATGGTGGCATTTGTTGTCATATATGCACACAATATAGCCATATAATTTGGCCAATATCATTCCCCCCTAATTCTCCTTTCCCTCTTCTCCTATGTTACCTTGGTCCCTTTCCTCTATACTACTGATCTCCCTTCAATTTAAATGAGATTTCCCCTCAACCTTTCTTTTCGTTTTTCCTCTCTAGCTTCCACATATGAGAGAAAAAAAATATGACCTTTGACTTTCTGAGTTTGGCTTATTTCCCTTACCATAATATTCTCAAGTTCCATTCATTTTCCTACAAATGAAATAATTTCATTCTTCTTTATGACTGACTAAGACTCCGTTGTGTATATATACCACATTTTCTTTATCCATTCATCTGTTGATAGCTACACTGGTTCCATAGTTTGCTGTTGTGAATTGTGCTGCTGTAAACATGGGTATGCATATATGGCTATTCTAGGCTGACTTTAGTTCTTTAGGGTAAATACTGAGGAGTGTTACACCTGGCTCATGTGGTAGTTCCATTTCTAGTCTTTTGAGAAACCTCCATATTAACTTCCATAGTGGTAGTACTAATTTGCATTCCCACCAACAGTGTAAAAGTATTCCTTTTGTTCCACATTCTCTTCGGCATGTATTGTATTCTTGATGGCTGCCATTCTAATTGGAGTGAGGTGAAATCTCAGTATAGTTTTGATTTTCATTTCCCTAATTGATAATGATATTGAACTTTAAAAAATATATTTGTGGACCATTTGAATTTATTCTTCTAAGAAGTGTTTGTTTAGTTCAATTGCCCATTTATTAATTGGGTTATTTGTTTTTCAGTGGTAAGTTTTTTGTGTTCTTTGTCTTCTCAATATTAATCCTCAGTTGGAAGAGTAGCTGGCAAAGATTTTTTCCCATTCTGTAGATTCTCTCTTCACATTCTAAATGGTTTTCTTTGCTGTGCAGAAACTTTTTAATTTGATGCTATCTCACTTATTTTTTTGGTATTTTTTCCTGAGCTTCAGGAGTTCTTTTGAGAAAGTCATTGTCTGCACCTATATGCACCTATGTTTTCTTCTAGGCATTGCAGAATTTCTGGTCTAATTCCTTGGTTGTTGGTCCATTTTGAGTTGACTATTGTTCAGGGTGATAGATAAGAATCCAGTCTCATTATTTTACATATGGACAACCAACTTGCCAGCACAGTTTATGGTGTCTCGTCTCCAGCATATGTTTTTCACACCTTAGTCAAGTTACTTATCAGATGATTGTATCTATGTGGGTTTCTCTCTGTGTCTTCTATTCTGTTCCATTGGTCCATGTGTCTTGTTTTTATACTGCTACCATGCAGTTTTTGTTACTATAACTATGAAGTATAATTTGAAGTCAGGTATTATGATGCCTCTAGCATTGCTTGTTTTGGTCAGGATTGCTTTGGTTATTCTGGATCTTTTACTCTTCCAAATGAATTGTAGGGCCTTTTTGTTGTTGTTGTTGTTGTTGTTTTTTTTTAGTTTTATGAAGACTGTCATTGATGTTTTGATGGAGATTGCATTGAGTTTTTAATATTGCTTTTGTTAATCTGACCATTTTAACAATACTAATTTTGCCTATCCATCAATATGGAAGGTTTTTCCATCTTGGTTTGTCCATCTTCTTTTGTCTTCTTCAGTTTCTTTTTTTTTTTTTAATAAATTTTTAATAACTTTATTTTTACTTATTAATTTGTATGTGGTGCTGAGGATCGAACCCAGTGCCTCACCCATGCTAGGGGAGTGCTCTACCACTGAGCCACAACCCCAGTCCTTCTTCAGTTTCTTTATTTAGCTATCTATACTTTTTATTGCAGAGGTCTTTCACCTCCTTGGTTAGCTTTATTCCTAGGAACTTTGCTTTTATGAGACTACTGTGAATGGAATTCTCTCTCCCTCTCTTTGTCTCTCTCTCTCTTAGTGAGTTCGTTATTGATGTAGAGAAAAGCTATTGATTTTTGTACATTGATTTTGTGTCCTACTACTTGCTGAAGTTGTGTATTAGCTCTTTCAGTATAAAGCTCTGGTGGAGCTTTTTGGATCTTCTAAGTATAGGATTGTATCATCTCTAAACAGTGATAATTTGACTTATCCTTTCCTATTTGTTTTCCATTTATTTCCTTCTCTTGTCTAATTGTTCTGGCTAGAATTTCTAGTCATATATGGAATAGGAGTGGTAAGAGTGGACGTCCTTGTCTTATTTTAGAGGAAATACTTTCAGTTTTTCCCCCATACACTATGATGTTGGCTTTGGGTTTATCATATGTAGTCTTTGTGATGTTGAGGTAAGTTTCTTCTATCTCTAGTTTCTTTGGCGTTTTTATCATGAATGGGTGCCGAATTTTGCCTAAGGCTTTCTCTGCATCTTTTGAGATGGCTATGTGATTTTTGTTCTTAATTCTATTTACGTAGTGAATTACATTTATTGATTTGTGTACATTGAACCCTCTTTCCATTTCTGGAATGAAGCCAACTTGGTCATCATGTATAATATTCTTGATATGTTGTTGAATATGATTTGCTAATATTTTCTTAAGGATTTTTAAAATCTAAGTTCATCAGGAACATTGGTCTGTGTTTTTTTTCTTTGATGTGTCCTTATCTGGTTTTGGTATGAGTGTGATACTGGCTTCCTAGAGTGAATTTGGAAGATTTTTTGTTTTTCCTCCTGTGGTGCTCGAGATTGAACACAGGGCCTTGTGCATGCGAGGCAAGCACTCTACCAACTCAGTTATACCCCCAGCCCTGGAAGGGTTCTTTCATTTTCTATTTCATGGAATAATTTGAGGAACATAGTCATTAGTTATTCTTTAAAGGTCTGGTAGAATTCAGCTGAGAATCCACTTAGTCTTTGTTGGAAGGCTTTTTATTAGTGCTTATATCTCATTGTTAGGTTAGTCTGTTTAGGTTTCCTGTCTTGTTGATTTGATTATGGCAGGTAATATGTGTCTAGAAATGGACCTGTTTATAGTAGTTTTACAAAAAAATATAAACTACCTAAAAACAAATTTAACCAAGGAGCTGAAAGATCTGAACACTGGGAACTCTAAAACAGATGAAAGAAACCGAATAAGACACAAGTAAATGGGAAATATTTCATGCTTACGGATTAGAAGAATTAATATTGTTAAAATGTCCATGCTACCCAAAGCAATTTACAGATTTCAGTGCAATCCCTATCAAAATTCCAATGGTATTTTTTTAACAGAAATTCTAAAATTTATGTGAAACTACAAAACACTCTGAGTAGCCAAGGCAATCTTGAACAAAAAGAGCAATGCTATAGACATCACATCATGGTACTGGCATAAAAATGGAAGACAATCAAGAGCCTAGAAATAAATCTATGTATTTATGGTCAACTGATAAAAAGGTGCCAAAAATATACTATAGGAAAAGGATGGGCATTGGGAAAACTGGATAGCCACAGGTAGAAGAATAAAATTAGATCCTTATCTCATGCTATTTAAAAAATAAACTTAAAATGAATTATAAAATGTAATAAGACCTGAAACTATAAATACTAGAAGACATAGGGGAAAACTACACAGCACGAGTCTGGGCAGTGATTGATTTGATCCCAAAAGTTCAGACAACAAAAGCAAAAATACACACATAGGATTTCATCAAACTAAAAAAGGTTTTGCACAACATCATGACCAGTAAAGTGAAGATATAACCTACAGATAGAAAGAAAAGATTTGTAAATGATATATATGATAAGGAGCTAATACATAAAATATATAAGGAATGTAAAAAAAAACAAAACCTCAATAGCAAAAGCCCAAATGCACTGATTAAAAAATGGGCAAAAGACTTGAAAAGACATTTTTCAAAAGAAGACATACAAATGGAGAAAAATATATGAAACATGTTTAATGTCATTATTAGGAAAATACATAGTAAAACTGCAGTGGATAGCATCTCACTTCTATCAGAATGACTAATCAAAAAGATGAAAGGTAATTGTTGAAGATGTGGAAAAAGGGAACCCTTGTGCACTGTTGTTGGGAATGCAAATTAGTAGAGCCTTTATGGAAAACTGTATGGCAAGTCCTCAAAAAACTAAAAATAAAATTAGCATGTGTTCTAACAGTTCTATTTCTGGGTATATATCCCAAGGACTTGAAATCATCATGTTAAAGAGATGTCTGCACTTCCACATTCATTGTATCATTTGCAATAGCCAGGATGTAGAATCAATGTAAATGTTCATCAAAAGATGACTGGATAAAGAAAATGTGGTATATGTACTCCTCAAACTTGGAGTCTTCCTGCATTGGCCCCTGGGTAGGTGGAATTACAGGTGCATGCCACTGCACTGGAATAAAATTTATCATTTTAACAATTCTGAAATATTCAGTGGTATTAAATATGTTCACATTATTGTGCAACAATTAACACCTGTGCTGTTACTTCTTAATTTTAAAATATATATTGTCTTTCCACAATGAAAGATGAGGATTTGTACTCTTTATGCTTTTCTATTACATATGTATTCTTTCTGTGCTTCCATTTTCCCAATATAATTATTTCATAATTTTGTGTAAATTAGAATCGATTGTTTATACTAGTATTACTCCAAAAAGGCAATTTACAGCTGAATTGTTTGGTATACTATGATTGTTTTTCTTGTAAAATTATTTTCACTTGTGTTAATTTTACGTGTGTGTGTGTGTGTGTGTGTGTGTGTATTATTCTGGGGATGGAACCCAGGGCCTGTTGATGCTAAGCAGGTGCTCTGCTACTGTGGACACTCCCGGCTGCAATAATAATTGTATTTTCTCCATTTCCCTCATGTGTTTATTACTAAATCATTCCAATAGTATGCCCCAAATTTTCCAAATCTCCTCTCATTACCTTTCAAATACATTGAATAATTTTCATTTTCCTGAGGACATCTCTTCCTGACTGGTTTCAATTAGTTCTGGCTGTTCTTTCTCTTCCTGCTCAGATACATCTTGGAATCTTCCCTCCTCATCAGTCTGAAAATTCCTTTTGCCAATGTTTTGTGTTGAATTCTGGTTCCAATTCTGTATCATCTTCGTACATTCCCTCGTTTAGGTGATGTCCTCCAACAGCTACTTGAGAAAGTAAATGGAGGTAAATGGAAACTGTGCAAGTTTGAAAAATACTTTTCTTCTGCTTTACATTTGATCTTTTGACTTGTTATAGAATGCTAGGTCAGAAATAATTTTCACTCAGAGTTTCAATTGTCTTCTTAGGTTTGCTCTTCTACCAGGTTTTTTGTCTGAAGCCATCCTGAATCCTAATCCTTTGTATGGAACTTATTTTTTTCATCTAGAAGTATTAAAGCATTTTCTTCTTATTTATGGAATTGTGAGATTCTTGATGACATATTTTGTATTAGATATTCTGTATGCAGTCTTTGATGACGTCTTTTGATCTGGAAACCCATGTCATTAATTCTGATTTTTTTATTATTGATTTGCTCCTTTTGAATTTTTTCTTAATTCTCTTTCTGGCATTTCTTTTATATAGACATTGGACCTCCTGGATTGATTCCCTAGTTTTGTTTGATCTTTTCTTTTTCTATGATTTTTGTCTTTTTGCTCTACTATATAGGATATTTAAAATTTTGTCTTTCAGTCCTTTTATTGAATTTTTATTTTTGCCATTTGATTTCTGATGCCAAAAACTTTTCCTTTTCTCTTTGTTATTTTTAAATGCTATTCTGTCTTGTTGTATAGATGCAGAGTCTTATCTGAATGTATTAGTGATAGCATTTTTGAATGTTGGCTGATAGAGGAAAATGATAATTATATGAATAAATTTGGTAATATAGGAACATTGAAATTTTCTCCTCCAACATGCAAGGTTCAGAGAAAACAGAGCTTCTTTATTTATTTTTGTAATGGCTCTTGTCTTTCTTACAAGCATATTACCCCATAGGGTAATTGGTAGGCAGGGTTAGGTAGCAGGTTACGGTATTAGATGGCTTAAATTTGCCAGTTAACATTTGTCTCATTAGGAAATTCAGCTTCTCTTAGGTACATGCTCAGTCTTTTAGAAAATGTCCCCTTTCTTTTTCCCCTGCTGTGCCTCAACATGCTGTTGAAATGCTATGGAGTGGTTCTTAGGTGATTTTATTTGATGATAAAGAGTCTTAGAATCTTGTACCAGTTACTGCTCTTTATAGGTGTTTTCTGTGGGAGTTTCTTTAATTATCTTAGACTCTTTGGTGCTGCTACAGCAGAATACTGGAGACTGGGAAATTTATAAAGAACAGATATTTAATTCTTAAGATTCTCTATACTGGGAAGTCCAAGTTAAGAGGTTAGCATCTGATAAGAGCCGCCTTGCTGCATAATCCTATGGCAGAAGGGCAAAGACAGGGCAAGAAGAGAGCAAGGGCTGGATGCACTTTTATAATAAACCCCCCTTGCTGTCGTCATCCCGCTCCTGTGATGATGACAGTCCATTCATGAGAGCGCACCTCTGAAAGGTCCCACCTCTCACCTCTCAGTACTGTTGCATTGGCCACTAAGTTTCCAGTACATGAATTTTGGGGGCTCATTCAAACTATAGCACTGGTCTTATCCTACACCATTTTCAGTGTTTAGATAGAACTGTCTTTTCTGTCCTTTAGGAGTGATATTTTCAGAGTTTCTGGAACTTCTCTGTTGGGGGGTGCAGAAGTGTTGCTTCAGGCTCATTGACTTGCTGCCTTCCTCCAGCAAGGCTCTTGTTCCTCCTCCCTAACCATACTGTCCCAGATCATCCAACATGATGGTCTGTACTCAGTGAGAGATAGGCAAATGCCCATTCTGCCTTTTAATTTTCCCCTCCTTCAACTACTGTTATAAGGGATGGAATTTCTGTTTCCTCCTAATGTTTGGGAGATGTCTTATTTCACAGCTCTTTCTTTTCCAAAGTTGTGTTTTCTTGCTCTCTTGACTGGAGCCATATGGAGATAAGGTATAGTGAGAAAGATTTGCCGTTAAGAGAAAATCTAAGCTGGACACTGTGGCGCACGCCTGTAATCCCAGCACTTTGGGAGACTCAGACAGGAGAATCGCGAGTTTAAAGCCAACCTCAGTAATGGTGAGGTGCTAAGCAATTCAGTGAGACAAAATAGGGCTGGTATGTGGCTCAGTGGTCAAGTGCCGCTGAGTTCAATCCCCGGTACCAAAAAAAAAAAAAAAAAAAGAAAAACTATTACCCCAATTATATTAATGAATCATTTCATAGTGTAGCAGGAGAAATTTTGTCATCTTTTAAAATGATTTTAGCACTTCTCAACTTTTTCCATCTTTTGTAAATATATTTTTCCAACTCTGAATCAGTCTGTTATGATTTGTGAAATGTAATCTCAGAACAAAATTTGAAATTAGTAAGCAGTTAGTAAAGAGCTACTTTTATACTCTTAGGGCACTTCCAGAGGTTGGCTGAGATGTGCAGATTCCAGTATGGCTGTTTTTCATTTGGGAGCTCTTGGATCCAGGTCTTGGAAAGAGGGATTATGTGAATATATGTGTGTTAAGAGTGTATCAAAATGTGGGCTGGGGTTGTGGCTCAGTGGTAGAGTGCTTGCCTGGCATGCATGAAGCACTGGGTTCGATCCTCAGCACCACATAAAAATAAATGAATAAAATAAAGGTCTATTAACAACTAAAAAATATTTAAAAAAAAAAAGAGTGTATCAAAATGTGTAATCAAGTAAATCTTTTTGATGATGTTCTAGCACTTTAGGACTAAATACTCCAAGCACCATATCTTATTAATTCTTTAATATTCTTCCCAGGTATCATAAGTATCCTTTTTGGTACACGTTGGGGCAATTAAACTTTGTATGGATGATGATTAAAATTGTTTTTAATTTTCTTTTTTATGGAAACATACAGAACATAGTCATGTATTACCCAGGTATACTGTTTCTCTTGCCTTCCCAGCTGAGGTGAGTAATAGTTGTGCTCTGCTGTGGATTACTAAGTTTTTAACCTAAAGTACTATGCTTCACATGAATGTCTAATCTGTGAAATTAAAAAAGACATAACTAAGGTATCGCATTGTGCAGCAAGTATTTGCTGACCACCTGTTATACACCAGAAGTTATTCTAGATCAAGAGCAGGAAATTTTCTGTGAAGTGCTCAGTAGTAAATACTGAGGCATTGTGGGCCATGTGGTTTGTGTTGCAAGTACTCAACCTTATTGTAGCACTAAAGCAGCCACAGACAGCATGTAAACAGATGAGCACGGGTGTGTTCCACTCAACTTTATTTACAAAAACAAGCAGTCTGCAAGATTTGACTCATGGTCTGTGGTTTGCTGACTTGTGCCTTAGGCACTAGGTATGATGGGGATCAGGACATGCTACCCCAAAATATAGCACATTGGCATTTGAGCAAATAGAAGCATAAAAGGTCACTCTCATCTTCCCCAATCCTTTTCCCGAGGAGGGATTTTCTGAAACTTCCCCTGAAGCAGGGTATAAGACCTCATGTGAGAGATACCCTTCCTATAACTAGGGGAAGGAACAAATAGGCCTTGGTAGGTGTTCCTTAGATCATACGTACCCCTTTGTCCTGTCATATCCCTCCAGGAATGTCCTCTCACACCTAGCTTGATAATACTCAGGTTAACCTTTGTTTCCTTATGAAAGCTCACAAGTCAGGTAACACATTAAGAACATCTATCTGTATGCTTTTGACTTGTTAATCTGTCTTTTGTTACAGGACCCTTAGTCATGAACCTAGCACTAGTAAGGAAAAGATCTTTTCCTCCCCTGTAGTGTTCCATAGTAAGAAAATAGATAAACATTCTTGATTTAATGGATCTTACATTCTAGTGGTAAATGAATTGGCACATATGTTGAAGGGAGGAGGTTTAGGTTCTCATATTATCTGAAAGGAAGTTGGTTAGGATATTAACATTAGATTCTGTTAAATATGTATGCATGGAGATATTTCAGAAGTAACAATTGAATAATAGAAATATAGAATTAGGAAAAAAACCTAAAACCCTTTATTTAATCTATTAAAAAGCAATATTTGGGGGCTGGGATTGTAGCTCAGTGGTAGAGCCCTTGCCTCGCATGCGTGAGGCCCTGGGTTCGATCCTCAGCACCACATACAAAGTAATAAAATAAAGACATTGTGTCCATCTACAACTAAAAAAATTTTTAAAAAAAGCGATATTTGGATCAGGAGTAAGTTTTATAGATCCCTTGGATGTTCTATCAAGTGCTATTATATGTAAGATAATGTACATTCAACTGTGGATAGTTGTTTACTTTTGAAAAACTAGTAACCTTAACTTTTCCAGAATAATTCAAGTTTAAACAAGGAAACGAACAATAAAGATTGTATTTGTTTCACAGTGAACATGCAGACATTAAATATAGGTATATAATTGTGGAGAATATTTCTAAAATTAAAATTTGCATATGGAAATGTGTAAACCATGGTAATAAAGATAAAATGTGTATGAATATATTTCAAACACTAAATACATGTATATTTGTAAACATATGATTAGTAAATATACATTAAACATTAACATAAAATTTATTTATTATATTTATGTTTATTAAATTATCTAATTTACCTATCAAGTACTACATGTGTTATGAAGTAATCTGTGGAATTCTGTGAAACTTACACTTTGCTACAAGTGTAAGTAGCAAGTCCATTATACTTTGCATTGACATTATTACACTATAAAATTAAATTTAAGGAACATAGATATTTTTTAATATTTCATTCTTTTTTTAAATAGTTATTCATAGGACAGACTAAGGTTAGAGATCATTTTCTGCATTAGCTTTGCTACTGATACAAATGAGAGAGGTGTGCTCCTGATAGAAATAGGGCCCAGAAGCTTGAGTAGTCATTAATGATGTTGATTACCAGACGAGTCATTACAGTTACAGTTGATTCCTGAACACTGTTATTTAAGAACTCTTGTGGTTGATGAAATGGACTAAAAACAGTCTTGTCTTTAAAGAACTGTAGCTTGAATGAGAAATAATGAAACCATGGTAATAAAGATAAAACTTACTGACATTTTATATTTTCAAAGGACATGAGATCTGAAGCTTCTTTAGTTAAAATTTCAAAGCAAATTGTAGTCATACTTCTGAAATTATGGCTTTCTAACCCTAAGAAATTCTTTAAAAGAATCACTACTTCTGCAAAATGTCAATAATATCATTTACCTCCTTTTTCAGGGATGTAGTGAGGATTAATTCTTGGAAAATGGAAAAATATTATCTGTTAATGTTTTGTATCTCATCTCTAGAAAAATACTTTTACATTGAGAAACTATGGAAAAGGTGGTTCTCATTGATCTTAAAATGGACTGATCACACCCCTCATTGCACTAAAACTTTTGAGAATCATGTATAGATCTTACTTGATTATGAGCAAGAGAAACTTAAAAGCTTTGGCTTACAAAATATAGAAGTGTGGTAATTTGAGGTATGAAATAATCATTTATAATCATGTTTTGTAAAATCAGTGAATCTCTAATCTTTAGATTGAACAACAGTGTTGAAGATTATGATTTCTACAGTTATTCTCCCTTCCAACCTAGCAAATCAAACCAAACATTTCCCTTCCGCTCCTAAGGATAGAACTCAAGGCCTTGCATGTGCTAGACAAGTGCTTTACCACACCTTTAGCCCCATTTTTCTTGTTTAGTTTTAAATTTCTTAATTGTAATAAACCTTAAACCATACAGCTCTTCTTTTTTTTTTGTACCGAGGATTGAATTCAGGTATTCGACCACTGAGCCACATCCCCAGCCCTATTTTGTGTTTTATTTAGAGACAGGGTCTCACTGAGTTGCTTAGTGCCTCACCTTTGCTGAGGCTGGCTTTGAACTCGTGATTCTCCTGTCTCAGCCTCCCAAAGTGCTGGGATTGCAGGCATGCGTCACTGTGCCTGGCTACATAGCTCTTCTTTTGAAAAGCAATCTGAACTACAGAGTACAATTGTATTTTTAAGTTTAGAGATATTCTGGTAATTGTCAAGTATTCAATTAGTTATGTATTATCATTATACTAGGCATAAAAGAATTAAAATATGCTTAATAAAGGACAGAATCTAAGTCCTTTGAGAAAAGGACTGTTTGTTTTTATGATTGTATTTAAGGTACCTAGCACAGGGCTTGGCAGCAGTAGACATTTACTGAAGGTTATTTTAATGAATAGATGAATGAGAAAGACCTGATAGGAACTTAGAGCCCTAAATATAATAAAATGAGCATATAGAAAAACCAGACTCAAGAATAGACAGTAGCCGGGCATGGTGGCTCAAGCCTGTAGTCTCAGCATTTAGGGAGGCTGAGACAGGAGAATCGCGAGTTCAAAGCCAGCCTCAGCAACGGCAAGGCACTAAGCAACTCAGTGAGACCCTGTCTCTACATAAAACACAAAATAGGGCTGGGGATGTGGCTCAGTGGTTGAGTACTCCTGAGTTCAATCTCTAGTACCAAAAAAAAAAAAAAAAAAAAAAAAAAAGAATAGACAATAATTATGCACTTAATAATTAGAATTTAGAAGTATTAGAACTTGGAGGAAATAAAAAAATAGTTTGTAAGCATGGTATTTGGGCTATTACCATCAGAACTTAGTGTGGTAAGATCAGGTGAAGTCTTCCTGAAGAAAGTGTGACTTGAACAGCCTTAGAGGGTTGGTAGGATTTGGATGTAAATATAGGAGGTATCATCAGTAAGGAGAATATCTTGACTAATGTGAGGGTGAGAAGGCACATTTCTGGGCTGATGAGAAAAATGACCTCATTGGAAAACATTAAACTGTCAAATTTGGATAGGTAGGGGGTGTTTAGGCAGAGTAGCTTAGATTCCCAGATGGTACTTTTGCCATTCGCCACCAAAACTGATTTGCAGAGTGCTTCCAGCCATATCCATCTGCCAGGAGCCTGCCTGGCATGCTGCCTCTCAGCTCTTTGCTCAGATGGTTTGACAGATGCATAGGTGGTAAGAAATGGTGCTGTTAATGTCAGTCAAGCTGCCCTCTGTGAAAGCTAGCAAATCAGCATGACTTTGAGCTTTATAACTGATGATTTGTGATGATATTAAATAAAATAAGTTGTGTAGGACTGGCTGGGCTTGCCTCATTATCCAGAGTTCACCATTGTGGTTATGATACCAGGCTAGAGGGCCTCTCTGCTCACCTCACTCACTGTGTCCTCAGCACCCTGAGATGCCAGAATCAGTTGATTATTTCTTTGCCCACTGTTAAAATATACATATTTAGAGAAGGGTCCATGTTCAACATTCTGTAAGTACATTTCTCAAGCTGTCCCTAAGACCAGGGTTCCCTAGAGAGGTGGATAGAAAGAGCAGAAGCTCACTGAATACCTGGTGAAGCAGGAGCAGCAGCATGGGGCACCGCCCCTCACTCCATTGAGGAAACACAGTGAGAGAAACTGACGAGGTGAATCTTTGAGTTCTCTTTGCCTTCTAAAATTTTGTGAATCTCTGGGAAACAGAACAACATAGCTGGGGATAAAATCCATGGATATATGTAAAACCCCAGACAATTGCACTTTGGATAAAAATATTTAATTGAAAGATGCATTTGTTTTTTCAAACTGAGTGAAACTAGCAGTTGTTTACAGGGTATATACTTCTCTTCTAAAGGCCAAAAATCTGTATCTTTCTGCTATGCTGCTTGGTTATTTCCTAGCTTTATTGTATTTATATTGTAATTTTATTGAAGATATATTTAAAAATCATATAATTTATATGAACTGGCTAAGTATAAGCATCATTGCCTTGAGCTCCTCAATAATTTTTTATTGATCCAGTAGAATTAGACTGTAAATGGCTGAATAATTAGATATGGTAACAGTTTAATATTGACTATACCTTTGAACAGATACTTGCTTATAAGGTTTATCTCTTTTGGTAGAGCCTCTACAGTGCTGGTACATGGTAGAATAGGTCTGAAATTTTGGCTTTAGAAGCCTCTGTTCAGAGCCTTAGGGAGATGTTTTGGTTGAGTGCTGAGGCTGAGGGTACATTGCCAAATTTACTACAAATTCTGTATGCTGAAGTTAACCTTTACCATGTCTCAGAGCAGAGTTTAATTCCCATATTTGCTTTGAGATTACCTTGTTATTTATTTATTTATTTTTTTGGTTCCAGAGATTAAAGCAAAGGGTGCTTAACACCTGAACCATATGCCAACCCTTTATTATTTTTTATTTTGAGATAGGGTTTCCATAGGTTGCTTAGATCCTCACAAAGTTGCTGAGGCTGGCCTTGAACTTGGAATCCTCCTGCCTCAGCCTTCTAAATTGCTGGGATTACAGGCATGTACCACCACAGCTTGGCAAGATGACCTCGTTATTTTAAGATGATCAGAGGCTGCTAGGTTGTGTCCCTCAGAATGACCACCACCACTTACACCAGTGTCAAGAACCTGGGGAGCTTAGGTGAAGAAAGCAAGCAAATGTCACTTAAATAGAGCTTTTTGTCTTTTTTTGGGGGGGTGGGTACCAGGGATTGAACTCAGGGGCACTCGATCACTGAGCCACACTCTTAGCCCTAATTTGTATTTTATTTAGAGACAAGGTCTCACTGAGTTGCTTAGTGCCTCACTGTTGCTGACGGTGGCTTTGAACTAGCGATCCTCCTGCCTCAGCCTCCTGAGCTGCTGGGATTACAGGCATGTGCCACCAGGCCCGGTGAGCTTTTGTCAGTTTAAAGACAGTATTTAGATAAAGTTTTAAAGATATTTAGATAGTGTTAAAAGCTAGTACATTAGAATTAAATGATGTGATTTATGTATGACTGCATGTATGTTGTGATTCTACATCACATACAACCAGAGAAATGAAAAGTTGTGCTCCATCTGTGTACAGTGAATCAGAATGCATTCTGCTAACATGTATACCTAAGTAGAATAAATAAATAAATAAAATTAAAAAAACAATTAAATGATGTGAAAGCATTGCAAAAGAGAGTAAAGGTGTTGGGTGATTAAAAATAGATACAGATTAGAGACCTACAATTTTCATATGTAATGTTCTTGATAGAGTGGTATAGTGCTAAGAATTTATGGTTAAAGATGTCCTTATTTAGAATGATCTAATCTTTAGCCACTGTTTAATTATTGGCTCTGGTTTTGCATAGTTTAATTTTTTTCGACTAGGAAGAGTTAAATGATGCATGTCTCTAGAGTTATTTTATGATACTTTTAAAAAACATGCCTCAACATTAAAACATCCTTAAAGAATATTGCATTATATCATAAGAGTCTGACTATGGAAGGAATGCAGCCATATTACAGTGAGTAAATTTTTCATGACTGCAGCCCATGGATGTTAAATAAAAAATGACAGCTTCTTGGATTTGGTTGCAGTGTAAAATTGTTACTCAGAATACTAGATTCATAGATGGGGGCTGGAGAGACACAGGCAGGACAGTATAAGAGGAAGAACATGTTTTACCAATTTTGTAAAGGAGAGAAGGGAATCTGTTCTGTTCCCCTTTTTAAACCAAGTAAGTATTCTCATTTACACGAAGCAAAGATGGAGGGTTTGAGGATAGAGGTGAGAAGATCTCTGCTTTCTTCAGTCCATTCCTTCTCTTAAGTCACAGTGACATTTTCCTACCTGTGGCTTAAAGGTCACCTTGTCTGTAAATGGGCAAATGAACTAAATAGACACCAAAAAAAAAAGAAACACAAATGGCCAAAAAATACATGAGAAAATGTTCAACATATTTAGCAATTAGGGAAATGCAAATCAAAACCAAACTGAGGGGGCTGGGTCGTCGCTCAGTGGTAGAGCGCTTGCCTAGTATGTGTAAGGCACAGAGTTCGATTCTCAGCACCACATATAAATAAATAAAGGTCCATTGACAATTAAAAAATATTAAAAAAAAAACTACACTGAGATTTCGTCTTAGTCCTATTAGGATAGCAGCCATCAAGAAAGAAATAATAAATGCTAGAGAAAATGTGAGGAAAAAGGAACACTTTTATATTACAAGGTATTATCTGTATTTCAGTCCTATAGATGAGACTCTTGGTAGTGTTTTTAAAAAGGTTTTTTTTTATTGGTGCTTTATACTTTTACTGAGTAGTGAGCATCCTTGTTACGCATGTGTAAATGCACGCAATGTAACAGTGCGATTTAGTGAGTTCCACTACCCAGTACCTCCTTTTTCCCTCCCCTCCTCCAGATCCTCTCTACTCTACTGGTCTCTCTTCTTTTTTCATGAGATCCTTCCACATTATTTTTCCTTTTTTCTCTCTAGCTTCCACATACAAGAGAAATCATATGATCCTTGACTTTTGGAGTTTGGTTTATTTCCCTTAACATAATGCTATCAAGTTCCATCCATTTATCAGCAAATGACATAATTTCATTCTTATTTATGGCTTAATAAAACTCCATTGTGTATATATACCATGTGTTTTTATTTATTGATTGATTTTATTCACCCATTGGCAGACACCTAGACTGGTTCCATAGTTTGTTGTGAACTGTGCTGCTGTAATGGGTAGACCTGTATGGCTATAGTATGCTGACTTTAATTCTTCTTCTCCTTTTTTTTTATTAGAAAATTTTAATAAAACATGAATTTCAAGTATCTTTTTTTTTGGTGGTGGTGCTGGGGATTGAACGCAGGGCCTTGTGCATGCAAGGTAAGCACTCTACTAAATGAGCTATATCCCCAGCCATCAAGTATCTTTTTAAAGGAGAACAATATCTAACTCTTGGGTTTGAAAAACATGATGCAATCTTTTTTTTTAATAAAAAAAGTCACAAAATACAGTTAAATCAGCTAAATATTTTGGGTAATCTTGCATTTTAGTAAACTGCAAAAAAAAAAAAAATGTTTGTAGTTTTTTTTTTATATAGTAATTGCCTGGGGATTTCTTTTCAAACGTTTTCACCATGTACAAAATACCTTAAAAAAAACAAAAAGATACTTCTGTGCTAGACGTTAAACCTTGCAACATGCTCCAATTTAGTGATACTTATTTATATAAAAAGGGAAGTATATGGAATACATATAATAAGACAAAACGGCCTCTACTTACTAGATTTTGGAGAGAAGTGCAGCCTTTTAGTTAGCACTGAGGCAAAGCAGGGAGGCTGCTTCTCGCCAATTGCACTTAATGTTTACAGGGGTCTACTTCGTTCTGTTCACCTGTGAACTCTAAAGAGGAGCCGTATTTTCCCAGAATCTCACACAGATCTTGAATGTACCATGAGCCATTCACAGTTTTTTGATGAAAATGATATCCTTCTGTGACAGAGTAGCACTTGAGGAAGTCTGCTCCAGCAGGCAGCATCCACCTCAGTTATGTCCTTGATAGAGCTTGTCTGTCTGATGGTCCATGACTTTCAAAGGAGTGACTGGCACACCATGCTGGTTTCTCCAACATATCTGAATGATAAATGTCTTGGGTTTTCCATCCAGGCTGTCACTTGTCTCCTGTGAAGAAGCCAGTTAATGTTTGAATTTTAATCTTGGCATCATATGCATAAATGTGATTGCCTTCACTGTGGCTTAGGAAGACACATAAAAAGCAATTGGTGCCGGGCACGGTGTCTCATGCCTGTAATCCTAGCAATTTGGGAGGCTGAGACAAGAGGATCGCAAGTTCAAAGCCAGCCTCAGCAACGGCGAGGAACTAAGCAACTCAGTGAGACCCTGTCTCTAAATAAAATACAAAATAGGCCTGGGGATGTGGCTTAGTGGTCAAGTGCCCCTGAGTTCAATTCCCAGTACCCAAGGAAAAAAAAATTGGCATCTACATAGCTAAAGGTTGGCACTGTGAAGGGCCTCCCAAATGCATATAAAAATGAAAACAAGATGCTTGTTACCTACATATAAAATTCAATTTGCTACTAAAAGAAAGATACAGTCATGATCAGGGGTTTTGGTATTCTTTTTTATTTTTTTTGGTACTGGGGATTGAATCTAGGCATGCCCTTTTTAGTTTTTATTTTAAGACAGGAGCTCACCAAGTTGCTTAGGGCCTCCTTAAGTTGGCAAGACTGGCCTTAGACTTACAATCCTCCTGCTTCAGCTTCCCAAGTTCTTGGGATTACAGGCGTACACCAGTGCACCTGACTTGGTATTCTTTAATAAATGTAAAGTCTCTTCATGAATTTTGAGCAGAAGTTCTTCTGCTTTAAGAGCATTAAAGCATTTTGCTTCAAATCCTAGACCTGAAAACCTGCAAGTAAGGTTCTCTCTGTCCACTCAGTGCCCCGCCTCTCCTGTAGTGTCCAGTGCCAGAAGAACCTCTTATGATTGAAGATTAGAGTAATCTCTCTCCCCTGTGGCCCATTTTGTACTTTTCTGACAGATGAGACATCTCACTTTCATAGTAAGCTCTGTCTCCATCACATTGTTCCCCACCTCATCATCGCCACCATTCCAGATGAGACAGCTCTTCAGATCCTTGCCCTAGGCCAATGGGAGCCAAGCACTTTCTACTCCATATGCTGCTCTGCAGGGGTAGGCCCTGAGACCCCGAAACTCCAAGACTTTACAAGTAGCACCCAGCTCACTGCAAGATACCCCAGTGTCCTCTGACTTTAATTCTTTAGAATAAATGCCAAAGAGTGGTGTAGCTGGGTCATATGGTAGACTAGGTATTTCTAGTCTTTTGAGGAACCCTTATACTGATTTCCATTGTGGTTGTACTAATTCATAATCCCACCAACAGTGTAAAAGTGTTCCTTTTCCTCCATATCCTCTTCAGCATTTATTATTGTTTGTTATTCCCCTAGTACTGGGGATTGAACCCAGGGGTGCTCTATACCTGAGCTATACCCCCAGGCCTTTCTGGTTTTTCTTTTTAAGATAGGGTCTCACTAAGTTGTATAGACTGGCCTCTAACTTGACATCTCCTGTCTCAGCCTCCTGAGTCACTGGGATTGCAGATGTGTGTCACTGCACCTGGCTCTCTTACTTGTATCATTAATGGCTACCATTAAACTGGAGTGAGGTGAACTCTCAGTGTGGTTTTCATTTTCATTTCCTTAATTGCTAAAGATGTTGGACTTTTTTTTTTTTTTTGGTACTGGGGATTGAACTCAGGGGCACTCGACCACTGAGCCACATCCCCAGCCCTATTTTGTGTTTTATGTAGAGACAGGGTCTCACTGAGTTGCTTAGCACCTCGCCGTTGCTGAGGCTGGCTTTGAACTCGTGATTCTCCTGTCTCAGCCTCCCTAAGTGCTGGGATTACAGGCTTGAGCCACTGCGCCTGGCTAGATGTTGAACATTTTTTGCACATTTGTTGGCCATTTGTATTTCTTCTTTTGAAAAATACCTGTTTAGTTCACTTGCATGTTTATTGAGTGGGTTATTTGGTTTTTGGGTGGTAAGTTTATTGAGTTGTTCATATCTTTTGAATTTTAATCATCTGTCAGAAGAGTAGCTGGCAAAGAGTTTCTCCCATTTTTTTTTTATGAGAACCATGAAAGGAACTTTAATCAGCTACACTAGGAAGACAAGGAGACTCATGTCCTTAGCTCTGTCTTCATGGGGCTGACAATGACTTCAAGATTTTATACAGATATTTTCTCCCATTGTTAAGATTTTCTTCACAATCTTGTTTCTTTTCCTGTGAAGAAGCTTTTTAATTTGATGCCATCACATTTATTAATTCTTGGCATTTTTTCCTGAGTATCAGGAGCCCTGTTGAGGTAGTGGTCAATGCCTGTGCCTCTATGTTAAGTGTTGATCCTATGTTTTCTTCTAGGAGTTATGTGGTTTCTGGTCTGTTTCCTAGGTCTTGGATCCTTTTTGCAGAGTAAGAGATAAGGATCTAGTCTCATCCTTCTACATATGGATAACCAGTTTACCAGCAGCATTTATAAAAAAGGCCAACTTTTTTCCAACATATGTTTTTGGCACCTTTGTCAAGTATCAGATGATTGTATCTGTGTGGGTTTCTCTCTGTGTCTTCTGTTCTGTTCCATTGGTCTGTGTGTCTGTTTTTTTTTTTTTATAAGCTGCTTTTTTTTTAATGTTTTTTTTTTTTTTAGTTGTAGATGGACATGATATCTTTTTTTATTTATTTATTTTTATGTAGTGCTGAGGATCGAACCCAGTGACTCATGCATGCAGGGCAAGCGCTCTACCACTGAGCCACCGCTCCAGCCCTGTGTGTCTGTTTTAATGCTGCTACCATGCAGTTTTTATTACTATAACTATGTAGTATAATTTCAAGTCAGGTATTATGATGCCTCTAACATTGCTTTTTTTGGCTAAGGATTGCTTTGGCTATTTTGGGTCTTTTATTCTTCCAAATGAATTGAGGGCTATTTTTTCCCCCTAGTTGTATGAAAAATATCATTGGTATTTTGATGGAGATTGCATTGAGTCTGTGTATTGCTTTTGTTAATATGACCATCTTAACAATATTAATTGTTCCTGTCCATCAGTGTGGACAGTCTTTCCATCTTTTTGTATCCTCTTTATTTTTTTTCCTTTGGTGTTCTATAGTTTTCATTGTAGAGGTCTTTTACTTCCTTAGATTTATTCCTAGGTACTTTATTTGCTTTTTGAGACTGTTGTGAATGGAATTTGTAAAATTTCTTTTCCAGTGAATTCATTATTGATATAGAGGAAAGCTATTGATTTTTGTACATTGATTTTGTGTCCTACTACTTGCTGAAGTTGTGTATTAGCTCTTGCAGTGTTCTGGTGGAGCTTTTTGGATCTTCTGAGTATAGGATCATATCATCTGCAAACAGTGATAATTTGACTTCTTCCTTTCCTATTCGTTTCCCTTTTAATTCCTTCTCTTGCCTAATTGTTCTGGGTAGAATTTCTTTCTTTCTTTCTTTCTTTCTTTCTTTCTTTCTTTCTTTCTTTCTTTCTTTCTTTCTTTCTCTCTCTCTCTCTCTCTTTCTTTCTTTTCTTTCTCTTTCTTCTTTCTTTTAAAGAATTTAACCTTTATTTATTTGTTGTCTAAAAATATTTCTTTATTTTAACCTTTATTTATTTTTTTAAAAATTTTTTTTAGCTATGGATGGACATAATGTCTTTATTTTATTGCTTCGTATGTGGTGCTGAGGATCAAACCCAGGGCCTCACGCATGCAGGCAAGCGCTCTACCGCTGAGCTACAATCCCAGCCCTAACCTTTATTTTTTAAATTTCTTTTTATGTGGTGCTGAGACTCAAACCCAGTGCTCACACATGCTAGGGAAGTGCTCTACCATGATGTCAGCCCTATTTATTTGTTTTTATGTGGTGCTGAGGATCAAACCAAGGGCCTCACTGGTGCTAGGCAAGCACTCTACCACTGAGCTACAACCCCAGCCCCTCTGGCTAGAATTTCTAGTCTTGTATTGAATATGAGTGGTGGGAGTGGACATCCTTGCCTTATTCCTAATTTTAGAGGACGTACTTGCAGGTTTTCTCCATTCACTCTAATATTGGCTTTGGGTTTGTCATATACAGTCCTTGTGATTTGATGTAAGATCCTTTTATCTCTAGTTTCTTCAGTGTTTTCATCATGAATGTGTACTGAATTTTGCCAAAGGCTTTCTCTGCATCTATTGAGATGACTATGTGATTTTTGTCCTTAGTTCTATTTATGTGTGAATTACATTCATTGATTTGTGCATGTTGAACCATCCTTTCATCCCTGGAATGAAATCAATTTGATCATGATGTACATCTACTTAGTGTATTGTTGAATATGATTTACTGATATTTTGCTAAAGATTTTTGTATCTATGTTAATCAGGGGTATTGGTCTATATTTTTTCCCCTTTGTGTCCTTATCTGATTTTGGTATCAGCGTGATAATGGCTTCATAGAATGAATTTGGAAGTGTTCCTTCGTTTCCTGTTTCATGGAATAATTGAGGAACATTGTTATTAGTTCTCAGTTCTTAGGTAGAATTCAGCTGAGAATCCATCTGGTCCTGGGCTTTTCTTTGTTGGAAGGCTATTTCTTATTGCTTCAATTTCATTGCTTGTTTCTGATTTGTTTAGGTTTCCTGTATCCTCTTGGTTCAATTTTGCCAGGTCATATATGTCTAGAAACATATCCTTTTTCTTCTAGGTTTTCCAGTTTATTAGAGTGCAAGTTTTCAAAATACTTCCTATTGATCTTCTGAATTTCTGTGGTGTCTGTGGTGATATCTATTGGGTCCTCTCTCTTTTTCTTTTGCCTAGTTTGTCTAAGTTATCTTTCTGGTTTGTCATTTCAAAAAACCAACTCTTTGTTTTATTGATCATTTGTATTTTTAAATTCTGTATTTCATTGATTTTTGACTTTAATCTTACTTTCTTGTAGTTTTGTGCAGTTTATTAATGGTAGAACCACTTTGTGGAAAAAGTGTAGAAACTTGTGCTATTTCACCTTACTTTGAAATTCAGCTGGAGTATAAGAAGATCATTGGTGATTAACTGAATCTTTCTCTGCATTTGAGACAGGAGAATCACTTGAACCTATCTTTGAGTTTGAGATCAGTTTGGGCAACATAGCAAAAGCCCCTCTCAAAACAAATCAAACAAAAAGAAAAACAAAACGAGAAAAATCACTTTATCAATTATAATTTAACTATAGTAAGATGTACCCATTTTAAGCATATAGATCAATGAGCCTAGAAAATATATTAGTCTGTGTAATCAGATTTATATATTTTCTATGATGGCTGTATAGTATCGTTAGGATATAGGACCTTTCCATATTCCCAGAGAGTTCCCTGTACCCCTTCCTGATCGCACTGTCCTTGTGCCCACCCAGAAAGCAACCAGTGACTAGCTTTCTATTGCTATAGGTAAGATTTTCTCCTCCAGTCTCATATATATGGAGTTGTACAGCATGGACTTTGTGTTTGGCCTCTTTGCTAGCCAGATGCATGCTGATCAGCATGTTTTTCAAATTCATCCATGTTGCTCTTATCTTAATAATTTGTTCCTTTTTATTGCTATGTGCTATTCTATTTATGTATTCAAGATATGCTACAATTTATTTTCTTGATTGATCTTTGGTTGGGATTTTTTTTGGTATTGTGAATAAAACTTCTATGAAACTTGAAACGCATTTAAATAAAATAACTAATAAAAAAAACTTCTATGAATATTACAGCTATAGATTATATACATAGGTTTTCAATTGAAATTCTCTTGGGTAAATACTTGGATGTAGAATTACTTGGCCACATGGTGGTAAGTGTATGTATAACTCTAAAGAAACTACTGAACTATTTTGCTAAAGTGTCTGTAATATTTTATATTCCCACTAGCAATATGTAGTTCCAGTTGTTTGACATCCTTTTCAACACATGTTGTTGTTAGTCTTTTTAATTTTTGCCTTTTGAATGTGTGCATAATGATATTTCATTGTGGTTTTATTTTACTTTATTTTATTTTTGGTACTGGCAATTGAAATCAGGGGCACTCGACCATTGAGCCACATTCCCAGCCCTAGTTTTTGAATTTTATTTAGAGATAGGGTCTCATTGAGTTGCTTAGCGCCTTGCTGTTGCTGAGGCTGGCTTTGAACTCGCGATCCTCCTGCCTCAGCCTCCTGAGCCTCTAGGATTGCAGGCGAGTGCCACCATGCCCAGCTTATTGTGGTTTTAATTTACATTTTCCTAGTTACTAATGAGGTTGGGCATCTTTTCATATGCTCACTGACTCAGCACATTTTCTCTTTGTTTTCTTTTCTTTTCCCCCTTCCTTCCTTCCTTTTTTCCTTCTGGGGATTGCACCTAGGAGTGCTCTACCAGTGAACTACAATGCCAGTTCTTTTTTTGAGACAAAGTATCACAAAGTTGCCAAGGCTGGTCTTGGACTTGCTGTCTTTCTGACTCAGCCTCCCAAGCCACTGGGATTTCAGGTGTGTGCTACCATGCCCAGCTGGTGCATTTTCTTTTTCTTTTTTAATTTAATTATTTTATTTAAATGCGTTTCAAGTCATAGTACATAAAGAGAGCTCAGTTTTTCCGTTTCTCTGGTTGCAAACCAGATAAAGTCACACCATTTGTGTCTTCATACATGCACCAGGGGTAGTAATGACCCTCTCAATCAACCATCATTACTCTACCCATTCCCCTTTCCTTCCTCTCCCCTCCCCCCTGCTGCATCCAGAGTTCCTACATTTCTCCTATGTTTCCTGTTCCCATCCTCCTTATGTATCCTCATCCACTAATCAGAGAGAACATTTGGCATTTGGTTTTTTGGGATTGGCTTACTTCACTTAGCATGATGTTCTCCAATTCCATCCATTTGCCTGCAAATGCCATAATTTTATTTTCTTTTATTGCTGAATAATATTCCATTGTATATATGTACCACAGTTTCTTTATCCATTCATCTATTGAAGGGCATCTGGGTTGCTTCCATAGTTTTGCAATTGTGAATTGTGCTGCTATAAACA
>CM053407.1:108622476-108643367 GCA_028644305.1 Xerus rutilus
AATTTTCATTGTAGAGGTCTTTCACCACTCTTGTTAGATTGATTCCCAGGTATTTTATTTTTTTGGAGGCTATTGCGAATGAAGTGGTTTTTCTGAATTCTTTTTCAGAGGACTCATTGCTGATGTATAGAAATGCATTTGATTTATGTATACTGATTTTACATCCTGCAACTTTGCTGAATTCATTTATCAGTTCTAGAAGTTTTCTGGTGGAACTTTTTGGATCCTCTAAGTATAGGATCATGTCGTCTGCAAATAATGATAGTTTGAGTTCTTCTTTTCCTATTTGTATCCCTTTAATTTCCTTCGTCTGTCTGATCACTCTGGCTAGAGTTGGTGCATTTTCTTTTGCATACTCTTCAGTTTCTTTTTTTTTTTTTTTTTTTAATTTTTTTTTTTTTTTTTTTCTAGTTGTAGATGGACACAATGTCTTTATTTCATTGCTTTGTATGTGGTGCTGAGGATCAAACCCAGGGCCTCACGCATGCAAGGCAAGCGCTCTACCGCTGAGCTATAATCCCAGCCCTCTTCAGTTTCTTTTTAAAAATGTGCTTTTAATAGGTTGTTTTTATTCTTATTATTGGTTTGTCAGAATTCTCAATAATTTCTGGATATCTATTATGGAACTTAACTTGTGGTCTGAAGTTTACTTTTTCTTAACAGTGCTTATAGAGAATTTAAAAAATATTTTTTGTAGAGAAATTTTGTGAGGTCCAACTTATTTATATTTTCTATTTTAATAAATTGCTTATTTTTAAATTACGGTGAAATATACGTAACATAAAATTTGCCATTTGCCACCTTAACCATTTTAAAGTGTACAGTTTAGTGATGTTAAATACATTCACGTTGTTATTCAGACATTACCACTGTCCATATCCAGAACTTTCTTCATTTTGTACAAATGAATCTTTGTACTAATTAAACAGCAATTCCTCTTTCCAGGAGTGCATTCTGCTGTTATTATGGATTGTAGTATTCTACAAATGTCAATTTGATCCACTTGGTCGATAGTGCTTGTCTTTTATATCTTACTGATTTTTTGGGTGTTTGTTCTATCATTTACTATGAGAGAAAGTTTGAAATAGCTAACTAAAATTGTAGACTTATACATAATTCCTTCTGTTCTGTCAGTTTTCCTCTGCAGCTCTTTTGTTAGGTGGGTATACTTAGGATTTTCTATCTTATTTGTGAATTGTCTCTTTTATTATAGAAATGATTTTTCTCTTTTTCCTAGATTATATTACCTGTTAAGTTTGTTTTGTCTGATATTAGTATATAATTAGTAATTTATACTTTTAATAATTGATTTATAATTAATACATTAGTATAGTATATCCAGATTTATTATGATTAGCTTTTCCATGTTGTACCTATATTTTCCTATATTGTTTACTTTTAACTTGCTTACATCATTATGTTTAAAATGACTTTTAAAAAAATAGATAGCGTGTTACTGTGTTTTTTTACTTGCTCTGACAGTCTCTGCCTTTTTATTGGACTGAATGTTGGACCATTCTCATTTAATGTAATTGTTAATTTTGTAATTTTAGTAATTTGATGATGTTTCTTGATGTGAATTTACTTGTGTTTATTCTGGTTTGGTTTCATTGAGCTTTCTGGATAGATAGATTTTATAGGTTTATCAAATTTGGAAAAATGTTAGCCACTACTTGTTGATGTTTTTTCTTGTCCTGTGCCTCGAATTACATGTATGTGCACTGCTTGATATTGTCCTATAGGCCAGTGAAGCTCTTTTTATTTTTATTCAGTTTTTTCTCTCCATGCTTCAATTTCTATAGATTCCATGCTGTATCTTTAGATCCAGTATCTTTCCTTCTGTGGTGTTGCTATAGTTTGAATCTGGAATGTCTTCAAAGGCCCATGTGCTTGCTCTCCAGCTTGGTGCCATTGGGAGGTGGTGGAATCTTTAGGAGGTGGGGTCTAGTGGGTGGTCTTTAGGTCACAGGGTGGGAGGGCGTGTGTGCTCTTGGAGGGGATGGTAGGATTCTGACCCACCCCTTGCTCTCTTGGTCTCTGGCCTGAGGTGAGTGGTTCTGTGCTGCCAGGTGTCCCTGCCATGATGTGCGGCCATAGACCCAAAGCAAGAGTCCACCCAGTCATGGTCTGAGACTCTAAAACCATGAACCACTATATCCCTTTTATCTTTTTAAGCTCATTGCCTCAGGTATTTGTTGTACTAATGGAAAGCTGGCTAACACAAGTGTCTGGTTTGTATGTAATCCATCTATTGTGTTTTTAAATCTCAGATATGGTATTTTTCATTTCTAGAGTTCCTTTAGGCTTTTTTTTTTGGTCTAACATTTTTGTTTTTTAAACACTTGAATATAATTATAATAACTCTTAATTGCCTTGTCTGCTGATTTTATAATTTCTGTCCTTTTGACTATCTTATTATTGATGAATTTTTTTCTGATTGCTTCACATTATCTTCTTTCTGGCATTTCAAAAAATTGGAGTATGGGCCTTGTTAGTATTTTCCTGTTGTGCATTTGGGTTTGGTTGTCTTCCTTTTGAAAGTGTTTGGCTATGTTCTGGCAGGCAGTTATTTGCAGATTTGTGGGGCTTATTTAGTGTGTAGCTTTCACTCTGGGGGGCTGTGCCCTGCTGCTTTCAACTGCCTAGGTGTTCTTAGCTTTGACCTCTGACTTCTGACCTCAAACCAGCAAGGCCTCTGTGTTTTCTTTTGAATTTCTACCTGTCCCAGAATATTTCTAAGAGTCAGAAGGTCCTAAAAGGCAGAAAAGTCAAGGCAGTTATAGGGCTTGCTTATTTTGTATCCTTGTCTCATTCATCATGGTTTTGTGCTGCTTATTGTCCAGTTTTTAAAGACAGGCGTTTCAAGTTTCATTTAGTTTTCTAGTTGTTACAGCTGAGCATAAATATGATCTGTATTATTCCATCATGCTGGAAAGCAAATGCTACTGCTGGTTTTAATGTAGTTCACAACACTTTTGATGATGTGGTAAATATCATATAAGTATATTGAATATAATTTTTATAAAGATTCATTGTAAACAAAAGTCTGTGAAGAAAGTCTGGTATTGTTTCCTTCTAACTAGTTTCTCTTGTTTATGGTAATGAGACCAAGAGTGGAGAGACTAATCATGGCATACAGAGTTACAACTGGATCTGGACATATTAGGTCTTCCTTGGGCACTGACTTGTGTCTTTAGACATACTCAGATTATTCACAGATCCCGTTTTTCCTCTGTGAAACAAAGGGAACATATTAGACTGACCTAAGATCTGAACTCATATTAAGTTTTACAATTCTGTAATTCTATATTTTATCTATAAATGTTACTGAAGGTTGAATACCAAAGCTCTTGAAATTAGTTGAGCATTGTTTAAAAATGAAGAATCTGGGGTCTGGATCTGGCATAGTTTGTTCCTAATTTGATCTAGTTAAATAATAAATCAAGAGTGAAAACATTATTAAATGGATTTTATAATACAAAGGGGAATGTTCATAAATATTGCACATTCTAGCAGCATTTTATGCAAATAGATGGTAAAACCCTATTCTGATATCTCTGGGTTTGTATAGGATCTCATTTTTTTTTTTTTTTTATTAAATATTTATTTTTTAGTTGTAGGCAAACAGAATATCTTTATTTTTTTTATTTTTATGTGGTGCTGAGGATCGAACCCAGTGCCTCCCGCGTGCTAGGCGAGCACGCTACCACTGCGCCATAACCCCAGCCCCTGTATAGGATCTCATTTAGAAACAACTTCCTGCAGGGAGAAGCACAACTAAATATATAGATATTAAATTCTTAATCTCTATTACAAATTCTCACCCAAATCCTTTAAAATATTAACTATTTTTGATTATGTAAAACATGCACATACTTTCAAATATGAAAAGTACTAAAGGGAATTCAGTGAAATATCAGTTTGTCTCCTTACCACCTCACTCTGACCTTCAGCAATCTAGTTTCCTTCTTTATAGAACTCCTTCCCAGAGGCCACTTTTATTATCAGTTTTTTGTTTGTACTAACACAGTCTGTGCATACAAAGGTATACCTATAAATATTAAAATTATATGTACAATTATATGTATGCAAACACACACATATGAAGTAGCATATAATGTGCATTGTTCTGTCCCATGTCTTTTAAATATTTTTTTCATGTCTTTATTTTTTCCCTGTTTATAGAGAGCTAGTGCTCATCTACTACCTTCTTGATATTAAACAAATTTAGGTATCTAAATTTAGACATGTTCCATTAACACATTGTTTCCAAGCTTTTGCTGTTACATTCTTATATAAGAAATATATTTTCTTATATTTTTATACTTACTTAGATTATTATTTGTTATTTAGAATGCATAAACTTTTAATTTGCACACATTTTGTTCTATTAATCTTTTATTTTATAATTCTGAGTCTTTCAACCATTCTTTGAGAGGAAATACTTGATCAATTTAGAATTTCCTTTAGTCTGAGAGCACTCATCTTGATTTTTTTCCGTCTTGATTTTTATCCATCCATCTTTTCACTACTGATACACAATTTCACTATCATATTCTAAATTTTCTGATGTTATTTGGATTATATTGGACTTTCTTTTGTTTTTCATTGATGTGTATATATCTCCTGGTAACCATGCTTATAATTATCATATCTGTTATCATTAACTATAATAACTTAAACAGTATAATTATATTAATATAGCTATATAACTGTACTTTGTTATCTGAGTTGAGCTAGTACTCCTCATTACTACTTTTTTCTTTTTCTTTTTTGTGTTTACTGAAAATGGAATTCGTGGTCTTGTGTATGCTCAAGTGTTCTACTGCTGGGCTACATCCCTATCCTTTTAAAATTTTATTTTGAGATGAGGCCTTGCTAAATTTCCCAGGCTGGTCTTGAACTTGTAATCTTCCTGCTTTAGCTTCCCAAGTTCCTGGGATTATAATTATGCCCCACCATGTCTGATATTACTTTTTCCCCTAATATCTTCCCAATTTGACTCACATGTTTTTTGTTGTTAGTTTTAGAATCAAGTGACTTCATTTAAAAATTCTGTTGGCATTTTTTTTGGGTTGCATTATGTTTATTACAAGAATTACAGATAAAAAGTTAACACTTTAATGTCATTGGTTCTTTCCATTCAAAATAGGATAAACCATTCCATTTATTCAGTGCTTCTCAGTTTTAAAAGATTTTATCAAGTAGCTGTTGCCCTTTTTTTGAGAACTTTATTCTTAGATCATCTATTATGTTTTGCTGCTCCTATATTTGAGATAACTTTATATCTTTTGAATTGTTGCTTATATATGTGAAGGCCATTGATTTTTTTATTGATTTAAAACTAGTTTTCTTGCTGGGCGCAGTGACTCATGACTGTAATCCCAGTGGCTTGGGAGGCTGAGGCAGGAGGATTGCGAGTTCAAAGTCAGCCTCAGCAAAAGTAAGGCAACTCAGTGAGACCCTGTCTCTAAATAAAACAAAAAATAGGGCTGGGGATATGGCTCAGTGGTTGAGTGCCCCTGAGTTCAATCCCCCTCCCACAAAAAAATAGTTTTCTTGCTGGATGTGGTGGTGCATGCTTGTAATCCCTGCAATTTAGGAGGCTGAGGCAGGAGGATCGCAAGTTCCAAGTCAACCTCTTGCAATTTAGCAAAGCCCTAAGAAATTTAGCACAAGACCTTGTCTTTAAAAACAAAAACAAAAACCAAAAAACCCCCCAAAACACCATCAACTGGAAGAAAAAGTTTTCTAGTTAATTTCTTTGTATTTCCTAGGAATTTAATCTTATTATTTGCAAGTATAATTTTACTTTCATCTTCCTAGTTTTTATGCATTTATTCTTTTATCTGCTTGCATTAACTGTTACTTTTAGAACAATGGTAAGTAATTATGGTAATAATGGATATGTTTTTGGCTTTTTTTCTGACTTCAATGGAAATACTTCTAGAGTTTTCTCATTGGACACAATATTCTGGTATTAGATTGACATTTTCTGTATTTTAGTATGTTAAAGAAGTGGTCCTGTTTGTGTTTGTTTTTTGTTTTTTTGTGGTACAAGAAATTGGATCCAGGGGTTCTCTACCACTGAACTACATACTAAGCCCCTTTTAAAATTTTTATTTTGAGACAAGGTATCACTAAGTTGCCCAGTCTGGTCTCAAACTTGCTATCCTCATGGCTGGGTCTCCCAAATTGCTGGGATTATAGGCATGTACCACTACACCCAGCTAGCTATGTCATTTTCCTTTATTAAGACTTTTTTTTAAAATTAAAGCCTTCAGCCTTTTGTGTGGATTTCATGCTATTGGAATTTTTATGTGTGTCTTCTTGCTTAGTTATGATTTTCAGTTTCATAAGTCTGTGGACACTTTAGACATGTGTTCAAATTATTCTCCTTAAAGTAGTCTGTTTGAAAATGAAACAAAAAATAATAAAAGTACGAATGGTATTACAGAAACTGAAAAGCAAATAAAATACTATCCCACTGGAAATAAGTTGACAGGTTTGCAAAATCACCAGTACGGTACGAGTCAAAATGTTTCTGCATCATGTTAAAATATTCCAGAATAAAGATATGTAGACTTTAAATATTCCTACACTGGCTTTTTTACTCCCTTAGTACAGGAAATTAAAATTAGAGCCTCACACATGTTAGGCAAATATTCAACCACTGAGCTACTTTCCAAGCCCTTGTTAGAATTTTTCATTATGAGTCAGGATCTTGTTAAGATGTCCAGGCTGCCCTTGAACTTGGGATCCTCCTGCCTCAGCCTCCTGAGTAGTAGGGATTACAGGTGTTCTCCTCTACGCCTGGTGCTACGTTGGTGTTTAAAACCACTTTTAAAAGCTAATCTAGGGATTACCATATGCATCCTTGATGATCTACTGAGAAGTAATTATAGAACCACTTCAAGTGAAAGATAGGAACCTTGCAGCAGTATAGTTCCATTTACTACCCCCTCATCCTTTGTGATAATTGTACCATATATATTGTGCCTTACATTATAATCTCCATAATATAACATTTCAATTTTTGCTTTAATCACCCATATCTTCTACAAAATTAAGAGAGGAAATGTGTTTTTTATATTTATTCACACATTTATAATTTCTTCATTCTCTAGCACAGATCTGAATTTTCATCTGGTATCAATCAATCCCTTCACTTTGATAATCCTGTTTTATTTTCCTGGAAATATATTTATTTTGTCTTAATTTTTGACTAATTATTTCACTTGTATAGATTTCTGGATGGACAGCTTTTTCTTTCAACATTTAAATATATTTCATTGTCTTCTGGCCCCATTATTTGTGATATGAATTTTTTTTTTTTGGTACTGGAGATTGAACTCAGGGGCACTTGACCACTGAGCCACATCCCCAGCTCTATTTTGTGTTTTTTTATGTAGAGACAGGGTCTCACTGAGTTGCTTAGCGCCTTGCCATTGGCTTTGAACTTGCAATTCTCCTGTCTCAGCCTCCCTAAATACTGGGATTACAGGCTTGCACCATTGCACCTGGCTTGTGATATGAATTTAATCTTCCATATTTGAAGTATTAGAATCCAATTCTTTCTCAATGTCCTAAATTTCAGATGAGAAACTTGATGAGACTGAATTCAACTTGTTCTATTTTAGCATCCCGTACTATTAAATTTTTCTTTCCAGTTTTCAGCAAGAAAACTGCATTTCTGTATCTACAAGAAATAAAAGATCTCTTCAGGGCTATGAAAGAAGCCTTCTGGATGTTGCTTCATGATTTTAGCTGAGAGTGGACTTGAAGTTGTCACTTTTCTGTCTGTAAGCACTAAATGCACTCAAAAGAAAGAGTTCATGCCAAACCACAGTCCTTATACTCATCGTTATTGTCATAATTGTGATGTGCATCAGCCACTTGAGCCCCAAAGGCACATGCTTCAGTTTGTACTTTATCACAGACAGCCACAGGTGATATTTTGATTAACTGTGATAACACTGCTTGCTGTTTGTTAGCATCCCCTTTCTCATTGACAAGGAGCTTATACTTCCCTGACACCCAAGGAACCCAACCAGACCAATCCCAGAATTCCATCTTTAAGGGTCTGTTTTCTGGGAACTTTTCTGAAACAATTCTTCATCAGTCTGGGTCCATTCAGGAGGCAGTTGCTTGAACAGGAGAAATTCAGTATAAAGAATTACTAAGTCATGTGACTATATCTATAAAATTTAAAAGAATTCTGTAAGGTATCCTAGAAATTAAAGTACCAAAGAAAGGACAACTTGGAAAGGTGCCCTTTTCTCAAGATTGGAGACCTTGTTGGGATAGATGTACTTGTGGCTAATTGGATGGCAGAGAAATTTCTGGTTTGCCCAGATCAGTATTGGCCTGAAGTTGCTTACTAAGCATGAAGCAGCTCTGAGGCACAAGCATGTTTATATGATGGCCAGTCAGATGGGAGTGGAAAGAAGGCTGAGGCACCAAATGCATGCAGGAGGCCTAGAGAATACCCTGCCCATGTTTGGTGTGTCTGTGGCATTGGGATTGCAGGAGACAAGCCTCTGTGAGGAGTGAGCAGAATAAGTTTGAGCACCACAGTGGGCTGGAGATCTGGAACATTCTGTGTTGAATGGGTCACAGAAAGATGATCACTAGGTTGAGCTGGAGTTGTGAATTTGCTGAGGTACTGTACATTCTCAGCATTTGGCTGGGACAGAGTGCAGCAGCCAGAAAAATACAGGAGAGCTGCTTCCTGCAGTAGTCCTCCAGTGCCCTCTACTGAGAAAGCACCATACATACCATGTTCATTGTAAAGAAAAGTGCCATCTGTTATTCAGAGCAGATATTGAAGGGTGAATTTGGAGCTGAAAAGCATTAAATATCCATCCTCTAACTCTCCAGGTCTCAAAGACTGAATTTCTGTTTTGAGTTCTAGCTGTCCTGCACTGTGTGGACTGGGAATATCTCAGAAAAATAGTCCTCAGCATGTACTTTCTGACAATGTATTTCCTTCCTTTTAAGGGTTGGTTCCTTTCCATTTTCTGACTGATTTTGATTCTTTGCCTAATGTTTATCTTTGGGAGGATCTATATCAGATCCTCTGTCACGATTAGAAGTAGAACCTGCATTTTTATTATGGAAAGAGAAATTTAGAGCTTGAAAGGTATTGTTTGATTAATTATATATAACATATATTCAACATCTGACATAGATAAAATACGATATTGTATCTCATTCTAACCTTAATACTAGGTAGTTATTATTCTTTGTAATTTTGTAGATGAAGATATCAAAACTCAGGTGCTTATTTTATTGTGATCATAAGGCAGAGCCAGTATTTGAATGCAGATGCTTTCCACTTCATAGCCCTGTCCCATGCTTACAGATTTGAGAATAAGAATAACTTTGTTCACAGTGTTAGCATAAGAAGTAAAAAAAGACATGAAATTTATGTTTTGGCTTGTTCATTAGAATTCTAGTCCCTTAATGCAGAAATGTCCATCTCATTTTTGTGATGAATTCATGTGATACATAAAATATAGTAACTTCAATAGGTGTTTGCTCAGTTGGATTTATGTGAATCTAAAAAAAACCATATAAACATTTATAAGTATTGTATTATGGAATTATTAAATAAAAGTACTTTACAGTTTTTCATACATCAGTTATTCTTAAATTAGCATTTTGTTAGTTTCAGATTTATTTTCATATTCTTATGAGGCTTTGGTTAATATTTAGGATATAAGAATGAATTTCTTATTTTATTTGTCGCACCTGCACAGACTCCGTTTTGTAGTTTTTATGTCATCTTTATTGGAAACCTCATGGAATATAGATAATGAAGCTATTTCCATACAAGCTTATTTATATTATAAAAGAAAAATGTGATGCTGTTGTCTTAAGTTTAAACATTTTCCCCTTTCCCTAGAATGATTCTAATTTTAATCATCTAGTTTTAAGATATGAATGTGCCAGGCGTGGTGGCGCATGCCTGTAATCCTAGCTGCTTGGGAGGTGGAGATTGGGAGGATTGCAAGTTCAAAGCCAGCCTCAGCAATGGTGAGGTGCTAAGCAACTCAGTGAGACCCTGTCTCTAAATAAAATACAAAGTAGGGCTGGGGATGTGGCTCAGTGGTTGTGTGCCTTGAGTTCAATCCCTGGTTCCCTTCTCCCCCCCAAAAAAGATATGCATGTGTTTCTGCCTGAAAGCTTTGTAATGGAGAATAAAAAAACCCCTTGAGATTAAAAGAATTTTTAATAATAGCACACTTTAGTTGTAGATCATTTTAAGATACATTAAATGTAAAGAAAAATTATAAGTAATTTAACCCCCCAGCAATAAGCCCATTAAACCTTTTGTCATCTAATATGTCCCATATACTTTTAGGGTGATAAATATTTTTTAAAACTATGATTTGAGGGGATGGGGTTGTGGCTCAATGGTAGAGCGCTTGCCTAGCGTGTGTGGGTTTGATCTTCAACACCACATACAAATAAATAAATAAAGATATAAAAAATATGATTTGAAATAATAAAATACTATTTTGTTACATGGAAAAGTCATTTATTTAACAACTTTTTTCATTTGGGGACATGAGTATTGCTTCCAATTTTCAACATTAAAATAGTGCTTGCATGAATCTTTCCCTATGATTATAGTATAAATTTCTAGAATTAGAATCACACAAAGGGTTATGATTTTTATGGCCAATGAATGTAATTTCAAATTGCCCACACATATATATATATATTGTATACATGTATCATACCTACATATACGTATACATACATATGTTTATCACGTACATGTACAAAATTTCAGGCAGAAACACATATCTTTTTAAATTGGATGATTAAAATTAGGATCACTCTAGGGAAAGGAAAAAATATTTAAACTTAAGGCAACAGAATTGCACTAGCAACACATGAGAATGCTCATTTTACCATGTATTTTCCAGTGCTGGGAATTGTAATTTAAAATATTTTATATTTTGTGATGCAAAGAATGGTTTGTCGGTCAATTTGTATTTCTTTGATTGATAGCAATGGTGACACTTAGTGTATACCTATTAGATACTGTTAATTTTTTGAGGGTAAAGGACCTACTCATGTTCATTCATCATCTCTTGAAAAATGACTTTAAAAATTTCCAATAGACTTTATTAGATATATTTTAAAAATTTTTTATTTATTTTTTTAAAATATTTTTTTAGTTGTAGATGGAGTCAATGCATTTATTTATTTTTATGTGGTGCTAGGATTGAGCCCAGTGCCTCACATGTGCCAGGCAAGTGCTCTACCACTGAGCTACAACTCCAGCCCATAGACATTTTTAATAGGGATGAACCTTGATAAAATTGTGAATTATTCAGAATTTGCCTTTTCACATTTCCCTCTCCAGATTTCCCTACCAGCTACTACTTTGCCTTCATGTAAGTTTGAAGGAGGCAGAGGAAAAGGGGGAGAAAGGAGAAAAAAGAAGAGAAATATGAGAAAATTAATATCAAGCTCTTAGTACTATGCTTGGCATTCATTAAGTAATTTATAAGAAGTATTATCATGGCTATTATTATTGTTACCATTAAACTTATGTTTTTTCTACTGGGTCTTTAGATTCCTACTTTTAAAGATTTTAGCTATTTGGTGAGGGGTATATGTAGTTCAGTGGTGGAGCGCTTGGCTAGCATGTGCAAGAGACTGGGTTTGATCTCCAGCCATGGGGGTGTGGAGGTTTCAGCTATTTGGGTTCTGGAGTTAGGCAGATCTGGCTTCAGTTCACTACTTTATTACTTGACTGTGTAACTTCAAACAAATTACCTCATCTCTCTGAGCCTGGGTCTCTCTCTCTCTAAAATGGAAATATTAACATTTATTTCATAGATTTTGTGCAAGGGTTAAATGTGAAAATGAATATAGTGTTCAGTTCAGTGCTAGCACATAGTAAGTAAATGATCAGTTAATGCTGCATTTTAAGGGCTATTGTTGATTTAATGAGTTACATTTCACCAATTATGTTTTCTTAGTGAAAGGATCTTCCTGAAAACCATGCTTCCATCAGAGCTGCAACTTCAGTGGTAGAGGAAAGCTGAGTGGGGAGCAGCTTTTGGGCTTCTTGCTTGATATTCATCCACCAGTTGACTGTTATTTCCATGTGTGATGGGAAGGAGGACACCTACAAGAAGTTACTGCATTTTTGGAAATACAGAGAAAAATTTCATATGCCAGGCCAGGCTTTCATAAGCTTGAAGCTCTGTCCTTCATAACTGCCACTCCTCTGGTCTATTTTAAATGGTGAAAACATGATAAAATGATAGCATAGATTAATAGGAGGGGACAAAACATTATTAAGTAATGGTCTCATTAGCCTTTTCTTTTCCTAAAGCAAATCCACTAGGATGGTGACTTGCTGATGAGGCTGGAAAGGCTGATTTATCTCCATCTAGTTTCTGATGTAACAGGTTGTAATTAGCCTCCATAGTTCTCTGCCACATAGTATTACAGGCTTACAAGTCTTTACTGAAGTGATTTCCAAAAGTCACAGGGAGACTGCCATAGAAATAATATTTGGCTAGTTAACACTAATTCTCTTGCCACTCAACAGATATAGGTTTTAGTAAATTCTAAAGATCTGAAACCAATAAAGAAAGGGAAGATAAGATCATTAGCTAATTTCTTATTAAATGACTATTAATATGGTCTTTGTTAGAATTTGTTTTTTGTGGCTTTCAGCTTAGGGAAACTTGTTCAATTCTTTGTAACTGTTTGCTGGAAAAATTTATGCTTTTATTAGGTCTTGTTCCTTAAAATTCCAATTTTCTATACATATATAGTTTTTATACCTTTATTTTATTTATTTGTTTTATGTGGTGCTGAGAATCGAATCTAGTGCCTCACACATGCTAGGCAAGCACTCTACCACTGAGCCACACAACGCCAGCCCCAATTTGCTATATTTATCAGTCAGCCTTTTAATTATTTGTTAAATCCACTTTTTTTTTTTTTTGCTGAGGAGATCATAGAAAAATAAAAACCATGACTTCTGCTTCTGTTAGGGGGAACAGACTAGGGAAGAAGAATGAGGAAATACCAAGTTCTGTTTGGGACATTTGCCTTTTGATATACCATGATGGACTCAAGGCAGTGTAACAGAAAGGCATTTGGATATTTGAATCTGGAACTCTGGGAAGTCAGGACTAGAGATAAAAGTTAGGAATTTTTAGCATTTAAATGATCTTTAAAGCCGAGGAATAGGATGAGGGTGTTGTGTAGCTAAGGTAAGAGAACAGGTCCTGGTACTGAACCCTAGGGGACTGCAGGTTTTGGACAAGAGGCAGAAGAGCCATAGAGGAGACTGAGAAGTACAATTCAGACAGACCAGGAGCGTGTAATGTCAGCGAAGCTGAGAAAGGCTTGTTTCAACAAAGGGTCACAGGCTTTGTGTCAAAGGCCAGTGGGAGGTTGTGTAAGATGGTCTCAGAGAAATGACCTTGTATTTGATACTGTGGGGGTGATACTGTGGCGGTGAGTGATTCCAGGGCAGTGGTGCTGGCAGATATCACCCTTCTGTGAGTGGCACAGTGATGGAGTGAGTTTGAGAAAGTAAGGAGTTAAACAAGGGGGGACAGCATTTTTGGAGAAATACCTGGGAATGAAAGCAGAGAAAAGAGGAGTTTTTAGTATCTTACATTTCTCAGTATCTTCCTACCTGCTTATCTCAAACCTGTGGAAAGGAGGCATTGAAGGGTATATTTTCTAAAGCCACACTTTCAAATTAATAGGACTTAAATTTCATTTCTAGTCTGTTGTTAGAACATGATAAACAATAGCTTCTGCTGAAATTTTTTCTGCACAGAATTTTAAGTTTTTGTTGTTAACCAAGGAGATAGATTATTGATTTGCTATACTTAACTGGCTGTTCAGTTCTTCCAGATTCTTATGCATTTTCTATCTGCTTGTTCTGTCAGTCATTTAAATAGGTAAAAAAGTGTCCCACAATAATTGTGGATTTGTCTACTTTGTCCTTTTAGTTTTTTGTCAGTTTCTTCATTACACACACACACACACACACACACACACACAGATTATAGCTGGCAATCAAATTCAGGGCCTTCTTCATGCTAGACAAGCACTTTACCACTGAACTATACTCGAGGCTGTGTTATATATTTTAATGTTATCTTAAGGTCATAGTCAGCTTTTGCTGTGTAACATACAATCTCAGAGATCTCTGTGGCATATACCATAAGCATTTATTTTTTTGCTCATGGATTGAGGAGTTCTGTTTCAGGTTGCAGGTTTAATTTAGTTCTGCTTCATGTGTATTTGTTTGCAGCCTCTGAGATGGTGCAAGGCTGTTGCAGACGTTCTCTTCTTATGGTGTATCAGTAAGCACAAGACCCAGCCCTAGCTGTGCAGACACATCTAAAGACTGCTCATGTTATACCCCCTGAAAGTCTACTGGCCAAAGCAAATGAGGTGGCCAAATAAAGTCTGGTACTGTTGGAGCTATGCCGACTTTCTTTTGGTTTCTGTCTACTCTTTTACTTTTAAGCTTTCTGCATATCTGAAGTTTATCTCTTTAGGTCCCATATTGAATTTGTTTCACTTTGAAACAATAATAGCTTTATTGAAATATAATTCGTATGCCATAAGATCTACCCTATTGAAGTATATAATTTGGTGGTTTTTAGTTATATTCACCAAGTGGTATTATGCATCATGCCTATCTAATTGCAGAACAGTTTTATCATTCCCAAAAGAAATGCTGTCCCCACTGATGCTCACTCCTCATCTCCTCTCCCCCTTCAGCTTCTGGCAACTACTGCTACTTTCTGTCTCTGTGGATTTGCCTGTTCTGGACATTTCACATAGATGGAAGCATGTGATATCTAGTCTTTTTGTGCCTGGCTTCTTTCACTTAGATTGTTTTTTTTTGGTTCATCCTTATGGTAGCATGTATTAATACTTAATTCTCTTTTTAGTGTTTTTTCCTTGCTATGCTTCAGTTTATTATTTTTGACCTGTTCTTATTTGACCTGTTCTTTAGTTCATCAATAATGTGCTGTTAAATTCATCTACTGAATGCTAATTTCACCACTTGTTTTTCAGTTCTGTTATTTCAACTTATACTCTTAATACATTTTAATTCTCTGTTGGGATTCTGTTTTTTTCTCAATATTTTATGTTTCTTAGTTTTCCTAAATATAATAATCATGGTACTTGAAAAGTTCTTATTTATTAACTCTGCTTTCTGAGTCATCTGGGATTCTGTTTGTGTTTTTTCATTGTTGTCTGCCATATGATTATTTTTCTTGGCATAGGTGGTAAATTTTGGTAGAGAGTTGAACCTTGTGTATAAAAGTCGTTGAGTCTACAGATAATGTGTTCTTTGAGACATGTTTGCTCTTTCCTCCACTAGGGAAAATAGAATGGAGATTGAACATTGTACTCCAATCAAGGATGGAGCTAAGGGCTAGCCTTACAGAATACCCCTGCACCCATCAGTACTGGGGATTGAACCAAGGGGTGCCTTATCACTGAACCATATCGGCAGCACTTTTTACATTTTAAAAAATTTTTAGTTGTAGATGGACACAAAATTTATGTTATTTACTTATGTGGTGCTGAGGATCAAACACAGTGTGTCACATGTGCTAGGCAAGTGCTCTACCACTGAGCCACAACCCAAGCCCCTCCCCCAGCACTTTTTATTTTTTATTTTGAGGCTGTATCTTGTTGAATTTCTGAGGCTGGCCTCCAACTTGAGATCCTCCTGCCTCAGCCTCTTGAGTCACTGGGATTACAGGTGCCACTGTGCCTGGCTAGCTTTGTAGAGTTTTTGACAGAGCTCTGCTCTGTGTTCACAGGGCTTTTTTTTTTTTCCCCCTATGGGTTCTGAAATCTGATTCTTTTCTCCTCAGCATTCAGAAATCATTGCTCAGCCTCCTATCCTGCACAATTTGGCAGATACTTTTTTGGGAAGCTGGCTGTGTATCAGGCTTAGTTCTCTACTTTACTGGCCTTTCTGGGATTTTGGCCCCTCAGGTTTCTAATTTTATCTAACTGTCCCCAGGAGGCAACCAAAGCACTGCTCATTTTTATGTTTTCCAGAAGCAACTTTATGTCTGGGGCAGGGTGAGGGTGGGGGAAGCCTGGATGGATTTTCAGCCTCTTGACCTTTGTTCAAAATTAGCAATGGCCCCAAAGGGAGGCTGCAGAATATCTGCTCACCCCCATGTGTTCTCCTCTCTGGAATCTTGGCCTCTCTAAAACTAGTTGTTTAATCAGCATTATCTAATGTCTTTAAACAGATTGGTTTACAAAACTTATTATTTGGGGTTAGGGCTGTAGCCCATAGGTGAAGTGCCTAACTCATATGCATGAGGCCCTGGGTTCAATCCCTAGTACAGCAAAAAACAAACAAAAAACAAACAGAAGTCCCCACATAAAAGATTTGGATTTTAGGGAGATCATTTTGATGGGAGAGTTTATCTGCTACAATCTGCTCCATCCTACTTGAAATCAATAGTTTGACCCAACTGAATAATTTCTTTGTTTTTTGTTTTTGGTACTGGGGATTGAACTCAGGGGTACTTGACCACTGAGCCACATCCCCAGCCCTATTTTGTGTTTTTAGGTAGAGACAGGGTCTCACTGAGTTGCTTAGCGCCTTGCTGTTGCTGAGGCTGGCTTTGAACTCACGATCCTCCTGTCTTAGCCTCCCAAGCTGCTGGGATTACAGGCATGCGTCACTGCGCCCGGCTCTGAATAATTTTCAGTTAGGAATTCACTAGCTTTTATAATTTATTCCTTGTCTATGGGTTTGACCTTCAGTTAGTTATTCACTATGAAAGGGAATGTTTTAGTATGAATTACTTAAACCTTGGAGATTTATAAGATGTGTATATGAAATGCTAGTTTGTGAAAGGCCTTTATATAGTTACAAAACACTTGCACAGATGTTAACTCATTCAATCCTTTCAACTTTGCAAGGATGAACATTACTATCTTCGGTTTTCCAATTAAGAATTGAGTCTGGGAAACTTTGACTTGCTTCTGTCTTTCATTTGCGGCTTTCAGGGAGAGTTAGGTCTCAAATACAGATCGTGTGACATCAAATCTAGTATTTGTTTTCCTATCTGCATCTATTTGGAACTATAGCAGTTGGTTCTTGGGTAAATGAATTTGTCTTCTGCCTGATAGTGCACTATCAAGTGTTAGAACTATAAGGAAGTATTTTACTTATAGATATATTTGAGGACCCCCACCATCTCTTACTAAGTTGTTAAAACTAGAACATAAAGCTCACAAATAGTTTTGTATTTTTAACTGCCAACACATGAAATGGACAATTTTACTTTTGTTTTTCTTCATTTTGAACTTAAAATAAAATGACCAAGGTAAAACCAAAGTGTCAAAAGAGAAGTAAGACCTATGAATTAAGAGTCATTTTCTTCTGTTCTTGATGGATCCATGCTCCTGTGAGGGTTTCTGGATCTAATTGTTTAATTTTTTTCTGTCATCTCCTTCGTTAGTTTCCACTTTGCCATCATCACAGCTTGGCTTCTTGGAACAACTCCCTCTTCTCTATTTTTGTGTTGCCATTGCTCAGAAAACTAGATAACCAAGGGTACTAAAATTGTATTAAAAAATATCATCTTAGGAATTTAGCAGGTAGTTAAGAGTTTTTTTAAAACTTTATAGATAATTTTATAGGTAATGACAGCAAGGTCCAGAGAAATGAAGTGACTTGCCCAAAGCACACAGCTTATTGTTTAACACAGTTGGAAAAAGAAGAACTGGATCTTCTCTTCTGTGTAATATTCCATGGTCTTCAAATTTTTTTCATAGCTTTTATTTTTTAGTCCCTGAATGAGAATCTGAGGGACTCTAATGAATAAATCCTATCAGAATGTTTAGAGACCATTTTACTTCCTTCCTAACTGGTAGATGAATTCTGCTAGACGTGTTACATCAGTATAAGTTTGGTATGTATGTATGGGTTTATACTTACTTATACTTAATTCTTAAAAACTTAAATTAGTCATCTGTGATCTTAGAATAGTTTCCTGTTAATAAACAAACCAGCTAACTGCTTAGTTCATTGAAATCCATAAAGCATTCTTTGTGAATCTGAAATTTCTATGCTAAAGCCAGAAAAAGCCAGTGATAGGAACATTTTAAGATTTCTGCTTAAAATCACTGAACATATAATATCTAATATTTATAGTAAATATATCATTAAAATTTAATAAATTTAATAAACACTCAAAAAACCTTCTTTCTGTAACCTTAAGAGAAAAATTGCTTAAGAGTCCCTTTGACTGAGTTCATGTTTAATATATTATGAAGTATTGAAGCAATGCTGGTGAAGAGCTGAAAGCATTTTCACCTACAGTCTTAATTAAAAGAGTAAAAACATTGTTTTTTAATGTTTAGCAAGTATATTCAAGGAATTTAAATGCCTTTATGATTTTTTTTGTTTTAGTTAGAATGAATTGGCCAACTTTAGGTTAACTTGACTATTGAGAACGGGAATTCTTGTGATGGCTGAGACAGTCCGTAAAGATAGCCTTGCCACTCACTGGCTTGTGTATAGGTCCTAATTGGAAGTTCACTGGACTTGACTTAAGATGGGCATACATTCTGTAATGTGTCATTAGGTGATTTTGTCATTGTGGGAACATTATAGAGTGTACTTACACAAACCTAGATGGTGTAGGTCAGTCACTTGATATGATCCCTTGATTCCATCGAGAGATGCAGGAAGAGTGAGATACAAGAGGCTGCTACTGGGGTAATATGGCATATGTTTCACAGTAAGTTTTTTTGTGTGTGTGTGAGTAGAAGAATATACTCAAATGACTATTGAGAGTGTGGTACAGTAAGTACATAAAGCAAAACATAGTTGTTTATTATCAAGTGTTATGTACTATACATAATTGTATGGTCTGTACATTTTTATGATGGACAGCATATCAGGTTTACTTTCACTAGCATCACCATAAACACGTGAATATTAGGTGATAGAATTTTTTCAGCTCCATTATGATCTTATGGGACCACTATCATACTTATGGTCTGTTGCTGACTGAAACGTACTGTGCCGCATGACTATATATACAGGGTTCAGTACTAACCTGTGCTTTCAAGCATGCACTGTGGGGGTGGGTGTCTTCAAAAACATTCCTTATGGATAGGGAACTACTGTAGTCCTTAAAGAAATTGAGCTTTATACTTTAAATCTCTTTCAATTTGGTCAGTTTGATATAGAGGAAAGCTAGTGAGCTTTAGAATCAGAAACAATTGGTTTGAAAATCTAGTTCTACCACTTACTAACAGTGCAACACTGGGTTCCATATTTATTCCCTGTGAGCCCAAGTTCCTCAACTGTAAAATGAGTCATAGTGAGTATTATTTACTCAGTGCAGGGCAGTGAGTTGTATTACTATTATTAATTACTTTTTATTTTTTAATTGTCAGAAAATTTTATATAGCTAGGGTGTACAACATAATTTTTCGGAAGGATACCAGGGATTTAACCCAGGGGCATTTAACCACTGAACTATATTCTCAGTTCTTTTTACTTTTTATTTTGAGAAAGGATCTTGTTAAGTTGCTTAGGGCTTCGCTGAGTTTCTGTGGCTGGCCTCAAACTTGTGATTCTCCTGCCTCAGCCTCCTGTGTTGCTGGGATTATAAGTGTGTACCACCATGCTCGGCAATGTAATGTTTTGATATATGATTACATTGTGGGATGGCTAAATCAAGCTGATTAACATATCTATTACCTCACAGAGTTATTTTCTTTTTGTGGTGATGAGTATTATTGATAATATTTGAAAATCATTATATTCTCCTGGAGCATGACACCTATTTTACAAATGAATCATTGATGTTTTTTAGAACCAATCTTATCTTACATTTCTGAATAGATTTTGCTTTTGAAATGCTTAAGTAATTCTTAAGAAATATCACGATGTCTAGTAGACAATCTCATGCCTCAGAAAATTTATGGCTTTGCCCTATTAGTTTATTGTTGATGTGAAAATATGACAATAAAATCATTTCTTTTACAAATCAGATGAATTCACTGAAGTTTAATTGTAAATGAAAATGTTATTACCCTTTTTTTTTTTTTTTTTGGTACTTAAGATTGAACTCAGGGGCACTCGACCACTGAGCCACATCCCCAGCCCTATTTTGTGTTTTATGTAGAGACAGGGTCTCACTGAGTTGCTTAGCACCTCGCTGTTGCTGAGGCTGGCTTTGAACTCGTGATTCTCCTGTCTCAGCCTCCCTAAGTGCTGAGATTATAGGCTTGCACCAACACGCCCAGGTTATTACCCATTTTTTATTAAAAAAAAGTACAATAAGTTTGTTGTATAATAACTGACTTATTTTTTGTAGCTTGCTAAATTTCAGGTGCTGCTACCATTATGTGATAGGTAGCCTGTATCCCTGAGGACTGAATGAAGAGATGCTGAGACCTTTCAAAGAGAGTATACTCTGTTACATTGCCCAAAGATTAGATTTTCTAACATTCATCTTTTTTAAAAAATATTTTTTTAGTTGTAGATGGACACAATGTCTTTATTTTATTTCTTTTTACATGGTGCTGAGGATCAAACCCAGGGCCCCACGCATGTGAGGCAAGTGCTCTACCATGGAGCTACAATCCCAGCCCCTAACATTCATCTTAAAACCCTGAATAGTAGCCGGGCGCGGTGGCTCACGCCTGTAATCCCAGCACTTAGGGAGGTTGAGACAGGAGGATCGCAAGTTCAAAGCCAGCCTCAGCAACAGCGAGGTGCTAAGTGACTCAGTGAGACCCTGTCTCTACATAAAACACAAAATAGGGCTGGGGATGTGGCTCAGTGGTCGAGTGCCCCTGAGTTCAGTCCCTGGTGCCAA
>CM053407.1:108643867-108666680 GCA_028644305.1 Xerus rutilus
GCTCACGCCTGTAATCCCAGCACTTAGGGAGGTTGAGACAGGAGGATCGCAAGTTCAAAGCCAGCCTCAGCAACAGCGAGGTGCTAAGTGACTCAGTGAGACCCTGTCTCTACATAAAACACAAAATAGGGCTGGGGATGTGGCTCAGTGGTCGAGTGCCCCTGAGTTCAGTCCCTGGTGCCAAAAAAAAAAAAAAAAACAAAACAAAACAAAAAAAAACCCTGAATAGTTTGTGCTAGTGCTCTATTTGCTGAACCACCTAGATCCCACCTGAAGCCTTGTAGCAGTTTCTTCTCATATTAGTTTTCTTATACTTACACATGGGGTTTTATATTTAGACCAGTGGACAAAAATAATTTGATATTAGTAATGTTGTTTTTTCTTCCAGTTTTTCACTGATTTAAAAAATAATTAAGGACTTATAATATCTCATTGAAAATAATCATCAAGGTTTTTAACCATCTTGAAAGATCATAGAATCCATTATGTATCATTTTAAAATCTCTTAAGATGTTTAACCTTAAATTAGAAAAATCAGAACATTATTGAAAGCTTTTCTTTGACAGAAAATCTGCTTTGATTTTTATTTCATAATCATTAATGAAAATATCAGTTACATGAATTATGATTTACAACTCACATAGTAATTTTCATCTGTCTTCATAATAAAAATTCACTGTGTAATCTCTTTCATAAAAATACAGTAAACAGCACCTGGCAGAGCACTGTTGAAGCTACAAGAGCCATCAAGCATGTATTCTCTTCACCATGCAAGAACAACAGTGAAAGAGTTAATAAAAGCTGACTGTATTATAAGATTACAAAGGATTTTATTTATTAGGGATAGAGAGAGTATGGTATATATGGGATGAAGCATTAATAACCTCTTCGTTCTCCAGGATCGACCTATTGCTTTGGAACCACTCTCTTAGCCCCACAGGGACTGTGAAACTGTGTTTTGGTGGTCTACGGGAGAGGTTAAACTTGGCAAATGCAGTGGTGGATGATGTCATTGAATGCATACCATATGTATTGAGAGTCTGTAAATGCTATTCTCACTGCTGTGCACAGGCATATGTAAGTGTTGGAATGGAAAAATCGTTTTTATGAAAATGTAGAGAAGTAAAACAAGAATGTTCTGTCCTGAGCCTGATCAGATCACCAGTAGCTGCCAAGTACTAATACTCCCTGTAAGGTTTTCTCTTCTTAATTCTCCAGCTTCCGCCCTTTTGTTGGCTCTCAAAAGTGGTCCACTCAGAAGGCCTTATTCAGCACGTTCTTTCTATTGATATGACATGAACACCAAATGAAAGTTCCATTTTCTCCACTAAAGTAAAGCTGGGAGGGTATCTTGGTGTGCATGGTTGCAACAGATGGAAATGATTGATTTAGCTAACTTGCCAATTTATTCTCTTTTCCCCAGTAGAGCAAGGATGTATCAGAGATTCATAGTGCTAAACATTGTTCCATTCATTAATGTATCAGAAAGAGTATAATTGTTGTGTTTTAATTATTCTCATTACTATTATTTAAGATGTCATACTCTAATGCTACACTAATGGATATATAAGTAAATAAAGCAACGGATTTCTATTAGGAAGTTAGGCTTATAAGATAGAAGAATACACGGAGATACAAAAATGTGAAGTACCCAGTTATTTTACTCTTAGTAAAAAATCCGGTATCATTTTTCTTAAGCTAGATACCATCTTAAAATCTTTTTTTTTTTTTTTAAATATTTTTTAGTTATACATGGACACAGTGTTTTTATTTTGTTTATTTATTTTTATGTGGTGCTGAGGATCGAACCCAGTGCCCCACACATGGGAGGCAAGCGCTCTGCCACTGAGCCACAGCCTCAGCCCCCCATCTTAAAATCTTAAACTATTTTGTATTTTATACAAAGACCACCTCATATAACAGTATGATTTTAAAATAATATTTATGAAAATAAAAGCAATATGTGTTTATTGCAGGACATGAGAAAGTATAGTAAACATAAAAAATAAAGTATTATAACAATTCTGTTAACATTTTTATCTTTCATTCTAGAATGGTTTTCTGTATATGTGTACATACATGTGTGTATAGATATAAGTATACAGATGATCCCTGACTTAGGATGGTTCAGCCTATGATTTTTTCAACTTTATGGTGGTGCAAAAGTGATGTGTCTTTAGTAGAAACTGTGCTTTGAGTCCAGGCTTTTCCTAGGCTAGTGATGTGCCATGTGGTATTCTCTTGTGATACCATAGCTCCCAGTGAGCCACAGGATTGTAAGAATAAAACACCAGTATGATGCACAAAATTGTATTGTTGCACTTTACCACTGAGCTGCAGTCCCAAGCCTGTTTAATTTTATTTGGATACACGGTCTTGTTAATTTGCTGAGGCTGGCCTAGAACTTGTGATTGTTCTGCCTCAACCTCCCGAATTGCTGGGATTACAAAGTGTGCACTACTGTGCCAGGCTGCCAGTGTTTCTTGGATACAAATATTCAAGAAATTATATGAGATATTCAACACATTATTATAAAATAGACTTTGTTAGATAATTTCACCCAAGTGTACGTTAAGTATTTTGAGCACGTGTAAGTACGCTGAGCTAAGCTATGCTGTTTGGTAGAATAGGTGTATTTAATTTTTGAAAAAACCATATTTTCAACTTATGATGGTTTTATCAGGTCATTACCCCATTCTGATTGAGGAGTATCTGTATATTTTAATTTTTACAAAATTTGGGAACTCTCCACAGTTAACATTTTCTGTGCTGTTTTTACTTAATAACACATCTTGAGACTTCCTCATGTAATTAAAATGCTTTTTGAGAATCTTATTTTTTTAAAAAATATTTTTAGTTATAGGTGGATACAATACTTCTATTTTGTTTATTTTTCATTTGGTGCTGACAGTCAAACCCAGTGCCTTACCGTGCTAGGCAAGCGCTTCACCACTAAGCTGCGACCCTAGCCCTGGGAATCTTATTTTTAATGAGAAATGAATTGATGTTTTAGGAGGTAAATGCTGCCTTCTGAACTAGAGAAAGTCAACACAGTGCTTCCATTTCAGCTCCTAAAATTGTAATGAAGAAAGCAATGGGTAGAATTAAGTAGTGAGGTGGCTGAAGCTATCACCATGACATGTTAATCTCACCATGGCTCTTGGTTCTGCATTGGGCATGACTCCTGTTGGTAAAAACAGCAGCTAATTTTATATTGTGTGCATGTATGAATATATAATAACAAATCCCACTATTATGTGTAATTATAATGCACCAAGAAAAAATATGAGAGAGAAAAAAGCAACAGCTCCTTTTTTTGGTACTGGGGATCCAACCTAGCACCTCACCTATGCTAGGCAAGCTTACTATCACTGCGCTATACCCTTAATCCTTATATATTTATTTGAAGACAGGGTCTCACTGAGTTGCCCAGGCTGGCCTCAAACTTATCATGATCCTGTTGCCTTAGTCTCTGAGTAGCTGGGGCTATGAGCGTCACCATTGTGCCAAGCAAGAGCTAATATTTTCCTGACTTTATATTCAAAGTATGCACTGGTAATAACCACTACTTATTATATTATCCTGAGATGAATATTGAGAAAAAAATTTCTAGGTGAAAATATTCAAAAGAAACCTTTTTAACTTTTAAAACTTCTAAATTAAAAAATTTTATTATGAGGGCTAGAGTTGTGGCTCAGTGGTAGAGCACTTGCCTAGCACGTGTGAGGCACTGGGTTCAATCCTCAGCACCACATAAAAATAAATAAAATAAAAGTAAAGACAAACAAACAAACAAAAACCATATACAAAGTAGAGAAATTCTATAATGAACTTTATAAAAATTTTAAAACAATTTCAGCTCATAAACATTTCACCTCAAATGCTCCTATTACCTCCTACAGGATTTTTAAAAAGCATATGTCAGACCTAATATCAGGGAAGTATTTTTATTAAGAGCATTTCCTTCAGAGCTGGGAATGGACAACCTCAGAAGTTGACTCTTGGTTAGTATGAGTCAGGCATCAGAAAGATGTCAGTTTGGGGGGCTGGGGCTGTAGCTCAGTGGTAGAGCGCTTGCCTAGCATGCATGAGGCACTGGGTTCTATCCTCAGCACCACATGTAAATAGTAAAAATAAATAAAATAAAGATCCATCAACGACTAAAAAAAATTTTTAAAAAAGTCAGCGTGGGGAGACTATACAATGTAAATTATATGTGATTAGCAATTGGCCTTTATGTATCTGGTTTTTAGTTGTTTACATATGATTTTTAAAAAATATTCTCCTTATGAAGATAGTTACCAGAAAGAGATACCTAGAAGATGTGAATAAACAACTTGATGTGTATTTATTATATAGATGAGAGAGAAAATGTCTTTTTATCATATTTATATCGGATTACTGCAGAACACAGGAAAAGAATGTGTGTTGTTTTATGGCCAGGTTTATATTAAAGATCAAAGTCTGTAAATGTAGCAAATATAACAAATTATTGATTTACATGAATCTTATTGACTCAGGAGTAGTTATGAGTGAATTGGAGAAGCTCATCTTTCACTATTGATCCACACTTTTCTGGCGTATTTGTTCGTGAGGCTGACTCCATAGGAAATGTTTCTTTCTGAAGCATGAATTACAGTAGGCCTGCCAGGCTTCATGTGAGATGGACAATTATTATGAAACTGGCAATCGTTATATCAGTGCTTGGAATCTGTCATAGGCGGCTACTGACTGGAACTAATGACTACTTATTAATTTTTGTCAGATAGTTCCATTATTTATTAGCATCTTGATAATCTGTAATATTTTAATGATATGAGCTAATATTATTAAGATATGGCTAAAACAACATATATGAAATATCCTTGCTGAGGATAATAGACTAATATTTTTAAACAACATTTTAGAGTCTGGAATTCTCTGTAAATACTGACAACTCATTGAAGCAGTTTCATTGTCTTCATTTCATAGATATGGAAACTGAAGTCTGATGATATTAAGTATCCTTTTCAAATTTGCCTAGTAAGTTGTACAGCTAGTGTTCAAACTTATCCATGTATTCAACAAATATTCATTTTGAGTCTGCTTGTGAAGACCTGGAGAAAATGATGTGAAAACCATGGCACTTAGATCCTAAGGGAGAGCCAGATATTAAAGTAATCAATCACAGAATTAATTATTTAATTACAGGAGTGATGAGTGGTGCCAAGGAGTCCAGTGTGGAATGAGGGCAGGTAAAAGGAGGACCCGACGTAGTCTGCAGGTTCTCTGAGGAAATATTTCACCTGAGGGCACAAGAAAGTAGGAGAGGTGGGGGAGTGTTCCCGGCAGAGGGGACAGCATGGGCAGTCCTCTTGAGGAGGAAAGGATATTGTTATGTGTAGAAACGGATCAGGCAAGTGTGTTTGGAGCACAAAGAATGAGGGAGAGATGGAAATGTCTAGTGAGGCAGTGAGGGGCAGCCCCAAATCTCATGCTTTTTTTTTTTTTTTTAAAAGAAAAATAACTTTTTCTTTTTTCTTTGTTTTAGTTGTAGATTGATGCATTTATTTTATTTATTTATTTTTGTGTGGTGCTGAGGATTGAACCCAGTGCCTCACATGTGCTGGTACGCAAGTGCTCTACCACTGAGCTACAACGCCAGCCCCTAAATCTCATGTTCCCAGATTGTTTATTGCCTACTATTCATGAGGCAATGCTATGCAGTCTGAAAGAACCTCTGACTTAAATTAGAAAACACACGTACCCCTGACAGTGTACAGTAGTAAGGCCAAAGGAAGTCATGGACTCCTTTTGGTACTGTTATTAAATGATTAATGTTTATTAATAAAGCATGTAGCCCAAACTTGGGTATGCTTATTTTTACCCTTGGTTTACAGAAGTAAGTCCTTTCTCATTTTTGTGAAGATTGGATATCTGTATTATCCAAGATTTCTACAGTGACAGCCTCATTGTCAGAATCTTGTGAAAAGCTCTTTAGAAGGACTTCACATTTTCCTTAATAATTTTTGCAGGGAGAAGCCTGCATGATTCCTACTGTGTTGCTAGTCAGTAAGTGATATGTAGTGATACTGAAATCATTTGATCATTTTTCAAGCCGTGACCTCTCAGGTGCAGGGATGATGGGGATTAAGTTACATTAGATGGATATTGGCGCTTCATTGTAAAAACAGCTGTTATCTCTTAGGTGATTGTTATCAGATGGATTTTCAAGGCTTTGGTTATAAGCCTGTACCAAAAAATAGTAATTCTGTCCTATTTGGAGAATATGTAAAAGAATACTGTAGTAACCACGTAAATCTTAAAAGATAGAGATATGGGGCTAGGATTGCAGCGCAGCGGTAGAGCGCTTGCCTCCCATGTATGAGGCACTGGGTTTGATCTTCAGAACCACATAAAATAAATAAATAAATAAAATAAAGCTATTGTGGCCACCTAGAATTTAAAAAAAATAGATATGGTTAAAAACATGTGCTTTTAAAGGTACCAGAGAATGCTTTTAGTACCAGTCAGGTTTTCAGCTTACAACATCAGAACACACTATAAGACCCAAAACTTAATGGCATTTAAAAAATTTATTGCATCCAAAGGAAATAAATACAAAAAATAGAGTAGGCCAGTCATGATTTTTAAAAAGAATATCTTCTTACATTGCATAGATTATGTTCAGTAAAGCAAAAAGAATAGCATAAAGACTTCTATTTCATTTATTTGCATTATCATGAAAATGTGAAGTTTTGAATTTACTTGGAAAAGAACTCCATAAAATGTAATTCCTTTAAAAAATCTGGATAAGCAAGTGAAATTTCTTCAAACTTATATAAAGTTGTTTTTGGAGACATAAAATAAGAATAAATATCATATATGTTAAGTTGATATTTGTCAGTTATTAAATATAAACTACATATGTTTTAAATAGTATTCTGTTCTTATGTTTATTTTATATCACTCATTATATCAGATATTTTCATCCTACAATTAAAAGATCGAATCCATCTTTTCCTTCCATTCTCATTACCATTGCTCTCTGCTGCTCAGATTGAAGAAATGGAATAGTGCCAACACTGTGGAAGCACCCGCTTTGGTTTGCTCCTAATCATGGCCTCCTTGTTCCTTACCAAACGTAACTACTACCCTGATATCTAACACTGTAGAGTTTGATATTTCTATTAATGGAAATCAAACAATATGCATTCTCAGTGACATCTTTGTAGTCTTGTTCCTTTGGCTTTTTAGTATGTGAGATTGACATATATTGTGTATAACAGTAGTTTGTTCACTTTTATTGCTGTATATACAATAATTTACTTTTCTATTTTGTCATTGATGGGTGTTTGGATTGTTTCCAGGTTTTATTATTATAAATAATAATGCTATGATCATTGTGTAATGCCAAACAATTATACCATTTGGAACTCCCACAAGCAGTTTATGAGAATTCCAGTTTCTCCACATTCCTTGATAACACATGGTATTTTCAGTCTATTTAATTTTAGCCATTCTGGTATTGTGTAGTAATATCTTCTTATGTCTTTTGCTTCCTGGTGGTTAATAAAATTGAACATCTTTTGTTTATTGGACATTTGGCTATCTTTTTTTGTAAAGTGTATACTGGAGTTTCTGGATTTTTAGTGTTTGTTTTGTGTTTTGCTTACTGATTTTAAGTTCTTTGTATAATCTGTATACAAACTCTTTGTCAAGATGAACATTCTTTCACTCAGAGGTTTGCCTTTGAATTCTTCTAATGATATCTTTGATAAACAGAAATTCTTGATTTTAATGTAGTTTAACATACTGTTCTTTTTCTTTATGATAGTGCTTTTGTATAATACTGAAGAAATCTTGGGTTGAGGGTGTAGCTCAGTGGCAGCGTGCTTAACTAGCATGCATGAGGTCCTGGTTTTGTTCCCTAGCATGGCCCCCAAATCCCAACCCAAACCAAACCAAAACCAAAAAACAAAACAACAACAAAAACCCCAAACATTGACGTCAATCATGAAGATATTCCATGTTAAATTCTTTAAGTTTTATTATTAAACCTTCTACTCTTAGATTTGTAATTCACCTTAGTAAAATTTTTGGGATAAGTGGTAAAAGGTTAAAAAATGTTTTGTTCTCCTCCTCCCCGTATGGATATGAATTGACCCAGCACCATTTATTGAGAAGTTTGTCCGTTCTTCATTGTTTTACAGTGACACTACTGTCATAAATCCAGTGTGATTGTGTGTGTGCACATATGTGTGTGTATATATTTTTCAGAAATCTCTGTTTTATTGTTTTATTTGCCTTCTCTTGCTTAAAACTATATTGGTCTTATTTTATATTGTATCTCCATATTCAGAATAAGTGCTTATACTTTATTCTGCTTATTCAGCTTTGTTCTACTTGTTCAAAGTTATTTTGGCTGTTCTTTGCATTTCAATATACATTTTAAAATCAGCTTGACAGTTCCAGTTTGTGGGATTTGGGATTAGGATTGTACTATATCTGTCATAGATCCATTTAGGGAGAATGAACTTTTTTTTTTTTTTTTAAAGCTCTCGACCTTTTTATTTTATTTTATTTTTTTATTTTTTTTAGTTGTTGATGGACACAATGTCTTTATTTTATTGCTTTGTATGTGGTGCTGAGGATCGAACCCAGGACCTCACGCATGCGAAGCAAGCGCTCTACCGCTGAGCCATAACCCTAGCCCCGAGAATGAACATTTTTAAAACAAGGAATTTATGGCTGTAGGGCCTATAGTGATTTTTCTCTCTTTTTATTCATAATGTTGGTTATCTGGCTTTCCTTCTATCTTTTTTTTTTCTTGATCAGCCTTTTGAGGAGTTGATAAATTTATTAGACTCTTTAGAGAATCAACTTTTGCTTTGTTGATCATATCTATTGAATGTTTTTATATTATTAAATAGTGTTTTTTTATTTGTTGCTTTTTGACTTCTTGAGAAAGATGCTTAGGTTATTGATTTTTGTATCTTTTCCTTTTCACATGTGTGCATTTAAAGCTGTACATTTTCCTCTGAGCTCAGCTTAACTAAGATCCCACATATTTTTATATGTAATACTTTGTCATTTACTTCAAAATATTGTATATCCTTTGTAATTCTTTATCCATTATTTATTTAGGACATTGTTGTTTAATTTCCATACTTATTCTAGCTTTTTGTTACTAATTTCTACCTTAATTTCATCCTTGTCAGAGAAATACTTAATAAATCATACATAAGAAATCTTCATGATGTGCCTACTGAAGTCTTTTGTTGACTAGTGCTCTTGGAAATTTATTGAGATTTATTTTATGGCCCATCCTTTATTTAATTGCTTAAAAAAAGTCGATTTTATTGAGGTATAATATACATACAATAAAATATACCTTTTTTACTTTTAATGAGTTTTAACAAATGCATGCATCCAAAAAATGACCATTTCAATTAAGACGTAGAGCATTCCCATTATCTAAAAAGCTATCTTGTGCTTCTTTGCAGCCACTCACTGCCCTGGCCGCAGGCAACCACTGACCTGCTGTCATTATAGATTAGTTTAAGATTCTTGAATTTCTTATAAATGGAATCATATAGAATATATATTCTTTTGAATTTATCCTGTTTTACTTAACATAGTGCTTTTGAGATTCATATAAATTGTACATATCAAAAATTCATTTTTTCTTACTGAGTAGTATTACATTGTGTGAATATATCATGATTAATTTATTCGTCTACTTGATAGATATTTTGGCTATGTGTAGTTTTTTTTTGTTATTGTTGTTGTTTTGTGTGTAAGTCTGTATGTGTTCTGGGGATCAAATCCAAGGCCTTGTGCATGCTGAGCACACACTATACAACTAAGCTGTATCCCCAGAACGTGTTTAGTTTTCAGCTATGAATGAAGGTGCTGTAAACATCAATCTTTGTGTATTTTGCTGAGATATTTGCTGTGATTTGCTTAGATGTAGTATGCTGTTTTTAAGTTCTTTGGGTATAGACTGAGGAGTGGGATAGCTGGGTCAAGTGGTGGTTCCATTCCAAGTTTTCTAAGGAATCTCCATACTGCTTTCCAGATTGGTTGTACCAATTTGCAGTCCCACCAGCAATGTATGAGCGTGCCTTTCCGCCCACATCCTTGCCAACACTTGTTTGTATTCTTGATAATTGCCATTCTGACTGGTGTGAAATGAAATGTTGGTTTTGATTTGCATTTCTCTGATTACTAGAGATGTTGAACATTTTTTCATATGTCTGTTGATTGATTGTATATCTTTTTCTGAGAAGTGTCTGTTCAGTTCCTTAGCCCATTTATTGATTGGGTTGTTTTTTTGGTGTTAAGTTTTTTTGAGTTCTTTATATATCCTGAAGATTAATTCTTTTAAATTAAAAAAATTGTGGCAAAAACACATGATATGAAATTTACCTTTTAAAAAAAATTTTAAAAAAAATTTACCTTCTTGTTTTTCAGCATACGGTTCAGTAGTATTGAGTATGCGCAGTTTGTTGTGTAACAGATCTCCAGAACTTTTTCATCTTGAAAAACAAACTTTATACCCTGATCATCAAACTACTCTTGTTTTCTTCTTCCACTAGGCCTCTAACAATCACTATTCTACTTTGTTTCCATGATTTTGACCACTCTAGGTAATTTATATAAGTGGAAACATATAGTATTTATCCTTTGGTGACTCGATTATTTTACTCAGCATAATGTGTGCGAGGTTAATCCATGTTGTAGCATGTGACAGGATTTCCTTCTTTTTAAAACTGACTCATATTCCATTGTATGCATATATCACATTTTATCTAATCATCTGTTGATAGACATTTGGTTGCTTCTACCTCTTGATTACTGTGAATAATGCTACAATGAAAATGGGTATGCACATATGTCTGTGATGCTGCTTTCTGTTCTTTCAGATATGTACTCAGAAGTGGGATTAGGGAATGCTTTGGTTTGAATGTGCCCCCCAAAGTTCATGTGTTGGAAACTGAAACACTGAGGCAACAATGTTGAGAAGTAGGGCCTAATAAGAGGTGATTATATATGTGTATATATATTCATACATAAATATTCTACATATTCTACATGTTATTGAGGGAGGGTAGTTATAAAAATGACTTCAGTCCTTTCTTGCTCTTGCCTTCAAACTCTCTTACCCCGTTGCCTCCGCCATGATATAAAACATCATGAAGTCCTGGGGCTGGGACTGTAGCTCAGCGGTAGAGCGCTTGCCTCGCATGCGTGAGGCCCTGGGTTGGATCCTCAGCACCACATACAAAGCAATAAAATAAAGACATTGTATCCATCTACAACTAAAATATATATATATATATTTAAAAAAAAAACATCATGAAGTCCTTCTCCAAATGCCAGCACCAAGTTCTTGGACTCTTAGCTTCCAGAACCAACCATGAGCCAATAAAATTCTATTGTGTGTAAATTACCCAATCTCAGGTGTTGTGTCATAACAATACAAAATGTACTAAGACACAGAATCATATGGTAATTCTATTTTTAGTTTTTTGAGGAATCTCCAAACTGTTTTCTATGGTGGCTGCACCATTTTACATTCCCACTAGTAGTGCACAAGGGTTTCATTTTCTCTACATCCTTACCTACACTTGTTATTTTCTGCTTTTATTTTTAAACAGTGACCATCCTAGTGGGTATGAGGTGATATCTCATGTGGTTTTGATTTGCATTTCTCCAATGATTAGTGATTTTTAAAGTATATTTTTAGTTGTTGATGGACCTTTATTTTATTTATTTATATGTGGTGCTGAGAATGGAACCCATGTCTCACACATGCTAGGCAAGTGCTGTCCCTCTGAGCTACAACCCCAGCCCTGATTTAGTGATTTTTTTTTTTTTTTTTTGGTACTGCAGATTGAACTCAGGGGCACTTGACCTCTGAGCTACATCCCCAGCCCTATTTTGTGTTTTATGTAGAGACAGGGTCTCCCTGAGTTGTTTAGCACCTCGCCGTTGCTGAGGCTGGCTTTGAACTCGCGATTCTCCTGTCTCAGCCTCCCTAAGTGCTGGGATTACAGGCTTGCGCCACCGCGCCTGGCTGATTTAGTGATCTTTGAGCATCTTCTCATATGCTTATTGGCCATTTATATATTAGTTCTTTGACCATTTTAGAATCAAGTTACTTCTTATTTCATTGTTGAGTTTGAAGAATTCTTCATATATTCTGTATAATAATCCATCAAATATATGACTTAGAATTATTTTGTCCAATCGCATAGGTTGTCTTTTTACTCTGTGATTGTTCCCTTTGTAGTGCAGAAGTTTTAAGTTAGATACAGTTCCATTTATCTATTTTGGCATTTGTTGCCTATACTTTTGGTGTCATATCTAAGAAACCATTATCAAATCTAATCTCATGAAGGGTCTAGGAGTTTTATAGTTTCAGGTTTTATTTTTAGGTCTGTAATCCATTTTAAATTAATTTTGGTATGTGTCGTAAAGTAGGGATCCAACTTCATTTTTTTGCCTGTAGATTTTCAATTTTCCTAGCACTATTTATTGAAAAAACTGTCCTTTCCTCATTATGTGGTTTTGGCACCTCTGTCAAAGATCATGCAAGGGTTTATTTCTGGTCTCTCTGTTCTGTTCCACTGGTCTATGTATCTTTTTGCCAGTACTGTGCTGTTTAGATTAAGTAGTTTTATAATGTTTTGAAATCAGGAAGTGGGAGGTCTCCAACTTTGTTCTTTTTCAAGTTCATTTTGGCAATTCTTGGCGTTTGTGATTTCATATTAATTTTAGGATTTTTTTCTATCTCTGCAAAAAATACAATTGGAATTTTGATAGGAATTGCATTGAATTTGTAGATTGCTTTGGATACTGAGGACATTTTAACAATTTTAACTCTTGGGAGTCCATGAACATGGGATGTCTGTACATTTATTTGTGTCATGTTTAATTTTTCTCCAGCAGTGTTATGCAGTTTTCAATGTATAGGTCTTTTATCTCCTTGATTAAGTTTACTCAGAAGTATTCTCTTTGATTCCTATTGTGAATAGAATAGTTTTTCTTAATTTCTGTCTTGAATTTTTTGTTGTTAATGGATGGAAACAGATTTTTGTGTATTAATTTTGTATCTTGCGGCTTTGCTAAATTCATTACTTCTGTGTAATTCATTAGTTTTGTGTTGTGTGCATGTATGTGTTTGGAGTCTTTTTAGTGTTTTCTACATGTAAGAGACTGTGTGAACAGAGAATTTGACTCCTTCTTTTCCAATTTGGGTGTCTTTTATTTCTTTATCTTGCCTCCTTGCTCTGGCTAGGACTTTCCATGCTGTCAAACGAAAGTGTGATAATAGTCAACCTTGTCTTATTTCTTATCTTAAAGGGAAAATGTTCAGTTTTTCATTATTGAATATTATGTTAGCTCTGGAATTTCATATATGGCTTTTATTATGTTGAGTTAAGTTTCCTTCTCTTCCTAGTTCAAGTGTTTTTTATCACAAAAGGTGTTGTATTTTGTCAAATGGTTTTTCTGCGTCAATTGAGATAATCATGTGGCTTTTGTCCTTCATTAGGTTATGTGTTGTATTAAACTGACCTTTTGTGTGTTGAATCATCCTTCCATTCCAGGGATTAATCCAACTTGGTTATGGTGAATAATCCTTCTAATGTGCTGTTGAATTCAGTCTGCCAGTATTTTTCATCAATATTCAATAGGGATATTGACATGCAGTTTTCTTTGGTTATAGTAACTTTGTTTGATTTTAGTGTCCGAGTAATGCTGGTCTTACAGAGTGAATTTGGCGGGGCTGGGGTTGTGGCTCAGTGGTAGAGCCTGCCTAGCTTGTGTGAGACACTGGGTTCGATTCTTAGCACTGCATATAAATAAATAAAATAAAGGTCTATTGACAACTAAAATATATTAAAAAAAAGAATGAATTTGGAAGTGTTCCCTCTTAAACTTTTTGGAAGAGTGTGAGAACTGTTGTCAATGTTTTAATGTTTAGTGAAATTCCCCAGTGAAGCCATCTGACTCTGGTCTTTTGTTTGTTGGGAGGTTTTAGGTTACAAATTCAGTCTCCTTACTAGTTATAAATTTATTCACATTTTTATTTGTTCATGATTCACTCAGAATTTTTCATGATTCAGGTGGTATTTACTCACAATTTATCTGTTTCTTCCAGGTTATCCAATTTTACAGTGTATAATTGTTTATAGTAGTCACTTATAATCCTTTTTAAAATTTCTTTGGTCAATTTTAATATCTCTTCTTTAATTTTTGGTTTTAGTTATTTGAGTTTTCTCTCTTTCTGAGTTAGTTTAGCTAAAAGTTTGTTAATTTTGTTGATCTTTTAAAAAATTTCAACTCTTAGCTTCATTTTTTTTTCTGCTCTTTTGTTTCTGCTCTCTAATCTTAATTATATTTTCTCTTTTGCTAACTTTTGGTTTAGTTTGTTCTTTTTCTGGTTCTTTGAGGTGTTAGGTTATTCATTTCTGACTCTTTACTGCTATGAACTTGCCTCTAAGAACTGTTTTTGCCACATCCCATACATGTTGGTATGTTATTTTCTTTTTCATTTGTCTCAAAATATTTTCTAGTTTCCCTTTCTAGATTTCTTCTTTGGTCCACTGCTATTTGTCATAGTCTGTAAGGGCATCTATAACAAAACACCAAAATACAATACAAAATATTTAACTGAGGGGCCTACAGTAATAGAAATTTATTTGGCATAGTTTTGGAATGTGGAAGTCCAGGCACAAGCCACCTGGCAGATTTGGTGTCTAATGAGGGTCTTTTTTTCTGATTCATAGATGACTATATTTTTGCTGTGTCCTCATGTGGCAGAAAGAGCAAGAGATTTCTCTGGGATCTCTCTAATTAGAGCATTGATTTCATTCATGAAGGCAAAGCTTTCATGACCTAATCTCTTTCTGAAGCCTCTACTTCCTAATACCATCACCTTAGTGGTTAGGATTTCAACACACACATTTTGGAGGAACATAACCATTTGGTCCATTGCACAGTTCTTCTTAATTTTAGTCATTCTTGAGGATGTCTAATGGCATCCAGGACATTCCATTTCTCTGATGATGAGGATACACATCTTTTTTTGTGTGCTTTTTAGCAATAAGTATATTTACTTTTGTAAGTTTTCTGTTAAATTGTTTTGCTGAATTTTGAATTGGGTTGTTTTCTTATATTGAATTTTAAGGGTTTTAAGATATATTCTAATAACAGGTTCTTCATATATATTAAGGCATATATATTAAGAATGCTTTCTCTTAGTCTGTAATTTGCCTTTTGATTTTTCTTAATGGCATCTTCTAAAGAACAGAAGATTCTCATTTTGGTGAAATCCATTTATCAAGTTTTTGTTTTATGGTTTATACTTTTTGAGTTATGTCTAGGATTTCTTTACCTCCTCAAAGATAGTGAATATTTTGTTCTAGGTGTTGTATAGTGTACAATTAACCGTGAGTTACTTTTTATGTATGATGTATATTAAGGATCACAGGCTCTCTTTTTTTCCATACATATATCTAGTTGTTAAATGTATCACTGATCTTCTCTATCACTGAATTAACTTGGAAATTTTATTAAAAATTAATTGACCACATATACTTGACTATATATATTTGGTCTATTTCTGGATTGTTTATTCTGTTCCATTGATTTGTAATGCACTGTTAGAACAATTTGACATTGATTGCTGTCTGTTTAGAGTAAGTCTTAAAGTTTTATGGGTTCTTCAACTTTGTTCTTCTTTTACCAAGCTGTTTTGACTATTCTAGGTCCTTTGAATTTCCATATAGCTTTTAGAATCAACTTGTTATGTTATGAAGAAAGCTGTCTGGGATTTTCATTGAGATTATATTGAATCTATAGATAAATTTGTAGAGGACTGACAGCTTAACAATACTGAATTTTCCAGTGCATGAACATGGCATGGATATTTAGGTCGTTTCATTTCCACCAGGATCTAACTAACCCAGCTAAAATTTTTCATCCCATTTCTTTCTACTCCTTGCCTCTAACCCCAGCCCCCCACATCTATTGAAGTAACCATGGTTGTCTTTACACATCATGCCATTTCATGCCTGTAGACTCATGTGATTTCCTTTCCCTGAGATACCTTATGTATTACGTATTTATAGGATTAATAACAGGCTCCAGAGTCAGATTACTGGAATCAAATTCACCTAAAGCTTTTAATACAGGACCTGTCTCATTGTAGGTGCTTAAAAAATGTTAGCTTTTATGTTGACCATGTTTTCTGCATAAAGTAGATTGTGCATTCCTTGTGAACAGTGACCATTTTCTTCCTCTGCTTCTCCTCCTCCTTTCTCCTCCTCCTCCTCCTCCTTTTGTATAATTATTGCCTAATTCAATACCTGGCATGTGGTAGGGGCTATAAAAGTGTTTATCTTATGAGTTATTTTTTTCAAAAGCTGTGGAAATAAACACTGATAAGTTTCACACCAGTAAGAAATAACCCTTTCAATTATGAAATTTTATCAAATCAGCTTTTCCTATTTTGCTAGTTTGCAAGCAAAATAATGACAAAATGGAGTCGTTGAAATATTTAATTCTAATCAAAGAATGCAGTGTCTCAAGTGATTGATCTGCTTCTAGTTTTTCTTCCTCTTGTCTCATTTTGTGAAATTGCTGACTACATCTTTATTTGATTCTTTATATAGCTTTATGAAACTCATGTTATCAGAAACTGTAGAAAATTGTTACTGCTAATAAATAGACATTATTGTTGCTAATGAAAATTATGGGATTGCTATAATAAGGAATTGTCTATTATAAATGTGGAAGTTTCTGCATATTGTAGACTTTAATGTAATTATCTATGTCCTAGCAAGATTATATATTATTCAAAAGATAAAACTAATCTGAATATTAAGGATAAATTGGATCTACATTATATTACTTTTACTGTTACTATTTTATAATAATTTTCTCTTTTTAATGATGGATCCTTGTATAAGAAATAATATTTTTACAAGATTTTTACATTTATCCAAGATATAATTCTTAACTTCCTGTTCTAAGGAATTCTTAACCTCTTGTTTTAAGAGAAATCTAGATAAAGCAATATGGACACAATGGCAAAACGAATGATCGTAAACACATTGACAGTGGAATTCTCACAGGAAGGCATTAGGATGGAGGCTAGCAGACAGTTGCTGAAGCTGCCTGACAGGTAATCTTTTAGGTTAAATCTCTTGGAGATTTTCTCTCTCTTTTGCAGGCTCTCCCCAGGATTTAATATTAGCACTTTAATTGAACCAATATTTATTCAATACCTACTATTTGTATTGTTTGGAAGGAAGTTAGAATTATATAATTTTTTTTTCCAGAAAAATCATAGCATTGGACCTATTTGGTGTTAACAAGTACTGACAAGTATGTAGAAAAGTCAGAACCCTCAAATAGTGCTGGTGGGATTATAAAATTGTGCAGCCACATTGGGAAGTTGAGGCAGGTCCTCAAAATGTTGAAAGGAGAGTTATCATATGACCCACCAATTCCACTAGGTATATACCTAAAGGAATTGAAAACATAAGCCCACACAAAAATTTCTGTAAGAATATTCACAGCAGCTTTTTTCCTAATAGTAAAAAAGTGGAAGTAATCCAAAAATAAATTGACTGATGAATGGATAGATAAAATGTGATCTATCCCTGGGGATGTAGCTCAAGGGTAGAATGCTTGCTTTGCATGTATGAAGTCCTGGGTTCAATTCTTAGTATCATATACACAAAAGTGATACATCCATACAGTGAGTATGTTAGTCAACCATAAAAACGATGAAGTGATAATACATTTTGTAGTATGGATAAACCTGAAAACATTGCCTTAGGTCTTCTAGAAAGTGAGACATAGAAGATCATGTGTTATATAATTCCATTTATACGTAATGTGTACAGTTGGGAAATCCGTAACAGCAGAAGGTATATTAGTAGTTTTCAGGAGCTGGGGCTATATAGGAGGATACAGTGATGGTTGTTAATGGATATTTACAATTTTACAATGGAATTTCTTTTTGGGGTTATGCAAATGTTTTAATCTTGGTTGTGATAATGGGTGTACAACTCTGTGAATATACTGAAATCACTGACTTGTATACTTTCAAAGGGTGGATTTTATGATGTGTGAATGATATCTCAGTAAAGTTGTGATGTAAAACACCGTAGTGCTGGGGTTTGCCTAATAGGCTATTCTAGACCTATAGTCTTAATATCCCCGTGTGTTAACTCCACAGTGATATTTTGAGTTCTTTCAGGATAGAAGCAAGGAATTAATTGTTCCTTTTGTTTCTAGGCCTAGTAATCTGTCAGTATCATAGTTCAGTAAACATTTATTTAATGGGAACAATAACTTTTTGTATTGCAAACATCTGCATTTTTATTCAGGAGAAAACGATTTCTTCCTGTAACATCAATAGTAGTTGCAGGATAGGACTGAGGCTGTCAGTCTGTCCCTGCCCTGCAGGCTTCAGTCAGCAGGCTTGTGTAGTGGAGGGCATGAGAATCACAGAATTTTGTCGTAATTCATATTATTTTCATAGTTTATGGCAACTAATGTAAAAGTACTAGATGAAGTTTGCTTTTCATTTTATGTATTCAAAACTTTTGAAACCTCTGAACTTCCCTTTCATTTTCATATCTCTCTGACCAGTGATCTTGCAAGGAATAGAGAAAACACTTATTGAGTATGAATAAATTGTCAATATTTTACTGATATTGACTCAGTATAGAGAGAAACCATACTCTTCAACATTTCTTATAGAAGTTCACAATTGGAGCTGCCCATATGTTAAGTCGCTAGGAATGAACTTCCACCAAGTGTATACTTAATCCTTCTAGAATGTTGGAGGAACTCTGCGTGTGTGTGTGGGGGATGTGCTCTTTGTGATCTTGAAGAATGATGATATATTCCAATATACTCATGTTCCCTCAGGTGAAAGAAGAGATTTAAATAAATAATATAGGGCTTTTACAATATTTTATACACACACACACACACACACACACACACACACATATTCTTTTAAACAGTGAAAGGAGTAGGATTTATTCAAGTGTGAAGAATAGAAACAGAACTCTTACAGGGGTAGGAGGGGACCCCAGTGGGGTTGCCTACCATGTAACAGTTTTACAGTGAGGCCAAAGGAATCACTTTTGGATAAATATTACATATCATTTGAAGTGGAACTTGAATTTAGAGTCTGTTAAATGCAGAAGTAAAGGATTAACATAGGCTTTTCCTAAGATTTTCTCCTCTTCCTTTTATGTCTTGCTTAGGGAGTATTCATTTAAAGATGGTTTCCTAAGTATACACACATACTTCAGACTCCCATTTTATATTTGAGCACATTTCAGTGTGGGCTTGCTATTTCACAATTTAAGTTTTCCTGCCTTTCCCTTTGCCACTTGTGTAAGGACTAAGGGAAACAAAACACAAGAAAGAAAACTGCATTTACTGTATTCCTGGCTGTCCAAGAAGTTCCCCTGGAGGATTCTAAGACTCCTACCTTCCACAGGGTTGAACTGTACTGAGCTTGACTTGTTCTGTTTCACTGTAGGGAGGGAGACCCCTGACGTTGGAGAAGTGCCATAGTTTTCTTGCTACTGCTCCCACTCTTCACAGTTTGAGTCTTTTTTTTTTTAGCTGAAGTTCTCAGGTCAGCATTCTATTCTGTTTACCACAACCAGCTTAAAATGGAATGTGTATCCTTCTTTTATAAAAAGCTTGGTCATCAATTTTACTTTATGGTCTCTAACCTTGCCCCCAAATTACTAAGCCACCATACTGTTCTAACTTCAGTAGTTTGTTCAAAGTTTTAAGTTTAGTTTCTTAAAATCAAAATTACATGAATTAAAAGTCTAAAAGTCAGACATTCAACCTAGCTTGTTATAAAAAGTAGCATCCTCAGCCCTAAACCCCACTTCTTGCTTCACAGAAATAACCACTTTTTAATTGTTGTAGCTGATTCTTTTTGAAGTATAATGTTATTCATTTTTTAGTGTTGGCAGTTATCTATTAACTTGGAGTAATGGAAGATGATGACTTAACCCTTGTTCACACCTCTTGTCTCTAACACCTACTTACCTATTTCTCACCCCCCCTCCCTTATCTCCCACTGTAGTTAAGTTGTGATTTTAGTTCGATACATGCTTCTAAATACCTACTCTATGTTTGAATCACTGGGAAACTTGAATGGACAAATGCAGATACCTAGGGCTCTCTCTCACAGGTCCTCCTTTGTGTGTTTTCAGGAGGGTCCCGGGTATCAGTGTTTTAGAAAGCATTTTTTCCTCTTTGTTTCTACTGTGCAGTCACATTTGAGAACCACTGAGTTTTATTGTTTTTTATTTATTACGACTGTATAAATGCTTTTCATGCCTGAGCTATGTAGTGTGCCATTACTTTTCCCTTCTTGCATATATTTTCCCTACTTTGAATAAGTATTTTTTATTTGTTTAGTTTTCTATGCCAGGTGTGGTGGTGCATGCCTGTAATTCCGTTGGCTTGGGAGGCTGAAGCAGGAGGGTTGTGAGTTCAAAGCTAGCCTCAGCAGCTTAGGCCCTAAAGAACTCAGCGAGAGTCTGTCTCTAAATAAAGAGGGTAGAGATGTGGCTCAGTGGTTTAGCACCCCTGAATTCACTCCCTAGTAACAAGAAAAATAAATGTGTATTGAGCTTCTACTTTGTGTTAGGGATATAGCTATGAACAAACATATTGGAATTCTCTATGTTCTAAAGCCTATATTCTAGAAGGGAAGATGCACAATAAACTAAATAAGTAAAATGCACAAGATATTAGATGTCAATAAATTCTGTGGAGAATAATAAAGCAAGAAAAGGAGACAAAAGAATACTAAAGGTAGGGTGGGATTGTAGTTTCAAATAGGGTCACCAGGTAGGGCCTAATGCAGAAGATGGTGTTTGAGTAAGACTTAAGGATACGAGAGAGTGACCCATGCAGATATCTGGGGCAAAGGGGTTCCATTTAGAAGGTTTAGAAAGTGCAAAGGCTTGAGGTGGAATCCATCCCATGTTCTCGGAGTAGCCAGAGGCAGAGAGGCTGGAGGAAGTGAAGGGGAGCAAGGAGTAGCTTGGCCATTGTGATGATATGGGCTTTCCTTGGAGCTAGATGAGAAGCCATTATGGACTTCTGAGCAGAGGAGGGATGTGGCCTGACTTGGGTTTTCCAAGGATTTCGCTGACTCTGCATGGACTGTAGAAGGCATGGGCAGAGGCAGGGAGACCTCAGGAGGCTAAGGCAAAACCTAGACAAGAGGTGGTGATGACCTGGACAAGGGTGGTAACTAGCAGTGGAGTTGGTGAGAACTGACCAGATTCTAGAAATATTTTGAAGATAGAAGTAAGATTTTTTTAGGGGCTGGGATTGTGGCTCAGTGGTAGAGTGCTTGCCTTGTATGAGTGAGGCGCTGAGTTTGATCCTCAGTACTACATGAAAATAAAAATAAAAATAAAGATATTGTGTTCATCTACAACTAAAACAATATTAAAAAAAAAGAAGATTTTTTTAGTGGGTTGGATGTAGTATGTGATTCCTGCTTAGAACCAAGGTAATTAGGAACATAAAGACACAGGTGATTGTTTAATTTTTTAAGATGATTGTTTAGAAAGAAGTTATGATTATTTTAAAATTAAGCTTCAGTTTATGAAACAAAAATTTAAATGCTTCCAGAGTAAGATTTTGTAGGAGCATGTTCTTTTTTATTAAAATTTTTTAAAAATTGTTGATTGACCTTTGTTTATTCATTTATTTATATGTGGTGCTGAGGAGTGAACCCAGTATCTTATGCATGCGAGGCAAGCGCTCTACCACTGAGCCACAACCCCGGCCCAGGAGCATGTTCTTAACATCTAAATAGTTATGGTTGTAATACAGGACACAGAAAAAAAGCTTTTGGATTCTGAAGTTGAGAGAAAATATAGCTTTCTTTTGAGAAAAGCAGTATGCATGGAAGTTTAGATATGTTACGACTTTTTGGTTTCCCTGTTTGATTGCTTTGTTTTTTGTTGTCTTTTGTTCATGGTAGTTTGTTTCCTTACATGGCTTAGTATTTTCTAAAAATCCTAAGTACATATTTAGTTAATCTTTGTCTGTGAGAATCTTAATGGCCTAAATTGGGAATTATTTATTTTAGGAAGAATTTGCATTGATTTTTCCCTGAAGCCAAGGGTCTGTTGACCTGATACTATTTGACACCATTCAAAAATCTTGTCTTTATTTGGAGATGGGATATTTCTCACTTTACCCAAATTCAGTCCCCCTATTCTATTTTAGCTCATTGTTTTTTTAACCCTGCCCCATAGAGCTTTTCCTTACAAAACCAGAAATACATTAAAATTAAAATACTTAAAAATTTTAATTTATTTATGAAGAAAAGGTTTATTTAACTCATAGTTTTTGAAGTTCAAATGCAAGTTTGGGTGACCACTGCTTTGGCCTCCAGTGAGGGTGGTAGATGGCAGTGGTAGGAGCATGTGTGGGAGAGAACCAGGGAGCGAAGAGAGAGGAGGACAGGCTCCACAGTCCCTGCTGGGGGCACGACCCAGTGCCCTAAGGATCTCCCACCAGGCCCCACCTCTTGAAGGTTCCACCATCTCCCAGTAGGATCCACCATAGGGACTAACACGTGAGCTTTTTTTTTTTCACACTATTCACTGAAAACATTTGTTGAGGCAAATAGAAAAAATTGTTACAATCATAATTTTTCTAACTTTGCACAAAATTATAAGCAGATTAAATTCTTCATATTAAACACCTTTATATGCACTTTCAATGAACAGTATGTATATAT